>JAZKJV010008705.1:0-642348 GCA_037367405.1 Ottelia alismoides
TTATTTTTATTTACATTTTAGTCCCTGGAATTTCATTTTAGCATATCTTTTTCATATGGACTCCGATTTTAGCGTACAATATGTTCATTTTGAAGCTATTTTCATGCTCTACAACTTAGCATAATTTGTGGACAGATTTGAGGGCTGTTTATTAATGATCATATTTGAGGATATCTATTGATTATGCAGACTGAATTTGACATATTTGTGCCTTATAAAGATATTCCACGATTTATTTTGCAGGGCTTTGATTATTACAATGATGAAATTGATCTCAGATCTGAGGACTTAATTACTGCATGGGTTAAATTAAGGAGATTTATAGGTTTATTGACTTGTGGATTGCAAACATTTCTTGAGAATACAATTTGAAGTATTTTGGAGTTAAATCTGATATCTATATGTGCATCAGGGATTAATTTGATACATCTTACTGGATTTGATATTATTTGATCTGTGATTTCATTTCGTAGATATTGATTAATCTTATTTGGATTAAACATCACTAAATCACAGATCCGGTGCCTTCATTCTCTCTGTTTCATTTCTTCATATTGTACCTTTCATCATTGCATTGAATTGTATATTTTTCTCAACACAAAAATTAACCGAGCATTAATTAATTATTTAATTTGATTTAAAACCATGCAATTAGGAATCACCGTTCCCTGTGTTCAACCTTGGTACACTTGCCAAGTAAAAATACTCCACAACATTCAAAGATTGTGGTATTTTGATCGACCGAAATTCGCCTCCTATACGACTATTATCGATTATTAAAGAGGCGAATTTCGCGCTTATCAGGGATATGATTGACGAGTCCGGATTAGCTGATGTTGAGATATATTTGTCGTGAATTATCGTTTGCTTAAAAAATTAATTTGTCGTTTCGTTGTAGGCGGCAATCGGAATCGGTCAAGAAAATAACCATAATTATTTAGTCAATTTTTAATCACGTGGTTTTATGTTTATTTTACTTGGACAAGTTTCAAGGTCGAACACAAGGTGGTAAAGGAACAACCTAGAATTTTGTCTATCAAAGTTCGTGTATGGTTTTCGAGGCGATCTTTTTTTGTATTTTTTATGCAATTAAGGATGCAAAATACAATTTTGGCCTATTTTAGGGACTAAAATATAAATATCAATTAAACGATGTCCGAAAAAATACGAAACTTGACCAAGATGATAATTATTATGAAATGAATGCATAATATATTTTTTTTTGAATTTTTCGATGCAAGATAATTTTTTTATAAATTTTTAAATGCAAACAAAGTGAATTTCAATATTAAATTATAATAAATATTAAAACTTATTATTTTCAAGGGGTAAAATTACCTAAGATCTGGCACTTGGTGATTGATCTCAGAAAATTCTAAAACTTAAAAAATGTGAGATTTAATACCTATTAAAAAAATCAAATATTGAAATATGCAAAATGATTTTTACAAGGCAAACTATGTATGCAAATGCAATTCTTTTTGGGCTCAATGTTAATCACAATTAATTCTACAATCTTTGATTTTTCAGAAATTTTTAGAGCAACGGTTAATCAATTATAAATTTCAGAGCACAAGATGGGTAAAGTATGCAATTTTCCACAAAAATATTAATTATTAATTAATCATTGATCACAAAAATGTCCACAATATGTCAAGATGTAGAGAATTAAATGCGGAACAAAATGCCTATTTTTGATGAATAAAATGATGCAATGAAGAGGTCTAAAATAGAGAAGGAATACATGGGTATTTCTGCAATAATTAAATAATTATAAATAAGACAAATGCAGTAAGGACTTATGTGCAACTATCGAGAGTTCTGGGGGAGAAACTGCAAAATTTCCAAGGGGTCACGTGCGGGGCACGTGACCCCATGACGATGGGGGCAGATGCACGAATATGGCAACTCCGAGGGGCATCCTTGAAAATTTCTCAGAAGGTCACGTGCAATGCACGTGACCCTGGGCTCTCTAGATTGAACTACGATATGAGAAATCACCAGGGTCCCTTCTGCAATTCTTCATGCGGATCAAGTGTCGCGCACATGCAATAGCAGTCTCAGAGAAAGGTTTGGCGCGGACCTCCACGTGTCGGTGCTGCGAGCCTCGGCCTTGGTCCGGAGCTCTGGTCCGGATCCGAAGCTTGTGAATCGATCTGAGCTGTTGATGAAGGTTGATCCGATGACTGACGCTTTGGCATTGTCTGGAAGGTCGGATGCTTGATCTTATTGATCGGACGACGGTGGGTGGCCGACAAACGGCCGGCGGGCGCCGGTAGAGAGGCGGAGCGGCGTTGCGTTGATGGTCGAAGCTCTTGGAGATGCCAGCAGTTGACGAAGAACGTCGGAGTTGATCGTTGGGCTCGACGGTGACGAAGCTCCATGAGGTTGTCGGTGAAGATGGTGCGTTGAAGATGGTCGTTATCGTGGAAGCGTTGACTCTGTGACCGATGGCCGGACCGAAGCAGGTTGATGGGAGCCGCTTCTGCAACGAGGGTCGGGGGGCCCTCAGATCTCGTCGGAGAAGGGAGCTTTGCCGGGTTGTCACCACCAACGAAGACTCGAAGATGCGAATCGGCGGATGAGTTCGAGGTTTGCGGCAGAGAACTTTAAATAGGGCTTGAGGTTTCGTTGGGGAAGGAAACGAATCGTCGAGGGATTTGATGATCTGTGATTGAATGTCGACGGTCGGCAAAATCTGACGAAGATCGGTGACGATCAGAATGGATTTGACGAGGGGAGACGGCCGGCGAGAATCGTGGGACGTCGGAGATTTGGGGGATCGTGGGCGGAGGATCCCAAATTGGGAAAGGAGGCTGGAGGTGGACGAGGGCCAGCGGCCGTCCGATCGGTCGAGATCGGACGACTGCGATTGCGACGCATGGCAGCATTTTGGGGGAGAGGTGGAGCACGTTTGTGGTACGTACGCGGGAGGCACGTGCCCCGTACGTGCGTGGGTTTTAATTTTTTTAATAAATGAATTATAATAAATACAAAAATGGGTGACATGTGGCGGCTCCAGGAGCTGCCACGTGTCAACCCCACAAAAATCAGAAAATAAATACTTGAAAAATCCAAAATAAATAGCAAACAGCCTCGGATCAAAAACGTTTCTTCACAAAAATTTCTTGTATCGATGAGATCTACAACTTTAATGAAGACATCAAAACCAAAATTGATCAATTGCATGAAGTGATTTTTTGGGGTATCCCATGTACATAGAATACCTTGATTCTCGGGTTTTATATTTTTTTGTCATTTTTAAACTAGATAAAAATCCGAAAAAAATACGATGAAATCAAATATAAATACATACATCTTAATATATTTTTTAGATTTTTATTAATTAGTAAAAAGAAGAAATAAAATAAAAGACGAAAAGACAACTTTTGTACAGATAGTTAGTGGAGACTGGGACTCAATTTGTTTCTTTGATTTCAAGCTCAGTTTGGATTTGGATTTTTATGCATTTTAATAAAACTTTCATCAAAGAAGACAAATGAAAAAGAAATAAAATAAAATAGGTCAATTATGTACATAAAATAATAGGTCAAAATCAGTTAAAATACAAAATGTACAAAGGAGGCCCAAAACCCAACTTTCACATATGAGCTCCGATTCACTTGAACTTGATTTTGTTTTGAAGGTAATTGAATGTATATTAGTTCAAAAGTGAGTAGGAACAAAACGGACACTGGATGGGGAAGATATGCGGATTTTAGTCCGGGAATCCTAGAACTAGGGTTTGGATTTTTGGTCCACTTATTTGGGCTAGTGATTTTTTTGTATTTTTCATTTATTCTTGTTAGTGATATGTACACAGTGGAGGTGATTTTGTGTTATTCGGAGTTAGCATGAATTAGCTAAAAATCAGGAAAATTAGGCTATTTATAGGTCAATTTTAGCTGGGATTTTTGGCTTCTTATTCTGTGCAAAAATGAGTGATAAAATGCAATTCTTATTAAAACATGCATGAAAGCTAATTATGCAGAATAAATGCAGAAATACCAAGATTTTGAGGGATTTGAGCTTAATTAATGAGATTTAGAGTGATGAATATGAGATTCATCAATGACAAGCCTCTCCCACCTGAAGAATCAGTTGTCCTCAACCGAGCATTCCCTCTTCAGCTGACATCACGTCACGATCCTCCATCCGCTACACACCTCCTGATGCTGCTCAATTGGAAGGGTGGTGCAAGCGTGCACCACCTCCCTTCCTGCACCGGTTCTTCTCGCGAACCACGTCCCTCCATGACTTGGTCTTAAACGTGAAAAGTGGAACTTCCTTGTCAGCTCCCATTTTCGATGTATCCCTCCTGGATACAGCAGCTCCATCGCTGGTGTGTGGCAGCTCCAGCTCCACATGTGGAGTACTCACCTCCATGCTTTCCCGTTGACGATCTCGATCGTTCCGTGTGGGCGTCCCCGCATCCTGGGAAACGAGCACCTCCTGCGCTCCGAGCATCTTCGGTATCTTGCCTCTTGCAAGATCGTTAGTGGTGTGGTTCGTCACCACTCCATCCCCATGGATGTATAGCTCATTATCCATACTGCATCGCCCTCCGTAGCTCTGCATCGACTTCTTGTGCATGGATTTCCTCCTACCCGCGGCTTTGGTTGCGTGTCTCCAACACACATGTTGGTGCTCAGCACGCACCTGCGCACTCTCATGCATCCTCGATCGAGCTTTAGCGCCTCCAAAGATCTTTGTTGTGGAGTACCCTCGCTCCACCAAATTCGAAGCTCCAGCTCGAAGTGTCGTAAGGCGTACCTTGCGCATAGCACTAATTGCTCCCAAGCGTACCTCACCTTCTTCTTCATCCTCCTCGTCCGTATGAAGAGCGTTGAGATTCTCCCTCTTTGGGCACTCCCACGCTCGATGCGGTCCGTCGCATATGAAGCATCCCTTGATCATGGGTTGCTCCTTCTTCTTGGAGTACTCCCGTTCCTCCATTTGTGGATCATGGGCAACGCCTTTGCCCTTGTCCTTCGACCGCACCTTCTGCTTGCTGGTGAACTCGTTCTCTTCAGCATTGTGGTCTGGGTGGGCATCATAGTCGACCAACACGTCCGCCACCACGATCGATGAATTTATGTCCTTTACGCCCTGCCTCCACAGTTCGGCTTGCGCCCAGCTTTGCAACCCGATCGTGAAGTTAAACAGCTTGTCCTCCTTTGACATGCCCTTGATGTCCAACAACAAGGACGTGAACTGCTTCACGTACTCACGAACAGTGCCTGTCTGCTTCAGGCATCGAAGAGCCTCCCGTGCTACCCATGCAGTGTTCTTCGGCAGGAACCACACCTTCAGTTCCGTGATTAGATCATCCCATCTGGATATCTTCGGTCGTGCCTCGTCTGCTGTACGGCTCCTCCACCATAGCTGGCATCGCTCGACATATACATCGATGCCAAGCCAACCTTCTCGGCTGCCTTCATCTTGATCACCTCGAAGTAAACTTCCATATCCCATAGGAAGTTCTCCAAATCCTTGGCACTCCGCGTACCTGTGAAGGGTTTGGGTTCGGGTACCTTATGTCACTGCACCTCCGTGGAGCTCCCGCTGTTCGCCAATGCCTTCTTGATGAGGGAAATCTCGCTGCGTAGATCCTCCATCATCCTACTGAACGTCTCCAGTTTGTCCTCCAAGGACTTGATCTGCTCCGCTGAGCGTTGGGTCTCATACCCAACATCCGATCCTTCTGAAGAACAATCCTCCAAGACGGCGATGTGATGGGCATGAGTCCCAATGGTGGACTCCACTTCTACCATCGCTTACTCCAGTGCTGCTACACGCTCGGTGACACCCACCATCTTCGCTCTACTGATTGAAGATGTACATGCACCAACAAGCATCCTTTGTTCCCGCGATCGACTACTCCAACAACCGCTCGTAGCTTTGTCAGCTTTCTTGGCACCGACCAAGCTTTGATACCAGATCGTACCGACGATTGGTATCACCTTCAGCTCTGATACCACTTCGTGCCCAACGAATTGGTATGCCTTTAAGATCTGATACCGGTTGTCACAGGGTTAAAATCCCGCTATCGATTTCGACCGATCCTGTGCAGCGTTAGCTAACCCGTAGCTAACCAACCTTCCTGAGTAGAACGGTCACGGACGCGCTCCAACTCTTCTCGATACTCCTTCTTGCTAACACACCGATGCTCAAACACAAGCACAAGCTCGACTCTATGGATCGCTCAAGAACACTCTCAAGAACACGCTCAAGAATGCTCAAGAACTCAACCACACGATCACACAAGCACGTGCACAAAGCTCTTCTCTTTTTTAGAAGGGGAATTCTCTCTGGAGTGGGGTGACACACTACACTCTCTCGTATACTCTGTGTGTTTACAAATGAGCCACCACCCCTCCTTATATACAAGACTCAAGACAACCCAAGGGACACTCATTATTACATCTACTATAATGATACATAAAGACACAAGAGACCCTTTGAGTTCTTCGGCAAGCCTTCGCGTTCCTCAGCAACTCTTCATCTGCTAGTCTCTTCGACTCCCTTGTTGTCCTTTCATCTTCCTGCACGGTTAACACCACATCAACCGCCCAGTCATCAGCACACTCGCACTCCAACGCTTGCTGATGCAGCTTTGCCATAATTCACCAAGTGACACCGAACAATTGGTCTTGTGCCAAAGGGAACCTGCGACCTCCAGACCCTCGTGCGGTAAATCCTTCCTTAGCATTATGCATGATAAGGTGAAGTCCTCCAGAACTTTTCTATCGTGGCCTCCAGAACACTCTCGTACGCATACTACCGAGCATGCTCGACAATGCTCGTATTCAGCACCTGCAACGCTCCATGCCTCCTTGGATCGCCACATCTTGATTCCGTATCGCATTGCTCCTCGATGCGTACTGCTTCACTACGTACTGCCCTTCTGCGCTCGCGTATGTATCCCTGTGTGCATCCACTGTCATGTCTTGCACTGCTTCCTGTACTCGCTGTTCTCGCGCTGCTACGAGCACCACAACACTCTGCTACCGAGCTAGTGTCCCGTGATGCTTCTCCATTGTCACGTACGGTAGAGCCTCCAAACTCTAGTGGACAACCTCCCTAATACCCACGTATTTCGGACTCCTCCTGAAGTCCTACCTCCATCGATCATTCTCGAGCATCCGCTAGCGTGTCTGCACGATCATTCTAGATCACGTAATTTGGGAGTATGACAAGCCTCCCCCACCTGAAGAATCGGTTGTCCTCAACCGAGCATTCCTTCTTCAGCTGGCGTCCCGTCACGATCCATCATCCGCTACGCACCTCCTGATGCTGCTCAATTGGAAGGGTGGTGCAAGACTGCACCGCCTCCTTCCTGCACCGGTTCTTCTCACGAACCATGTCCCTCCATGACTTGGTCTTCAACGTGAAAAGTGGAGATTCATTGTCAGCTCCCATTTTCGGTGTATCCCTCCTCGATACAACATCTCCATCGCTGGTGTGTGGCAGCTCCAGCTCCACATGTGGAGTACTCACCTCCACACTTGCTCGTTGACGATCTCGATTGTTCCTTGTGGACGTCCCCGCATCTTGGGAAATGAGCACCTCCTGCGCTCCGAACATCTTCGGTATCTTGCCTCCTGCAAGATCATTGGTGGTGTGGTTCGTCACCACTCCATCCCCATGGATGTATAGCTCCTTGTCCATGCTGCATCTCCCTCCGGAGCTCTGCATCGACCTCTTGTGCACGGATTTCCTTCTACCCGTGGCTTTTGTGTGTCTCCAACACACACGTTGGTGCTCAGCACGCACCTGCGCATTCCCGTGCGTCCTCGATCCGATTAGGCCCAAATTAATCTAAATCAAAGGCCCATGCCCAAATGTTATGATTGAAAAATAAATACCAACAAATTCAAGAATAATTAACAGAATCTAAATCAAAGACTAATTAAGGAAAATTAATTCTGAATTGAAATAGAATGATCATCAACATATATGTCACATGCCTGACTTTCTTGATTTATAAACATATTATGAAGACATGATACAAGAAGAGAGTACACATGAAATAGGTGGGAGTTTTCGTGCGCGTATGATGTGGAAAAGGGTTCGGGCCCTCTTCGGACTGGCTCCCGTGTTCATTTGGGCCTAGGCTGGGCCGGGCTTTTTGGGCTGGGCTTCGGGATGGGCCGGCCCAGCCCAATGCTCATCCCTAATTACGACTAGAAATATTTTTTTTAAGGAAACACTACAATAGATTGGGTCCCTAGTGTCGGATAATATTCGTCACTATATATTTAACAACGGATGATTCAAGGACATATTTAAAATAAACGTCACTAAACCGTTATAAATTGATCCATTTAAGAAACAACCCAATATAAGTTGATCCAAATCTACATACGACATCATACACAGGAAAGATTATAAATATTTTGTTCCCTAAAAAATCCAATGGGGGCATGTATGGGCAGATAGTATGTGTTTCAAAAATCCAAGGATGCCCACCTCTAAATCCGTCCTTGCACGCGCCGATTTAGTGTCAACCTTATGGTCCGGTAGAATTGACAATGGGTTAGCCTTGTCCATCACTAGGTTTGATGGTGGTATATGCTCTATAAAACTTCGTATATGTACGTGTGTGCATGCGTGCATGCATGTATGAGTGTATATGTGTTGATATGCCTTGAATTCTAACTATTTGTCATAGTTTGAAGAACCATGTATGCACTCCCTCCTGCTGTACCATACACCCAACAAGACGGGCATGATCGCTGACATGCACTCCCTCCTACCGTACCACAGCATCCTCGACAAAGTGATTCTATTTGTATTCGGGGTATATGGATCCGTTTGTTTTAGGGATCCGTCTGTACGTGAGTATTAAATAAACCCACTAAGGTTAGGACTCTCAGTATCCTTTGTACTCTCTTATTTCTTTACATAGTGAAAATCGATCGTCGCCACCGGAAGTAGTCCAGATATGAGTGAACCTTGTAAATCCGTGTGCTTGTGTCTTTATTGTTGATCATGTTTATGCGTGTTTGCTTTTGTGATCTACACTAATATGTTTGTATTTGAGGATGGAGTATATTCGTAGGAATATTTTATTTAGTAGAGAAGTTCGTTTAGTCCCAACTATGGCAATTATCGCTGGTCTTTCTGCATAAAATTGTCTATATGTTGTACATGATCAACTGGCCCATGCATTACATTTTCTTGAAAATTCAACCTGAATAATTAAGGAGACTCAGACTAGACTATTTGACGTCTTTGTTGAGGAAGAACACTTTGAAGTTGAAGCTCATTCGAGCCCCTTTCTAGCTTAATATCTTTGCTTTCCTTTTTTTTCAAGCCTAAATTATGTAATCAGGATTTCTAAATTTCACCACATTTGTTCTAATCTTTTTACGGTATGTTGGTACGTAATGTTGTTGCTTGTGATTGTTATTGGTAACCTTTGTTAGATGATCGAGAAGCGATCCCGTGATACATGAGTACACCAAAAAGGGTCTATATTGACTTTTTTATAAATCCGTTATATTAAGCATGTTGTTAAATATACAATGACAATATTATTTATTTCTAAATTATTTTTCCGTACGTAAAATAGTGGTGAATGTCATATTTATTGCTATATCATTGACGACGATCCATATAGAATGCTTATTAGTGGTTATTTTTCACAATTTATCTAATTGTTCCTAAATATTAAATTAAAAATTAACAATGATTAATTAAAATTTTGAAAAATGACGACAGATAAGCTATTTACACCCTCACTAATAATATATCAACAAATATGATATTTCAACATAATTTCAAGTATAAAAACTAATTTTATAATGAATAATATCGTCGTTATATATTTAATAACAGACTTCCACGGATTTTAGAACAAAATCACCACTATAATCCTATTTTGTTACAGTGACATTCATACTATCAATCAGACCTCAGGGTACCTACTATGCAAAACAACCGATGATCAAGAAAATTCTAATTATACCTTAGGATCTTAAAAAAAACAAATATAATTAGAATTGTGCGCACTCATTTGCATAATCCAGTTATCTACTTATCTTAAACATCAACAAACATTAGTACTTTCCCCAAAACTAGATATCTAGTTCAATCTTAAATAAACAATAGGACAGTAATGTTCAAATTAACATAACATCATGACTCGACACACGAGAGAACATCAAAAGGTAGCCTTAGAAATCATCACGTGGGAGCGGCACGTGCCCCTCGTTGCCACCCGTGAGGAAGAAGCCGTCGTAGACGAGCCCTGCCAGCACCCCGCCCACGAGCGGCCCGACCCAGTAGACCCAGTGGTCGGTCCAGTCCCAGCTCACCAGGGCCGGCCCAAACGACCGGGCCGGGTTCATCGAGGCCGCCGAAAACGGCCCGCCTGCCAGAATATTCGCCCCCACCACCAGACCCACAAGCACCGAACCTAGCTCTCCGGTTCGCTTCTTCGGGTCCACCAAGGTCGCGTACACCGTGAACAAGAGCGAGAAGGTCAGGACCACCTCGAACACCACTCCTTGGAACGAGCCGACTCCGGCCGCCAACGTGTGAACCGGAGTGTCCTGTGACCCACGATAGATATTATTTGTTGTAAAATTATCTAAATAAAATTTACAACGAATATCATAATTAGTTATACTAATGCTAACGAATCATATAACAACGGTTATACATTGAGACAATTATTGCAATTTTATACGAATAACATGATATTTTGATTGGTATCGTTCTATGGGCGAAAGCCGAAAGATGCGTACCAATCCGCCGGTAAGATACTTGAGGAGGTAGCATGCGAGGGAGGAGCCAATGAGCTGAGCTAGAATGTAGAATGCGGATCGGAAAAGGGAAATGTTGCCGCCGGCGGCCAGGCCGAGAGTCACCGCAGGATTGAGATGGCCACCGGAGATGTGGAGGCCAGCGGAGATCATTACACCGACGACGAGGGCGTGTGCCGCCGCCACCGCGCTCAAGCCGGTGAGGGAGTCGCCGCCCAATTTCGCTGCAAGAGTTCAAATGTTTGTGCTAGGTCACACATTTCTCGCTGATTAAAAATTAGGATTAGTTCCGTTTTTTGTGAGGTAAAGTAAGTTCGAATTGGTAGGAAATATATGAATTATAAAATACTATATTGATGTTCCAAATGGCAGAAATTATATTTTTCAATAATTTACCCATAATTATGCTATTATTCTAATTCCCAACCATTAGATTTAATAATTTATTAGTAAGCTACGGCGGTTAGACTGTACGTGTAGATAATTAGGACATAAACTTAATTATGGTGTAGGAAATTTTAAGTCATGACCCCTAAAGTCTTGACCTATTATACCATAACCTTTGTCTTCGCACAATGGCCCATGAAATTTACTTTATCTAACACGTATCTCTTTCCAAGGGTTTTGATGTAAGAGTTAGTAGAATTACAGGGTCGTTATGTAATTTAGAAAGACCATGGAGAAAGTACGAAGGTTTAAGGTTACGGTGTAATTGTATCAAATTTCAGGGGTCATGGAGTAAATTTTCTGGAGTCTATATATAGAAAAATGCCTCCAACAACATGGCATCATATATCCATAGAGAAAGCTATAAAGCTGTAGTATGTTGAAATTTATCACTTTATATAGTTATCGCAAGTTCAAATTCCCAAATTTCAACAGTAGTTTTTTGATATTACGTTGAATTGGGAGGATGTTGTTGTCTGTATTAAAAAATGACAATAATGTTTAATATTGGAGAACTACGACAAAAACACTAGCAGTAAATAGTTTGAAGCTCCCCTTCAGTGGAGTCGTGGTTGATCAGTATGTCTTCCATTCGAAGGATTAAGCTCCCACAAATTACCATTTCTTAAATTTTTTTAACAAAGTACGGTAATCGAAGGCGTCAGATGAAAGATGGACGATTGAAAATAGGTGTCTCAAACAAACAGTAATTTTCTTCTCCGGTAGTCGATTTGTTTTACATAAACATAGTCTAGCAGCTGAGCAGTGTATAAACCGCTTAAAGATCAGAATTCGAATCTTACATCACGACACGCAAGAGAAAGAAGAAAGCGATACCAGCGGCCATAGCAGAGCCGACACCGGCAAAGACGAAGAGGAAGGTGAGGACCGCCTCGGCGACCACGGCACGGATGCAGTCGGGCTCGGAAGCCTCGCTGTGGTGGCCCAACGCTATCTTCGCCATTGTCTAAGTCTGGACACCCCTTCTCCCTGGGCTGCCTTTCACATTATTTATAGAGGGGGTTGGAATGTAGATCTGCTGCAGCTGCTACTGCTACGTTACCCCGGTGCTGACCAGTGAGAGAGATATAATAATACGTCCTTTAATCGAGATGACAGCTGGACAATGCCACTAATATGGTATGTATCAATAATAAGGTGGGCATGATGAATTGGAGATAATTGAGGATGCAAGACTTTGGTATTATTTGGTTGGTAGAATAATGACTATTTTGTGTTAGTTTTTTGCTCCACTTGGATACACTGTTCTCCTGATTAATTCACGGCAATAATGGAATGAAAGAGTGTGTATTAAGAAGGCTTTACTGCTCTCGTTGACCAATAATTGATAACTAATGGGATTTAAAGATGTTTCCTTTTCCTTCACTTTCCATGCACGTGCGAAATGGAGGGCTTAGTACTGCAGAGTCCAGAGTCCGCTGTAACCACTCGAGTCGTTTGATCTTTGATAGAACAGTTCACACGAATTTCTATGGTATAAGCTCACAAAAATGAATTCGTGGGAACCGCTCGATCGCTTCCGTGATCCACGATTTTACATGAGACTCTACAGTACTGCAGTACTGCTGAGGATCTGCTCGCGTGCGAAATGACCTCGCGGTGCGACCATAATTATGAGACCCCCAAACTTGTCCAAATTACTTGTTATCATTTGAACCCCACGAATTCAGATCAATTCATTTCTCGCCGTGGAAGACTGACTATTTTTTGTACGTTTGCTTTAACTGAACAGCCTTACAAAAAGGAGTCAAATCAATGTCGGTTTCGTAATACATTGATTGGACGTATGGCAATGCGTTCCTTTTCATGAACCTTACGTTAAATATTTCTTTGTTGTGCTAATTTTGACACCTCCTCGACCAAAATATGCCTCCTATATTTTTTTTCCGATTTTTTGCTTACCATGGCTAATTTATTAGTTGGAGGTAATTCTGCAGAGCGGATCCTCTGCTGTTACAATCGGTGTTGTAACACATGGTAGTCGGTGGATCACTCTTGGGATGCGCACCAGCCATCTTCGATCCCCTCCGAGGACCGTCCGATGGAGATCTTGCAACTTCCCTACGTTACAACACCTACTGTAACAACAGAGGATCCACCTTCCTGATTCTGTGTGGTGTCTTGGTACTTTAAAGATCACTACAACAAAATGGTCTTGCGGTGTCGAAACTGTAGTGACGAAATGACGACTTGTAGTGACAAAATAGGCTATTAGGACAGCCACTTCGTCACCACTAATCCATCTCCAAAAGCTGGGTCACTACAGTTTCTGGTGACAATAAGGTCGTTGCAATGTTTATTGCGACATGTATTTCGTCACCACAGTCTTTAAGGCAGGCGAGTTGTGGTGACGAAACTGATCAGTCACCACAATTTTAAAGAACTGAAATTGTTGTTCAAATTGTGCATATTTTGTACGTGGGAAACCTGATACAAATTGAAATCAATATACACAATGCATGAGCCAATTTTTCTTGTATATTAATAAAATGCCAATCTAACAGTAAATTCTCCACACCTTCTCTAACGCTGCACCTCAACACATATATATGGAGCATAAGAGATACAACCCACGCTTCACCCTTGATACAAATATAGAAGAAAAGTCACAAATTCGACATTAAGCAATATGCATCTTTCACAGTTAAGGCTTCTTGATTGCCAAGATGTCTAGAATGGGCATGGTCTCCTCATGCTTAGATCTTATCCACAAATTGGTTTTAGCAGCAGACACCCATGCGATCTAAATAAACAGCAGCAGACAATCCTTGGTTGCTTCGAAGTTTCATTTTTGCTATGATTGAGCTTTTCTGCAATTCAATTGCCATATGAATACGAAGTTGCAACATGCATGCAATATAAATATATGTACATGCAAATGGAGTAACCTCCAAGTACCTTAAATATCACACCCAATTCTTTTAGTACATGCAAATGGAGTAACCTCCAAGTACCTTAAATATCACACCCAATTCTTTTAGTCCTTCAGTGCGAGTATGGAGTTCCTTACTATCAAAGACAATTTTTCATTCAATACTGTACCTGCATTTTTCACAATTATATCCATCAAACACTCAAAGCTCTCACCAAGTTAAATGAAGTATCATCTAAAATAAGTGGTCATTGATATAATTTGTCATAAAACGTATTTACAAACTTTTAGCAATTGGTCTAAAAAAAACTTTAATCAATAGTAAGGACATCGAAGAAGATAAAAAGATTGAAGGCAGTATATGTGTTGTGCTGAACTGACCTCCTTGTGGACATAAGAAAGTGTTGCTTCTATATCAACTATGTTGAATTTCTAGAGATTCCTTGAAGAATTCTCAAATTATGTATGTCACCAAAGGATAAGTAATACATTACGGATATTTTGAAATAAAATCTGCTTTGAGATAAATTATTACAAGTTTAGCACGTCACCACATATAACAGACAATTTGTGATTCCCTGGCCAATAATGTTGCATGCAAATCCGATTAATCCACATAAAACTCCATGATTGATGGATGATTTAACCCACAGTGAGAGAATATCATATCACAGTTTAGAAGAGTAAGAAAGTTAGTGTTAAAATCTAAGATATATACAAACAACAAACTTTAATTGTAAAATTGGTATGTGAAATAGTCAAGTAAAAATGGAACCTTGCAGAAATAGGTTATGGCCCTCTGCTTAATCAAAAACTTGCATCCTGATCTTTCTGCCTTGAATACTCTGCACAAAGAACTAAATAGGGTAATTTGCATAGTAAGGTTGATAATGTTAAAAACATAGCGACTGGAATCAGAGATATTCATAGAAAAATTGTAAAGTTCATATGGGATTGCTTAAAAGATGGAAGTTCTGCTACTAAAAAATTAAGTTTAATCCACAAGAATAGATTGTTAGCAACCACCATTCTTCACCATCACAAAGAAAAGAATAGATGATCCACAAAGGAGTATATTGCACTTCCTGTATAGAAAGATATCCGTTCTCTTATTCCTTTTTCCAATCAAAAACGGATAGGACTATCTCAGGTTTAGATCAAGTAATATGATCAAGTGGACCTCTCACCTGCATGCACATTAACTAATTAATTTGGTGTAAACTTGGGGGATCACCCTGTCATCCAACTTGCTCAAGAGATTTCCCAACAAAGTTAAAAAATCTAACAACTGCAGTGTAGGAGGAGAAACATCAACTAGGATTTGTTCCCATTGCCCTATCAAATTACTACTAGCTTCTTTTCCAATCAACTCAACAATGAATTACTAACCTTGAGAACTTGATGTGACCAATATGATGCCATTGACCATATCTAAACCGAAAGACAAACACAATAGATATATAATCTTGGAAAACATGGATGAAGCAGTAGATTAAGAATAAACATAAATTAATCAAGCAGAAATATCCACTATCAAAAAGATAACTGATTTAACTCTACAATTATATACCTGCTAGAGATCATCTTCAATTGCATTAGCATCATCAAATACAAAATCAATATCAAATAAAAAATATGAGCACATAGATTGTAGCTTAACTATTGTGTAGAGCTGAAACATGCTTTAAGATGAATGACTATATTATATACATATCATAGCTACATAGTTGGAGACTATCTCGGGCATCATTTGAGAGCTAAAACATGCTTTAAGTAAGAATATAATGTATATAGATCATAGCTACATACACGGAGGCTATATTTGTAATTGTATTGTTTGTGAATGGAACATGACTTAAGACGTAAAATTATATTGTATACAGAGCATAGCTACAATTCTTAAATGTGGCAAAAGGCTATCATGTTCTGTAATGCATGCTGCCTTGTTCTTTCAAACCGGTAATAGAAATGATGACATATTATGCATGCTTGTTGCGGAGACAACTTACAACAATAAAGAATATACTAATCTCCAGGTGCAACTTTGACTTGGTGCATCTCCAAGTTGAACAATCAAGTTGATATTCCATTAATAGCCTATGCAGCTCCATGCATAAGAAATCACAATTCAGATACTAATCTCCAGGTGCAACTTTGACTTGGTGCATCTTCTCTTTTACTAGAGAAGAACTATAATCATCAATAGCCACATGACGAAGAAAATAGATTGTAAGGCCATAATCAAACTTGGATGCCTCATCCTACCAAAATATACGACCTTCAATATGTTCATCAAACACTTCAAGTTGATCAATAATGAATCATAGACGGCAGGGGCACTAGTATAGTTTGGCAGAATAAAATTCCAGACAGAAAGCTTGCAATGATATTATCGTAAAACTGTAGGAGACCACTAATCAGATTCATATATATATATATATATATATATATATATATATATATATATATATATGATTCTTGAGTAAGGATTCAATATAACCTCACAAGGCCCACTCCTTGAAAGTAGAACGATTAGGTCTGAGAATGACAATCAAATCTTAGACTCCCATTGATCGTAGAAAGAACATGGTAGCATGAGCTCATGTTAACCCTCTACTCTTCATTGGATAAATTGCTCTGAATATGCACATCTGATAAAAAATCAAGTATTCCTGACCTACATATCAGAATCAATAGCACAAAATCTGGCCATTTAATCAAAACAGTAGCCAACTGCAATCATAATATCTTGGAATCTGATATAAAGCTCCGATATAATTAACACATCAGTCAGGATCAATTCTGATCGAATCCTGAAAAATAAGGAACATATGAAAGGGGCAATTGAAAAGATGGCATCAATATCAAACTTATTTGCAATTGCAAATAACATGTTCATAAATTACAAAAATCGAAGGCGCTCAAAGACCTCCTCTGCAATTCATAAATTACAATAACATTAGACTACGTGAATAGGTCACATGTTTGTTGGTATGCATTGGATAGCAATGAAAAGCTTCGAGGTGTAAATTAACACCAAATACATCATATAAATGGTTAGACAATAATAACAATAAATAAATGGTTATCTCTTTATAACATGTCAAAGACAAATCTACGCACCTTATCGATCATTGACCAAATCAGATCCATAGCTCTTTTCATCCCAGCATCTAAAAGCACCTTTTTATCAACCTAAATCTCTGTCGATCTGCAGAAAAACAAGAGGGAACAGAAAAAATTGTATAGTACCTACTAGCTCATTTCCGCTCCAGTGCGACAGCTCGAACCAAAGCACCATCCCGTCAATTCTGGCTCCATCGGCACCATTGAGAATTCTCCTGATGGACTTGTCGAGGTCTCCTCTCAACATCAACCCCCCATGATCAATCCCATATCCAACGCCATGATTGGTTCCTTCCACTCCCTCGTTGCAGCCCAGGGCCCCGCCTGGTCCAAGCATGCCATCGCTACGCATCCGTCCATGACGGCTCTACCGCATGTTGAGGCCCCAAATGCAGTTGCTCCCAAGCCATCCCCATAGCCACCTCCTCCTTGCACGCGTCCCCTACCGCCACCCACATATATGACTTCACGTACGCGAACACCCCCCTCCACGCTCCCCAAGCACGCTTCGCCACCGCGCCGGCTCAACCGCCGCGATCGTTGCCGCCTTACTTGTACGCCCTCGCATCTCTAGCGCCCGCACCATCTCCCACCCCACCCTATGCCATCGTCCTCGGCTCAAGCGCCAGTGCTAGCGTCATCGTCGCCGCCGCCGCCTTCGCTCGCGGAAACCGTGCAACACCGATGCTGAGAAGAGAGATGCAAATGAGTGAGAAAGGTGATGCGATGGACTGGGAATTAGGTTTTATAGGGTTAGGGTTGTTTGGTGGGACGGCGTATGGTGGTAAATACATAAATGGCCCTAGAGAAATATTATATTATGGTGGTTAATTGTAGCTGTGAACAACAGAAACGAAATACCTTTCAAAAAAACAAAAACAAAATATTCTCGATATTATAGTCACGGCGTATGTTTTTTAATTCTAATCGAATAATGGTTTCTTATTTGTTATCTAGGAAAACATTCCTGAAGTATTCATGTGTGTTTAGCACTTCTAAAATTATAATATAATATTAATTATGGGCTCCACGGGCAGCCTGAAGATGAGAATTATAGTTTTGCAATCTTCTCTATAGTTTCAGGGTAGTTTTATAATTTTCCCTTCAAAAGGATTGTGATGACAATTTTTTTCGTCATCACATGTTTTGGTCATAACAAAATTGTCACCAAAACCCTTTTCTCTTGTAGTGGATGAATTAGATGTTCTAGATATTATATGGATGTGGAAGAAATCATCGCTCTAGGTTGTTGGTAAACATGTACATGTGCACATGCTATATTGTATCCAAACGTGTTGTATTTGTTCTTCTCGTACGTTGCTCTAGCAACTCCACGAATTTGTGTAAAGTGGAAGGATGTATTTGACGAGAATGTTCAACATGACCCACCGTTGTCTCTTCAATCGATGCGCAACCTGCCCTGCGAGAGACCTTTGTTTTCAAAGGTATAAGTAGACACGGTGTGCCCATCTTACACCTAGCCTCAAGAAATAACTAGAAAGACAACGCATACCGCCTTACTCGGAAGACCTTCGAAAAGGGTTGTATGCTCCGTCCTCCATCTACATTGTGAGTAACTATAATGGGTTTAAAGTTTGCAATGCCACCAGCATACTCGTGGGAGCATTATTCGGGGTTCTGAGTGTAATTCGTGATTATTGAGGATTATGTATGTAAATATGAAACTATTCAAAGTTGTTTAATTCACGATTATTGAAGATTATGCATGCAAATACGAAACTATTGAAAATTACGAGTGTAAATATCCATATATAAAACTTTATAATATTTTTATTTTTTTTATTTCACATCTGACAAATCAAGTAGTTAAAGAATATGACTTAAGATATATTTCCTGTAACAATTTTCATTAACACTATTTTTATTTTTAATAAAAGGATTGCAACGTATTCATTTTCCATTTCCATTTTTCACATTTCTAAAGCAACGGAGGTCTATAATCTTACAGGGATGTACTCGGATCGGATAAAATCCATAATTGATTTGGTTTTGTCATTTTAATAGATCGGATCGGATTTTTTAAATCTGCTAAAATATGGATAAGATCATTATCAAAATCTGATTCGATACATTCCGTTAATTTATTAATATATATATAATATCTATTTCGTTAATTTGTTAATATATATAATATCTATTTCTGCTAGTTCTCAATTTCTCATAAGGTTATAATTAATGACATTCATATTTTTTTTCATAGAAATGGTGGATACATGTCCTCTTATGACCACCCTCACTTCTCTCTTAAAAGAAAAATACTAAATCCCTAAAGTAATATATAATATGACTATAACTTGTAACCCTATTAGGTTATACCCCTCATAATTCTCTCTCACTCTCGTATTCACTCTCGACCATCAATATTCCACTTCCCGTCTCCCTCTCAGTCCATTTCGAGCCTCTCTCCTACACACAATTCCCCCGCCAACACAACACTATCACCCATCCCTCGCAACGATGCCACCCCCTCTTACACGATACTATCTGTCACAAGTGTGTTATCACTCATTTGATCTCCATCAAAAGGAAATAGATCTAGGATAGTTGTTAGGTATGTTCATTTGTTATTCTTCACCTTTTTACTTATTCTAGCTTGCAACCTTATCTCAGTGATGAAATTGGACCAGCTACATTATCTGATATACCACATTCATTTAAAAAAAAGCATTACTTGAACATCTCATGACAAGGTTTTCCTTAAATCAACGAGTACTTAGCCTTCTATTTTAAATATTTAAAAAGAAAAAATTCTAAGTGTTTGTTTGGTTACCAGGTATCCTAGAGTAACATGGTTTATCCCTTGCATTCCTGGGTCAATCCTGGGTAGGAATTTCATCACAAATCAATGTGACATCACATCACATTCCTTATTCAAACCCTTTACCAACCGTCATAATTATCCAAATGGCTACTATTCACAGGAGGTTATCCCACCTCACCTCAACCCAGGAACCAAATGAGATCTTTCTTCTTTTTCTTGCATCCTCCTTTTCTTGGAGCATCATTGACGTGGAACTAGGTAGGAATAGCAAACACGAACTCTATCTTACTTTCTCATTCAAAGTTTGATTTAATTTCAATATTAAATCTATAAATTTTATCACTTAACTCATTTTTATTATACCATGAGTAGATTTAAATCTAGCTTGCAACCTTGTTGTTCTTTATAGCTACGGTAACACACATTTGGTTCAATTAACTCAAATGTAATTGGATTATGATGGAACACTAGTACTATAGGGTAGCAGTGAAAAATAATTCGGTATAGAAAACAAATTTATTATCATGTGTATTTACAATTTTCGTATGGGTTGAGACTAGTGAGATATTAAAGTTTTCATATTGGTCAATTTAATCTGAACATGTTCAATTGTAGATGTTAATGAACTGAAAGACAATAATCCAATGGTTAATTATTTCCTATAGAGACAACGTCCAAAGAGAAATCGAAAGCGTTATAAGACGTTAAATATTTTAAAATTTAGAAAATGGTTTGCAGTATTGATTTTGTAGGAATATAATACTTTGACCTTAACTTATCTAACTTTTTAAATATCAATTAAATTATATTTAACTTGTTAAACACCAATCATATATGTTTTTCATTGCATACATGAGGTTGAGAATTGGAAAAAAGAAAGAACGATACGTATGTATATACGCATATATGTAATAAAAATAAATTGTTAATAGCTACAAAGAAAACTTAGAAATAAAAAAATACACGTAGATTTATCCAAATCCTGATATGAGGGGCATATCATTTGGTTAGGTCAATGAAGAAGACGATTTACCTGCTTAAAATATGTTCTTGTATGAAGACTGTTGGTACTTTCATAATTTTTTTCAATGACGCGATTTGTTCAGAAACCTTTGTTGATATTTGCAAAATTGACAAATCATAGCTTCATCCTGGGCTTCACTTCTTGTCATATGAAAATTGTAAAATAAACTAAATAATTAACTGTTGAGAAAAACGACATCAACATACATACATGAATCAGATTATCAACATGTTTCCAGTTTAAATCAATGTATGTATGCATCCATATCATTAAAGACAAGAAAATTATCCATTTCAAGAATATATGCATTTTAGATCAAGGGAAAAAACCGAAAACAATCATCACAACAAACAATGCGACAAAGAAAAAGAGACAATTAGATATCACAACCGAAGCATCCTGTTGTAGGACTCCCCTTAGAGAGACAACGCCTCCCACTTTACCGGCGTACAGGGCCTTGACGTGTCGCTCCCAGGGTCCGACGGTTCCACGCTCATAGACGGTGCTCACCGTGCTTGAGCGTCCTCGAAAGTCACCTCCGTAGACGAAGCCCGAGATCGTGAGAGGGAGAAGAGAGGCGGTGGGAATGAGAACTCTGTATGTTCGTAACCCTCGCCCATGACTTTGAGAGTACTTAAAGCCGTCAGGGCGGTTACACATCAAGAGAGGATAAAAGATCACGTCCCTTGGAATTCAAATGCGTGGTTACACAAAACTAACCTGGTCTTCACGTCACCATAGCAGCAGCCGCGCCCGAGCCCGTGCTCGGCCCGGCGCGATGCGGGCGGATGGGGCGCGCGTGTGCACGCGTGTGTGATGGTCCAAAGCCCTCTCTAGTCTGTTTCCATACTGGTCTCATGGCTTCCCATAGAAAAATCAAGTGGCAGATTTAACACTCCACGATGTGGGACTAAACAGCAGTACCCCATAGGGTTAAAACACTGAATTTCTGGAATTGAGATATATTAATACAACTTGATATTGACCATCAAATTGCATCAAAATATATCAACAAAGTTAACTCCAACAATCCCCCACGAATTCACTGTTGAAACACGAAGAACCAAAATCTCGGGTTTCTACACTCTGCTTTCAGCAAAGGTACCTTCCGATTTGAACCTTTACATGAGTTATCCCTTTTCACCATCACAGGAATAAAGTGAATTAAATCTTAAACTTTAATCCTTTGATGTAATGGTATCGAGTGGTAACAATAGAGTGAAGTCTATGGTGATAATCTTCTGCTTTTGGTGCTATTAATGGCCATGTACCCTACCTTGTTTCATGAGTATATTAAGGATAAACCCTCATCCTTTATCTGTGACCCACAGAAATACTCATATAGGTGGCATTCTCCAAGGATGTACTGCTTACATCCTGCTTATAAAAGCTTGAATCCATTAAGAGCATAATGCTCAATCTTTTCCTGCAGTTTTCAGGTACTCGACTTTTCAGGGATATGACTCACATGCAAACTATTGCATAATGAGTGCCAATCAGTTACCCATACAACTTGTTTTCCCATTGAACCTATTTTGTGGGATCTCCACTCGTTTAGGTTGGGTTGCTACTGCAGGTAAACTCTCAGCCCCATCCAAAGTCTAGATTTTTGGACTAAAGATCTATCAAGTCCCTTTGTAAGTGGATCTATAGTGTTATCTTTCGTACCAACAAATTCCACGGCAATCACTCCAGAAGATACCAAATCTCTAATAGACTTAAGTCTAACTTGGATATGTCTTCTAGTTTTCTGATTGTATTTTGAACTCTTTACCTTTGCAATAATAGTCATGCTATCACAATATAAAGAAATCGCTAGTATCGGCTTACCCAACATGGGCATCTCAGAGAGAAGATCCCTAAGCCATTCAGCCTCTATACATGTTGTGTCCAAAGCACACGGCTCTACCTCAAAAGTAGACCGAACAAGATGGTCTATTTCACAGACTTGAAGGAGACTGCATCACCTCCAAGGGTAAATACATACCAGTTACACCGTTACTCCCGGAGTCCTCCATTTGACCTATCCAACTTGCGTCACTATATCCTTTTAAGACAGGAGGATATTTACCATAATACAATCCAAGAAGTGCAGTGCCCTTAAGGTACTTCAACACTCAATACAAGACCTCCCAATGAGTACGGTCAGGACAATTCGTATACCTACTCAACTTTGCGACCGTGAATGAAATATCAGGTCGAGCACAGTTCACAAGACACATCAAACTTCCTGTAATCTGGGAATATCGTAGCTGTGCTACAGGTACTCCATTCTTGTTCTTGTAGAGGGGTTTAGATAAATCATAAGGAGTGCATATAGATTTACAAATCTGATAGACAAATTCTTCAAGAACTTTCTCAGTATAATGTGACTAAGACACATCTATCCCATTAGTAGATCTAATCAGCTTGAGCCTCAAAATCACATTTGCAACTCCTAAGTCCTTCATCTCAAACTTACTGCTCAAAACATATTGGTTTCTTCTACTATCTTTATGTTTGATCCAAATATCAAAATATCATCAACATATAGGCACAAGACAACAAACATATCACCCTTAATCATAGAGTACACACATTTATCAGATTC
The DNA here is from genome assembly GCA_037367405.1 of Ottelia alismoides. Lineage (NCBI taxonomy): Eukaryota > Viridiplantae > Streptophyta > Magnoliopsida > Alismatales > Hydrocharitaceae > Ottelia > Ottelia alismoides. The sequence goes on from JAZKJV010008705.1 coordinate 23,635, forward strand.
ATGAACAATTAAGCCATAAGACTGGATAGTCTTATCAAACTTGTCATGCCATTGTTTCGGAGCTTATTTTAGTCCATAAAGAGATTTTACAAGCTTGCAGACCTTTCTTTCATCGCTAGATGCTACGAATCCCTCAGGTTGGTCCATAAAGATCTTCTCCTCAAGATCACCATATAAAAAGGCAGTCTTCACATCCATTTGATTAATTGTGGGATCATGTATGGAGGCCAACACAATAAGCATCCAAATCGTAACCATCCTAGTAACAGGAGAATACGTATCAAAATAATCAATACCCTCTTTCTGCTTGAAACCTTTGCCTACAAGTCTTGCCTTATATTTTTCTATGGATCCGTCCGGTCTAAGTTTCCTTCTGAATACCCATTTGCTTCCTATGGTGGAACACCCTAGAGGTATATCGACCAATTCCCACGTGCCATTTGAAATGATCGAATCCATTTCAGATTTAATGGTATCCTTCCAATGCCTTGCTTCAGTAGAAGCCATGGCATCCTTATACGTGGGAGGATCACCCTCTATTAGGTAGGAGACAAAGTCGTTATCTAAATCCTTGGCAATCCTAGATCTCTTACTTCATCTAGGTTCAACATCCTCCAAAGGTTCATTGGGTTAAGAAGAGGTAACCTCCACATTTGACATCTTTTCTATTTGTTGTGGAATAGAACCAGATGTGGAGGCTACGTCGATAGTTAGATTTTCAGGAATTCCTTTTTTCATTGGAAAAATATCCTCGAAAAATGTAGCATCATGAAGTTCAACAATAATATTAGTATCTATGTCCGTGATTTCAGACCGAATTACTAAGAATCGATAGGCATAACTATTTTCCAGATATCCCAAGAAGACCGCGTCAACTGTTTTAGATCCAAGCTTCTTTCTCTTGTGTTATGGGAGTAAGACCTTAGCCAAGCATCCCCACACCTTGAGATATTTTAGGCTTGGTTTTCCATTTCTCCAAAGTTCAAATGAATTCTTATCTTTATGTCTTAGGGGAACTCTATTCAGAATATGACAGGTCGTATCCAAAGCTCCCCCACATGTAAGATGGTAGCCCAGAACTTTGTAAAAGTGCATTGACCATGTCAGTTAGGATCCTATTCTTTCGTTCTGCTATTCTATTGGACTGCGGTTAATATGGTGCAGTGACCTCATGATTTATGCCAAATAATTTGCATTGTTCATCAAATATCTTAGATGTGTATTCACAATAAGCATCCGAATCGTAATCGTCCTAGTAACAGGAGAATACATATCAAAATAATCAATACCCTCTTTTTGCTTGAAACCTTGCCTACAAGTCTTACCTTAGATTTTTCTACGGATCTGTCCGGTCTAAGTTTCCTTCTGAATACCCATTTACTTCCTATGATGGAACACCCTGGAGGTAGATCGACCAATTCCCACATGCCATTTGAAATGATCGAATCCATTTCATATTTAATGGCATCCTTCCAATGCCTTGCTTCAGTAGAAGCCATGGCATCCTTGTACGATATCTTTTCTATTTGTTATGGAATAGAACTAGATGTGGAGGCTACATCGATAGTCAGATTTTCAGGAATTCCTTTTTTCATTGGAAAAATATCCTCAAAAAAGGTAGCATCTCGAAGTTCAACAATAGTATTAGTATATATGCCCATGATCTCAGATCAAATTACTAAGAATGGATAGGCATAACTATTTCCAGATATCCCAAGAAGACCGCGTCAACTGTTTTAGATCCAAGCTTCTTTCTCTTGTGTTCTGGGAGTAAGACCTTAGCCAAGCATCCCCACACCTTGAGATATTTTAAGCTTGGTTTTCCATTTCTCCAAAGTTCAAATGGACTCTTATCTTTATGTCTTAAGGGAACTCTATTCAGAATATGGTAGGCCGTCTTCAAAGTCCCCCCCCTCACATGTAAGATGGTAGCCCAGAACTTTGTAAAGTGCATTGACCATGTCAGTTAGACGTTTAATTATTTTACCGACTTGTATTTCTGCTTCATTCTTAAAGATAAGAAACTTTTCTAAGGCTTCATCCCTAGTTTTAAGCAGATAAACATAACAGTATCTACTGCTATCATCTATGAAGGTGATAAAATATTATTATCTCTAGTCATAATGCCACCGAACTCACAAATATCAGAATGTACTAAGTCTAGAATATCAGTTTCCCTATTCACAGAGTGAAAAGGCTTTCTAGGCAACTTAGCTTGAGTACATATTTCACATTTAGTGAGTTTGTCTGTAGTATGATTAGAAAATCATGTCAAGTTTCATCATTCTTTTCATAGAATTGAGATTCACATGTCCTAGCCTAGCATGCCATAAGACAGTAGATACAATATTTGAAACAACATAAGTAGAGGAATCAAAACCAGAGATATTATTAACTGAACTATTAATGTCACATCTGATTCTAAATAAAAGATCATGATCAGCCAAATATCCTTACCAAAGAAAACACCATGTCTCAGAAAAACTACTTTATTACATTTAAAGTCTGATTGAAAACCCTCTCTAATTCATAAAGAATCAGACAAGACATTCTTCTTGATATCGGGAACGTGCAACACCCTGCGCAAAGTTCAAACTCGTCCAGTTGAGAAATCTCAGCTCGACTCATCCAGACCCAAGCACCTTGGCTGCAGATATGTTCTCCATCATTACTGTTCCACTGGCTGAGCTGATAAGACACAACGAAGGTCCTGTCAGTACAAATATGTACATTTTGCACCGGTATCAACAAGCCACTCATTAGGCTCGTTTACTATATAGAGTTCAGGTTCACTAAGACATAACCCCTCACCAGGAATGCCTCCCTCAGTCAGCACAAGAGCCTAAGGAACGACATCCGTAGACTTCTGTTGGGCCTTTAGAGAAGGGCAATCCTTCTTCCAGTATCCAACTTGTTCCACACTACCTGCAAGGTTTTGTTCTTTAATTTTTTCTGGATTTTCTCTTGGCTTTTAATTTCTTATTTTTTCCTTTACATTATTTTCCTTTAAGGTTATTACATTGACCTTAGGATTCACGTCAACATGCATCACATGTTTTTATTTCCTATGCTCCTCTTCAATAGCTATTGAGACCATTAAATCATTTAGAGAAATTTTCCCTTTCTTGTGCTTTAGAGGCATCTCAAAATCTTCCAATGACTTGAGAATTTTCTCAATTGATTGATATGACCTGAAACGTTTCAGGAAGTTTTCATTTTTGCCTCGACTAATCCGTGGAATAATAACAGAAACTCATAAGCCTGTTCAGAAACCGATTTGCCCTCAATCATCTGAAATTTTAGGAACTTGAAAACTGAGTATTTTTTTAATACCCAGATCCTCCGTGTTGTATTTCTTATCCAGTTTCCTCCCACAGATCATTAGCAGTCTTAGTAGATGCGCCTAGACGTCGAACAAAACGTTCGATAGTGCAATAAGAATGCACCCAGGACACAGACGATCATGTTCTTTCCATGCATCTGCCATCTTATCGCATCTGGATCTGGATTTTGTTCAGATAACTTAGGCATTCGATTTCCAGAATCGAAATCAGGCCAATCGTGATTAGTCAGATTTTCATACGTTGTTGCCAACGCTTGAAATTCTGGTCCCCGAATTTCTCTGACATACCACTGAAATCCACACGAGACCAAAACCTCAAATCCAACATTTTTCTTATCTCGTTAAAGATATGTCTCTCTAAGATTGTTGAGAAAAATGACATCAACATACATACATGAATCAGATTATCAACATGTTTCCAGTTTAAATCAATGTATGCATGCATCTAGATCATTAAATACAAGAAAATTAATTTCAAGAATGTATGCATTTTAGAGCAAGGGAAAAACCCGAAAAAAACCATTACGACAAACAATGCGATAAAGTATAAAAACACTAAAAATTGGAAAACACTAAAAAACTTAGAAAAATCATTAAAAATTCAAGGAAATTTAAAAAAAAAATACAATTTCTTTTTCTGTAGTAAGATTTTTATTTTTAGTTTCTCATAAAATTGTTGCTGGAATTTTATAGACTATTTAAGTATTCTTAAATAGCCTTTAGATTGTGGCTGCACACTATCTTTTGTTTTCACCCTTGTTTCGTTTTTATAAAATTAACTAAAAATCAGAAAAATCCAATAAAAATATCAAAAATACTTGAATACTTATAAAAACCAAAAATATTTTTATTTTAATTTCCTGATCATTTTTGGTGTGTTAAGTAATTGTGTGATTGTGCCCTTTTTATTTCCTTTACACCTTTTTCTTAATTTTAAAATTACAAAAAAATTAAAAAAATATAAAAACCTCCTTTTTCTTTATTTTCTTTATTTTATTTAGATTTTCGACTACTTCGTAGGTTTACCATACCGTGCTCCTTGTGTTCGACCCTGGTGGCTATACCAGGTAAAATAAAATAGCGAGACCGCTATTTGTGTTATTTGATTGATTTTTATCTTGGTGGTCTTCTATTTTCTTGATTGAGCCTGATCCGAGAGGTTGAGGTCGCAACGACCATTGATACCTTCTTACCTTAGTCGCTCGGGTCGCTCATCAGACAACCTCAATACAGTTACATGATTAAGTATTCTTCGTATTAAATCAAGCGAGACAAATGAAGTAGATCGTGGATAGAAGATTCTCCAAGCATATGACTAGATACACATCTCTCTTCATTACTGATGACTCGAGTTTTGTAAGGGTCTAAAATAATAACCTCACGTAAGCGAAGATATATTGTGTCGCTGAGGCAACCACTAGCAAAGCCCGAGGTCAATCAACAATCAACCCACACAATGAATAAAGCAAGCAAGTGTGAATCCAATTTTATTATACCTTACAATAAGATGTATAGTGACAAGTAAAATCGGGGTTGAACACAGGAAACAACAGAGGATAGATAGTTAAAAATTGGCCAAAAAGACAATAAGTGATTTTGGGTATTTTGTATTTTTAGATTTTATTGGTTTTTAATTATTTACTTTTTATGGATTTTATTTTTTATAATTTTTATTTTTATAATTTTTAATTTTATATTTTCTTTTTATATTTTTTATTTTAATCTCTTTTTCTTTTAAATAAGTAATATAAGAATATATAGGATTATAAATAATATAATATAAATAATTATAAATATGACTAAAAATAACCAAAATATAGAAAATAAAATATTTTTGGATTTTAAATATTTTTTTACTATTTTTGTGACTTTTAAGAGAATTTTACTAATTTTAAGGTATTTTTAAAGTTAGAAATATCCTAAAATAGGGTTAGATAAATAGGTCAAATTGTTTTGGAAATTAAAAATAGCAAAAAGTGTCCAAAAATTTTCAAATCAATTTCAATATAAAATAAATAAGAAATATAAATAAAATTACAGAATGGAAATGATTTCTTTTGGAATTTTGAGTTTTTTATATTTTTATAAAGTATTTTAGAGCTTTTTATATTTTAGTCTTTTTCTTTTTCTATTTTAGTGGTTTTTGGTATAGAGTTAGAAAATAATAAAATAAATAAATATTTTTAGGGAATTTTTCATAAAGTTTACATATTTTTAGGAGTTTTATTCTGCAAATAGGGTATAATAGTTTGGTTTTCGAATTTTTATAAATCGAAAATGAACTCAAAATATCCAAAAAATACATGTGATATAAATTTATGTCAGGTATTTAGGGTTATTTTCCACAATTCTTCTTATCGATCAGGAGCTATTTTCACAAAATAAAAACTAAAAAAATAAAATACATTTTGGTAGGGGGCATTTTTGTAAATACTTATATTTTAGGACTAAATACGAACGCCTTAAAGAAATCGAGGGGACAATCGTGCAATTTTTCCAAAATATTCAATAATATTTACCCGAAGGGGTATTTTGCAAAGTATCAGGGTCTAAATGCAATTTCTTTAAAAAATAGTATACTAAATATGCATATTAGAGGATTGAAATGAAATAATAATATCCCAAGGTCCCAAGTGCAAAATACCATGTCCCCTCACGCGCACATGCACGCGAGGTGACGTAGAATGGACCTAAATGAAAATATTAAAAGTACAAGGGCTAATATGCAAAATATTCAATATAATTTACACAACAGGCAAAAGCTTTTGGACTAGAGTTAAAAATAAAAAGGCGCGAGGTGAGATCTGTAATATACGCAAATATCGTGCACTCATAGACGGCTCTAGACATGCCACTTATCCACATGGTGATCATCTAACGGTTGATACCCCTTCGTGCTTCAACGATGGAGATTAGATCTCTGCCCAAGATCTAGCGGCCGAGGCTCGAAGCATCCAACAGTAGATGTTGTGTCTGGAGTTGGCGCTCGATCGAACGGTGGCGAGGTGGCATGGAAGAACAGACGAAGAACTTCTCCCCGACGAGTTTCGATCTGGTCGTCTTTCGTCATCCTCCACTCTCAGAAGCTCGGAAATGGCACAAAATGATCTTGGAGTGGATCCACACCTCCAAGCTCGGTCAAAATGGCTCCACGTCCATCAGGTTGGCCCAGCATGATAGAGGATCTGGAGCTCCTTTTCCTAGCTCGATGACCCCCTGCAAAGGGATACTTTCACTCCGTTTCCTGTAGGAAATGGTTAAGGGTAAAAAGGCAAAGCTATAGGAGGCTTCCGATGGGTGAGAGATGAATGGAAAGGGCACGGGCGGAGTTCCTCCAGCAAACAACGGAAGAGGAGGAACAGATCTATGGGTCTGTGCAAGATCCGGTTGAATAGAGGTGCTTGGGGCAATCAACGGGCAATAAGGGAGAAGGTGGAGTCAAATAGCAAGGTGACAAGAGCTGGGTTTGGTCAGAACGGGGTGGCGGAGTTGGAGCTTCGTTGTCCAAAGATTTTGGATTTTACGATAAATAAAATGAAATCGAATGAAATTAAAGGCAAATCTAAGCTAGTGTTACACTAAGGAATTGAAATGTCATGAAAAAAGGAGCTTACAGGACCAAAATGCTGGGAGCAAAGCTTACGGCAAAAGAGGTGGCGAACTCCGAATCACCTCGATTCAACAACAAATCGAGCCGCAAAGGCACCCTAGAGAACGTCGCTGTCACCGAGGTTCGATCTGGGGTTTGGGTTCTGGCTGAAAGTGGTGGAAAAAGGATCAAAATGGCAAGGGAGCTTGGAGGTGAAGCTATATACCATCCCACTTCCTCGGGCAATGGTGCTCGATTCAAAGGTCTGTCGACCAAGGAATCATATGGGCGTAAAAGCTCTATGATCAAGGGGTAAAAGTCAAGCACAGATCAAGTTGAATAGGAGTAAGATTTGAGCGTGAAAATCCGAGGAAGATGGGGTCAACATGTGATGAGCATCAAATTTGCCTCTTAAATTATCTAAAATTGTCGTAGTATAGGAGACAAATTCGGTTCGGCAAAAAACCACAATCATTTGAATGTTGTGGAGTATTTATATTTGGCAAGTTTACCAAGGTCGAACACAAGGACACAGCTACTCAATCTATTTATCGAATTTTGAGTAATGAAGAACATGTGTGAATTATTTCTCAATTACAGATATCTATGAAAATGCATGATACACTATGCAGATTACAATGCAATAAAATGATGCATGTAATTTTTAGTTGATTTTATGAGATTATAAGATGATGCATAAGAGTAATGCAAGGGAATTTATATTCAGAACAAAAGGTTACAAATTTACCCTAAAAAGATCACTGAAAATGAGCAACATAATAAGAATTGAAGTCAGGGTGATTTTGATCACAACAATAAAGGCCAGTCATCAAATTAGAGCAAGGACAAGTAGAGCAAGGTCATCATCTAACACAAAAATTCACTTCATTTAAAATGGTGGCAAATGAGAAAATTAAACATGCCATGATGTAGATGAAGAAATAAGGATCAAAACGACATTAAAATCATGCAATTTGGATCTACGATGCTCAAGTTATGAAGAAAACAATGCAGGGTATAATTGTAATAAAAATGCAAGAAATAAAATGATAAATATTACATTTAGGTCCCTGGAGGGCCCTAAATGCAAATACCAAAAACTGCCTGGGCCCTGATGTAATTTTTCCATATGCGCGGGTGCATTTTTGCAAATTCCAGAAGCTTTGAGGGCATCCTTGTAAAATACCCAGGCACGCACGTGAGGCACGTGCCTGGGGACTAATATGTAAATTCTAGAACATCCGGGGTCTTTCATGCAAATTACCCAGGCCCTCACGCGAGGTGCACGTGAGGGGCCTAGGCTCGGGAGGCTCGCAGGCTCGGTCTGACGTGGCGCGAGATGGTGGCCCGGGTGGAGGTTCGGTGGACCTGAGGCTGCTGGCTCGGATTGAGGCTTGGGTCGCCACGTGTCATCATCCTGGCCGTCCGATCCAGATGATCGGACGGCAACTGTTCTTCATCCTCTGCCGTGGGCCACCAGAGGAGGCTGCGCTCCGGCGTACCCTCTATAGCCCCTCCATGCTCCAACGGCTAGTCTGGAAGTCGGAGAAGGTTGCTGAATGGCTGGCGAAGGTGGTGGGGATCTGGAGAAGCTCCGGGAATGATCGGAGCTTGAAGTCGACGAAGCCTCGCCGGAGGAGATCAGCTCGAAGGATCTCCGATGCGGACTCCGGCCATTGAAGAGATTTGTACATGCAGAAGTTAGATTTGAATAGCCGAAGTGGGCGATAGTGTTTTGTGAGTGGGCTGGGGGCCATGGGGTGTCTGGAGATGGTGGCCCGGAGTCTTCTCCTCCGGCGAGGTGATGAAGAAGGGGGTCGGAGCGTGAGAGGTTCTAGAGAAGAAGAGGGTGGTCGGCGAAGATGAGGGTGATATGGCGGAGGTGTTGGAATAGTCGGATGGAAGTGGACGATGGTGGAAATTACAGGAAAATTAGGAGAAATAGAATGAAAAATCACCTTATCGGAGCAAGGTGTTGGCGACGGCACTGATCTGGGCTGAGGTCATCATCAGACCTCTGGGGTTGTCGTACGATGAGTTCGATCGTGCCTCGGTGCTCGGCGGAGCGTGGTGGCACCCGCATCATGGTCAAAAGACCATGAATCACACCTGGGGCCGGCGACCATCGTCACCTCGATAAGGCCACCCTCCGCTGTCACCGGAGGGTGGAGGAGGCTAGGGCGGAGCCCCGTGAATTGGTGGATGGCGGTGAAGATGGAGGAAGACGGGGTTTTATAGGCGGTGTTCCGGCCGTTACAAGTGGTGCTGATGGAGGTTTCGAACGGCTGGGGGTGTGATTGAGGAGTGAAGATGGGGGTGGTGAAGGTGGCGTGAGGAAGGCGGAGGATAGGGCTACGTGGAGGAGTGTTTCGATGCAGAGGGGGTGGCTTGTGGTGCCTTCCAAAATTGGAAGGGGGTGACGCATCGGAGAGGGTAACGGCTGGGCTGGAGGTAGGGGACGAAGTCCCAGCCGTTGGATCATCTTGATCCAACGACAAGGATGATGGTGCGGGAGTAGGGCTAAGATCAGATCCGAGGATATAATTGAACGGTTGACGCTTAGGTGCTAACGAGCGGCTATGATAGGGAGACCGGGGAGATCCAACGGTGGGAGAAAAAGAGGCGATGTGGCACGCATAGAGCCGCATGATGTGGGTGAATTGGGTGGTTGTGGTTTAAGCGGAAAGGAGCGGATGGGATCAGATCTGAGAGTCAGATCTAACGGTGGGGAGTAAGCGAAGGATGAACGGTTGAGATGGGGGCGAGAATGAGAGATCAGGTGGCTCAGGAGGGTGACGGGTGGCGGAAGGAGCCACGTGGGTGGCCTAGAGGGCGCAACATGGCTGCACCAAAAAATTCGAAAATATAAATACAAAGAAAAATACAAAAGAAATAGTTAGAGATAAAATCAGGAAAAAGTCAAAACATGAAAGTTGCTCGTCTCGACGAGATCTATAAGTTTTATGTTGGACAAAAAGCAAAAAGAGGTCATTTGTACAAAAGGTTTTTTTGGAGGTATTTTTAAGGGGGATAAAAACATCGACTTTTTGGTTTTGAGTTTTTTTTATATTTTTAGTCTTTTTAAGGGTTAGTGATGTTATGGACAATTACCCTTCCTAATTTTTAGGGGTTTTTTATGATAAAATAATTACAAAGAAAATAATGGTAATTAAAGATAATTAATTAAGGGTTAATTATACACAATATGTTACAAGATAAAAATAAACAATTAATGGTGATTTATTGGATTAATTAAGCCAGGGGTTTAATTAATGAATTTTAGCATGATGAATTTGAAATTCATCATACCCCTATACTTAAACCATAATCGTCCTCAAGAATCTAAAGAATGAAGGAGTCAGATTAATTCCTGACAGAGCAAGTGAAGATTTCAAGGCTCGATCTTTCGAAGACCTTTAATTTAAGTGATTTTAAAATTCTGGGCATATCCAAGTCTTAGTCAGAAGGAATCCAACTTCTCTAGTTATCAGACTCTCTTTTTGTACATATAATATAATGATATGAAATTAGGTGTATTGCATTTCATGAGAGTCGAGTCAATGCATCACTCAAAGTTCCAGTCTCAAAGACTCTCCTCTAGACCTCATCCTCAATACTAGGGAATAAGTCTATTCTTGCTTCAGTCAACCGTCTCATTAGTTTGTCAGACTTGAAAGTGTAGATGGACGACCAGATGATGGAGGGCATAGGATTGTGTCTGATTTTCTCTCCCTCACATTAGAATAAGGGGCCTCTCTAGTGCATTTTTACTCAACACATGTAAATTTTTAGATTTTTTGATCAATGTGTCCGTCAAGAGAGTTGGAGACATCTGCACCTGTTTTTCTGGGAGTACATCGAGGTGTGTCTTTTCTGAGTATCTAAGATACCTTTGACACCCAGACTTGTATCGCTTACGATGCAGAGCCCTTTTTATGGTGTAAGCCTGACTCCTTGGTACGAATTAGCGCTTGGTCCAAGTGGACACTTTGAAAATGTTTGGGAGCGCTCGCCATTGGTGGAAGCTCTTTTTGTGTAATTTGACTTTGGCATTTAGAGCTTTTCTTTGAAATTTCTTTTCTTTTGTTGGCTAGCTCCACTGCTTTTACCAAAAGTTGGCGCATACTGATCAACAATTATCTTTAAGTTTCATCACACCTTGGCACATAGGTAAATATCAAAAAATAGCATACGAACTTGTTCACATACTGGCTAGGATTTTGCTAACACTCAGGTTTTCTGAAGCCTTCTTTAACTTTATCCCATCCTCGAATATCGTTAGATCGGGTCTAAACTGAAATCTCTAGTCCTTAGTTCCTCAAGTGATATCTCAACTCATCTCATCAATGATTGTGCTGATCATATTCTTTGAAGGTAGAGATGAAGAGTGCAATATAGCGCTCAAATCTTTCAAACTAGGAAAGTGTGGATAATTAAGCTTTAAAAACCCTAATGACTAAAACATGTTAACTCAGACTCTTTAGAACATAGAAATCCAATGTCCTCAAAATCCTCAATCCTTGAGTGAATGTGATTGCTTCAGGAATGCACCAACTCCTTAGTTAGCGATTTTTATGTGATTTTGATTTTGCAGATTTTTATGGATTTTAATTTTTCAATTTTTTATTAATTCTTTGGAGAGACAATGACTGGCCCATGCTGAAATAAATAAAAGTATCTACTCTCAACCAGTATGGGTGTAAGTACGAGCTGTTAGACGGACCCGTGTTACTTGAGGATGGAGCCATATAAGTGTCCTCTAAACCACCCACTCTGCTAAGGGAGACCGAAGTTCCCTCACTGAAAGTGTCTACTAAGCCTAGTAGTCAGAGTCTAATTCAAAGAAAGGTTTTCAATTTTTCAATTTTTTTAAAAAGGAGTATTTACACAAATTAATCCCTCAATTTTGAAGAAAACAATTTTACAAGATTTTTATAAAACTCAGTTCACAGGAGTACTAAAACCAAGCCCGAGAAAGAATATTCAAAAAGTTTTAAAAAAATACGAGCTATGGCTAAAGTAAATATACAGTAATATACTGTATACCCCTCTATACTTAAATTTTACTATGTCCTCATAGCACAAGTGTCATGAAGCCATGGCTCGATCAAATATAGGATGATATAGCGGAACTGAGGAGGAGGATCCTGATGAATCCACATTTCATCATCTTTATTCTATCATTTTGGCCTCAAAAACCCTGGCAAATGCTTGTAAAAACCCTTAAATACCGCATTTTAGCATTCATGCATGCGTGTAAATAGTGTATAAAATACAGTTTTTAAAGACAAAATTATAGAATAAAGAAAAGAAAAGAAAAAGAATAAAATATTGCAAATATTTTATAACCCGAAACCCCGAGACCTAGGCATCTAAATGACTAGGTCGACAAGGAATAAAGTAGGGGGAGATAAGGGCTAATATACAATAAAAATCCCTTTTATTTAATTCATTCTTTATTCATTTTGGGACCTATTTTTGGTTCCACTTTTTATACTTAAATAAAGAAAAATACAAAATTGATTTCACACAAAAATAATGTACAGATAAAAAGTTATGATATGAATAAGATTCTAGAATCCCAACTTCCCAGACATGTATCTCTCAAATAAAAACTCAAAACGCACCAAAATTACCTTTAATTGTATATAATTTTCAATAAGCTATTTAATGAAGTGGTTTCGTATTTTACGGAGCTACAATCTGAAAGTTGAGTTTTGGACCCCTATTGTATACTTGTATAGATTAAAATATTCATTTTATTATTTATTCATTATTTTTATAATTTTATAATTTTGTAAATATTATTTATAATATATGTGTACACTAAAATAAGAATAAAACACTAAAGAAAACACAAAAACAAAATACTTGAATATAATACATAGGTATAATACATGTACATATAACTATATAATTAATTCTCCTATTTTATTAAATATACAAAACACTTCAAAAAAATAAAATAAAAATATATTTAAGTGTATAAAAATGAGTTATAAATTTATAAAATAATAAAAAAATAAAATTAAATTATCATGTGGTGGAATCGTCGATATATTCTTCTACACCCCTGAAAAATACAAAATAAAAATAAAATATTAAAATATATAGATAAATATACATGTATATAATCTATATAAAGTAACTTGTAATTTTATACCTCAAAAAAAATAAATAAAAATCATAATAAAATAATTCACAAAATAATGAACATTTTTTATTTAATAATCAAAAAATAATAAATTCATTTTCTATTTTTAAATGATTTTACAAAGTGTTTTTTTGGATTTTTTCCTGGTTGGTCCACGTGGACCAACCATGAGGGCTTGAGAGTTGACCGTGGGTCAACTCTCTGGCCCTAGCTCCTGTAGCTGGTCAGACATGTGTTTTTGACCCATTTTTATGGTTTTTTCTAGCCATCTCGTGTTTGACTCTTCACGATTTTTCTTCCTCTTGGATCGAGGATTCATGCCTGGGGTTTTCCTCGGGCTGTGGATCATCGATTCGAGCAGCGCGCCTCATTCTTCTCATCCTCCCAGCCATTTGTACAAAAGGCCATCCGAGTTTTCCTTCCTTTTTTGAATCTTTCCTTGGCCGAGTTTAGACTTCTGGGGGTCTTCTGGGTAGACTCCAGTGACAGGGGAGTCCCCTACAACCCCGTTGAGGTACGGCGTTGCCTTGTGGATCGACTTCCACCATCTCCAGCCAAGCTCGACCATGAGGTACATCTTGCCATTTCGTGGCTTGAGGTTTGCATTTTTTGTTGTTTTTCTTGCTCTCTTTTATTCCCCATAGTTTTAGGAGCATTTCTACACCCTTCGTTTTGATCCACACCCGTCCATTCCTCCGTGCCACCCCTCACCGGAGCTTGCTCCGACGAGCTCATCTTTCGTCATTTCCGCCTCCTTTTGCCATCTGGAGGGTCACGACAATTTGTTCACGACCCTCTTAACTCTTGTTTGAAGGTCCCGAGCCTTGAAATGCACCTGGGACTCATTTTGGAGGAGGCGAAGGTTCCTGGAGCTCCTTTGCTCCGGCAGCCTCACGCGAGCCCCCCGACCGTCACCGGGGATTTCTGGAGCCGCCAGCACGTCGAGGACCGCCGGAGGAGCAACGAGCGCCTTTTTGGAGCAACCAGGAGCGTCGGAGAAGGAAGATCGAGCCGGCGCAAGATAGCTTCACTGGATATTCTTCCCTGTTCGTTCAACCATCTCCGCCTCCGTTGGATACGCACCCGTTCTTCCTGCCCTTTAGTAGCCGTCCGATCGATCCCGTCCAACATCTGTTGATCATTTTCGAGGGACCTAATCTTGACCGACGGTTTGCGAACCATTATCGCGTGCCCGCAAGCCACCATGTGGCAAGTGGGAGAAGGAGGACCGTCGGATCCCGCCCGAGCCTGGGTATTTTGCATATTACACCTGGCCAATTTTGTATTTCATAAACAATATTTAAACACTCTTATGCAGTTTTAAATATTTTGTAAACATTTCACGTTACCCCCTAGGTTTTGTAATATTAGTTCTTAGTCCCTGCCAGGTCACGTGCCCCGGGTACGTGACTTGGTAATTTTGTAGAGACACTCCTAGGGTTATTTGTATTTCATTTTAATCCAGAAACCTTTTAATTTAGTGTAAAAGTTTTGGCAAATTTGCAGTATATCCCCTCAGGGTTTGGAAAATTACAGATTAAGAGAGTTAGAGATCACAATCGAAGCGTCATGTTGTAGTACTCCCTTTAGAGAGAAAACGCTCTCACTTTACCTTTGTGCAGTGCCTTGACGTGCCGCTCCCAGGCTCCGACGGTTCCACGCTCGTCGACAGTGCGCACCGTGCTTGAACGTCCTCTAAAGTCACCTCCATAGACGAAGTCCGAGATCGTGAGAGGGAGAAGAGAGGCGGTGGGAATGAGAACTCTTTATGTTCGTAACCGCCGCCCACAACTTTGAGAGATACTTAAAGCCGTCGTGACGATTACGCATCGAGAGAGGATAAATGGACACGTCCCGATGAGTTCGAGATTGTGCGTGTTAAATATCGTGAATTATTGTTCGCTTAAAAATATATTGTGTCGTTTCGTTGTTGGCGGCAATTACAGTCGGTCAAGAAAGTAACCACAATTATTTAGTCAATTTTTAATCGTGTGGTTTTATGTTTATTTTACTTGGATAAGTCCCAAGGTCGAACACAAGGAGGCAAAGGAACAACCTAGAATTATGTCTATCAAAGTTCGTGCACGGTTTTCGAGGCGGTCTTTTTTTGTAATTTTTAATGCAATAAAGGATGCAAACTGCAATTTCGGCCTATTTTAGGGACTAAAATGTAAATGTCGACCAAATAATGTTTGAAAAATATGAAACTTGGCCACGATGAAAATGATGATGAAATGAATGCAGTGTAATTTTTTGGAATTTTAGGACGCAAGATGACTTTTTTATGAATTTTTAAATGTAAACAAAGTGAATTTTAATATTTAATTTTAATAAATATTAAACCTAATTATTTTCAAGGGATAAAATTATCCAAGATCTATCACTAGGTGATAAATCAAAGAAAAATCTTAAACCTCGAAAATATGAGATTTAATGCCTATTAAAAATCAAATATTGAAATATGCATAATGATTTTTACAAGGTAAACTATGCATGCAAATGCGATTCTTTTTTGGCATAATGTTAAACGCAATTAACTCTACAGTTAATGATTTTTTTGACAATTTTTAGACAACAGTTAATTAGCTACGAATTTTCAAGCACGGAATGGGTAAAATATGCAACTTTCTGCAAAACAATTAATTATTAATTAACCATTAATCATAAAAAATCAAGCATATGACATAATGTAGAGAATTAGTTGTAGAACAAAATGCCACTTTTTGATAAATAAAATAATGCAAGGAAGAGGTTCGAAACTACCAGGGAAAACAGGGGTAATTGTGCAATATTACAATAATAAAATAATACAGAGAGGACGAAATTGGAATTACCGAAACTTCTGGGGGGTCTGACGCAAATCCTCCGATGGGTCACGTGCCACGCATGTGACTTGGCCGGTGGGGGATAATGTGTAATATAAGAATCTCCAGGGGCTTTGCTACAAATATCCCACGGATCACGTGGGTGTCGCGTGCGGTGACAGGCTTGGTACGGGCCTCACATGGTGCGTTTGCATGCTTCGGGAAGGCTCGAGGCTCTTGGCGTAGAAGTTGGCTCGGACTCAGCTTTGGAGCTGATCTGGACTGTCGATGAAGATTGGATCTAACAGCTGGAGCTCGCGGATGCTTCAACGGGTCTGATGATTGGTGGCGTGATAATCGGACGGTTGCTATGGGCCGACACATGGCTGGCGGCCGACGATGGAGAGGCGGATCCCAGGTGAGGGCAGCAACTGCGTGGCACCAGTCGAAGTGTCTTGCGAAGGTGGTTGGCGTAGATGTGCTCGATGATGCGGATGACGCCGACGGTGGCTTGAGCGCTGGAGTATCGTCGATGAAGTCGATGTCCAAGCTTGTTGCAGATGATGGAGGTGGCGTTGCGAAGGTTGTCGGGGATGATGATGGAGGACGTAGTCGGAGATGGGGGGAAGTGTTGATCGGAGGAGAAGAATGGGTGGAGATTAATGATGGTGATTGGATTGTCGATCGTGAGAGAGGAAGGTGCGGCAGAGGAATGGAGGGGTACCTGGAAGGATGAGGGCTCGACAACAGACGATGGGCCAGAGCGGAGATCCGACCTCACTTTGTAGCTGCGGCGAGGCTTGAATCACGCCGGTGGGAGGATCTCTCGATTGTCACGCCCGGGGGGAAGCTCCTAGGAGGATGAATCGGTGGATGATTGAACACGACGATGGCGGTGTTTCTTAAATAGGGTTGAGGGGTGGCCGACGATGGAAGGGGGAATTAGTGGAGATCGAGATTGGATTTGACGAGATTGGGAGATCTGGGATGAGGTTCGAGGGCGACAGAGATTCGATTGATGGTGGGCTGGAGAGATTAGCAGTGCGGCGGTGATATCGACGGGCGACGGGAGGCGCAGATTGGGAAAGTGGGGACTGATTGGGGATGATGGCCTTCGGCCGTCCGATCGTCCGAGATCGGGCGGTTGAGGTGATGATGCGTGGCGTTAGGAGGGCTGTTGGTGCAGGGCACGTGCATTGCACGCGCGCAGGAGGCATGTGCTACGTACGTGCGTAGCTTTTTTTATAAAAATGAAATAATAAAAGCCTTAAAAATGGCTGATACGTGGTGGCTTCAGGAGCTGCCATGTGTCAGCACCACAAAAATCGAAAAATAAATGGGAAAAAATAGAAAAGAAATGGTAAACGACCTCGGATCGAAAAAGTATCTTCATAAAAATTGCTCGTCTCGATGAGATCTATAACTTTCATGAAGACATCAAAATCAAAATCGATCAATTGCACAAAGTGATATTTTTGGAGTATCCCATGTACATAGAATACCACGATTTTTGGGTTTTATAATTTTTTGTCATTTTTTTAAACCAGATAAAAATACAGAAAAAATGTGGTAGAATCAAAGATGAATATTTACATATTAAACTATTTTTTTAGATTTTTATTAATTAAGAAAAAGAGGAAATAAAATAAATTACGAAAACGATCAATTTTGTACAGACAGTTAGTGATGACTCGGGCTGAATTTGTTTCTTTGATTTCAAGCTCAAGTTAGATTTGGATTTTTGTGTATTCTAATAAAATTTTATCAAAGGAGACAAATGAAAAAGAAATAAACTAAAATAGGTTTAATAGGTACATAAAATAATAGGTCAAAAACTGTTAAAATACACAATGTACAAAAGAGGCCAGAAATCCAACTTTCACATATGAGCTCCGATTCACTTGAACTTGATCTTGTTTTGAATGTATTTGAATGTACGTTAGTTCAAAAGTGAGTAGGATTAAAACGGACACTGGATGGGGAAGATATGAGAGTTTTAGTCCGGAAATCCTAAAACTAGGGTTTGGGTTTTTGGTCCGTTTATTTGTGTTAGTGATTTTTTTGTATTATTTATTTACTCTTGTTAGTGATATGTACACAGTGGAGGTTGTTTTGGGTCATTCGGAGTTAGCATGAATTAGCTAAAAATTAAGGAAGTTAGGCTATTTACCGGTCAATTTTGGTTGGGATTTTTGGCTTCTTATTTTGTGCAAAAAAAGTGATAAAATGCAATTCTTATTTAAACATGCATGAATGCTAATTATCTTGAATAAATGCAGAAATGCTGATGATTTTGAGGGATTTGAGCTTAATTAATGAGATTTAGAGTGATGAATTTGAGATTCATCATCCCCCTATACTTAAACCGTGCTCGTCCCTGAGCATAAAAAAAATGCTATGAGGTGAAATGAGATTGGGTTCCCTACCAAGACCATGAGCTGAAGGTGAAAATGAACTAGACTCGACCTTTGGATTAATAGTTTGGCAGAACTTCTGTGAGACTTAGAATTTTAAAATCGACGGCCCTCAAGTTCTACACATCATTGTCACAGTTTAGACTCAGAAGTCATCTTAGATCAATCATCTTCCCAACGCATACCCTATGAACATTGAACAATCGACTCATATGTGTGAAAGGTTTTAGCTCTTCCCATCCAGAATGCCGGACTACCATGCAAACTTCATCTCCAGTAACTCGTCCTCGGGGAGTCATGTATTTCCTTCTAAGGTCTGTCGCGCTGTGTTTACAATCGAATTGGGGGAGAAGTTAGAAGAAGGAGAAAAGAACTGGAGGGTGACCAGTGTAGTCATCTCTCCTTGTGAAGCTGGCTAGTGTAGCCGAGTCTTCACCAAGATCTGCAGGTTTTCTTGAAGCTTGGACCTTTTTGGTCAGATATTTATTTGGTAGTGGCTTCTTTGTATTTGGAATTTTTGGTGGTTCTGCTTTGATCTTGTTGTGCCCCTACGGATATAGAATCTTTTTTCCGTACATGTTTTAGGGTCTTAGATTGTGCCTAGGTGTCCATCCCTTTTCCGAAGCTTTATTTCAACCCATACTCCGATCTTTAGATTTCCACGCTACCAGAAAAAAAAACTCACACAGTCTTTCAACATCTCGTATGAGTTGAGCTAAGTGCATAGTACGAGAGTACAAATTAATTCCCTATTCCAGAGTTGTACCCAGAATGAAGAGACCAGGTTAGACACTAAGAGTCAAACACTGCACATTGTCATGTGGAACTCAAAGAATTAAGTCAAAGACCTGAAGTTTTCAAAATCCTATTCCTCGGTGAAGTACCTCTGAAAATTAGGTTGATTAAGGTCAAGTCCAGACCACTCTCGGTTTCTACTCATAACTCGGTTCAGAACCCAAATACTTTTCATAGATGTAAATGCATGAAGTGCAGGTGTGTGAAATGCAGACACATTTTTGTGATGATTTTTTTTCGATTTTTATGCAAGGAATTTTTTTAATAATTTTTTATGAAAAAATGAATAAGAAGCCATTTTTTCAAAAATTTAGGTTGGATACAGTTAGTGTTAGTAAAAACTCTTTTTCTTTTTCTTCTTTTTTTTTTCTTTTTTGGTGTTACCCACCCTGTAAATACATATATACTTACACGAAAGTACGAGATATAGGTAATATATATATAAAGTATATATACAGACCCCCCTATACTTAGTGAGTGATGTGTCCTCAAAGCACAAGAAGCATAAAGAAGACATAGCTCGGGCTAAGCATAGGAGAGTGTAAATGAAAAAAGAAGAAGAAAAAGTTGATCCGCCCCCCTATACTTAGGCTGTGAATAGACTAAGTATAGAAGAAGAGCAAAGATGAGGTGGTCGGGATATGTGAGTGATGAAAGTATATACAGATGAACCTCGGTTCCCCCTATACTTAGGCTCTGATCAGCCTAGGTAAAAGAAGGATGGAAATGGAGTGATCATGAGATGGGAAGGATGATATTTATACAGATGACATCGGTCTCCCCCTATACTTAGGTCTTGGCCTAAGTAGAGGAAGAAGTTGTACAAGAAGATCGATGAGGTCGGGAGGAGGAATGATCTGATGAATCTTCAATGTACTCATTCTGCAAAAAGTATATGACCTCAACTTGAACTGTCTGCTCTTTGGATGATTCTATATATGGCTTCAACAATTGTCCATTCACTGAGAAAGGTTGTGCATCATCTTTGAGTTCGGCAATATCCGCACTTCCATTGGTATGCACATAGACGGCGATGTAGGGACCCGTCCATTTTGATTTTAGTTTCCCATGAAAAATCTTCAACCTAGCATTAAACAACCACATTTTATGCCCATGGACAAAGGTTTTATCTCGAATGTGTCTATCATGCCATCTCTTGACCTTGTCTTTATAGATTACACTGTTGTCGTATGCCCGATTTCGGATTTCAATTAGCTCATTCAGATTTAAGTCTCGGCATAATTTCCCAAGGTGACAACTCCAATTCAGCTTTTTGATCGCCCATTCAGATTTGTGAATCAACTCTGTGGGTAGATGGTATGGCTTGACATAGATCATCCTAAAAGGTGAAGTATCGAGTGGGGTCTTGTAGGTTGTCCTATAGGCCCACAGAACCTGGTCCAATAGTTTCGACCAATTCTTCCTATCTGGACGAACCAACTTCTGAAGAATACCCTTCATCTCTCTATTAGAAACCTCTGCCATGCCATTAGATTGTGGATGATATGGGTTGGCTATTCTATGCTCAAATTTATACTCCTTAGCCAAAGATCTCATTTCCTTATTCACAAAGTGGCTATCTCCATATGAAATCAAGACTTTTGGTACCCCGAATCTTGCAATGATATTATCCTTGATAAACTTACAGGCGATTTTTCTATCTGCGGTTCGGGTTGGAGTAGCCTCTACCCGTCTTGATAAATAATCAACCACTAACAAGAGTATTCAAATCCATTGTTATTAGTAAAGGGACCCATAAAATCAATCCCCCATGCATCGAAAACATCACAAAAAATCATTGGTTGCATGGACATTTCATCTCTATATCCAACAGTCCCTCCCATTCTGTGACAAATCGGGCATGACCGTACAAAATCATTAGCATCTCAAAATAAAGTCTGCTAGTAAAATCCACATTGGAATACCTTGTATGCGGTTCTCTTTCCCGAATGGTGTCCTCCAGCCTCGAGAGAATGACAATGTGTGATGACACTCTGGTGTTCCTCCTGAGTAATACATCTTCGCCAGACGTAATCCGATCCTTCATAGAAAAGGAAAGGATCGTCCCAATGGTATTTTCTCGAATCCAACTTCAATCGATCAATCATTCTCTTGGTCCAACCAAAGGGAACCTTCTTGAAGACAAGATAGTTCACGATGTTGGAATACCATGGGATTGAATCAGTAACGCAAACTGATTCGTCTGGAAAAGTCTCCTTAAATGGTCCAGTGTAAGGATAATCGTTTTGCTAAATTCGGGAAAGGTGATCGGCAACGCCATTCTTTATTACAGGTTTATCCTTGATTTCCAGATTAAATTCCTGGATTAATAAGATCCATCTCAAAAGCCGTGCTTTGGAATCCTTCTTATCCATAAGATATCTTATTACAGTATGATCAGTGAAAATCATCACCTTGGAGCCCAGTACGTAAGATCTGAATTTTTCAAGGGCCCAAACTACCGTGAGCATTTCTTTTTCAGTTACCGTATAATTTCTCTGTGCAGGATCCAACACTTTGCTCACATAGTGAATTGCATAAAAAATTCCATCTCGTCTTTGTCCAAGCACAACTCCGACAGCAAAATCTGATGCATCAGTCATGATCTCAAAGGGAAGAGACCACTCAGGAGCTTGTAATATCGACGATTCACATACTTTCTTTTTCAGGAGCTCGAAGGCCTCTAGATACATGTGATTCACAATAAACTCGGTGTCTTTTTCTAAGAGCTCAGTCATTGGGCGAGCGATCTTTGAAAAATCAGGGATAAACCTTCGAGAAAATCCAACATGCCCTAGAAAAGACCTTACTGACTTTACGTTGGTTGGTGGCTCAAGTTTCTTGATCACATCCACCTTGGCAGCACTACAAGAAAGTTCCAGCTTTGGAGACGACAACTGGCGACGGTCATAGAATGACCGTCCCTAATGAAAGCTTTTAGGGACGCTCATGCCATAACCGTCCTCAATACTTCATATCAGGAGACGCTATGCGAGCTGGCGTCCCCTTTTGTAATAGCTTAATAGGGACAGTCAGGAAGACCGTTCCCTCTGCCTAGGTGACCCATTGGGGACGGTCTTGACCGTCCCTAATATGCTTCTGTTGGCGTCGCCTCCGGTAATGGATCTAAGTGGACGGCCAGAGGGGACGGTCAGCAACGACCGTCCCATCTGCCTTGCGATGGACTTTGGGGACGGTTATGACCGTCCCCTATATCCTTCTGTTGGCGTCGCCTCCGATCTTTTATCCTAAGTGAGCGACCAGAGGGGACGGTCTATGGTGACGTCCCCTCTGCCCTGGCAGGTCTTTTGGGGACGGTTCTGACCGTCCCCAATACGCTTCTGTTGGTGTCATCTCCGGTTTTTTCCTAAAAGGGAGACCAGAGGGGACGCTCACCATGGACCGTCCCCTCTGCTCTAGCATGTCCTTTGGGGATGGTTTTGACCGTCCCCAATACGCTTCTGTTGGCGTCGCCTCCGACCGTTCATACTTAAGTGACTGAACAGAGGGGACGGTCACCAAGGACCGTCTCCTCTGCCCTGAGAGGTCCGTTGGGGACGGTTCTGACCGTCCCCATTACGCTTCTGTTGGCATCACATCAGGCCAGTGGCCTGACCAAAGGGGACGGTCACCGAAGACCGTCTCCTATGCCCACCAAAGGGGACGGTCTTAAGTGATCCGTCGCCGATCGTCTCCAATGGGGACGGTTTTAACGACCGTCCCCATTGGTGAGATCGAAAAAAACCCCTTCGACATGCGTTCATTCTCACTTTGCCCTCCCTCAAGCAGCCGCCCAACGTCGCCCCTCCCGACCAACGTCGCCCCTCCGACCTCTCCGTGGTTGCCATCCTCCTCAATCTTATTTTCTGGTATCTAGCAACACTCCTTTGTGTTTATTCTTGTTTATTTTGCTTGATATTCTTGTTAGGGATGTTATTCCCCATGTGAATGAGTTTTTTTGTTGTTATGTTAGGGTTGCTTGATTTGTTTAATATAATAGGTTTTCCCCCATGTTATAATGAAATATCTTGTTGTAGGATAGAGGAAAACATTGCTTGTTGTATAATAGGATGAAATATGTTGTTGTAGGATAGAGGAAAACATTGCGTGTTGTATAATAGGATGAAATCTCTTATTATAGGATAGAGAAAAACATTGTATAGAGAAACATGTTATAGGATGAAACATGATTTAGATTAAACAACATGTTATAGGATAGAGGATAGAGGATAACGTGTTATAGGATGAAACATGTTAAACAACATGTTGTAGGATAGAGGATAACATGTTATAGGATGAAACATGTTATAGGATGAAACATGTTATAGGATTAACATGTTATAGGATGAAACATGTTATAAAACATTGCTTGTTTATATTAAATATAATGTTCTTGTGTATATTAGATATAGAAATTCTTATTGTGTATAAGAGAAACACTTGATTAGGGTTTAGGGTGGAAAAACTTGTTGTCTATAATAACATAATGGTGGTGGATTTTATTCTGATTGTGCAGTAAAATGGGTAAATCATGGATGGATAAGAGATACGATGATTTTTAACAATATAAGAGAGGAGTGATCACGTTCTTGGATTGGGCATTTGAAATAGAAAGAATTAATAAGAAATTTGGTGGTCTTAAGATTTATTGTCCATGTGTGAGATGTAAGAATATTAAATGGGATGTTAGAGAGGAAGTCTATAACCATCTTATACTCAACGGATTTTGGTTACATTACTCCATTTGGACTGAACATGGAGAGGTTATAGATTTGCGAATGGATGAGGATATGGGTGTAGATGCAGGAGTCACTACACAAACCTTGAATAATGTTGATCACGAGTTATTTGAACTAATGGACGACTTAAGAAGACCTGAGGCACAAGACATTGGTGTAGACGATAGGTTTTCGAGCAGTTTGCCAGATGCAGAAGATATATTGGCTCATAGGGTGGAAATGACACGTTTGCAGTTTTTGTTAGAGTTGTTTAAGATGAAATTAAGGAACGGATCAACTGCTGCAATGATGACAGATGTGCTGGCTTTAATACGGAAGTTATTGAATAATCCTCATATTATCCTAAGGATTGGAAAAAGACGAAGCAACGATTCCGATCGCTCGGTCTGAAATACGAGAAGATTGATGCTTGTGTTAATGACTGTATGTTTTTTCAAGGAGAGAATTCTGATTTAGTTCGTTGTCCATATTGTAAGGCTTCCAGGTATAAAGAAGAAAAAATGATTTAAAGAGGAAGAAGAAGTCGGTGAAAATATTACGATACTTCCCATTAATTCCAAGGCTGAAACGTCTCTTCATGTCAGAAAAAACTGCAAAGTGGATGACGTGGCATTCTCGTTCAAATAAACGAGATGCTAAAGGTGTTATGAGACATCCTTTCGATGCAGAAGAATGGATAAAATTTGATCAGAGATATCCGCATTTCTCTAGTGATGAGAGAAATGTTCGCTTGGGATTAGCTTCAGATGGTTTCAATCCGTTTGGTAATATGAGTCTGAGTTACAACATTTGGGCCGTGATTTTGATTGTTTACAATCTACCACCGCGGATGTCAATGAGTTCATCATTTATGATGATGACACTACTAATTCCTGGTCCTAAAGGTCCTGACAATGCAATTGATGTGTACCTACAATCGTTAATGGATGAACTAAAAGTCTATGGACTACTGGAATACCTACATATGATGCATGTAGGAAAGAGATATTTACATTACAAGCTGCATTGTTGTGGACTATAAACGACTTTCCCGCATACGCAAATTTGTCTGGTTGGAGTACGAAGGGTAAACTCGCATGTCCTGTCTGTCTTGAAAAAATACATTCGACATGGCTGTCTGGAATTATGAAGCATTGCTATTTGGGTCATCGTCGATTCCTTCCACTGAAGCATAGATGGCAAAGGGTAGATAGTAATAAGAAATTTGACGGCTCACCTTATGGGAAACGACTTGACTTAGCTCATGTGAATGGCAACATTATTTGGGAACAACAATTACTTGTACGAAGCAGTTGCTTAGGATGGACAACCAAGAAAAGTGCAGCCGGTGGTTGGAAGAAACAAAGTATTTTTTTCAGAGAGTTACCATACTGGAAACACTTACAGCTTCGTCATAATTTGGATGTCATGCATATTGAGAAGAATGTTTTGGAAAATATTTTGGGAATGTTAGATCTTTCGGGTCAATCAAAAGATAATTTAAGGATGAGACGAGATTTAGTTCAACTTGGTATACGGGAAGAACTACATCCAATTGAATTAGACAAAGGACGGATTACTGTACCTGCAGCAATATATACTTTATCCAATGCTGAGCGTGATAAAATTTTCAGCTTCCTTAAAAGTTTGAAGGTATCTGATGGGTTCTCATCACAGTTGTCGAGGTGTGTAAATGAAAGAGAACGTAAGATAACTGGATTAAAAAGTCATGACTGCCATGTTTACATGGAAGTGTTACTCCCATTCGCTATTCGCGGAATTGTTGACGATGCTGTCCTCCAATCATTAACAGAATTGAGTGGTTTTTTTAGATTATTGTGTTCGAAGGTTTTAGATCCGTTGATCTTGAGAAAACTTGAAGAAGATATTGTTATCACATTATGCAAATTGGAGCAGATTTTCCTACTAGCCTTCTTTGACGTAATGGTTCATTTAATAGTTCATCTAGCAGGTGAAGCAAGAATCGGTGGGCCGGTTCAATATCGTTGGATGTATCCAATAGAAAGATACCTTAGAAAATTAAAAAATATGGTCTTTAACAAGGCACAACCTGAAGGATGCATTGCTGAAGGTTATCTTTGTGAAGAGTGCATTAATTTCTGTGAAATGTATATGGACGATAAAAGCGTGCGTTTCAACCGTTATGAACGAAATGATGAAGGCGAGGTCGTGGAGGAAGAGGACGAATCTAAATTATGGGTCTTTCATTCTTATGGCAGGCATATATTCAGTGGTATACGCCGCGTAATATCCGATGACGATAGAGATCTCATACACTACTATGTCTTGATGCAGTTGTCAGAAATAGACGAATTTTTTGATGAGTACAATTCATTATTTAATGAGACGCATAATAAATCTGAATTCCTCAAATGGTTCCGTTCACGTATGAAACATTTAGGGAAACGACAGATGATAGGTGGAATATTAATCTTGACATTCTTGGAAGCATACCATATTCTCAAGTTATGTCCTACAAGGGTTATATTGTGAATGGATACAGATTTAGAACAAAGTCCGCCGACGAGATGAAATCGACGCAAATGTCGGGTGTTATAGTAAAAACAGATTTACCTTCAGGTTTAGACGGCTATTATGGGGAAATACTTGACATAATAGAGATCAGTTTTACTCATGAATGTCGATGTGTTCTTTTTATGTGCAATTGGTTTGATGTTGGTCGCGAGGGGATACGATATCAAAGAGACAGAAATGGGATTATTTCATTGAAACAATCTGGGAATTGCAAACAAATGAGCCTTTTACACTAGCCAGTCAGGTAGAACAAGTTTTCTATATTCCAGACAACTTAAGTGATGGATGGATCATACCCGTGAGAACAGTACCAAGAGATTTTTTTGATGTCAATGATGATGATGAGTTGCTAAATATAAACGAGGCATATCAAGCTGAAATACAAGAACATCCAACAGAAATTGTAGATGCGGATTTCTAAAATGTAAGTTTACCATCATTTATTTTCCAATTTTTTGATGTAATATGTGAATTATATCATTGTTGTTATATCTAATTTAAATGTTTCATAATATGCAGATATGCCTCCACGTCCTAGACGCATTCGGGATGCACCGCCGGCACCACAGCGAGGGAGTGAGACCTCCGATCCTGACGGATCGAGTAGCTCAGGCAGACGTAGAGGCCCATCTCAGTGCCGAGTGTTGGACCGTCTTCGTCCTGGTGAGACACTCAGGGTGCGGATAGTTGGAGGCGATGCGGTAGGGGAGAACTCAGCTGTTTTCCAGAGTTACTTGGGACAGGTGTGCAGAGCCAGGGTCCCTCTCCACATTACAGACTGGCGTTTAGTGGAGCAGTCAATAAAAGATGTCATTCTTCATGATTTGGAGGTGTTATAATAATAACAAACCAAATTTTTTCTTCAGTATATATATAAACTTATTTATGTTTGCTTTGATTTCTTTGCAGTCTAGTTTTTCCTGGGACCGTGACCCGACCACTGATGCTCTGATTTTAGGCCATGGGGCGGAGATGTTGCGTAAATATCGAGGTCGTCTGAAGGCCCGAGTGAGTACTTTGCTTTATATTTAAGTATAAATTTGTTTTTCATCATCTAAGTATATAATTAATTTTCTTTATATTTTAAAGTACTTCGACCCGGAGCTTCCATTGGAAGCCAATTTGGCAAATTGTCCTCCGAATGTACCCGCTGAACAATGGAGGGTTATGGTTTATATTTGGATGGGAGAAGAACATACTGTATGTGACATATATATGTGCATTTTATACATATATCATTTGGAATTCTTTTATTAAAATTACTATCTTCGTATAGGGCATCTCAAGGAGAAATGCTGAAAACCGGAGGAAAGGTTTCAAGTCTACCCATAGAATGGGGAGAAGAAACACAAATCAACTGAAGGATGACTTCGTAAGTAATCTACTTTATGATTAGTGTTAAAATTGTAACCATTATATATGTATTAAAATGGTATCGTAAGTTTACTAATCTTTTCACATTAGGAAGTGGAGAACGAGCGAGTGCCCAGCCGAATGGAAGTCTTCGAGAGGTCTAAGAGCCGCGATGTGGGCGGGGAAGTTAATTGGGTGGATCCTGCCTATGGTCCAATTCATGTAAGCTATTCATAACAAATTTGCATCTTTTTTACAAATTAAATGAATTTGAACTTACTTAAATAAATTTGTAGGAGGAGATGGTCAGGCTCACAACCACTGGCTCTGTAGACCACACCGGAACGAGTCATCCACCTCTTACTCCTGATGCGGCCTTCCTCCAGGCGACCAATCCAGAGCATCAGGGACGCGTCCGTTGTGATGGTCGTGGTGCCACCATATGGAATTGGTATGGAGTAGGGATTAGTTCGACCTCTCAGAAGACACAAAGGGAGAGGGAATTAGAGAGTCAAGTGTCTAGCATGAATATGGAGATTCAGGATTTGCGCCAACAAATGGCGATTTTCAATGCATTCATGCAGGCACATCAAGGTGCAACGTCGACTAGCCACCCAACAGATGATGATAATACCGTTGTGAGGCTAGGCGACGACGATGACGACGAAGAAGAAGATGATGATGCTGATGACGACGAGGATGACGACGAGGATGAGGACGACGGCTAGGATAGCTTAGTTACTTTGTAGGATACTTTAGTATATTGTATAACTATTTTGGACAATTACTGTAGGATACTGTAGTATTTTGAATGCATATGTTGTTGGACGATGACTTTATGAATGTGGATTGCATTTTTTGTGTGGTGATTGTAATATTTATTATGAAGACAGATTTTTTGTAACATGTACTACATTATATTGACATATAGGGCAAAATGAGGATCAAATAGGGGGCCATGGAAAATTTTTTTGTTAGCAGATGAACAAAGGGGACGGTCATTGCGACCGTCCCCTTCGTTCTTAGAGACGGTTATGACAGTCTCCACTTTCTCACTTTTGGGACGGTCGTGACCGTCCCCCCTGAATGACTTTAAGGGACGGTTGTGACCGTCCCCAATAAGATCCTTTAAGGGACGGTCATGCCCGTCCCCTACACCAGACTTTTAGGGACGGTCACGACCGTCCCCTATGTATGAGTATAGGGGACGGTCCAGACTACCGTCGCTTATACCAAATGGGACGCCACCTTTGGAGACGGTCTCATGACCATCCCCATTGATCAGAGGGGACGGTCATGTTATCATTCGCGACGGATGTTGACCGTCGCCTGTTCTACTCTTTCTTGTAGTGCAGGTTCGACCTCCATTCCCTTTTTGGAGATGACGTGTCCCAACACGATACCCTCTATCACCATAAAGTGACTTTTCTCCTAGGAGAGTACCAAATTAACCTCCCTGCATCTATGAAGGACTCGGTCCAAGTGTGCTAAACATGTATCAAATGAATCACCATGGACCGAGAAGTCATCCATGAAGACTTTCAGGAAATCACTAACCATTTCGGCAAATACGGCAATCATGCACCGCTGAAATGTGCCTGGGGCATTACAAAGCCCGAATGGCATGTGCTTGAATGCGTAGGTACCGAAGGGACATGTAAATGTGGTCTTTTCCTGATCCTCGGGAGCGATAGCTACTTGATTGTAGCCGTAGTACCCATCAAGAAAACAGAAGAATGCTTTCCCAATAAGTCTCTCCAAGATTTGATCAATAAATGGCAGTGAAAAGTAATCTTTCTTGATCGCAGCATTCAAGTGTTTGTAATCGACACAGACACGCCACGATTTGGGTACTCGGGTCGCAATATCAACCCCCTCCTCGTTGGTGACCATATGGATTCCCGATTTCTTTGGGACGACATGAAGAGGCACCCACTTGGAGTCAGAAATTGGGTATATAAACCCTGCTTTGCACCATTTCTCTATCTCTTTCTTAACTACTTCCTGTAGATTGGGATTTAATCTTCTCTAAAATTCACGGGAAGGCCTTGCATTATCCTCAACATAAATTTGATACGAGCAGAGAGCGGGGTTGATTCCTACGAGATCCGACAAAGTCCAACCGATGGCTTTTCAATTTCGCTCAAGGACTTCGAGTAATCTAGATTCCTGGTCTATGGTTAATGATGAGCTAATGATTACAGGAAATTTTTCTTTGGGTCCGGTAAGAAATGCATACTTCAGTGTGGGAGGAAGTGATTTCAGCTTTGGCAAATCTGAATCATCAATTAAGTCTGGCTGAATGGCGTTTGAATCTGGCTCTGTGTTGATTGGCGGTGAATCACTCTGTGATGTGCTGCCTACCAATTCCGAATAAAGGTTAGTCAGGTCGTAAAAGTAGTGCGGTAATTCCACCAAAGCCGCGTCTGACTCATCATCGATATTTCTTGATTGTCCCGAAGAAGATGAGACTGACTGTTATGCATGAAATTCGAGGGTTGGAAAAAAAATGGTAAAAAGGTCGTTGTTATCCCCAAAATCCCGTGATAACAAAAATATTATTTTTTTTATTTTTCTACTTATTAACCTGTATAGCGGGCAGGGTCGAACTCAGGGAGGCTACAAATCCCGAGGGTTATTCAATTAATCGAAAATCAATTACGAGAAAACAAAAATCTCAAAGGACAACTATCTTTGGTTTTTGTGATTTTTTTATCTTTTTAATTTTTTAATTATTTTTTATTTTTGTTTTTTTTTGTATTTTCAAATTTTTAGTGATTTTAATTTTGTATTTTTTTATTTTTTAAAAATAACACGAAGTAATATGAACAAGGTCAAAAATATACGCACACCAACTTTTTTGAATTTTTCAATTTATCAAAAATGCTCAGAAAAATCTAAAGAAAATGATTTTGGGTTTTAAAAGTTTTGAAATATTTTTGAGAATTTTTATGGAATTTCTGATGTTTTTTGTATTTTTCAAAAAATCAAACGGTGAGAAAATAAGAAAATGTGCACAGCCTAGAGTAATTTGCAACTTAAAAATATTTTAATTTCCCAAAACTCCTGACAACTATTTTTATGATAAATTACAGGCAAATATCTACAAACAGGAACTGAAATCACAAATTTTGGATTTTTGTAGATTTTTTTATGATTTTTAGGAGATTTTTGATATTTTTCAATTTTTTGGGTTTTATAAATAATCAATGTGTGAAAATTGGACATAAATTCAAAGACAACGAAATACAACTACTCTAATTTTTTTGGAATTTTTGGAGCAATATTTGAATTTTTATGAATTTTAGAATTTTAGGAAGACAAAATGATATTTTTTTATTTTTTAATAATAATAAATGAAGGCAAAATGCAATGAAAATTTTATGCTAAGAAGAGAATCACATCAGGAGCATAGCATAATTTTCTCAATATTTTGGACTCATAAAAACATTTATTTTAATCAAAAGAACAAGGAAATTAAAGAGTCTGAATACATGGACTGAAATGCAAATTTTCAAAGTTTTAGCATCAGAAATTAACAAAAATAAAAGATAGAATAAGACTCGCAATTTACCGATTATATCACATGCAGTGCATGTGCTTTGGAGGCTGAAGGGGCTTCTTTGAAATTTCTGAAATGTCTGGGGCTGAAGATGCAACTTTTTCAAAAAATGTTTTTAAGCCAAGGACCCTTTTGTAATTTCTGAAATGTCTGAGGGGCTTCAACGCAATGTTCTCCTTTCTTTAATCAAAAGTAACCCTCCTAGGGCTTCTTCGTTTCAACCAAAAGGAGGCCGCTGGGTTTCTTCTCCCTCAGCCAAGGGCGGCGCGACTATGGTCAGGACCTTCACAGGGCGGAGGGCTCGGCGGTCGGCGGGCTGGAGCGGATCCCGAGGGTGATCTGCCCCTTTTTTGTTTTTTTTTTCTTTTACTATGATGTAAGCAGAAATAATAATAAAAATGAAAAACCCTTTTTTATTTTTTATTTTCTGTTTATGGAAATTGTAAATAGAAAAAGAAAAACTTTTTTTATTTTTTTTGTTAATCCGAAAACTAAGAAAAAAGTGATAAAGAAATCCTTTTTTATGATTTTTTTGTTTTTTTATTTTTATAAATCCGAAAATAGGAATAAAAAATAGGATGTGAAATTTTTTTAATTTTTATTTTTTGTTTTTTTATAAATGATCCTATAAAACAAACGTTAGAGATAAAGGAAATAAAATTTTTTTATTAATTTTTTACAAATCGGAAAAATGAACGGGGATCCGACGAACATGAAAGATTCGAATCCGATTCTCCGACCACCATGTGTGGTCGGAGTTGATAGATCGTGGGAGGTAGAGTTTGAAGGCGGAGAGATCGAGAAGATGAGATGAAAAATCGAATCGGTGGCGGATCAAAAAGGTGACGGATTTTTTTAATGATCTAGAAAAACAAAATGACAATGAAAAATAAAATGCGACGAAGTAAACAATGATTAACCTAGATAAAAGTAAGAAAATCGTGGATCTCACCTTAGGAGCGAAAAAGGACCGTGATCGCCTCGACAAGGCCGACTCGCTGTCACTGGGCGGCTCAGAGGCTAGGCACATTTTCTCGACAAGAAGACTCTCGGAGATCGGACTCCTCTCTCTAAAGATTGATCCAGTTGAAATGAGGGAGAAGGAGCCATATAAATAGAGAAGATAGAGATGAATTTTGAATTTTTGATTTTTTGATTTTTTGGTGGAAGAGATAAGAGATGAAATTTGAAATGAATTTTTTCAATTTTTTTGGTGGAAGAGATAAGAGATGATAAGAGACAAAATTATCTATTTTTTTGAATTTTTGTCACTTTATTGATTTGAATTAAAAAATGTTATTTTTTTTATTTTTTATGAAGGTTATTAAAAATAGCAACTATATACATATACTATATACATATATGACATTATATACAAGGGTAAATGATAAAATTAGCCTTTTTGTTTTTAAAGAATTTTATTTTTTTTATTTTTATTTTTTTATTAAAAATTAGTAGAACTATTTACAAATATATACAAATACAATATGCACAAAATACATGGGAAAATTGCACAAAGCACCCCAGAAAACGGACTTTTCAACCGTAACTCCAAAAATTATGAAAATACAACCTTTTTATAGATAATTTAATTTTGAGTCCAATGGAAGTGAGATTGATTCAATTTGAGCTCATATGGAGCCGGAATTGGTCTTTCAATTAGTACTTAGTGGCTTTTTCCAAGTGTGGTTACTTTTATTCTGTAGACGATTTAATTGTGAAATTATTTTTACTAATTAGAACACATTTTTATTTACAACTTTGGTTTTGAATGTTATTTGATTTGATGTCAATTAAGGTACAAATAAATTAGTGTCAGTTTTATACATGTATATACAAAATAAGTGAGAATACATTTTTTTTTGATTTTCTGGTTAAGGACCCTATCTCCCCCTACTTTATTCCTGGTCGATCAGGTCAAGTCTTGATCTTCTCTTGGGGTTTGGGTCAGCCTGTATACAGTCTTCCTTTTTATATTTTCTTTTCTTTATTTTCTTTTCTTTCTTTCTTTATTTATTTTAGGTTAAAATTATTAAAAAGTGTACAATATTTACACAGATGCAAGTTAGTAAGAATATGGAGTTAGTGTTTTATGCAGGTGTTTTATAAGGGATTTTAAGCTAAAATAAATGAATAAAGATGACGATTGGCAGATTCATCTTCCCCCTATGCTTTACCTTTGCTAGTCCCTTAGCAAACACTTATTTGAAAGAATAAGTGAAGAAAAAGAAAAAGAAAGGGAAAATAAAGAAAGTAGGACGACATTGGGTATTAAACTTATCTTCATAAAATTGTAGTTTGGAGCTCTGTCGGACCTTTGGATTATTAGTGTGTCGGAACTTCGATGAGAGTTAGAATTTTAAAATCGACAACCTTCAAGTTCTACACATCATTGTCACAGTTTCGGCTTAGAAATCATCTTAGATCAATCCTCTTGCCAAAGCACACCCTATGAATATTGAACAATCGATTCATGTGTGTGAAAGGTTTTAGTTCTTCCCATCCAGAATGCCGGACTAGCATGCAAATCTCCTCTCCAATAACTTGTCCTCGGGGAGTCAGGTATTTCCTTCTAAGGTCTGTCGCGCTCTGTTCCTAATCAAATTGGGGGAGAAGGCAGAAGAAGGAGAAAAGAACTGGAGGGTGGCCAGTGTAGTCACCTCTCCTTGTGAAGCTGGCCAGTGTAGCCGAGTCCCCACCAAGATCTGTAGGTTTTCTTGAAGCTTGGACCTTTTCGGTCAGATATTTATTTGGTAGTGGCTTCTTTGTATTTGGATTTTTGGTGGTTCTGCTTGGATCTTGTTGTGCCCCTACGAATATCGAATATTTTTATTTCCGTACATTTTTTGAGGTCTTAGAAAAAATTGTGCCCAGCCATCCATCCCTTTTCCGAAGCTTTATTTCAACCTGTACTCCGATCTTTAGATTTCCACACTACCAGAAAAGAAACTCATACAATCTTCCAGCATCCCATCTGAGTTGAGCTAAGTGCATAGTGCGAGAGTACAAATTGATTCCCTATTCCAGAGTTATACCCAGAATGAAGAGATCAGGTTAGACACTAAGAGTCAAACACTGCACAATGTCATGTGGAACTCAAAGAATTAAGTCAAAGACTTGAAGCTTCTAAAATCCTATTTCTCGGTGAAGTTCCTCTGAGAATTAGTGGATTAAGGTCCAACTAAGCTCCATTCTTCAATTTTATTCCAGACATAGTTTAAATGTCAATACTATCCTGAAAAATGCACATGCAAATGCAACATATGAACAATGCAAGGTTTTTTTTGAAAAGAAATGATGCACATGTGAAAAGGACTTTTTTTAAAACAATTTTCTATTTTTGAACTTTTTATGGATTTTTGGAGGAAAAAAATGCAGATGCAAAAGAAAGTTTTTTTCGGATTATGCAATTTTTTTTATAGATTTTTGGTTTTGTATTTTTTAAGGAAAAAGGGTTAGTAAAATATATACAAGTATATACAAGGTTTTTTTGTTTTGTTTTTGTTTAGTTGTTGTTTTTTTATTTTTTTTATTTTTGATTTTTTTTATTTTTGTTTTGTTTTTTGTTATTTATTTGTTTTTATTTGTTTTTGTTGTTTTTTTGTTGTTTTTTTGTTTTTTTCTCTTTTTTTCTCTTTTTTCTCTTTTTTTGTTTTTTTGTTTTGTTTTTTTACACACGTGGTAACTACAAATTATACACATATCCCCCCAAATAAATGTATTTAAAAGTACGAGTTATGTCTAAAGAATATATACAATATATACGACACCCCCCCTATATTTAGCTCAAACTATGTCCTCATAGTGATCAGAGAGCGAAAAAGGAAGACATAACTCGTGCTTATAGAAAAGTGAAAAGAACTCCTATGCTACAACGACTCAAAGAAAATATAAAAAGAAGAGAAGATGGTGATCTCCCCTATACTTAGGATCAAGTAATCCTAAGTATAGTAGAGTGTACAAAAGGGGAAAACCGATGAAGACAATGTACAGACTCAAAAATAAAAAGACACGATATGAACAACATCACCCCCCCTATACTTAGGGTAGAGTATCCCTAAGTATAGGCAACAACAACAAGAGTGATGAACAGGATGAATATGAACAACACAGACCACTCACCCCCCTATACTTAGGATAAAGCACATCCTAAGTATAGCATATATACACACGGAAAAGGGGTGAATGATAAAATGGGAGAAGAAAGAGTAAAATGAAAGGATATACAAAAGGAGTGGATGTACAAAGGTCAAGAAGGTCGAAAACAAACCTTCTTGCGGGACCGCTGAGGTATGGATTTGACAAGGTGTAGGTCGATATTGGGATCATCATTAGATATAAACTGAGTAGAATCAACCAAGAATGTATCCTCAGCGGTTTCAGATTGTACATGCCTATACCGGTTATTGGAAGTAGTATGGTCATGTCTGGCCTGGGAAGTCTCGCAAAAATCAAAGTAAAATGGCTCGAATTCATTATCTGAAAAAGTAGGATCAATTTCAGCCCGGCGAGCCTCTACTGGATCATCATCTCTATCAAAAGATCCAAATTCTTTTATAAAAGCAATCAAATCAAATTTGGCCTGATCGGTCTCATCTGAATCAACGTGAATAGGAACGGACTCATCAGTGGAATTAGTCAAATCATGTCCTTCATGTCTAGTCTCAGATTCTGCCTTCCGCTCTAAGGTGTTTATCGTGTAAATTCTGCGGATGTCATCAATACATCTCCACATACCAGAAGGGGGAACTCCAAGGTCTATTCTTTCTGAATCTTCCTCCCTAAAGAGGAATTCCTGGGTTTCATTATCATCCAACATATAACAAGAATCTCTGATATTATCATCGAGGTCAAATTCCTTGGGGTTGACTAACATAGGCGGGTTCTCATGGGATGCAGATATCTGGTCGGTAGTGGGTGTAGTGATCAACACATCGCTCCCTACATCAGAACGAAAGTGAATCTCTCCTGAACCATAATCAATAACGGCTCCCGCAGAGGCGAGGAAAGGCCGTCCCAGGATGATTGGAGGGTGCTCCACATGGGTGGATGTCTCCATGGGCATTACAACAAAATCCAAAGTAAAATTCATGCCCTGAATAGAAATGACAGCGTTTTCTAGAATACCCTTCGGCCTCTTGATAGATCCATCAGCAAATTGAACTATCATCCTGGTTTTCTTGAGAGGCCCAAGATGAAGAGGTTTTACCATAGAGAAGGGTATTATATTGATTGACGAACCGCTGTCAAGGAGAGTGTTATCACAAGAATAGTCAGATATGGAACAACTCACAAGAGGTGTGGCAGTGTTCCCTTTCTTAAAATATGGACGGTAAGAGATGGCGTAGGCAGTGGCCATGGTCAAAATGTGACGCTCAGATCTTCTCCTTCTCTTTCTCTTCTTGTGTTGAGGAGTAGATAAATCTGTCATGGCCTGTTGAAGTGGAGCTTTAATGATCTCATAAAGGGTGGCTACCACTTCGGGTTCAGTCAACATTTTTTTTGAATTTTTGGACCTCATCCATACAAGGGAGGAGGTTGGAATCAGCATTTACACGAGGATTCCCAAGAGCAGTCTGTATAATGGAA
Organism: Ottelia alismoides; assembly: GCA_037367405.1. Taxonomy (NCBI): domain Eukaryota; kingdom Viridiplantae; phylum Streptophyta; class Magnoliopsida; order Alismatales; family Hydrocharitaceae; genus Ottelia; species Ottelia alismoides. Next base: position 60,512 of record JAZKJV010008705.1, read on the forward strand.
TCCTCAGGGTCAAGATCGGGACATGTGGTGGATGATTGTGTGGGATGTTGTTTTGGCATAGGTGCCCTCTCCTCACAAAATGAATTAATAATGTGTCTCCCAGAATCTTTTTTGGATTTTTAGAATTTTCTCATTTTTTGTATTTTGGGCAATTGCAAGCTCTCATGATTATCCTAAAGTGAATTCATATCCTCAAATAGTGGAGCAGCGTTCTGGCTCGTATTTATGTTAAATAGATCGCTAATCCTCGAATTCATATGCTCCACCATCTGGTTCAGTGTTTCAAGTGTGGAAATCATGAAAGGTGACTCCAAAATCTCAGGATCGGGTGGGTTGAATGAGGGTGGGTGAAAATCAAAGTCCTCTGATTCCTGAAATAATGGGTTAGGCGGATATGCACAAAAATCAGGAGGAAAGTCCTCCCGGAAAAAGGAAGGTGGATCGTCTGGAGAGTACGAGGTATCCACGAAGATCGAATTGAAATAACTCCATTCGGCCATCTCCGAAACAAAAGACGGGATTGGGAGAGCACGAATGGTCAAGTCAAAAGATACGGAGAAAAAAACACAAATGCACAAAAGGATCGAGCAAGCACATAAGCAATCAAACACAATACAAACCCTTAGTTCACCAACTCAACTCAAAGTGAAGACAGTGAAGGTTCGGTCAATTATCTTGTCAATTTTAGAGTTTAGTGAGAATACAATATATCAGAGAGGTTAAAAGCGAGCTATTAGGAACCCAATGCTCTCAGGAGACTGGCCTACTCTCAAAGTTAGATCTTTCCCAGCCAATATGAATTGCGGACTATTTACCGGCTACCCGATCAATTCAATCTGTTAAGGACGTCATGGGCTGCTTTACCGGCTACCGAAGAGATCCTCACTGGAGAACGACTAACTCAAGATAGTAGTCTGAAAAGAGTTCGGGCGTGGCTCTATCCTAGTGTGTGGGTCGCTCTCTCGCTCAATCAAACTAAACAATGAGGGGGTTACTCTCCCCAAAATAATGATTTTCCTTGTATTTTTTAGGGTCGAGTTCTCTTTAGCAGTCCCGATTTTAGCAGTTATCAATTGGTTAAAATATTTTCAAAGAATCACATACCGAGTGTCCAATTTCCTTTTTAACTTATGTGAGTGAAAATAAGGAAGGAGGTCGGAAATGCCAATGCGTGATTAAAAACAATGATGCATGCAGGGGTTAGAGATGCGTACCTTGTCGCCAGCACTCTACATGCAAGTTATCCGCACAGAATTTAAATAACTATCCTATATGCAAATGCAAGTGAACCGTCCTAGATGATAGCTTCTATTAACAGGCAAGAACAAGTTAATTTGACTAAGTCCAAATTACGCTCTACTTTATAGGCACAGAAATTTCTTGTTTATGGTGTTTGGACCTAATTAATTACCTGGTTCAAGCAAATTAATTAAAGCAATCAAGAGGTAGCTCACGAAATCCGCGGGAAACAAAGAAAAATAAAGGCGATGAAATCAAAATCGGTGAGGTCCCCCAAGTGCACCGGCACTTGGCGAAACAGACCCCGCAACCAATGAATGTCCTTTTACAGAGTTCAAATGGAAAAGAAACTCTCTCTCTTCCTCTCTTTTTAATTTTTTCTTTTCTTTTATTCGTCTCCTTCACTTCTTCTTCTTCTCTTCTCATGCTATCGTGCGGCTTGGTGAAGAATCAAGCCACCTCTACATCGCTTGGGTGATTCGGCTCTCCTAGGATCGCCTCCTTCGCTCCATGGGCCCTCGCAAGAAAAATAAAAGAAAATGTATAAGAAATACAATTATCAAATATGAGAAAAGAAAAAGAATGAAATGAATGCAATGGATATAAACAATGAAGTGAATGGAAAAATATACAACCAAGAATAGCAGGTCAAAAGAGAAACCTAACTACCCTCGCCATGCCTCTCCGGCAACGACGCCATTTTGTTGTGCACGAAATTCGAGGGTTGGAAAATTTTTTTGGTAAAATGGTCGTTGTTATCCCCAAAATCCTGTGATAACAAAAGATATTATTTTTTTATTTTGCTACTTATTAACATATATAGCGGACATGGTCGAACTCGGGGAGGCTACAAATCCCGAGGGTTATTCAATTAATCGAAAATCAATTAAGAGAAAATAAGAATCTCAAAGGACAACTATCCTTGGTTTTTGTGATTTTTTTATCTTTTTAATTTTTTAATTATTTTTTTATTTTGATTTTTTGTATTTTCTGATTTTCAAATTTTTAGTGATTTTAATTTTGCATTTTTTTATTTTTCAAAAATAACACGAAGCAATATGAACAAGGTCAAAAATATACGCACACCAACTCTTTTTGAATTTTTCAATTTATCAAAAATGCTCCGAAAAATCTAAAGAAAATGTTTTTGGGTTTTAAAAGTTTAGAAATATTTTTGAGATTTTTTGTGGAATTTTCAGATGTTTTTGTATTTTTCTAAAAATCAAACAGTGAGAAAATAAGAAAATATGTACAGCCAGGAGTAATTTACAACTTAAAAATATTTTAATGCCCAAAACTCCTGACAATTATTTTTATTACAAACTACAAGCAAATATTTACAAACAGGAACTGAAATCACAATTTTTTGGATTTTTGTAGAATTTTTTATGATTTTTAGAAGATTTTTGATATTTTTCATTTTTTTGGGTTTTATAAATAATCAATGCGTGAAAATTGGTTAGAAATTAAAAGACAATGAAATACAACTATTCTAATTTTTTTGAATTTTTGTAACAATATTTGAATTTTTATGAATTTTGGAATTGCAGGAAGACAAAAATGATATAATTTTGATTTTTTAATAATAATAAATGATGGCAAAATGCAATGAAAATTTTATGCTAAGAAGAGAATCACATCAGGAGCATAGCATATTTTTCTCAAAATTTTTGGACTAATAAAAACATTTATTTTAATCAAAAGAACAAGCAAATTAAAGAGTCTGAATACAAGGACCAAAATGCAAATTCTCAAAGTTTTGGCATCAGAAATTAACAAAAATAAAAGATAGAATAAGACTCACAATTTACCCAGTATATCACATGTAGTGCATGTGCTTTGGAGGCTGAAAGGGCTTCTTTGAAATTTCTGAAATGTCTGGGGCTGAAGATGCAACTTTTCTAAATAATATTTTTAAGCCAAGGACCCTTCTGTAATTTCTGAAATGTCAGGGGGGCTTCAACGCAATGTTCCCCTTTATTTAATCAAAAGTAACCCTCCTAGGGCTTCTTCGTTTCAACCAAAAGGAGGTCGCTGGGTTTCTTCTCCCTCGGCCAAGGGCGGCACGACTATGGTCAGGAACTTCACAAGGCGGAGGGCTCGGCGGTTGATGAGGCTAAAGAATCGGTTTCGCGGCTTTCTTTTATTGAAGAAAGTAGTCGGTTGTAGCCAAAAGCCGCGAAACAAGATCGGTTCTTAAACCTATCAAACAATTACGGTTTTCGGTCGGAAAACCGTTCACTAATATTTTACCAGGCAAGTGTTCCTGGGTCGAACTCAAGGAGGCAGAATAAATTCCCTAGATTTTTGTCCTCGTAATTTTATTTTTAATTCTTCTCTAAGTGATCAAGTCAAAACACCTTTTTTATTGGTTTTTATTTTTATGTTTTTATTTGATTTTATTATTTTCAAATTTTTATTTAATTTTCAAAAAGGGATATTTTTTTTCAAAAAGATTTACTTATTATATAATAGGTGGATATTATATAGGTGATACTATATAGTAAAGTGATCGGGGTTCGAGCCGCGAGCTCGAACTACACAAGAAAACAAAACAAAGCGAAGCGAGATTCGTCAAAATCAAAACACATCGAAAACACGACAAAATCTCACGAAATCTTTATATGAGGTAGTTGGGGTAGTTGTGTAACTACCCTCAAGAAATCGTCAAAAACCGAGGTCACGAGAAGTAGAAACAACCCTACAGCCCAGGGGTATAAGCGCAAGAAAATTCTAATTAAAATGTTTGCAATTAGGTCCTCAAGGACTGTTCTGAAGAAAAAGTAAACAAATGTTTACATTTAGGTCCCTGCGGAGGGACCTAAATGTAAATAAAGAAAACCTGGGGGGCGGAGATGAATTCTGGAAACCTGCTAGGTTTAATATGCAATATTTCCACCGTTTCGCCACTGACGGCTGCGATTAGATTCTTCAGGCGTGGATCAGAAGGTCACGGGTGCGCCACGTGTCGCGCCCCTGTGCTTCCCCTGTTCTTGGGCGGTTGCAGTCGCTGGCGAGGGTGTCTTCTTCCCCGACTTTTCACGGCCGACCGGAGAAAGCTTGGGCACTCCGGCGGGGCCAGAGGGGTGGCTCCTCCACCCCTCGAGCTCGCCCGCGGTAGGATTCCGGCGGTGGTTGCTCGGAGCGGCGGTGAAGTGGCGATGAAGATGGTTGTCTCAGCTACCTGGAGGTGGACTCTGTTCTGTCGATGGATCTTTGAAGTGGCTTTGGATGAAGATCGAAGGTTCCCAGATGATGAGAAGTAGCTCGCGATGAAGAAGAACTTGCAATCGACAAGATCATATGCTCGATTCGTGAAGAATCAGCCACCAGATCAGAGAATCACCAGCTCAAAATATGAGAAAAAATCAATTTTCCAGAAGCTCTTTCAAATGCGTGGAAATGGCTATGGAAAGCTATGCAATTTGAAACGAATGCGAAACGAATCGAAAGGAGGAATCAGTTGAGCGTCTAAGCTAAAGGATTAGACTACCTAAAGAAGCGATTAGCCACGCTAATCGTGACTCGAATATCAAAATGAAAATCGAAATAAAATGGGGGAAAGGCCTGGGGGATGTCTAGGTGTATTACCTGGACTGTTGCTCGACGGCGGCCAAAGACCGGAGCTCCGACGCGCGCTGGGCGGCGATGCAAGGCCACGGAAGCCTTGGAACTATCCTCCGACTTGTCCTCCTCCTCGCGAGATCCTCCACGGCGCTGTCACCGCCTCAGGTCGATCAGAGCGAAGCTTGGAAGGTTGGGGGCCGGTTCACCTGGAGCTGAAGCTCTGGGTTGTTGGAAAGTTGTTTGTTAATGGCGACCCTGGGGCCTTTATATAGGGAGTTTGCTTGGGCCCCAAGGTTGGCTCTACGACCGGCGATGGAGAGGGTTGTTGGAGGAAGAAGATAGACGATTAGGATAGATCAGAAGGTTCGAGATGAGCGCGGGATAAATGGGAGAAGTCGGCAGGTCAAGCAAGCTGGGCGCAACAGCTTCTTGGGGAAGAAGGCCCCAGGTGCTGACAAGTGTCAGCACCTGGTTGGCCTAAAAGTGTAAATATCTTATAAATTAAGTATAAAATAGTAAATTACATTATTTTAAATAAGTGTAAATAAAAAAAGTGTAGATAAATTATTTTCCTAATTTATGGACTAATTATTTTTAATAAATAATAAATATTATTTAAAATATTAATATTATATTAATAAAAATGTATTTATAAATAGGTTTTAGATTTTTAATTTAATAAATAAATAAGTAAAAATTAATTTTATATTTTCCTAATTATTAGAGTATTAAATAAGGTTTATATGAATTTTTATAGATTTTAATAAATTAGTTTGCATATTTTAAAAAATATGGTTAGTAACTAGGTAGTTCATTTATACCTATATTTTGGGCTTCTTGATTTTATTAAAATAATAAATAGCCTCCAAAAATTATGAAATAATTTATGGTGAAACTACAAGATCATGAAATAATTTAAAATTTATAAAATTAAGAAAATGATAAATAATGTGTGTTACATAAAATAAATAGCCCAGAAACCCCGTTGTCTTTTGGTCCCAAAACTGACTTTTTGCAAACGGACTCCGAATTTGATGAAACGACCTTTATTAATTAGAGAATATTATTTTATGAACTTTAAAGGTGAGTAGAGTGAAATTGGAGTTCGTATGAGGAAGTTATGATGTTCGGAAGTTGAGATTTTGACAATTTACAGGCTGGGTTTCTTGGCATATTTACAAGGTAATATTTTTAACTTATTTTTAAATTTTTATATACATTTTTAGGAATAATTAGGAGAAGAGTTTGGTGAAAAATATGTTCATATGAAATAATTAGAATTCTTCGAAGTTTTGTATTTATTGTATAAATAATGAAGAGTGTATATGTGTGTGTTAATTTATTTTTTATGTTTTCTTTCCTTATCTCCCCCTACTTTTTGGTTTGTCAACCAATCCATGCTGACTTGGTCTCGGGGGTTGGGCTATAAATATATCTTACAGCTATACTTATATTTAAGTCATATTGTATATATATACATATATTCAATCTGCCTCTTTTTGTTCTTTTCTTATTCTTTATTTATTTACATGATTTTAGTGGTTAAAATTGAATATTTACACATGAATGGTGTTTTGTTAAAAGATGAGAATTAATGGATATTTACATGTATTTGTTAAGGGTTTTAAGACAAAATGCGACAGAAAAGTTAATGAATCATGGATTCATCAACCCCCTATACTTAAACTTTGCTAGTCCCTTAGCAAACACTTATTTTGAAAAAGTAAGTGAAAAAGAAAGAAAGTTAGAATGAATTTGTTTTCCTAAACCAATTCATGAGAACAGACAAAGGACAGAGCTCGATCGGGTCTGAACCAAACATTTTGTCGGAACCTTAACTAGGATTAGGATTTTGTCCTCAACAGTCTTCAAGTTCCATAATCCTTACTCAAGATCACTTCATCGGCTAGTTCAGACTCACTTATTCATATCGCAAACTCTATCATCCTTGAAGTTAACTTGTACAGTGTGTGAATTAATTTAGCTCTTCCTGCTTAGAGAACCGAAGAAACCGTCAATCTCGGCTATACACTCCTATTGCTTCCTCATCCCGCTACTCTTTCCTCGGGGAGGGAGGTATTCCCTTCTGAGTTCAGTTCTGCTATGTCCACAATCGAATATAGGGAGAAGTTAGAAGAATGAGAAAAGAAGTGGAGTGCGACCAGTGTAGACGCATCTCCTTGTGAAGCCCAACCGGTGTAGCTGAGTCTCCACTAAGATGTGCATGCATATTTGGTGGAAGCTTGGACCATTGTGGTCTTATTTGGTGGCTTCTGCTTTGCTTGACTTTGTAATTTACTTGCACTGCATTCATCTTTTTGTGCCTCGACGGATATAGCATCTTTTTAGTCCGTCCCTTTTTTGAGGTCTTAGAAAAATTGTGTCAGCAGATCCTTCCCTCATCCGAAGCAACTATCGTAACCCCAATCTCTCCCGTCTTTAGACGTCAATGCCGCAAAGATAAGGATAGAAACACACTACCAAGGTGTACTGCCCTTCGGAACTCCATGCGAGTTGAGCTAAGTGCAGAGTGCATGTGTTCAAGATTGGTTCACTGGTGTAGAGTTGTACGGATGACTCCAAATGGTCTACTTAAGCTCAGATGACTTGATTTCCTGAATATGGTCTTACGGAACCCAAAGATTTAAGTCACAAGACCTGAAGAGTCTAAATTCCAGATCCTAGTCAGGCTCCTTACAACGAGAGTTAAAGGCCGTAATCAAACTCCATCCTTTAGACTAGACTCAGTCCTTAGTTCCGGAAATCAAACTTATTCTGAAAAATGCGAATGCAAATGCAACCATGTTTTTGTGAAGTATATTTTCTGAATTTTACTCATTTTTATGGATTTTAAGGATTTTGTAATTTTTACAAATTTTAGGACTTTGTATTTTTTTATGGATTTTATGATTTTTATAAACAAAATTTTATTCAAGAATTTTACAAGATATATTTTATTTGAATTGAGTGTCTAATGTATTTTACAAATTTTATCTACAAAGTATTTTACAAGGGTTGAATGGTTTTTACACAAGTTTTAGTAAATAGGATTTTAAATAAGTATTATACATATTTTAAGGACAAATTTTAAATACAAGTTTTAATTACAAGTTTTAATTACAAATTTTAAACATGTTTTTACTTATTTACAAGGATTTTATAAATAAAAGAGTGGATTTTAAATTAACCCTTACCCAATTTTTTTATGGATTTTATAGATATAGAAAATACATAAAAGTACGAGTTATGGACGAAAGTATATATACAATATATACGCACCCCCCTATACTTAGCTTGAGCTATGTCCTCATAGTGTCAAAAGAGAAAAAGGAGGACATAACTCATGCTAAGTAAAAGTGGGTGAAAAAGGATATCGATCACAAGTCAGTCAAACCCCCCTATACTTACGATCAGGTCATCATAAGTATCAAGGGAGAGCAAAAACGAGATGACTGAATGAAAAGGATAAATAACGAAAGTTCAAAAGAAAAAGAATACGAAATCATCGAAATCACTCGGTCCCCCTGATGAATCCACGTTTCATCATCTTTATTCTATCATTTTGGCCTCAAAAACCCTAGTAAATGCGTGTAAATAGGCGTAATATAGGCATTTTAGCATTCATGTATATGTATGTAAATATTGTATAAAATGCGGTTTTTAAAGCCAAAATTATAGAATAAAGAAAAGAAAAGAAAAATAATAAAATATTGTAAATATTTTATGACCCGAAACCCCGAGACCTAGGCATCTCGATGAATAGGTCGACAAGGAATAAAGTAGGGGGAGATAAGGGTAAAATACAGATAAAATACCTATACATTATATTCATTCTTTATTCATTTTGGGACCTATTTTTGGTTCCACTTTTTATACATCAAATAAAGAAACTTTCTACATGAAAGTTGTAGATAATTTTATAAAGAAAAATACAAAATTGATTTCACAGAAAAATAATGTACAGATAAAAAGTTATGGTCTGAATAAGAATCCAAAATCCCAACTTCCCAGACCCGTATCTCACAAACGAAAACTCCAAATGCAGCGTACTCACCTTTAATTGTATATAGGAGAAAATAAGCTAATTAATGGTGGAGGTTTCACATTTGGCGGAGCTACGGTTTGAAAGTTGAGTTTTGGACCCTCATTGTATACTTGTACATATTAAAATATTCAATTTATTATTTATTTATTATTTTTATAATGTTATATTTTTATAATGTTGTAAATAATACTTATAATAATTATGTACATTAAAAGAAGAATAAAAACCTAAATAAAAACAAAAATAAAATACTTAAAAATAAAAGACATAGATACATTACCAACACATATACCTATACAACACATACTTGTATTTTATTAAATATACAAAATAAATCAGAAAAATAAAATAAAAATATATTTATGTACATAAAAGTATTTTATAATTTTATAAAATAATAATAAAAAATAAATAAACTAAATATACTCAATAAAAATAAAAGAATACAATACATAGAATAATATACCTATATAAGGGTATAAATGCAAACTTGTAAAAATATACTTCATAAAAATAATTAAAAATCATAATAAATAAATTTATAAAATTTTAAACATTTTTTATTTTATAACCAAGATTTAATTAATTCATTTTCTATTTTAAAACGAATTAATAAAACATTTTTTCCAAGGTTTTTCTGGTTGGTCCACGTGGACCAACCAGCCTCAGCCCTTGGTTGACCTTGGTCAGCTCTCTGACCAAGGTCTGTACATGTCAGACTGCATTTTTCCTTGGACTTCGCGGCTTTTTGTAGACCGCATCTTTCACCGAATCGAATCGAGGTCTTCAGGAGAGTTGATCACGTATGATCCAGCTACCACGCCCAAGGCTTAGATGCGACTTTTGACCATCGATTCGCGTGCCACGCGTCCTCGAAGATCGCCCCTCGTCCAACTTTCAAAACCCCCCCAAAAACCCCCATTCCATTTTGAACCCTCTTTGGCCCTCTAGCTTGCTCTCTTGGCGTGTGCTCCGGACTGGGTCTCGTGGCAGGAGACCCTCCAGCCCTCAGGTTGCGCAGTTAGGCGGTCGAGGCGGCGTCTCCGCCCCCATCTCCGGCCAACGGCCGTGAGGTCACCATCTCAGGTGCTTCTGCGCCTTGAGGTCCATTCTCTTCTTATTTCTTGCATTTTTTTTATTTGTTTGTCTCTTTGTAACCGTGGATCTGCTTTCCCTATCCATTTTGCCGTGCATTTCACCCCCCAATCCGCTTCCGACTACGTTGCCGGAGTTCTTCGAGCTCCGGTAGCCAACCACCCCCACGCTGACAAACCGGCCGAGGCGCTGTCCTCGAGCCCGTTCTCCCTCGCAGGTACCCAGTGCCGCCATTGACTCATCTGGAGGGCGCCTCGAGGTCGCCGAAGTGACAGGCGACGCCGCCACCGCCTGACGCCACAACCGAAGGCGCGCACCTGCGCAAGAACGAGGGGGAGGGGGGGCACGTACAGTCACCGTTCATCTCGTCCCCTCCCCTTTGATCGTAGCCATCCGTCTCAGAAACTCCACAGCCGTCAGATCGTCAAACTCCGATCTAATCTGGACCGTCCAGACGCGAAGAGGCATCGTGCGCCTCGGACGCGACACGTGTATAAGTGAGCAATTATCAGCCGTCCGCCAGCGCCCTTTTTGTGGGGATTTTGCGGTAGTACCCCCGCACTTTCCATTTTTGTTTACCAGTACTCAAACATTCAGAGGTTGTTTTAACTTTTAGTGAAATTTGCGATCTGTCGCCCCCCTTTTTTGTAACACTACAGATTTGCCCCCGCCAGGCGCGTGCTTTGCACGTGATGCGTGGTGGTTTTGCAGGAATATCCCAGGCGCTTTAGTGTTTTTGTCATTGGCCCTTAGACTCAGTAAATTAGTTAATTATTTTGTGACAATTTGCACCTTTGCTCTCGTACTTGTTGCATATTACATTAAAGCCCCTGCGAATATGGTTTTTCTTTTTGTTGTTTGTATTTTATGCATGCATCTATAAAAACCAAAAAAAAATCTCCAAAAATCATATTAATCTCCTGCTATAGTGTAGTTTATCACCATATTTTTATTTTTCATAATTATTGCATTTTTATATTTATTAAAAATAAAAAACTTGCTATTTGTGCACTGTCTAGCTTAGAAAATACCAAAAAAATATTAAAACACCTCCAAAAATTCCAAAAAAATTACCTAGTGTCTATTTTATCATCTTTTAGTGTCAGTCCAAAAATCATTAAAAATCTCAAAAGAAAAACACTAAAAATTTAAAAACACTCAAAAACTTCAAAAAAAAATATATAAAATAGTAGAAAACTCCAAAAATCAAAAACTCAGTTCCTGTTTGTTCCTTATTTTGTCCTTTTTATTTAAAAATTAGTGTGAAAAATTTTGAGTACTGGTTGCTATTTTTAAATCCTATTTTATTCACAGCCAGCCCTATTTCCACTGTTTCACCTTATTTCAGCATTTAAAAATATCAAAAACACCTTGAAAAATCCCCAAAAATCACAAAAACAGTAGAAAATCTTAAAAATATCAAAAACAATTTAATTCCTGAATTTTTGGTTATTTTTGTGTACTTTTATAAATACTTTAGCTTGTCATTTAGTATATTGTATTTGCTTTCCAATATTGAAAAAGAAATAAAAAATATATAAAATATAAAATATAAAAATCAGAAAATCAAAAATCAAAATACAAAATTAAAAATTAAATAAAAAAATAAAAAAAAATAAAAATTAAAAACCCACAAAATTTATTTGCTTGCTTGCTTAGTGTAGACACTTATCACACACACACACACTTTAGCACTTGCTTGAACTACCGTGTTTGCTCCCTGTGTTCGAACTCTCTGCATACTTGACACTATACACCATTTGTGCAGAGTTAAAAATAAATTTTAACTCCACATTAGTTCTAATTTGTTGATCTTTAGTGTGGGTTAATTGTTGACTTTAGTCCAAATTTAGTGTGGTCACCACACCGACTGAGTTCACGCTTTGTGTTGAACTTAAGACCACCTGATTTCGGCTAAATCAAATGGCGCCGTTGCCAGGGAGCAACAACGCGTAGTTCGAGTTTTTGTTTTGTGTTGTGATCATTTGTCTGCACTTCGCGGCTTTTATTTCTATTTATTGATATATCTCTTGAGCTGTCTAATCCCTCTTCTTTGTTGACTTTCTGCGAGGTACCGCGGACCGAGGGAGGCGCGTCACTCGAGGCGCCGAAGCACCCACGTGAAGCCGGCTTAGCCACCTAGCACCAAGGAGACGAGAAGAGAATTTTTGAAGACCGCGCTCTACTTTAGTTGCATTTTATTTCATTGCATTTATTTTTGTAATGTAAGTGAGTGAGAGACTTAATTTGTAATAATACAGGTACCCCCGGACACTTGGACTCTTGAGCCTGATTTCCAAGTGATTGTTCACTTGGGGGCTCGTCGCGGTTTTTGTCGGCTTTCCTCGCATTCTTTTATTTTGTTTTGTTTTTCGATTTTTATTTCTTTTGTGTGATTGAGCCCTTAGCTTTTAGGATTGCTTGCGATAGACTAAGGCCAAACACCTAATACATTGCATGTACCTATAGTTTCGTTTGGACTTAGTCAAATTATAAACAGTTGATCATCACCTTCAATCCGTCGCGCCGCGAGCTCTCCCCGCAAAGCGCTTTCTCCTACCCTCAATTTGTTGAGCAGAGGAGGGGTGAGCCTAGACCGGACTCTAGGGTTGAGGATTGGTGGTCAACTTGTGGTTCTTCCCGCTAATAGCAATTTCTGAACTTAGGGCGATTTCATCGGCTTTTGCATTTGCATATAGATAGGTTTCAATTCTGCAGAGCATCCTTGCATGTAGAGTGCTGGAGGCAAGGTGAGCATTTCTCTTTAGCATGCATCATTGATTTGACGCTTGCATTGCTTTTCCGACTCTACCTCTGATTTTGCTAACCTAGGATCTTAAAGGAATCGACTCCTCGTTAGGCTCGTGCATTTCTCACTAAAAATCCAAAAAAAGTGATAACCAATAAAATTGGGACTGCTAACATTACTCGACCCTAAAATCCACCAAAAAGAAAAATATTGTATTGGGGCGAGTAATCCCCTCATTGTCTTCGCTTTTAATTGCTCACACACACCTTAAGGATTAGTGCCCAAATCCCATCAAGCCCCTTAAGTGTGTGTGAAATTTTTTGACTTCTCACCTAACTCTAAAACAGACAAGATTAAAAGACCGCATTTTACGGTCTCTACCGAGTTGAGTAGGTGAATTGAGGGTTTGACTTGTTTTCATTTTTGCTTGTGATTGTTTTGTATGTGTCCTAGATCTCCTCTGCGCATCTGCGCCTTTTTCTTCACTCTCTTGACGTGACCTTCGTGCTCCCCTGAATCACTTCCTTCTGTTTCCGAGATGGATCCCTGGAGTGCATTTTATCCGGACTTTGCGGACCCCTCGCTCGCTCCAGCCGATCCACCTCCCTTTTATCAGGAGGACCCGCCTCCTATCTTTTCTGACCTTTGTACATACCCGCCTCAGCCACAGTATCACGACTCGGACTTCCACCCACATCCACCCCCGCCTGTGTATTATCCATCTCCATCTTCACATCCACCCGAGTCTGACCTGATGGAGTCACCTCCCTCGATCTCTATGAGCGATATCTTGAATCGGATGACAAAGCGCATTGATTTGTTGAATGATAATCTTGCTATCCTGAGGAATAATCAGATTAATGCTCCTTCCGTCAGGGATTCGGATTTACTTGTAGGTGATCATGGGAGCTTGCAATCGCCAAAAATACAAAAAAATGAGAAAAATTTAAAAATCCAAAAAGATTTCGGGAGACATTTGGTTGATCAAGATTTTGAGGAGAGAGTCCACTTGCCAGAGCCTTGGACTACACATACATTCACACCCAGTCCCACCTTTGACCCCGAGGATGCCGTTGTACAGACTGCTCTTGGCATGCCTCGTGTATACGCTGATTCCGACTTCCTCCCTTGTATGGAGGAAGTCCAAAAATTCAAAAAAATGTTATCTGAACCCGAAGTGGTGGCTGCTATTCATGAGATTATCCGTACCCCACTTCAACAGGCCATGACCCACATGTCTGCTCCTCTTCCCAAGAAGAGAAAGCAGAGGAGCAGATCTGAGCGTCACATTCTGACCATGGCCACTGCCCTCGCCATCACACACCGTCCCATTCCCAAGAAAAAGAACACAGCTACACCTTTCATTAGTTGCACCATCTCTGACCACACATGTGATCGCACTCTCCTAGACGGCGGTGCTTCGATTAGCATCATACCCTTCTCGCTGGTACAGTCTCTTCACCTAGGGCCTCTCAAGAAGACCAGGATGATCGTTCAGTTTGCTGATGGATCAATCAAGAGGCCGAAGGGTATCCTTGAAAACGTCGTCATTTCTATACAGGGCACGAGCCACCATGTTGATTTTGTCGTGTTGCCCATGGAGAACTCCACAGGGGAGCCATCTCCAATCATCCTGGGACGACCATTCCTCGCCGCTGCGAGGGTCGTTATTGATTATGGATCAGGAGAGGTTCGCTTTCGTCCTGTTGGCGGGAGCGAAATGACGATCACCGCACCCACAGTTGACCAGAGACCCGCACCTGATGCACCTTCACCGATTATAGCTGACTCTGAGGCCTGTGACCGATCTGATGCTACTAGAGATACTTCCTTAGCGATCCCTGATGAGCCCCGACGGATCCCCCGAAAGGGGAGGAAGTCGGAAAGCATGGACCTCACTAATCCTCCTCCTGGTGTGTGGCGATGTGTTGATGAAATCCAGAGTATTTATGTGATTGAACCATTTGAGCAGGGGGCAGATGATAAGATAATTGAGGATGTTTATGATGTTGCCCATTACTTTGAGAGACCTCATAAGGCAACAAATGACTTGAGTAAGACTAGACAGGATGGACCCGTTTTGACTACTTCCACTAATAAATCCGTTCCTGGCCCTTCACAAGTGAAGATGATTGAGGTCGGTTATGATGCTGCCATTTATTTTGATAAATTCAGACCTCTTGTTGAAGACAAGGATTCAGGTGAGAGTCTTGAGGATGATCTGAGTTCGTATACTTCCACAGATGATTTCGTTCCTTCTGATTTTGACCTGGACGAGGCCTCGCCGGACGACTCCGATTACACTTCTTCCGAGGATGATGAGTTTGTCCCATTTCACTTTGACATCTGTGAGACTTCCAAGGCCGGACCTAGTCGTACTTCTTCCACTCACCCGTCTGTGCCTTCACACCATAGGACCACCAAGGGAGAACCTAGCCATACTGCTTCCATCGATCAGTTCGTCCCTTTCCGTTTTGATTCCACTGAGGGCCTTCACCGTGTCGACCCTGATTGGCCTCCGTCCACTGTGGACCCCGATGTCGACATACACCATATCAGATCTATCCCTCAGCGGTCCCGCAAGAAGGTTTGCTTTCCACCTTCTGATGATCACCCTTTTATGTTGTAAATTCTCTCAGATGACTCTTTCTATCTCTTTCCATCTCCCGTTTTTGCTCGTCTACCCATTTCTCGTGTTTGCCTTGCTTAGGACGTACTTTGTCCTACGTATAGGAGGGGTAGATGAGTTGAGTGTTCTTTCTTCGTCCGTCTGATCACTCCTGTTGTTGCCTATACTTAGGGCTTCTTTTACCCTAAGTATAGGGGGAGTGACGTGTACATCCTCACGATCTCTTCTTCCATCTTCATCTCCTTTCTTCTTTTCTTCTTTTCTTCTTTTCCTCTTCTATCTTCTTCATCTACCGAAAAGGTGCCGCCCTTGTAGACAGTTTTTCACACTTAGGACGTACTTTGTCCTAAGTATAGGGGGGTGTGCACCCCGAGTATTTCCATTCTTCGATCCTCTCCATTGTCTCCTCTTCTTGTCTATACTTAGGGATATCTTACCCTAAGTATAGGGGGAGACAATTTGAGTACGATTTGTTCATTCCCACCCTTGACCCTCCCTGCGTTGTGTACAGTCTGCTATACTTAGGATTATTTGATCCTAAGTATAGGGGGGACGGTCAACTTCTCATTGATTCATTCATTTATTCTTTAGACTTGCCTATACTTAGTACGAGTTATGTCTTCTCTTTTCTCTCCGATCTATGAGGACATAGCTCAAGCTAAGTATAGGGGGGTCGTATATACTGCGTACATACTTTAGCCATAACTCGTACTTTCATATTTTCTTAATAATATGGCTATTAATTCTTTAAAATTCATTAAAAACCCTTAATAAAAAGATGTGGTTATTCCTCAAATTCTTTTTGTATTTACTGATTAATAAATCAGGTGAAAATGTTTTTTGCAAAATGTTTGAAAAATAGTTTGAAAATCTTTGTGAACATCTATTAAAAACTATTTTGAAAATAATTTGTTATATGTTTTCAACCTGTGTAAAAAGGTGTGGTTTGTAAAATTTATTTTCTTTGTGTGAAATAAAATGTTTGAAAAATGATTTGCAAATGGTTTGAAAAATGGTTGCAAAAATGGTTTTGAAAAATCTATATATACTGTTTGAAAAGCCTTTGCAAAATGATTTTCAAATGTGTGCAAAATGTTTGTAAAAACTATTTTGGACTATAGTTTTCAAAAATTGTGTGTAAATTGTTTTCAAATAAGTTTGAGGAATATACACATCACACAAAAATCCATCTTATGTATATATGTATAAAATTGACCTCTTACCTTGTAAATTCTTAAAACCCATTTCTTGTTCATATGAAGAAGCACTCCCGTGTACATATTTTCACCTAGTTTGTAGCCAAAACTTTTTGTTTTCAAAATTTCCCAAAAAACATTTGCAAAATTGAAATCCAAAAACACTTGCAAAATCTTTTGAAAAACACAAAATTTTGCATCTGCATATGCATTCATCATCTTTTCAAAAACCCATAAAAAGTTCAAAATCTTGAAAATTGCATCACAAAAATATTTTCCGCATTGCATTGCATAGCATTCACATTTTTCGGATTGAGTTTGATGGTTGAACAAGTCTAAGTAAAATCCGGAGATTGGAGCTTGATTGGACCTTAAAATCTACCTAATAACAGGAACCTTATAGGAACTGGGTTTGAGGTACTTTAGGTCTAGTTGACTTAATTCTTTGAGGATCACGAGACTTGGTTCAATGGATTCTTGACTGCCTAAGTAGAGTATTTCGGAGCACACGCACGACTCTTGTTGATAATGACCTAACTTGGACACCTGCACCTTTCACATGGCTCAACTCAGTTGGAGTGGTGAGGGGATTGGATTTGCCGGTATGAGACACACACAAGTGGAAACACTTGTCCTCCTCTAGGGAGGGAAGTGCACCCCAACCCGTCCAGTGATTAGGAAGTCTAAAGACAGGAGACTGTGGGTTGCGATAAAGCTTCAAAAGAGGGATAGTCTACTGGCTCAAGAGGAAAAACTCCTTATGTAAATGCTGCTGTGAATAGTATTTCAAAAAAAAAAAAAGTTCAGGCATGTACAAAAATAAAAAGCCTGCAAAGTATGTACATATGTTGTAAAGTCAATAAGCAAGCTTGAGTTCCAAAGTCATATCATGTGAGCCTGCAGCAGGATGACTTGACTACATTGGTCTTGCATCCAAGGATAGGTAGCTACACTGGCTACCATCCATTCTTCTCTTCACCCCCTCCTCTTGAGCTGGTTGCCACTTGAACTTAGAAGGGAATACCCCGCTCCTCGAGGATGGAGTTGCTGGATTGGGGAATCACTGGGTTGTCGTACTGGAGAAGTCAGTTTCTTTATCATTCTAGTTGGGGAGAGCCACCATCACTTACACTGTACAAGTCAGATTCATAGTCGTAAGAGTTTGCGTATGAGTTGAGATATTTCTGACCTGGCTATTGAGGAGACTTGAGCAGAGTTTTGGGATTCTCAGGGACTGTTGGATTTCAAATTCGGTTCTCATTAAGGTTCCGCCCGCATTAAAATTCCAAAGGTCCTATTTAAGCTCCAAACTTTGATTTTGTGAAGACAAGTTTGATGATCAAATAAAATCCATCTTTCTTCTTTTTTCTTTTCTTTATTTTTCTTTTTCTGCACTTATTGCATAAGTGTTTGCTAGGGACTAGCAAAGGCAAGTATAGGGGGATGATGAATCCACGTTTCATCATCTTTATTCTATCATTTTGGCCTCAAAAACCCTAGTAAATGCGTGTAAATAGGTGTAATATAGGCATTTTAGCATTCATGTATATGTATGTAAATATTGTATAAAATGCGGTTTTTAAAGCCAAAATTATAGAATAAAGAAAAGAAAAGAAAAAGAATAAAATATTGTAAATATTTTATGACCCGAAACCCCGAGACCTAGGCATCTCGATGAATAGGTCGACAAGGAATAAAGTAGGGGGAGATAAGGGTAAAATACAGATAAAATACCTATACATTATATTCATTCTTTATTCATTTTGGGACCTATTTTTGGTTCCACTTTTTATACATCAAATAAAGAAACTTTGTACATGAAAGTTGTAGATAATTTTATAAAGAAAAATACAAAATTGATTTCACAGAAAAATAATGTACAGATAAAAAGTTATGGTCTGAATAAGAATCCAAAATCCCAACTTCCCAGACCCGTATCTCACAAACGAAAACTCCAAATGCAGCGTACTCACCTTTATATGTATATAGGAGAAAATAAGCTAATTAATGGTGGAGGTTTCGCATTTGGCGGAGCTACGGTTTGAAAGTTGAGTTTTGGACCCTCATTGTATACTTGTACATATTAAAATATTCAATTTATTATTTATTTATTATTTTTATAATGTTATATTTTTATAATGTTGTAAATAATACTTATAATAATTATGTACATTAAAATAAGAATAAAAACCTAAATAAAAACAAAAATAAAATACTTAAAAATAAAAGACATAGATACATTACCAACACATATACCTATACAACACATACTTGTATTTTATTAAATATACAAAATAAATCAGAAAAATAAAATAAAAATATATTTATGTACATAAAAGTATTTTATAATTTTATAAAATAATAATAAAAAATAAATAAACTAAATATACTCAATAAAAATAAAAGAATACAATACATAGAATAATATACCTATATAAGGGTATAAATGCAAACTTGTAAAAATATACTTCATAAAAATAATTAAAAATCATAATAAAATAATTTATAAAATTTTAAACATTTTTTTTTATAACCAAGATTTAATTAATTCATTTTCTATTTTAAAACGAATTAATAAAACATTTTTTCCAAGGTTTTTCTGGTTGGTCCACGTGGACCAACTAGCCTCAGCCCTTGGTTGACCTTGGTCAGCTCTCTGACCAAGGTCTGTACATGTCAGACTGCATTTTTCCTTGGACTTCGCGGCTTTTTGTAGACCGCATCTTTCACCGAATCGAATCGAGGTCTTCACGAGAGTTGATCACCTATGATCCAGCTACCACGCCCAAGGCTTAGATGCGACTTTTGACCATCGATTCGCGTGCCACGCGTCCTCGAAGATCGCCCCTCGTCCAACTTTCAAAAACCCCCCAAAAACCCCCCATTCCATTTTGAACCCTCTTTGGCCCTCTAGCTTTCTCTCTTGGCGTGTGCTCCGGACTGGGTCTCGTGGCAGGAGACCCTCCAGCCCTCAGGTTGCGCAGTTAGGCGGTCGAGGCGGCGTCTCCTCCCTCATCTCCGGCCAACGGCCGTGAGGTCACCATCTCAGGTGCTTCTGCGCCTTGAGGTCCATTCTCTTCTTATTTCTTGCGTTTTTTTTATTTGTTTGTCTCTTTGTAACCGTGGATCTGCTTTCCCTATCCATTTTGCCGTGCATTTCACCCCCCAATCCGCTTCCGACTACGTTGCCGGAGTTCTTCGAGCTCCGGTAGCCAACCACCCCCACGCTGACAAACCGGCCGAGGCGCTGTCCTCGAGCCCGTTCTCCCTCGCAGGTACCCAGTGCCGCCATTGACTCATCTGGAGGGCGCCTCGAGGTCGCCGGAGTGACAGGCGACGCCGCCACCGCCTGACGCCACAACCGAAGGCGCGCACCTGCGCAAGAATGAGGGGGAGGGGGGGCGCGTACAGTCACCGTTCATCTCGTCCCCTCCCCTTTGATCGTAGCCATCCGTCTCAGAAACTCCACAGCCGTCAGATCGTCAAACTCCGATCTAATCTGGACCGTCCAGACGCGAAGAGGCATCGTGCGCCTCGGACGCGACACGTGTATAAGTGAGCAATTATCAGCCGTCCGCCAGCGCCCTTTTTGTGGGGATTTTGCGGTAGTACCCCCGCACTTTCCATTTTTGTTTACCAGTACTCAAACATTCAGAGGTTGTTTTAACTTTTAGTGAAATTTGCGAACTGTCGCCCCCCTTTTTTGTAACACTACAGATTTGCCCCCGCCAGGCGCGTGCTTTGCACGTGATGCGTGGTGGTTTTGCAGGAATATCCCAGGCGCTTTAGTGTTTTTGTCATTGGCCCTTAGACTCAGTAAATTAGTTAATTATTTTGTGACAATTTGCACCTTTGCTCTCGTACTTGTTGCATATTACATTAAAGCCCCTGCGAATATGGTTTTTCTTTTTGTTGTTTGTATTTTATGCATGCATCTATAAAAACCAAAAAAAAACTCCAAAAATCATATTAATCTCCTGCTATAGTGTAGTTTATCACCATATTTTTATTTTTCATAATTATTGCATTTTTATATTTATTAAAAATCAAAAACTCGCTATTTGTGCACTGTCTAGCTTAGAAAATACCAAAAAAATACTAAAACACCTCCAAAAATTCCAAAAAAATTACCTAGTGTCTATTTTATCATCTTTTAGTATCAATCCAAAAATCATTAAAAATCTCAAAAGAAAAACACTAAAAATTTAAAAACACTCAAAAACTTCAAAAAAAATATATAAAATAGTAGAAAACTCCAAAAATCAAAAACTCAGTTCCTGTTTGTTCCTTATTTTGTCCTTTTTATTTAAAAATTAGTGTGAAAAATTTTGAGTACTGGTTGCTATTTTTAAATCCTATTTTATTCACAGCCAGCCCTATTTCCACTGTTTCGCCTTATTTCAGCATTTAAAAATATCAAAAACACCTTGAAAATTCCCCAAAAATCATAAAAACAGTAGAAAATCTTAAAAATATCAAAAACAATTTAATTCCTGAATTTTTGGTTATTTTTGTGTACTTTTATAAATACTTTAGCTTGTCATTTAGTATATTGTATTTGCTTTCCAATATTGAAAAAGAAATAAAAAATATAAAATATAAAATATAAAAATCAAAATACAAAATTAAAAATTAAATAAAAAATAAAAAAAATTAAAAATTAAAAACCCACAAAATTTATTTGCTTGCTTGCTTAGTGTAGACACTTATCACACACACACACACTTTAGCACTTGCTTGAACTACCGTGTTTGCTCCCTGTGTTCGAACTCTCTGCATACTTGACACTATACACCATTTGTGCAGAGTTAAAAATAAATTTTAACTCCACATTAGTTCTAATTTGTTGATCTTTAGTGTGGGTTAATTGTTGACTTTAGTCCGAATTTAGTGTGGTCACCACACCGACTGAGTTCACGCTTTGTGTTGAACTTAAGACCACCTGATTTCGGCTAAATCACCCCCCTATACTTAGGATAAGGCATCCTAAGTATAGAAAAGAGTGTAGCCAAAAATTGGGGACCAGTGATTCGTGAAAAAGAATGGCTATACAAAAGAAATAGTAAAAAAAATAAAACGTAAATCAGCGGCCAATCGGTCCCCCCTATACTTAGGATATGGTATCCTAAGAATAGAAGACGAGCAAAAACTGGGGACGATTGTGGTCTACGAAGAATGTACAAGTGTTGTGAATCTCCTGAAAAGAATGGCTCAAAAGAATTTGTACCGGAAGAAGTGAAGGAATGATCATGATTCTTGTACAAAGTAGATCACTTCAGTACGGGCCAGATGATCAGTAGTCTCTACGAAGTGCTTCAGCATCTGCCCGTTGACCACGAACGGCTCTGCACTAGGTGACACATCTGATATCGCAATACTGCCATTGTCGTGCACCGTTCTGACTATGTACGATCCTTCCCACTTGCTTTTCAATTTGCCGGGAAAAATTCTCAACCTTGCATTGAACAACCAGACTTTCTGCCCAGGGACAAAGCTCTTGTGTCGAATATGTCTGTCATGCCATTTCTTCACTTTGTCCTTATAGATGAGTGTGTTCTCGTATGCTTGATTTCGAATTTCTACCAGCTCATTCAGATATATCTTTCTCTTGGCTCCTGCTTTCTGCATATCCATCAGTATCTCTCGAATTTCCCATTCAGATTTGTGCATGATCTCTACGGGCAAGTGGCACGGCTTTCCATAAACTAGCCTGAATGGTGAAGTACCTAAGGGAGTCTTGTATGCAGTACGATATGCCCAAAGAACTTGATCTAGAAGAAGTGACCAGTTCTTCCTATCCGGTCGTACTAGTTTCTGAAGTATTGATTTCACCTCCCTATTCGAGACTTCAGCCATGCCATTTGTCTGTGGGTGGTAAGGAGAAGCTACTCTGTGATCGATGCTGTATTGTTTCACTAGTTTCTTCACCTCCTTATTAATGAAATGGCTACCCCCATCAGAGATAAGAATACGAGGAATCCCGAACCGCGAAATGATGTGTTCCCTTAGGAACTTGCAAACGGTCTTGCTGTCTGCAGTTCGTGCGGGTATAGTCTCCACCCATCTGCTAACATAGTCTACAGCGAGAAGAATGTACTCAAAGCCACTGCTAGAAGGAAACAGTCCCATAAAATCTATGCCCCATGCGTCAAAGATCTCACAGATAATGACGGGACGCATTGGCATTGCATCTCTGGCACTGACTGTCCCTACAGCTCTCTGACAATCTGGACAACTCTTCACGAATGTGCATGCATCTCTGGTAAGAGTTGGCCACCATAATCCGCTCTGTAGTACCTTCTGCGCTGTCCTCTTCCCTGAATGATGTCCTCCTGATTCTAG
Source organism: Ottelia alismoides (assembly GCA_037367405.1). Lineage (NCBI taxonomy): Eukaryota > Viridiplantae > Streptophyta > Magnoliopsida > Alismatales > Hydrocharitaceae > Ottelia > Ottelia alismoides. Next base: position 83,374 of record JAZKJV010008705.1, read on the forward strand.
AGAATGACAAAAAGTGAGGACACTATTATATTCCTCCTGAGGAATACATCGCCTGTAAACACAATCCGGTCCTTCGCGAAAAAGAAGCGGATCCTCCCAATGGTAGTATTGTGCCTCGGAAACTAGTTTCTCAACTCTGTTCTTTGGTCAACCCTGAGGACTTTTTTGTGTGACCAGAAAGTTCACTATGTCGGCATACCATGGAAGTTCTGTAACCGCAAAGATGCTCTCGTCAGGAAATCTCTCTGCGATCTCTGGCGTGTACTCATCTAAAGGATGATCTATCTGTAATCGGGAGAGGTGATCAGCTACCACATTCTTTACTCCAGGTTTATCCTTAATGTCCAAATCGAATTCTTGAAGTAAGAGAATCCATCTAAGAAGGCGTGCCTTGGCATCCTTCTTCTCCATTAGAAATCTGATAGCTGAGTGATCAGTGTATACGGTGATTTTCGAGCCAAGCAGATATGATCGAAACTTGTCTAATGCAAACACTACTGCCAACATCTCCTTTTCTGTCACTGTGTAGTTTCTCTGAGCATCATCTAAGGTTTTGCTGGCATAGTGAATAGCTACGGGAAGTCCATTCCTCCTCTGCCCTAATACAGCCCCGACCGCAAAATCTGATGCATCCGTCATGATCTCGAAGGGTAGAGACCAATCAGGCGGCTGTAGGACAGGAGCACTGATTATCTTTTCTTTCAATGTGAGGAAGGCATTAAGATATTTGTCATTTAAAACGAACTCGATGTCTTTGCCTAGCAATTCAGTTAACGGTCGGGCAATCTTGGAGAAATCTTGGATAAACCGTCGGCAAAAGCCGACGTGCCCCAGAAATGACCGTAACTGTTTGATGTTGGATGGTGGTTCGAGTTTCTTGATGACATCCACCTTAGCAGGGTCAACCTCCATGCCTCGCTGGGAGATGACGTGCCCCAACACAATCCCGTGAGTAACCATGAAATGGCTCTTTTCCCAGGACAGAATGAGATCTACCTCACAACACTTTTTCAGAACCTGGTCTAGGTGCGCTAAACAATCGTCAAAGGACTCACCATAGACCGAAAAATCATCCATAAAAACCTCTAGAAAATCACCAACCATGTCTGCAAAAATAGCAAGCATGCACCTCTGGAAAGTCGCAGGAGCGTTACACTATCCAAAGGGCATCCGTCTAAAGGCATGCGTGCCGAACGGACAAGTAAAGGTGGTTTTCTCCTGGTCTTCAGGAGCGATTGATACCTGGTTGTATCTGGAGTAACCGTCAAGGAAACAGAAGTACCCCTTCCCTGCCAACCGTTCTATGACTTGGTCTATGAAAGGCAAAGGGAAGTGGTCCTTCTTCGTCGCGGTGTTCATCTTTCTGTAATCAACACATACTCGCCACGACGTGGTTACTCTCTTTGGAATCTCCTCTCCACTCTCATTTTTCACCATCTGAATTCCCGACTTCTTCGGGACAACATGTAATGGGCTAACCCATTCGGAGTTGGAGATGGGATAAATGAACCCTGCGTCGCACCATTTCGTAATCTCTTTCTTGACAACTTCTCGTAAAACCGGATTCAGCCTACGCTGAAACTCTCTGGAGGGTTTGCTGTCATGATCGAGATAGATATGACGTGAACACAAAGCAGGATTAATTCCGCGGAGATCGGATACAGTCCACCCAATGGCCTTGCGGTTTCTTTCTAGAATCTCCATCAGACGAGATTCTTGATCATCGGTCAAAGTTGAGCTGATAATGACCGGAAACTGTTGATGTGGACCCGCAAGGAAGGCATATTTCATGTTTGGTGGCAAAGTTTTAAGTTCTGGCAAGGTAGTATCTGGATCTGTCGAAACATCATCTGTAGTTGCATGGGGATCTGTATCGGTAGGTGATGTGTCTGCAATTTGATTCTCCACCATCTCAATGTGCTCTAGAGTCGGACTACAAAAGATGTTCAAGACATCATCCGACTCCTCAGAATGATCAGAAGAGAATAAGTCAGCTAGATAGAATTCTGATTCATCTGAGATGGAGGAATTGTGTAGATTTTCTGATTCTGAAAGATCTGCGTTGATTTCATCAGAAGTCTGATCCCTTTGCTCATCATCATCCAGACTAAAATATATGGTCCCATCGAAAGAATTACCTCCTGAGGTCTCGGACCCGTCCTCTGTCAAACATTCTTGGGTCTCTACCTGATATCTTTCGAGGTCGTCAAGACGAACCTCATCCATGTAATCACAAGAGGCTAAAGAGCTCAGAAAATCTGAAGATGCATCACTGAAAGTGTTCGATTCTCTCGCCATCTCTATATGTACATTTTCGCCCTCGGCGCGAAAAGATACCTTCCCTGTATCATAATCGAAGAGGGCCTTTGCGGTCTCTAGAAAAGGCCTCCCGAGAATGATCGGGGTAAGGTGTAACTGTGCAGGGGAATTCATATCTAGGACCGTAAAGTCCACTGGAAATTGCAGACCCTGCACGGTTACGATAACGTTCCTAAGCATACCCTTAGGTCTCTTTATGGATCTATCAGCAAACTGAAGGATCGCGCGGGATTTGTAAAGAGGACCTAACTCGAGCTTCTCGAGTAAGGAAGCGGGTATCAGATTGATCGAGGAATCGTTATCTAATAGAGTGCGGTCGAACTCGGCTTTTGCGATCTCGCATCTGACATAATGTGCCCCGGAGTCTTTCTTCTTCTTTGGAAGCTTATTCTGTATTGCACAGGATGTAGCCTTAGTCAAAACATGTTTTTCTGTTCGGGATCTCTTTTTCCTACGCGTGGTGCATCTGTTTTTCAGTTGATTCTTGAGCGTAGGAAATTGATCTAAGGCATCATGAAGAGGGATCTTCAGAAAGATGTGATCTTTGAGTAGCTTTTCAATCTGTGGAGATTCGAGATTATTTTTGGTCTTTTTCTTTCCTTTTCAAAACAAAGCATCGGGAAAAGGAACAAAGTCATGAGTCAGAAAATCAGAATCTTTATTCAACTCAGAATCAGCATTTACATCGAGAGTCTCAGAATTATTTACAAAACTCTCTAAAATAGGGGAAGAAATGTTTTTGTCCGGGCTCTCTGCCTGATCTGGCGTGATATTATCGTCTGAGTCGCCAGTATCCATATCTGATGAGTTAACATTACTCCCGTCTCTTGATTCTGCTTACTGGTCCTCATCCTCTTGCGGTTTCTCCTCCTCGGCATCAAGATCATGCTCGTGCTCCTCTAGTGCCCTCTCCTCTTCTCCAGCAGGTGCTTGTGGTGATCTACCGCTCCTGAGACGAATGAAGTTAGATAAAAATCCAGGAAACGAGATCTTACCTGTAGTGTCTACCTGCTCTGGATGCCTCCTCTTGTTGTTCGGGTTCATCTTAGGCTAGTCTGGGAGAGTGGTCTTTGGCACGGTTAACTCGTCCAGACGACGGTTAACCTGCTCCATCTCAGTCTTGTGCGCGATCTGGAGCGTACTGACCATATCCATGATCTGGTTGAGCGCCTGGGCCTGTGAAGACATCTCCGGTTTGGTGTGGTGGCCCTGGCTTGCTCCTCTCTCCTGCCTTGGTGTGAAATGCTGAGAGGTGGAAGGCTGGGAGTAGCGCTGAGGTGTGGAGGAAGACTGCTGCGGCTGCTGAAAAGAATAATTCGGTGAAAACTGGGAAGGGTGCTGATATGAAGGCTGCGGTCTCTGATGGTAGACATTCGGATGAGACTGCTGCGACGTGAAGCTCTGGCGGTGCTGGAATTGCGGACGTCCATGCTGCGGATGACCGTACGGCTGCTGCGGCTGCTGATTCGATATACTCGGCTGCTGCATCGGAGTATACCAAATCCCGTTGATCTCGAAAGTGGATTGTGGCTCCACCTCCATCTCTGCAGTGCTGATGATCTGGCTGGAATTGGTATGAGACTGATCCTCATGCCAATCAATCTGCGGAATATCGGGCTCTCTCTAAACGCAGTGTATCTGACGGGTGGGTGGAGCGGGTGCGATCCTCCGTGCTGATTGTGCGTTCGAAGAAGTCTGGTTCTGCTGGTACTGGATCTGAAGATCAGCGACCTTCTTCGATAGATCACTCAGCTGCTGAGGTAGAGATGAGAGTTTCTCCAACTCTCGCAGCGGCTGTAGGTCTTGGACCTGCTTGTGAATCACGTCCACCAACGTCAATTTCTCGCTAATGAAGCCCATGTTGGTGTTGGATTCAGAGTCCGAGATATTCACCACCTTGTGATGTTCTCGGTGATGTTGTGGTTGCGGGGCTTTCTGAAATGCCCGAGTAGAGTCTACGACTCTCGAGTTCTCAGCCATCCCTTCGAAGATGGCCCAAACTGACTCGGCATCCTTGTTCAAGTAGCTGCCGCCACATGCGGCACTCACGAGCCCCTGTACTTCCGGCTGGAGTCCTCCGAAGTAGTTTTGTACGAGCACCTTCATTGGGATCTCATGATGCAGGCATCTCTCCGTCAGGTCCTTGAATTGATCCCATGCCTCATGGAATGATTCGTGCGGCAGTTGCGTAAAATTGGAGATCTGACTCCTCATCATATTCGTCCTTCCTAGAGGAAAATACTTGCGCAGGAAGGTGGACTTCAGATCGTCCCACGTAGAAATTTCCCTCCCCAAATGACTAAACCAATAAAGGGCCTTATCGGCTAAGGCAAAGGGGAAGGCCTTGAGGCGTACGGCTTCCTGCGTCACTCCTGGATAACAAGTCGTTCCGCAGATCATCTCAAACTGCTGTAGAAACGTGAACGGCTCCTCTGCGGCATTCCCATAGTACTTGGGAAGCAAGGAGATGAAGGACGGTCGGAGTTTGTATGGCCCTTGATTCGGCGGTAGCCGAATCCAGTGATGGAGCATTCGAGCGCCCGGGTCATACTCGTCCCGTAAAGTTGCGGGAACCGCAGGAGGTAAAGGGTTCCCGGCCCCTGCTCTCAGTACGGCTATTTCAGCCCGCAGTTCAGTCTGAACTCTATACTGTTCTCGAATCTGTAGATTCATCTGTTGTAATGTATCGAGAATACCTGTCGTGACATCTCCGTTCAGCTCTTTTCTTTCTTCTTGATTGTCCCCAGCTGGTGGCCTCTCGTCTGCTGCTGGTCCTTTCCCGCGAGCCATCTGATCGTCTGTAAAGTGAAAACTCTCGTAAGCACTCAGCGAAAAATACTCAGGAGATCTAGATGATGTATTGAGGCAAGGGTCTGCCTCAATGATCTGGCCAGGAGGCGAGGGAGTCTGGGTCTGACTCACCTCGAGATCAGATGGGACCGGCTCGGGAAGAGGGTCATCCCGAGCTTGTGAAGACATACGCTCGACGGTGGACGGTCGAAAGCTCACAGAGTCTGAGCCGAAAAGCCGTCGAGACGTCATCTTCGATGTCAAGAGGTAGTCGGGAGAGCACGTGTACGATTCAAATGAGGGAGAAATGCGAAAGCCGCGGAAAACTCACGCCCCGCAAATAAACACAAAGCAAACCCCGTTTTCACCAACTCAACCCTGATGAAGACCGTAAGAGTTTGGTCTTTTTATCTTTTCGGTTTTAGGGTTGTGATTAGCAAACGTTTCGATTACGTGGGCTGAGCAAGCCAATAGGTGCCCGATAGTTTCCCCGAGACACTGGCCCGAATCCTTACACGAGACCGCTCGCACTCAGCCAGTATGGGAGTAAGTACGGACCATTTCCGGCTACCCGTGTTACTTGAGTACAGAGCCTTGCGCAGTGTCCTCTAAACCTCCCACTCTGCTAAGTAAACCCGGACCGTTTCCGGCTACTCGAGCTTACCCACTGAGTAACAACGATCAAATGTATGGACCTAGTAGTATCCCGCGAGATATACAGGGTTTGGGCTCTATCCTTAAGTATCGGCTCTCAAGCTCGCGCACTCTGAGAAATGTGCGGGGGTTACTCTCCCCAAATCACTTGAATCGATTTACGGTTTTTAAGTCAGATATTTTTAGCAGTCCCGATTTTAATTTTGCGATTTTTATGGTTTTTTCAGGCAACGTCTATCGATTTTTTTTTCTTTTATTTAAAAACCCTAAAGCAAGCACCTAGGTTGCGAGTCCTAAGACTAGCTACGCGGCACAAGCAGATAGAGTAAAAAAAATCCTAAACAAGCATCTAGAAAAGCATCGGAAAACCGATGAGCGATAAAAAGCCGCGGTGGGTGCCCTGATCCTCGGATACACGGTATCCGGCAAATCAGGCCCCGAAGAAAATGGGGGGGTTTGTTTATTGTAATTACAGACTCTCTCTCTCCCTTTCTCTCTCTTTTACAAAAATACCCTAACTACTCTGCCCTCTGCAACCGACTCGTAAAGAAGGAGTCGGCCTCTGCTCTTTCAACTGATTCGTCTTCCGAAGAAGCCGGCTGATCCTGCAGGCCCTGCAAAAATAGTTAGCAAAAGATCGATCGAGAAATCCGCGAAAACCGCGAAGTCGAGAAAGCAGTAAGAAAACAAAAATGAAACTTAGAAAATGAAACACGAAAAAGCTGTACGAAAAACCGTACGAAAAACGAAACAAAGAGAAGAGAAAAAATAAAATCACGAGAAATGAAAAATCAAAAAGAATCTAATGCCTCCCCAGCAACGGCGCCATTTTGATGAGGCTAAAGAATCGGTTTCGTGGCTTTCCTTTTTTGAAGAAAGTAGTCGTCGGTTGTAGCCAAAAGCCGCGAAACAAGATCGGTTCTTAAACCTATCAAACAATTACGGTTTTCCGTCGGAAAATCATTCACTAATATTTTACCAGGCAAGTAGTCCTGGGTCGAACTCAAGGAGGCAGAATAAATTCCCTAGATTTTTGTCCTCGTAATTTTATTTTTAATTCTTCTCTAAGTGATCAAGTCAAAACACCTTTTTTTTATTGGTTTTTATTTTTATGATTTTTATTTGATTTTATTATTTTCAAATTTTTATTTAATTTTCAAAAAGGGATATTTTTTTCAAAAAGATTTACTTATTATATAATAGGTGGATATTATATAGGTGATACTATATAGTAAAGTGATCGGGGTTCGAGCCGCGAGCTCGAACTACACAAGAAAATAAAACAAAGCGAAGCGAGATTTGTCAAAATTAAAACACGTCGAAAACACGACAAAATCTCACGAAATCTTTATACGAGGTAGTTGGGGTAGTTGTGTAACTACCCTCAAGAAATCGTCAAAAACCGAGGTCACAAGAAGTAGAAACAACCCCTACATCCCAGGGGCATAAGCGCAACAAAATTCAAATTAAAATGTTTGCAATTAGGTCCTCAAGGACTGTTCTGAAGAAAAAGTAAACAAATGTTTACATTTAGGTCCCTGCGGAGGGACCTAAATGTAAATAAAGAAAACCTGGGGGGCGGAGATGAATTCTGGAAACCTGCTGGGTTTAATATGCAATATTTCCATCATTTCGCCACTGACGGCTACGATTAGATTCTTCAGGCGCGGATCGGAAGGTCACGGGTGCGCCACGTGTCGCGCACCTGTGCTTCCCCTGTTCTTGGGCGGTTGCAGTAGCTGGCGAGGGTGTCTTCTTCCCCGACTTTTCACGACCGACCGGCGAAAGCTTGGGCACTCCGGCGGGGCCAGAGGGGTGGCTCCTCCACCCCTCGAGCTCGCCTGCGGTAGGATTCCGGCGGTGGTTGCTCGGAGTGGCGGTGAAGTGGCGATGAAGATGGCTGTCTCAGCTACCTGGAGGTGGACTCTGTTCTGTCGATGGATCTTTGAAGTGGCTTTGGATGAAGATCGAAGGTTCCCAGATGATGAGAAGTAGCTCGCGATGAAGAAGAACCTGCAATCGACAAGATCATATGCTCGATTCATGAAGAATTGGCCACCAGATCAGAGAATCACCAGCTCAAAATATGAGAAAAAATCAATTTTCCAGAAGCTCTTTCAAATGCGTGGAAATGGCTATGGAAAGCTATGCGATTTGAAACGAATGCGAAACGAATCGAAAGGAGGAATCAGTTGAGCATCTAAGCTAAAGGATTAGACTACCTAAAGAAGCAATTAGCCATGCTAATCGTGACTCGAATATCGAAACGAAAATCGAAATAAAATGGGGGAAAGGCCTGGAGGATGTCTAGGTGTATTACCTGGACTGCTGCTCGACGGCGGCCAAAGACCGGAGCTCCGACGCGCGCTGGGCGGCGATGCAAGGCCACAGAAGCCTTGGAACTATCCTCCGACTTGTCCTCCTCCTCGCGAGATCCTCCACGGCGCTGTCACCGCCTCAGGTCGATCGGAGCGAAGCTTGGAAGGTTGGGGGTCGGTTCACCTGGAGTTGAAGCTCTGGGTTGTTGAAAAGTTGTTTGTTGATGGCGACCTTGGGGCCTTTATATAGGGAGTTTGCTTGGGCCCCAAGGTTGGATCTACGGCCGGCGATGGAGAGGGTTGTTGGAGGAAGAAGATAGACGATTAGGATAGATCAGAAGGTTCGAGATGAGCGCGGGATAAATGGGAGAAGTCGGCAGGTCAAGCAAGCTGGGCACAACAGCTTCTTGGGGAAGAAGGCCCCAGGTGCTGACAAGTGTTAGCACTTGGTTGGCCTAAAAGTGTAAATATCTTATAAATTAAGTATAAAATAGTAAATTACATTATTTTAAATAAGTGTAAATACAAAAAGTGTAGATAAATTATTTTCCTAATTGATGGACTAATTATTTTTAATAAATAATAAATATTATTTAAAATATAAATATTATATTAATAAATATGTATTTATAAATAGGTTTTAGATTTTTAGTTTAATAAATAAATAAGTAAAAATTGATTTTATATTTTCTTAATTATTAGAGTATTAAATAAGGTTTATACGAATTTTTATAGATTTTAATAAATTAGTTTGCATATTTTAATAAATATGGTTAGTAACTAGGTAGTTCATTTATACCTATATTTTGGGGTTCTTGATTTTATTAAAATAATAAATAGCCTCCAAAAATTATGAAATAATTTATGGTGAAACTACAAGATCATGAAATAATTTAAAAATTATAAAATTAAGAAAATGATAAATAGTGTGTGTTACATAAAATAAATAGCCCATAAACCCCGTTGTCTTTTTGTCCCAAAATCGACTTTTTGCAAACGGACTCCGAATTCGATGAAACCACCTTTATTAATTAGAGAATATTATTTTATGAACTTTAAAGGTGAGTAGAGTGAAATTGGAGTTCGTATGAGGAAGTTATGATGTTCGGAAGTTGAGATTTTGACAATTTGCAGGCTGGGTTTCTTGGCATATATACAAGGTAATATTTTTAACTTATTTTTATATTTTTATATAGGAATAATTAGGAGAAGCGTTTGGTGAAAAATATGTTCATCTGAAATAATTAGAATTCTTTGAAGTTTTGTATTTATTGTATAAATAATGAAGAGTGTATATGTGTGTGTTAATTTATTTTTTATGTTTTCTTTCCTTATCTCCCCCTACTTTTTGGTTTGTCGACCAATCCATGCTGACTTGGTCTCGGGGGTTGGGCTATAAATATATCTTACATCTATATTTATATTTAAGTCATATTGATATATATACATATATTCAATCTGCCTCTTTTTGTTCTTTTCTTATTCTTTATTTATTTACATGATTTTAGTGGTTAAAATTGAATATTTACACAAGAATGGTGTTTTGTTAAAAGATGAGAAGTAATGGATATTTACATGTATTTCTTAAGGGTTTTAAGACAAAATGCGACAGAAAAGTTAATGAATCATGGATTCATCAGCGGTCGGCGGGCTGGAGCGGATCTCGGGGGTGATCTGCCCCTTTTTTGTTTTTTTTGTTTTTTTTATTTTTTCTCTTATTATGATGTAAGCAGAAATAATAATAAAAATGAAAAAGCCTTTTTATATTTTTTATTTTCTGTTTATGGAAATTGTAAATAGTAAAAGAAAAACTTTTTCTATTTTTTTGTAAATCCGAAAACGAAGAAAAAAAGTGATAAAGAAATTCTTTTTTATGATTTTTTGTTTTTTTATTTTTATAAATCCGAAAATAGGAATAAAAAACAAGATGTGAAATTTTTTTTTATAAATGATCCTGCAAAACAAAGATTAGAGATAAAGGAAATAAAATTTTTATTAATATTTTTATTTATTTACAAATCGGAAAAATGAACAGGGATCCGGCGAACATGAAAGATTCGAATCTGATTCTCCGACCACCATGCGTGGTCGGAGTTAATAGATCGTGAGAAGTAGAATTTGAAGGCGGAGAGATCGAGAAGATGAGATGAAAAATCGAGTCGGTGGCGGATCAAAAACGTGACGGATTTTTTAATGATCTAAAAAAATAAAATGACGATGAATAAAAAATGCGACGAAATAAACAACGATTAACCTAGATAAAAGTAAGAAAAATGTGGATCTCACCTTAGGAGCGGAAAAGGACCGTGATCGCCTTGACAAGGCCGACTCGCTGTCACCGGGCGACTCGGAGGCTAGGAACCTTTTCTCGACAAGAAGACTCTCGGAGATCGGGCTCCTCTCTCTAAAGATTGATCAAGTTGAAATGAGGGAGAAGGAGCCATATAAATAGAGAAGATAGAGATGAATTTTGATTTTTTTGATTTCTTGATTTGTTTTGGTGGAAGAGATAAGAGATGAAATTTGAAATGATTTTTTTCAATTTTTTGGTGGAAGAGATAAGAGATGATAAGAGACAAAATAAAAGAGACAAAATTATCTAATTTTTTTAAATTTTCGTCACTTTATTGATTTGAATTAAAAAATGTTATTTTTTATTTTTTTATGAAGGTTAATTTAAAATAGCAACCATATACATATACTAGATACATATATGGCATTATATACAAGGGTAAATGACGAAATTAGCCTTTTTTGTTTTTAAAGAATTTTATTTTTTTTAATTTTATTTTTTTATTAAAAATTAGTAAAACTATTTACAAATATATACAAATACAATATGCACAAAATACATGGGAAAATTGCACAAACCACCACAGAAAATCGACTTTTCAATCGTAACTCCAAAAATTATGAAAATACAACCTTTTTAAAGAAAATTTAATTTCAAGTCCAATGGAAGTGAGATTGATTCAATTTGAGCTCATATGGAGATGGAATTGATCTTTCAATTAGTGCTTAGTGGCTTTTTCTAAGTGTGGCTACTTTTATTCTGTACATGATTTAATTGTGCAATTATTTTTACTAATTAGAACACATTTTTATTTACAACTTTGGTTTTGAATGTTATTTGATTTGAGGTCAATTAAGGTACAAATAAATTAGTGTCAGTTTTATACAGGTATATACAAAATAAGTGAGGAACACATTTTTTTTTGGATTTTCTGGTTAAGGACCCTATCTCCCCCTACTTTATTCCTGGTCCATCAGGTCAAGTCTTGACCTTCTCTCGGGGTTCGGGTCAGCCTGTATACAGTCTTCCTTATTTTTATTTTCTTTATTTTTTATTTTTTTCCTTTATTTTTCCTTTATTTATTTATTTATTTATTTTAGGTTAAAATTAGTAAGAAGTGTACAATATTTACAAACAGATGCAAGTTAGTAAGAATATGGAGTTAGTGTTTTATGCAGGTGTTTTATAAGGGATTTTAAGCTAAAATAAATGAATAAATATGACGAATCACAGATTCATCACTGACAAATCCGAAAGGATTTTTGTGTCATCAAGGTTATAGATATCTGGGTGTCTCGATAAGTTTGGCAACATCTCGCAAACTGCACTGTGTATTGTTTCTTCTTCTGATGAGGTGCTTTCATGCTGAATGTCTGGAAGTTGATCCCACGACCCAGTAGTGCTGATGAGATTGCATCCTGATGTTTCGGAGTATTCAGTGGTGGATTCGGAGTCTGGTCTTTGCCACTTTGTTTGCTTCATCTCCAGATCCACTTCTCCACCTAGAGAGCGGAATTTCATCATTCCTGTACCGTAATCAAATACGACTTTAGTAGTTCGTAAAAATGGTCTTCCAAGAATGATTTGGGATTCCTTTCAATGGTTCGGGGTCTCCATATCAAGGACAGTGAAGTCTACTTTGTATTCCGTACCTGATGAATCTCATATTCATCACTTTAAATCTCATTAATTAAGCTCAAATCCCTCAAAATCATTGGCATTTATTTATTTATTCTGCATAATTAGCATTCATGCATGCTTTAATAAGAATTGCATTTCATCACTTATTTCTGCACAAAATAAGAAGCTAAAAATCCCAGCCAAAATTAACATGTAAATAGCCTAACTTCTCTGATTTTTAATTAATTCATGCAAACTCCGAATGACACAAAACCACCTCCACTGTGTATATATAACTCACAAGAATAAGTGAAAAATACAAAAAAAACTAACCCAAATAAGTGGACCAAAAACCCAAACCCTAGTTCTATGATTCTCGGACTAAAATCCTCATATCTTACCCATCCAGTGTCTGTTTTTATCCTACTCACTTTTGAACTAATGTGCATTCAATTACCTTCAAAATAAGACCAACAAGTGAATCGAAGCTCATATGTGAAAGTTGGATTTTGGGCCTCTTTTGTACATTTGTATTTTAGTGATTTTTGACCTAGTATTTTATGTACATATATAACCTATTTTAGTTTATTTCTTTTCATTTGTCTTCTTTGATAAATGTTTTACTAAAATATGCAAAAATCCAAATCCAAATTGAGCTTGAAATCAGACAAACAAATTGAGTCCAAGTCTTCACTAACTGTTTGTACAAAATTGGTCTTTTTCATGGTTTATTTTATTTCTTCTTTTTCCTAATTAATAAAAATCAAAAAAAATTGATTAATGTGTAAATATGTATCTTTGATTACCATATTTTTCGGATTTTTATCTGGTTTAAAAATGATAAAAAAATATAAAATCCAAAATTCAAGGTATTCTATGTACATGGGATACCCCAAAATATCACTTTGTGCAATTGATCGATTTTGGTTTTGATTCTTCATGAAAGTTGTAGATCTCATCGAGACGAGCAATTTTTGTGAAGAAACTTTTTTGATCCGAGGTCATTTACTATTTCTTTTCTATTTTTTATTTCTATTTATTCTCTGAATTGTGTGGTGCTGACACGTGGCAACTCCTGGAGCCGTCGCGTGTCAGCCATTTTTGGGGTTTTTATTAAAAAAAATTAAAATTAAAAAGGACCGCACGTGTAGAGCATGTGCTCTCAGGCACATGCCACGCACGTGCTGCCTCTCTCAACCCCTAGACCGCCACGCGTCCTGACTAGGACCGTCCGATCTCAGCCGATCGGACGGTCCCAGCCTCATCTCCTACATCCAGCCACTTTCCCAATCGATCTCTGCCCGCGTATCGTGAAATCTCTGCCGCGATTTCGCCAATCGTCGTGCGCCGCCCCTGGCGAATCCTCGTCCTCCCTCGTCAAATCCATTCTGACCATCTCTGATCTCGTCTCCCAACTAATCTCCCCAATCAAATCCCGCCTCCAGGAAGCACCTTCCATCTCCAGCGTCACCCCTCGACCTTATTTAAAGAACCGTCGCCCCTCTCGCAACCTTCATCCGCCGATAGCTTGCATTAAACGATACCGGTGGTGACAGCACTGGTGACCATTGTTGGCGAGATCCGATCTTCTCCAAGGCCGTCGCAGCGCCGCCCCAGGCGTACTGCTCCGCTCTGGTCGTCCAGCCGTCGAGCCAACTTCGATCAACAACTCTTGACCAATGCAAGATTCAACCTTCGTCGGCCATCTCCATCTTCTCCGACGTTCTCCACCAGCCGCTCCGCCCCTTCATCGACTTCATCCGCCGGCCATCGCCATCTTCCCCGACGTGCTTCTAGCATCTCCGGCCCTCACCTCAGCCTTGGTTATGCGTCATCAATGCCTCTTCTCAGCCGCAGGAGCACGGCCAGCACCTGGCACCTCCACCTCGACAGGGAGCTCCGCCTCCGCCACCGTCACGGCCGGAGCTCCACCAAAAGACACCCTTCCGCCACTTGACGGCCCGGGACGAAGCCTGAGACCCCCGCGCACGTGTGAGGCATATGCGCCCGGGGGGACGTCATCTTCCCCACGGGTCACGTGCTCCGCACGTGATCGCGTGGGTAAATTGCGGAGAAGCCCCCGACCGTTTCCATATCCACGCATCTGCCCCTGCCGACCAAGGGTCACGTGCCCCGCACGTGACCCCTTGGTAATTTTACACCAAACCCCCCAGAAGTCTTGGTAATTACGCGTAGGCCCCCTTTTGCATTTTCATAATTATTTTAATTATTGCAGTTATACCCCTATATTCTTCTACTATTCTGGACCTTTACATTACATTATTTAATCATCAAAAAATAGCATTTTGTTTGTCAATTAATTCTCTACGTTTTGACATATTGTATTAATAATTAATTGTTCTGTGAAAAATTGCATACTTTGCCCAGTTTGTACTTTAATTTTCATAATTGATTAACTGTTGCTCTAAAAATTCCCGAAAAATCGTAGATTGTAGAGTTAATTGTGGTTAACATTGTGCCCAAAAAGAATTGCATTTGAATACATATTTTCCTTGGAAAAATTATTTTGCATATTTCAATGTTTGATTTTCAATAGGTATTGAACTCACATTTTTTAGGTTTAGGATTTTTCTGAGATCCATTACCTAGTGATAGATCTTGAATAATTTTATCCCTTGAAAATAACTAGGTTTAATATTTATTATAATTAAATATTGAAATTCATTTTGTTTGTATTTAAAAATTCATAAAAAAATTCATCTTGCATCCAAAAATTCTAAAAAAAATTGCAGTGCATTCATTTCATTTGGTCAAGTTTCATATTTTTTTTGGACATTGTTTGATTGATATTTGCATTTTAGCCCCTAAAATAGGCCAAAAATTGCATGTTGCATATATAATTGCATTAAAAAATACAAAAAAAGACTACCTCGAAAACTGCACACGAACTTTGATAGACATAATTCTAGGTTGTTCTTTTCCTCCTTGTATTCGACCTTAGGACTTGCCCAAGTAAAATAAACAAAAAACCACTTGATTAAAAATTGACAAATATTTTTGTGTGGTTATTTCTTGACCGATTCTGATTGTCATCTACAACAAAATGACATATATTTTTATCGCACGATCAAATTACACGACATACACATTTTTAAACAAGCACAAATTTTGACTCGTCAGATGGCGCCGTTGCCGGGAAGGCAAACGACTTAGTTTTTATCTTAAAATTTTTGGTTCGGTTTTCCGTATTCGGGTAGTCTGACCCCCGAATTTGTCACTGTAAATTCCATTTTTTTCCTACATTTAATTTCAACATTTATTTTTCTTATTTTATTTCACTCTCTTACATTCTCTCTTATTATTCTTGCGAGGTACCCGACGTACGTGGAGCGGTTTTTCAAGAACCGAAGCATCTTCACCAACTTCTGAAAAAAGCCGCAACTAAATTAAGATCGAGTCGAGTCGTGAGAGAGCGTAGAGTTTAGGATTTTAATTTTTTTTTAAAATTTTAAATTTCTTGTAATTAATTGCCCATTTATAGTAGTGTCTGTTTGGACTCTCGCATGTGTAAAAGACTTGAGTGGCGTGTTTCGTGGCCTGTTTCACTCTCCGGTGAGGGTGGGGCCCGACTTGAGTGGCGATTAGGATAGACCTGCACATACGGCTCTCAGAGCATTCTAAATTTTTGATTGTGCTCGTAGGATCTAAGGCCACACTGCACTTTAATTAAGGCGCACATTAGATTGTTCAATTTAGCCAAATTCAACTCAAGTCTTCTCCGCTAATAGAAATTTCTGCTAGATGCGGTTTTTCATCGACTTGCATTCATCTAGATTAATTTTTCAATTTATATATTGCATCCCACATGGAGATTGTGAGGATTCACTGTAAGTCTTCTAACTGAGCATACATCATTGTTTTCGCATATATCGGCTTTTCTCGAACTTCTTCCTCTTGTTTTGTCACATAATTTTAAAGGAATTTGGGACTGGATGGTAGACGTGCATTTGTACTCATTTAATTCTTCAGTGATCTCCTGATTAAAATTGAGATAGCTAAATATAGCCGATTTCAAAATAACCCATGAAATCAAGAATTTTTACGGGAGAGCAACCCCGACCTCGGATGCTTTTATTTTTTTGAGTGAGCGAGAGATGACACTTAAGGCTAGAGCCCAAACCCGAATTTTCATATTGACTACTGATTCTACCAAAAATGATTAGTTACTTCTCAGTGAGGATCTACAGATAGTCGGTAAACGGTCCGTATTTCCTTATCGGAGTGTGTGGTTTAGAGGACATTGTGTAAGGCTCCGTCCTAAAGTAACGGGTAGCTGTTCTACGGTCCGTACTTACTCCCATACTAGCTGAAAATAGGTGCAACTAGTCATAAGAATTCGGGCCAGTCATAGAAAAATATCCGACACCTAATAGCTCGCTTAATTATTTTCCAAGATTGTCTTGTCACCAATTAAAATTGAAAAGATAATAACCGAACTCTTACGGTTTCATTATGTGAGTTGGTGAACCCGAGGTTTGATTTGTGTTTGCATTGGTGTGCGTGAATCGATTTCAAAGATCAAAAAGCCGCACATTTGATAAAATTTCTTTTGACTATCCCGTGCAATCGCATCAAGCTGATTCATCCTCAACCTCATTTGATAAACACCAGACAATGGTCCGAGCAGCCATCGGATCTATAATATGAAATGAATTTGTCTCGGTTAGGCCCAAATCAACTAAAACCTCTTCTTTCAATCCTCCAACATTTGTGGGAGACTTTCACCCGTGGATGAATTCGGCCCCCTCATTGAATTCCTACCCGAATCATCCAATCGCACATGACACCCTACCATCTTGGACTGAACCGTCTTATTCTCGATTTCTCGCTAATGAACCATTTCAAGATCAAATCACTTTTGAGGCTCATGACTGGCTGAGAGACCAAACCTAGATGGAGAGACCTGCACTTGATGATCATTGATGTTGGATTGACCGCAACGATCAAATCTCTATTGACCAACCTGAATACTACTCCTTCGACCAACCTATACATACAGAGGACCAAACTGATGATATTGACACATATATACCCTGTATGACTCCATTATTTGAGGATACGATAAATCATGACCATGGAAGTAGACTTTACTCAAACCAGGATTACATGCCCGAGTCACGGCATGTTGAGTACGAGACCTACACATTCCTGCAAAATCCTTCCACTGAGAAAACTCCTTCCATAATTTTTGAGGAGAAATTTTCAGAAAATAATGATCGTATATCAGATATTCCAAGAAACTCTCCTCTCAGCACTTACAGGAAAATGGAAGATGAAATTATTGAACACACACACCGACTGCTCCCATGATTGATCATGAACAGAATTTTGAGGATGATATTTCAAGGATAAATAAGAGATTCAAATTAATGGAGGATAGATTTCAAAAATTTACCGACCGATTAATTTCACTCTCTAGGAGCTCGGACATAAAAATGAATGAGGAAATGATTGGATCTCATGCTAAAAATTTTGAGGATATTCAGAAACCTAGGGACGATTCTGACAGCACTTCTACATATTATTCCCCTAGAAATGATTATGCATCTGACTCCTACTCGGAACGTCAAAACCCCTTCTCATCTACGGAAGACACTACATCACCACACCACACAGAAAATACCAAAAAAATTGAAATATTCAAAAACACCCAAAAAATCGAAAATCCAGAAAAATTCATAAAAATTGAGACTGAAGAAGATCTAAAGAATTTGGATCCTGCTTTACGGGAAGCACTGGAAAAAAGATTGATGTTTGAACTTCCCTTTATACAGGTCATTGAATACTTCCCCGACTTTAAATGATTTGTAATGGACAAATTGATGACGAAAAAGTCAGACATGATAAGAACAAAGACTGAAAGACATATCTTGTTAATGGCCTCCTCTTTGGTGTTGAGGAGAAAAACCTAGAGCCGTATAGTGAAGCGGTTTCCCAGATTTGACTGTGGAATCAAAGACAAAATTTTCACCCATGCTCAAATTGATGATGATTCACCGATCAATATCCGCCCGACCTCTGTATTTCACGAACTCAAACTTAGACCGATCAGGAATATACGAGAGATTGTTCAATTGGTTGATCGATCGATAAAGTGGCCGAGAGGAATCATTTTTGTCATCATGACATTCCAAGGTGCTCCGCTCAAAGTGGATTTCGTGATCATTGATATTGAGCATCAGGGAGAATTCAACCAGTCTCCAATTATTCTCGGAAAGCCATTGTTAGCATTGGCTAAGGCAATTGTTGATTGTGAGACTCGGAAAATCAATTTTATAGCATTGGAAGCACTTCGATCTCACCCAATCTTTGAGGAACCATGATTTTCTGAGGCAGCCCATGAAGTCCCCGACAGCCGTAACCATGAAGCGATAGAAGAGCCCTACCCGATGCGACACCTGAGATAGCGGTTGTTGATGAGACTATTGGTTTAGAGACTCTTCCTTCTGCTCCATTCCCAGCTGCTCTCACCATGAAGAACCAAGTATATGAATCATATGATCCGGAGACTTATGCATGGCCACACCCTGGGTCAACCTACTGACTACCTTGACCACATCAATACGACACGGGAATACTCTACTGATAAATCAATTGAAAACGAACATGCAGAGACTCTCTCCAGTATTTCAATTCCTGCAGATCTCAAAATAGATGAATGTTTCTTCTACGATCCTGAGACATATGCATTGTCACACCCTGAGTTAACCTACTCTGAATATCTTGACCAAATCATCCCAAATCGAGAGTGCACCAACATTCAGAAGACTAAGAACAACCACGCAAGACGAACACCAAACAAGGAGAAGAATTCCAATGGTTATTCATCTGGATACTCAACTGGACCGAGACCTTCATGAAACAAGACAAAGAAAGTCACCTTTGACCTTCCGGAAGAGGAATCAACTGATCCCTCATCAGGTTCGAAAAAGGTAATCTACATGAGTGAGGTCTGCTCGGCAGCTCTAAAATCATATCCTTGCAAGGATCCAAACTTCAATTCCCGTTGGACGACTCCCGTTCCTCACTATTATTCATCCAAAGCTGATGCTCCTGCCCTCATCAAGTACACTGGAACTATTTCTTATGAGCTGACTGAGACTGGTGCTTCTGAGTATTCATCCGAGGACAAACCGCTTGATCCCAAGAAGGAACGAATTCTGAGAAAACAACTGAAGAAACAAAAAGATCAGAATATTTGGAGTGTGTCCACTTTCAAATACTATTCCTCTGAGGATAACTCTGATGATGGATACCTTTCATCTGACTCAAATGCTTCATCTACTATCCATCATGATTTTTCTGAGGATAGCTCTGATAATAGTTGGGAATCATATACTTCATCTCCTTCTCGTCATTACGATCTCCCACCGCAGGCTCACAAGAAGATCAGCCGATAACCGCCTTAATCATCGGCTAACCACCCTCCCTCTCGACCACATCGGCCTCCCTGTACAGCTTCTTCCTCTACTTAGGCCAAGGCCTAAGTATAAGGGGGACCGATGCCATCTGTATATACCATTTCCCTCATCAAACTCCTTCTCACGATCGCTCCATGTCCACCATTCTTCTGTACATAGGCTGACTAGAGCCTAAGTATAGGGGGAACCGATGCCCATTTGTATATACTCTCTTCATCCACATATCCCGACCACCTCATTTTTTCGCTCTTCTTCTATACTTATACTGTTCACAGCCTAAGTATAGGGGGGCGGTCCGATCCATCTTTTTATTTTTAACTCTCTTACGCTTAGCACGAACTGTGTCTTCTTTTCGCTTCTTCTGCTCTGAGGACACAGCACTCGCTAAGTATATTGGGATCTGTATATATACTGTGTATATATTTTACCCATATCTCGTACTTTCGCGTAAGTCTATATGTATTTACAGGGTGGATAATTAATTTAAAAAAATAAAAAGAAAAAGAAAAAAGTTTTACCATTAACACTAACTGTGTCCAAACCAAAGTTTTTGAAAAAAATGGCTTCTTATTCATTTTTGCATTTAAAAAAAGAGCTTAAAAAATATATAAAAAAATCACAAAAGGAAAAAATGTGTCTGCATTTCACACACATGCACTTCATCCAACATTTCATGCATTTGCATCTGTGAAAAGTCTTTGGGTTCTGAACCGAGTTATGAGCAGAAATCGAAAGTGGTCTAGACTTGACCTTAATCCACCTAATTTTCAGAGAAACTTCACCGAGAAATAGGATTTTAGAAACTTCAGGTCTTTGATTTAATTATTTGAGTTCCACATGACAATGTGCAACATTTAACTCTTAATGTCTAACCGGGTCTCTTCATTCTAGGTACAACTATGGAATGGGGAATTAATTTGTACTCTTGCACTATGCACTTAGCTCAACTCAGAGGG
The DNA here is from genome assembly GCA_037367405.1 of Ottelia alismoides. Classification (NCBI taxonomy): domain Eukaryota; kingdom Viridiplantae; phylum Streptophyta; class Magnoliopsida; order Alismatales; family Hydrocharitaceae; genus Ottelia; species Ottelia alismoides. Next base: position 103,766 of record JAZKJV010008705.1, read on the forward strand.
GATGTTGGAAGACTGCGTGGGTTTCTTTTCTGGTAGCGTGGAAATCTAAAGATCGGAGTATGGGTTGAAATAAAGCTTCGGAAAAGGGATGGACGGCTGAGCACAAATTCTTTTAAGACCCAAAAAATGTACGGAAATAAAAAGATTCTATATCCGTAGGGGCACAACAAGATCCAAGTATAACCACAAAAAATTCCAAATACAAAGAAGCCACTACCAAATAAATATCTAACCAAAAAGGTCCAATCTTCAAGAAAACCTGCAGATCTTGGTGGAGACTCGGCTACACTGGCCAGCTTCACAAGGAGAGGTGACCACACTGGCCATCCTCCAGTTCTTTTTTCCTTCATCTAACTTCTCCCCCAATTTGATTGTGAACACAGCGCGATAGACCTTAGAAGGAAATACCTGACTCCCCGAGGATGAGTTACTGGAGAGGAGGTTTGCATGGTAGTCTGACATTCTGGATGGGAAGAGCTAAAACTTTTCACACACGAGTCGATTGTTCAATGTTCATAGGGTATACTTTGGGAAGAGGATTGATCTAAGATGACTTCTGAGCCAAAACAATGACAATGATGTGTAGATTTTGAAGGTTGTTGATTTTAAAATTCTAAGTCTCGCAGAAGTTCTGCCAAACTAATAATCCAAAGATCGAGTCTAAATTCATTTTCACCTTCGGCTCATGGTCTTGGTATGGAACCCAAACTCATTTCACCTCATGGCATTTATTTTTGATGCTCAGGGACGAGCATGGTTTAAGTATAGGGTCATCACTCTAAATCTCATTAATTAAGATCAAATCCCTCAAAATCATTGGCATTTCTTCATTTATTCTGCATAATTAGCATTCATGCATGTTTTAATAAGAATTGCATTTTATCACTTATTTCTGCACAAAATAAGAAGCTAAAAATCCCAGCCAAAATTAATCTGTAAATAGCCTAACTTCTCTGATTTTTAACTAATTCATTTTAACTCCGAATGACACAAAACCACCTCCACTGTGTACATAGTACTCACAAGAATAAAGAAAATTACAAAAAAAACTAGCCCAAATAAGTGGACCAAAACCCTAAACCCTAGTTCTAGGATTTCCAGATTAAAATCCTCATATCTTCACAATCCAGTGTTTGTTTTTATCCTACTCACTTTTGAACTAATGTGCATTCAATTACCTTCAAAACAAGACCAAGTTCAAGTGAATCAGAGCTCATATGTGAAAGTTGGGTTTTGGGCCTCTTTTGTACATTTTGTATATTAGCGATTTTTGACCTAGTATTTTATGTACATATTTAACCTATTTTAGTTTATTTATTTTTCATTTGTCTTCTTTGATAAAAGTTTTACTAAAATACATAAAAATCCAAATCCAAATTGAGTTTGAAATCAAAGAAATAAATTGAGCCCAAGTCTTCACTAACTGTCTGTACAAAATTGGTCTTTTCATATTTATTTTATTTCTTCTTTTTCCTAATTAACAAAATTCCAAAAAAATAGATTAATGTGTAAATATTTATTTTCGATTTTACCATATTTTTTCTGGATTTTTATCTGGTTTAAAAATGATAAAAAAATAATAAAACCCAAAATTCAAGGTATTCTATATACATGGGATACCCCAAAACTATCACTTTATGCAATTCATCGATTTTGGTTTTGATGTCTTTGTGAAAGTTGTAGATCTCATCGAGACGAGCAATTTTCTTGAAGAAACTTTTTTGATCCGAGGTCATTTACTATTTCTTTTCTATTTTTTCTTTCTATTTATTCTCTAAATTGTGTGGTGCTGACACGTGGCTGCTCCTGGAGCCGCCACGTATCAGCCATTTTTGGGGTTTTTATTATTCATATTTTTATAAAAAAAATAAAATTAAAAAGGACCGCACGTGCGGAGCACGTGCCACGCACATGCTGCCCGCTCTCAACCCCCAGACCGCCACGCGTCCTGACCAGGACCGTCCGATCTCGGCCGATCGGACGGTCCCGGCCTCATCTCCTACATCCAGCCACTTTCCCAATCGAGCTTCGCACGCGTATCGCAAAATCTCCACCGCGATTTAGCCAATCGCCGCGCTCCGCCCCTTGGCGAATCCGCATCCTCCCTCATCAAATCCATTCTGACCATCTCGTCTCCCAACCAATCTCCCCAATCAAATCTTGCCTCCAGCAAGCACCTTCCATCTCCGGCATCACCCCTCTACCTTATTTAAAGAACCGTCGCCCATCTCGCAACCTTCATCTGTCGATAGCCTGCATCAAATGATATACCAGTGGTGACAGCACTGCTGACCATAGTCGGCGAGATCCGATCTTCTCCAAGGCCGTCGCAGCGTCGCCCCATGCGTACTGCTCCGCTACGGTCGTCCAGCTGTCGAGCCAACTTCGATCAACAACTTCTTCACCAATGCGAGATTCAACCTCCGCCGGCCATCTCCATCTTCTCCGACGTTCTCCACCAGCCACTCCGCCCCTTCATCGACTTCATCCGCCGGCCATCGCCATCTTTCCCGATGTGCTTCCAGCGTCTCCGACCCTCACCTCAGCCTTGGTCATGCGTCATCAATGCCTCTTCTCAGCCATAGGAGCACGACCAACACATGGCACCTCTGCCTCGACAGGGAGCTCCGCCTCCGCCACCGTCACGGCTGGAGCTCCACCTGAAGACACCATTCCGCCACTCGCCGGCCAGGCACGAAGCCCGAGACCCCTGCGCATGTGCGAGGCACGTGCGCCCAGAGGGACGTCATCATCCCCACGGGTCACATGCTCCGCACGTGATCGCATGGGTAAATTGCGGATAAGCCCCCGACCGTTTCCATATTCACGCATCCGCCCCCGCCGACCATGAGTCACATGCCCCGCACGTGACCCCTTGGTAATTTTACACCAAACCCCTAGAAGTCTTGGTAATTACGCGTAGGCCCCCTTTTGCATTTTCAAAATTATTTTAATTTTTATAGTTATACCCCATTATTCTTCTACTATTCTGGACCTTTACATTACATTATTTAATCATCCAAAAATAACATTTTGTTTGTCAATTAATTCTCTATGTTTTGACATATTACGGATATTTTTGTGATCAATGGTTAATTAATAGGGATTTTTATCACACAAACCCTGTAAAGTTTGTAAAATTACCTTCTCGAGCTTTGAAACATCATAATTCCCCCCCCCCCCCTCGACCCCGTAAAATTGCTAACTCTTACCCCATGAACCCAATGGTTAATCTGTTTGAAGCTCGTGAGGCTTTCTAGGGTAATTTAAAGGGTTGATATGATAATTACGTCATGCAAAAGGTCATAGAGGAATTTTAACAAGTTTATAAGGTTTGTGGGGTAAAAATCTCTAATTAATAATTAATTGTTCTGTGAAAAATTGCGTACTTTGCCCAGTTTGTGCTTTAATTTTCATAATTGATTAACCGTTGCTCTAAAAATTCCCGAAAAATCACAAATTGTAGAGTTAATTGCGGCTAACATTGTGCCCAAACAGAATTGCATTTGCGTGCATAGTTTGCCTTGGAAAAATCATTTTGCATATTTCAATGTTTGATTTTGATAGGTATTGAATCTCACATTTTCGAAGTTTAGGATTTTTCTGATATTCATTACCTAGTGATAGATCTTGAATAATTTTATCCCTTGAAAATAAATAGGTTTAATATTTACTATAATTAAATATGAAGTTCATTTTATTTGCATTTAAAAGTTTATAAAAAATTCATCTTGCATCCAAAAATTTCAAAAAAAAATATAGTACATTCATTTCATCATAATTTGCATCGTGGTCAAGTTTCATATTTTTTTGGACATTGTTTGATTGATATTTGCATTTTAGCCTCAAAAATAGGCCAAAAATTGCGTGTTGCACATCTACTTGCATTAAAAAAATACAAAAAAAGACCGCCTCAAAAACCATACACGAACTTTGATAGACATAATTCTAGGTTGTTCCTTTGCCTCCTTGTGTTCGACCTTGGGACTTGCCCAAGTAAAATAAACAAAAAACCACTTGATTAAAAATTGACAAATATTTTTGTGTGGTTATTTCTTGACCGATTCCGATTGCCTCCTACAACGAAACGACATATATATTTTTAACGCACAATCAAATTACACGACATACATATTTTAAAATAGCGCAATTCCGGACTCGTCAATACCCTCGATCAAGATGACTACATTTTTCACTTCTCCCTTAGGTCTCTTAGTGGATTTATCAGCAAATTGGAGTAGAGATAATGATTTTTTGAGAGGACCTAACTCCAATCTATAATATAAGGCTAAGGGGAGAAGATTGATAGGAGAGCCATTTTCGAGAAGTGTGCGTGTGAACGCAATGCCGCCAATGCAACTTTCCACATAATGAGCACCCAGATCCCTTTTCTTTCTTGGCAAATGCTGAATTCTGACACACTTAGTAGTTGCAACTGTCAAGATATGAGTCTCCACAAATTGACTTGGTTTCTTTGTACGAGTCCTGGTGGGAATGCATTTCACTTTCAAGTACTTCTGAAATGCTGGATTGCTGGCCACATATTGATCAAAGGGTACTTTGACTGTGATATTTTCCTGGCAGAACTGTTGCATCTCTGGGTCGTCTTGAAGGTTTTTTTTTGTTTTCCTTTCTTAAGAACATGAGGGAATGGAATGGAAGCATTTGAGACAGGAGATAAAGAACCAGAGTCATTAACAAGAGCATCTTTATTAGAAATGTAGTTTTTATTACAATCATTAGTTTTCTGATAATAATCAAAATCAGGTTGCTGAAAAGGTGACAAAGGTATTTTTGCAGCAACTAGAGGTGCAAGGTCCTCTATAGACTCTATAGATGCTTTTCCTTTCTCACGTGCTAGGATCTTCACAGGCTCTGAAATCAGGTGTCCTTCTTCTTCATTCTCGGAAGCGTCCTCCGATTGATCTTCTGAGTCTTCATGATCCGATTCCCATATCTAGTCAGGTATGTCCACGGTCCTTCCACTCTTAAGTGACATAGCATTGATATTGTCAAACGATAGGATCTCATGTTCAGATGTGGAAAAATCTGAATAGCATACCTGGCCATTGTGTTGGGAAGATTGAGATTTGTTCAAGATATTAGGGTTAGCTTGAACTTGGGCGGGAATGGTTGTAGCGGGGGATGTCTGTTCATCTTTCCAAAGGGACAAGTGATTAACATCAACCCGTAGATCGTGTAGTTCATTCCAGAAGTTGTGAATTTCCTCAAGCATCTGTCTCTGGATATCTACGGGTTCTTCTTGAGAGTTGGATGGCTGAGATGATTGTTTTGTTGTATGACTTGGTGGAGCTTGATATTGTTGACAGTTTTGCTGAGGCTGGTTCTGGCGGTTGTATGACTGCTGCTACTGCTTTGGATACTGGAATGATGTAGTGTTCTGAGTGTGTTGCGGAGCTAGTGGAAATGCGGCATTATAGAAAGTAGGAGGACGTTGGTAAGACTGACGGTCCTCCATATTACCCTGTCGAGTAGTGTCCTGAGTGTACCAAATGTCATTTACTTCGAACGTCAGAGGTGGGACTTCTTCAATAGTCTCGGCTGGTGGAAGTGATTGCTGGGAAGGTTGGGTATAAGATTGATCCTGAACCCATGATTGATGTTGTCTTGATCCTGGCTGCTCGTGGACATGATGTACACGATAGATCGGGACCGTAGGTGCAGTAGGCATCCCCATCTTGGATACCTTCTAAGTTAGCTCCTCCCTCTACTTTGGAAATCATGGAGATCATGTTGTCGATGTCATTCATCCTCTTATGAATTTAATCCACAACTGTCAATTTATCATCGATGATGTTCATGTTCGGAATCAAATCCTCTGCTATCTCTGCAATAGTTTGCTTTCCTCCTTTGGCTTGAAATGTATTCAAGGAATCAGTGTATGCTCTACTGGCGATCTGTGAGCGGCTTGTCTTAGCCATCTGCTCGAGTACTTTCCAGATGGTTTCAGCTCCTCACGATATGTAGTTGCCTCCACAGGCATCGCTTACTAACCCTTGAGTCTCGTAGTTGAGGCCAGAGTAGAGTGACTGAATTAGGATGTTGTTATCCGGGTCATGGCAGGGACATTTCTATAGCATATCTTTAAATCTATCCCAAGCATCACAGAGTGGTTCATTAGGCATCTGAGAGAAACTGGTGATGTGTGTTCTCATCTGATTGGTTTGATTCAAAGGGTAGAATTTCTTCAAGAGTAGGTTTTTGAACCTATCATAGGTGGCCACGGTCACTCCTAAATTCTTCACCCAGTAATCTGCCTTTCCTTTCAAGGCAAAAGGTTGTGCAGTGAGATGAATGTAGTCCTGGCTGACTTATGGGTGCCTCAGATTAGAACATATCAGCTCCAAGTCTCGCAAGAATTCATATGGTTCTTCAGTTGCATTACCATGGAATTGTGGTAATTGGCACAAAAAATATGGTTTTAGTTCATAGTTGATCTCTGGCTGAGGTGGCTGCAAATAGTTTCTCACTCTGTACTGCCTAGGATTGTATACTGCTTCCATTGGCGGTTCTTCCCCAGCATTCAACTGCTCAAGTTGCTCCCTCAGTAACAGCTGTTTGCTGCTCAGATGTAGCCAATCTTGCAAAAATCATCTGTATAGGATCTTCATTGTATTCATCTTCATGGTCTTTCTTGGGAGGCATCTTCTTCTTCTCTTCACCTTCAGAATGTGAGAAATTGGAGTCAATAGACTTGAAAGAATCAGAATCAGAACTATCGAGGTGAATGTCTTCCTCGATGTGATTAGGAGATAAAGAAAGAGTATGGGTTTGACCTCCTTTCAGGAAGATGAACGAGTCATAAGAGAAGGATTCACGGGAGAGGTGTCCATGAACCCAAGGTGGTCCTGAGTAAGAGTGCCTCCGAACCTTTGAGATTGGAAAGTTTATGACGGTCAGAGAAGGGTCCGCGGGATCCGAACGAGAATTACCATAATCTTCCATTCTCGATTTCAAAAGATCAATAAGAGGTTTACGATTCATGATCTAGGCACAAATGTGCGGTATTCGATGATTATCTAGTTCTACGCACAAATCAAACACAATACAAAGTTTTATTTCATCAACTCACACATTAAAGGCCGAGAGGGTTCGGCCAATTATCTTGTCAGTTTTAATTGGTGAGAATTCAAATCTTGCAAGCCGTTTAAACGAGCTGTTAGGTGCATGTATTTCCCTACTTACTTTCCCTAATTCTTATGACTAGTTGCACCTACTTTCAGCCAGTATGGGAGTAAGTAAGGACCGTAGAAGGGTTACCCTTTACTTGAGGACGGAGCCTTACGCAGTGTCCTCTAAACCACCCACTCTGTTAAGAAAATCCGAACTGATTATCGGCTACCCGTTAGATCCTCACTGAGAAGCAGTTAAACCCTTTACTTGAGGACGGAGCCTTACGCAGTGTCCTCTAAACCACCCACTCTATTAAGAAAATCCGGACTGATTACCGGCTACCCGTTAGATCCTCACTGAGAAGTAGTTAATCGTTTTTGGTAGAATCATTAGTCAATATGAAAATCTGGGCTTGGCTTTATCCTAATGTGTGTCTCTCTCCTCGCTGCAAGATAAAAGCATACAATGTCGGGGTTTCTCTCCCGTAAGAATTCTTGATTTTATGGGTTATTAAGATCGGCTATGTTTAGCAGTCCCAATTTTAAATTTGGCGATTACTGAAGAATTACGTGAGCACAAATGCACGTCTACCGTCCAACCCTAATTTCCTTTAAAATTATGTGATAAAACAAGAGGGAGAAGTTCGGGAAAAGCCGATGTACGTAAAAAACTATGATGTATGCTTAGTTTAAAGACTTATAATGATTCCTCGCAATCTCCATGTGGGATGCAATATAGAATTGAAAGATTATTCTAAGTGAATGCAAGCCGATGAAAAACCACACCTAGCAGAAAGTTCTATTAGCGGGAAAGAATTGAATTGAATTTGGCTAAGTTGAACGATCTAAAGTACGTCTCAATTAAAGTGTAGTGTGGCCTTAGATCCTACGAGCACAATTAAAAATTTAAAATGCTCTAAGAACCGTAAGTGCAGGTCTATCCTAAGCACCACTCAAGTCGGGTCCCACCCTCACTAGAGAGTGAAACAGGCCACGACACACCACAGAAAGAGTTCAAAGTCTTTTACACACGCGAGAGTCCAAACAGACACTGCTATAAATGAGCAATTAATTATAGAAATTAAAAATTTATAGAAATTAAAATCCTAAACTCTACGCTCTCTCACAACTCGACTCGATCTTAATTTAATTGTGGCTTTTTCAGAAGTTAGAGAAGATGTGTCGGTCCTTAAAAAACTGCTCCACGTGCGCTAGGTACCTCGCATGAAAAATAACAGAGAGAATTAAGAGAGTGACTCAAAAAAAATAAAAAATAAAATAAGAAAAATAAATGCTAAAAATAAATGCAGGAAAGGAAAAAATGGAATTTACAGTGAAAAATTCGAAGATCAGACTACCCGAATGTGGAAATCTGAACAAAAATTTTAAGACAAAAAACTAAGTCGTTTGCCTCCCGGCAACAGCGTCATCTGACGAGTCCGAGATTGCGTGTGTTAAATATCGTGAATTATTATTCGCTTAAAAATATATTGTGTCGTTTTATTGTAGGCGGCAATCGGAATCGGTCAAGAAAGTAACCACAATTATTTAGTCAATTTTTAATCGTGTGGTTTTATTTTTATTTTACAGGGTGTCTTTTTTTGTAATTTTTAATGCAATAAAGGATGCAAACTGCAATTTCAGCCTATTTTAGGAATAAAATGTAAATGTCGATCAAACAATGTCCGAAAAATATGAACTTAGACAGAATGAAAATGATGATGAAATGAATTCACTGTAAATTTTTTGGAATTGTAGGATGCGTGATGATTTTTTATGAATTTTTAAATACAAACAAAGTAAATTTCAATATTTAATTTTAATAAATATTAAACCTAACTATTTTCAAGGGATAAAATTATCCAAGATCTATAACTAGGTGATAGATCTAAGAAAAATCCTAAACATCGAAAATATGAGATTTAATGCCTATTAAAAATCAAATATTGAAATATGCATAATGATTTTTACAAGGTTGCATGCAAATGCGATTCTTTTTTGGCACAATGTTAAACACAATTAACTCTACAATCAATGATTTTTTTTGGCAATTTTTAGAGCAACGAATAATTAACTACGAATTTTCAAGCACAGAATGGGTAAAATATGCAACTTTCCATAAAATAATCAATTATTAATTAACCATTAATCACAAAAAAATCAAGCATGTGCCATAGTGTAGAGAATTAGTTGTAGAACACAATGCTACTTTTTGATAAATAAAATAATGCAAGGAAGAGGTTCGAAACTATGGGGGAACACAGGGGTAATTGTGCAATATTACAATAATAAAATAATGCAGAGAGGACGAAATTGGAATTACCGAAACTTCTTAGGGGGGTCTGGTGCAAATCCTCCAATGGGTCACGTGCCACGCACGTGACTTGGCCGGTAGGGGCTAATGCGTAATTATAAGAATCTCCAGGGGCTTTGCTACAAATATCCTGCGGATCACGTGGGGGTCGCGTGCGGTGGCAGGCTTGGTGCGGGCCTCCATGTGGTGCGTTCGCGTGCTTCGGGATGGCCCGAGGCTCCTGCATGGAAATTGGCTCGGATTCAGCCTTGGAGCTGATCTGGACCGTTGATGAAGATTGGATCTAACGACTGGAGCTCGCGGATGCTTCAACGGGTCTGATGATTGGTGGCGTTATAATCGGACGGTTGCTACGGGCCGACACACGGCCGCCGGTCGGCGATGGAGAGGCGGATCCTCGGTGAGGGCAGCAGCTGCATGGCACCAGTCGGAGTGACTTGCGAAGGTGGTTGGCGTAGATGTGCTCGATGATGCGGATGACGCTGGCGGTGGCTTGAGTGCGTAGGAGTATCGTCGGTGAAGTCGATGGCCAAGCTTGTTGCAGACGACGGAGGTGGCATTACGAAGGTTGTCGGGGATGATGATGGAGAACGTAGTCGGAGATGGGGGGCAGTGTTGATCGGAGAAGAAGAATGGGTGGAGATTGATGATGGTGATTGGATTGTTGATCGGGAGAGAGGAAGGTGCGGCAGAGGAATTGAGGGGTACCTTAAAGGATGAGGGCTCGACGGCAGACGATGGGCCGGAGCGGAGCAGGGACCTCACGGTGTAGCTGCGGTGAGGCTTGAAAACCTCGGATCACGCTGGCGGGAGGATCTCTTGGTTGTCACGCTCGGGGGGAGCTCCTAGGAGGATGAATCGGCGGATGATTGAACACGGCGGCGGCGGTGTTTCTTAAATAGGGTCGAGGGGTGGCCGACGATGAAAGGGGGAATCGATGGAGATCGAGATTGGATTTGACGAGATTGGGAGACCTGGGACGAGGTTCGAGGGTGACAGAGATTCGATTGACGGTGGGCTGGCGAGATTAGCGGTGCGGTAGCGATATCAACGTGTGGTGGGAGGTGGGATTGGGAAAGTGGGGACTGATTGGGGACAATGGCCCTCGACCGTCTGATCGTCCGAGATCGGGCGTCCGAGGTGGTGATGTGCGGCGTTAGGAGGGTTGTTGGTGCGGGGCACGTGCGCGGGAGGCACGTGCTACGCACGTGCGTGGTTTTTTTTATAAAAATGAAATAATAAAAGCCTTAAAAATGCCTGACACATGGCGGCTTCAGGAGCTGCCACGTGTCAGCACCACAAAAATCGAAAAATAAATGGAAAGAAAAATAGAAAAGAATTGGTAAACTACTCGGATCGAAAAAGATCATCACAAAAATTGCTCGTCTCGATGAGATCTACAACTTTCATGAAGACACCAAAATCAAAATCGATCAATTGCACAAAGTGATATTTCTGGGGCATCCCATGTACATAGAATACCACGATTTTTGGGTTTTATAATTTTTTTTCATTTTTAAATCAGATAAAAATCTGGAAAAAAAATGGTAAAATCAAAGATGAATATTTACACATTAATCTATTTTTTTGGATTTTTATTAATTAAGAAAAAGAGGAAATAAAATAAAACACGTAAACGACCAATTTTGTACAAATAATTAGTGATGACTCGAACTGAATTTGTTTCTTTGATTTCAAGCTCAATTTGGATTTGGATTTTTACGTATTTTAAAAAAACTTTTATCAAAGAAGAAAAATGAAAAATAAATAAACTAAAATAGGTTAATATATACATAAAATAATAGGTCAAAAACTGCTAAAATACACAATGTACAAAAGAGGCCCGAAACCCAACTTTCACATATGAGCTCTGATTCACTCGAACTTGATCTTGTTTTGAAGATATTTCAATGTACATTAGTTCAAAAGTGAGTAGGATTAAAACGGACACTAGATGGGGAAGATATGAGGGTTTTAATCCGGAAATCCTGAAACTAGGGTTTGAGTTTTTGGCCCATTTATTTGTGTTAATGATTTTTGTGTATTTTTTTTATTCTTATTAGTGATATGTACACAGTGGAAGTTGTTTGGGTCATTCGGAGTTAGCATGAATTAGTTAAAAATCAGGGAAGTTAGGCTATTTGCAGGTCAATTTTGGCTGGGATTTTTGGCTTCTTATTTTGTGCAAAAATAAGTGATAAAATGCGATTCTTATTAAAACATGCATGAATGCTAATTATGCTAAATAAATGCAGAAATGCTGATGATTTTGAGGGATTTGAGCTTTATTAATGATATTTAGAGTGATGAATATGAGATTCATCACGTCCCTTGGAATTTAAACATGCGGTTACACAAAACTGACCAGGTCTTCACGCAGCAGCCGCAACCGCATCCGAGCTCGTGCCCGACGCAGGCGCAGGCGGGCGCGGGCGCGTGTGGTGGTCCAAAGTCCCCTCTAGTCTGTTTCCAGACTGGTCTCAGGACTTCCCATATAAAAACCAAGTGTCAGTTTCGACACTCCACGATGTGGGACTAAACAGCACCCACATGGTTGAAACATTGAATTGCAGGAATTGAGATACATTAATACAACTTAATATTGACCATTAAATTGCATCAAAATATCTCAACAAAGTTAATTTCAACATTAACGACACCAAATAATCTTCACACTCGAATAAAAGTCACATTACAACTACACTTTCCAACAACGATCGGATCATTCAAACAACAAAACAAACAAATAACTAACCTCTGCATCTAAGCACGGCCACCCGCTATGAATTTGGAAGGGATTGTGATTACTTCGTGTGATTCTTCTACCATGAATACAAATAAAAAATAGTGATTCCATTCCAATAGATGTGGTTTGGAGGGAAAAGCCGATAAGAATCAAAGTGCCCAACATGACATAAAGATAGTGATGAAGACGGACATGACAGCATTCAAGCTCTCACGTTCTCATGTCTCCCACTTGCAACATAGGAAGAAGATCCATTTGATTTGATTAGAGAGTTTCTTTTTGTAAGTAAGTAGTTTCTACATTTTGAATCAGATTGTGAAGTAGCATGAGGTTTTGTTCATTTGGAGAATAAGCATTGGAATAAGGGGTTAATTCTTCGTTTGGTACGGTTCTCAAGAGTACGGTTATTCCTATATGCATTCCATTATTTCACCTTATTCCACTCGTTTTCCTATCTTCATTCTACCTTATCTACCTTTATTCCGCTTATTCTTCTTATTCTTATATTTTCAATTAAACAGAAAGTAGACGCTTATTCTCTTTATTCACATCCTTATTCCTGCTTTTTCCGAACAGAACACCCCCTCCAGAGATAAATTAGTTTTATTTGGATTAGTAAATTTTAACTATCGAGTGATATTTTGTGAGTTATTCCGAAAGATGAAGTAGTAGACTTTTATTGTTGGTATAATCGATACGATGAAATACGTAGTGATTATTAGTAAATGATTGAAAAATAATATTAAAAAAATAAGATAAATTAAATTATTTTATTGGCATTAAAAGTGATTGATACTCAAAAGAAAGTATTGATGGGTTAACTAATGAATAGAAAATCGTTGAAATGTAATGAATGATGGAGCTCAAAGGAATTGAGTAAACAAGTAGTTAATGGCAGCAATATATCTGTATATCAGTATTCGTCCACTATCATATCTCTTTTCGAGCGGATATAAATATATTATATTTAGATTGATGTAATTATGTTTAAATTGGTAAAACTAAATTAGCTTTAGATGGGAAGCAAATTAATTTGAGAGAAAGTTGGAATCCTCAACTTGAAATATTGTGGAGCTTGGGTGGAGTTTTTAGTACCATATGAAGCGGTTTTAAAAACTTGAGAGACTTATATATGAGTCTTCATCTCAAGCTCTTGTTGTAATAGTAGAGAGGAAGAATGGAGGACCGCACAATCGTGCATGCACGCTCCGCTCGAGCTTGTGCTCCAGCTCCTGCTTGGGAGAGCAACTTCAGATCTCGGATCTTGATACTTTTGTTGAGAGTTTCATTAAGCGGGTCAGATAAATTAATCCAATGGATGAATTTGCACTCGATGGTCGTTGTTTTCAAATCCGAAAAGATCTCCATTGGTGGGCGATTAACCTTTTCGCAAACATGATTTTCTTCATGCACAAAGATTCACATTCTTTGTGTTCTGAATCGAGAATGATTCTTCTTTTCTCTCTTAGTTGTTGACGTTCAGTGAGATGCTTTCAAAGATGACCCCATACCTAGGAGTGCACCGAGGATGACCATGATACCGTCATATCCTAGGAGCGTATCACCAAATATTACATGCATATGTTGTTGGGACGATATCTTCTCTAAGGGCAGTCCATTCCAATGAATGCTTCGATGATCTATGATTTGATCTTTTTCATTATTCATTTGACGCTATTTGTTTGTTGCTTTCTTTCTAGATCTTGCCATAATTAGTTGTATTTAATATTTAACAATTTCCTGCTCAATATCTGTAATTGATTCGGATTATGAAATGATTGATTACATTCACGCTAATCTATCATGCCATTAAAATATATCATAGGAATATGGATAATTATATATTTTTTAATATTATTCATGTTGTTTTTGGCTACAACAATCATAGATAAGGTAACGAGAATCGAGATTAAAATTATATCTGATACAATGTTAAATCGAGGGACTGATATGCCTGGAATGGCTCAAAATTCGGTGGATAGAATTTCAAGTGATAGCGACAACGTGCTATAATCTTGTTAATCACCATAGGATTGATTTCAATGTTTGAAATTGAATGTCGTATGGTGGAAACGGAAAACCCTTCACTCGATAACCATAAGGCGCAACCTGTATGGAAGGAATAAGCCCGTATATGTCATGGTTTCATTTTGTTGCCTATGTCCAATACTTTGTTTGACATACACCGTCCGTTCACACAAGCTGTAAAGGGTCTATGAGAAGAACTCGAGAAGAAGTATAACACCGAAGATCATCATACTGAGATATACTCTATCGTGAAGTTCTTGAAGTTTTCCATGATCGAGGGAAAATCTATTTCTGTACATGTACATGAATTTATGCTTTTATTCAATATATTGGAAGATGCCGAAATGAAACTTCAGAGAAGTTTCAAGTCATATCAATCATAGAAAAATTCCCAAATCACGAAAAGACTTCGTAAGACTCAGAAACACGGTAAAGGGAAATTTCCGTATGGATGACATGATGCATGCATATCTAACATGTATGTAGGCACGTACATACCTATATACATATGTATATATGTATGTACATATATATGATGTATGATTGTACATATGCATGAATGTATGCATGCATGCATGCTCGTATGGATATTTACTGAGACGAGTAAAACAATATTCAGCTCAGACTAAACTCGTCATAGCTACCGAGTCAAAGTTGTAGCTCGAGCTTGACTCAACAAATTTGTCGAATCATACTCATGAGTCATTAACGAGCTTTGAGTTCACTGTGCCCGAGCTTTTGCAACGACATTAAAGGTCTATTTGGTTATCAAGTTACCTCGGGGTAAACTGGTTTGCCTCCCTTCATTTATGAGTTAGAATTCCATCACAAATCAATGTGACATCACATCAATAATCAACCAGACTTAAATAGTGTTACGATCAATTATAAGAAACTCGAAATATTTTTCTATCATGTATTTAATTATTTCTAACAAAGGAAATGGAAGGGTGATGGAATCCAGAGATAATTGACGATGGACCCAAACTTACATTGGAATGGACTAATCCCAATGTCGACAAGCAGAACTGTTGACAGAGACAAGAGCTGTTCATAGGCGAATCTCATGGAGCAAAGGACGACCATTTCATCCACGACATGTTGACAAAAACCCCAAATCATCGTTAATTATTGAACCACCACCAATAATGTGGCTTCTACTTTAGGGGCTCGTTTGGTTGCTGGGTTGGAGTGGGTTGGAGCAACTTGATTGGAATAGTAGTTGTTCGCGATGGTTATGATGGTTGGAAAGGGTTGGAATAAAGAATGTGATGTGATGTCACTATGATTTGTGATAGAATTCCATCCCATTAAAAGAGGGGGGTAAACCAGGTTACCTCGGGATAACCCGGGGGTAACCCGATTACCAAACGAGCCCTAGGAGCTCGTGTCCTTCCTCCCATGAAACCCGTGTTGTTCCACTTTGTTTCATATATCACTCTTTTTCTTACCTCTTTGGTTGTAGGATAAAGAATAAGGAGTGTTTATTCATTATTCCTCTTTGATTGGTGATATTTTTTGAGATATAAAGTGAGTTGTCCCTTGATTTTACTTTGGTTGTTTTTTCAATCTATATAATGTTGATAAGATGTAGTTACAGTAAAACGAGTAGTAGTTATGATATGAAGGATAAGAAAATATACTCAATCCAAGAGCTCTTTCCTCCTTGCATCAAGATTTTTTTCGCTTGTGTCCTAAAATTTTCCACTAGTACTTGCGCCCTTATTTTTCTTGCAATCACTTATGTCTGTATATTCTTACAAAATTCACAGTATTATCCTTATGTTATTATAATACATGTGCACCTATATTATACGGATGGAAATGCAATAGTATGAATTCTACAAAAATTCATACTTATCATTCAAAATAAAAGGAGTATAGTAGTACGAATTGTAATTGTAAAAAATGTAAGAGAATGTGTGTTACTAGATAACAAAGGAGGTCACAAGTGTGAAGATCCATGCCTTACCTTTTAAACGACTTAAATCATGCAGTAGATCTCTAATGGTTTGATGGTAAAAGCAGTGAGCTCCCACTTTAATAATTGGGGATCAACCCTTCACCTCTCCAACTAGTAGAAAAACATGGACCTTTGACGGGGTGCCGTTCGATCTATGGGTGCCAGACTTAAATTGGTAGGACTTGGATATGACTTAAAGACTTCAATCCTCTTCGCGATCCTAAAATGATTCGATTAAGTTCAATATAGTTTATTTATTTTTAATGATAATAATTTTTATATGTGTAATTAGAAAGATCTTATCATTTTCAAAAAAAATCCAAGGATAATATCCTCTCCC
This sequence comes from Ottelia alismoides, assembly GCA_037367405.1. Taxonomy (NCBI): domain Eukaryota; kingdom Viridiplantae; phylum Streptophyta; class Magnoliopsida; order Alismatales; family Hydrocharitaceae; genus Ottelia; species Ottelia alismoides. The sequence continues at coordinate 120,290 of JAZKJV010008705.1, forward strand.
TATAATTACTCCCATCTCCCTTAACGAATAAAAGATTTTGATTAAACACTATTTTTTGATATTCTTCGCTCTCACAACTTAAAATATCTACATATGTTGGTTTCTAATATGTTTGATATATTAGTTCTCATGAGAAATAAAAAATATGGAGGTAAATGTATGGTTAAATTTCATGGATCAATAGTGCATGGGCTTGATGGATAGGCCTAAACTTTCCAAGAGTACCTAATGCCATAGAAAGTGGTCGAGCCCGATCCGGTAGTAAATGGGCTAGGTTGGACTTAAGCTCTAAATAAGGTGGGATGCGCAGCTTCCCAAAATTACTAGTTCAACACCCTTTCTCTACTATGTCTTCCCATGTGGGAAAGTAGGATATGGGATCTAATCAATCCTAGGCTTTTGGAGCCAGCTTGGATGGCATGATGGATTAGTCCTTTGTCCAACTGAAATAGTCAAATTGAGCATCTAAATAAGGAGCACGATAAAAGCGTACCTGCAGTATTTCCCTAGGAGCTTGTTTGGAAATTGGGTTGGAGTAATTACGTGTGAATAGTAGCTGTTTGGATGATTAGAAGGATTGGAGAGGGTTGGAATGAGAAATATGATGTGATGTCACATAGGTTTTAATGTGATTCTAACACAGAAAATCAGGAGGGTACATCATGTTACCATGGGGGTAACCTAATAAACAAACAAGCCCTAGATGATCTATGGGAGAGAATCTAATCCCTTATACATTTTAACTTTCAATTCACCTCTTACAATCCAACTTCTTGTCTAACTTATATATATATATATATATAGAGAGAGAGAGAGAGGGTGTTGATCTTGTGAGAGCCAAAATCTATGAGAACATGAGAGCAGTGAATCTGAACTACTAGATTATGTTCTTCTCTCTGCTCATACAATCAATGAGGAGAGAGATGATAGAATTTAATGGTCCAAAATTGTTGCTCTCATGCTCACAGATTTTGGCTCTCACATGATCAACTCTCTCTATATATATAGGAGTGATCGTATGAGAGCCAACATTTGTGAGAGCATGAGAGCATTGATTCTGGACCACATGATTCTGTCTTCTCTCTCATGATCTTCTCTCTCCTTGTTGAATCTAGTGGTCCAGAATCACTCCTCTCATGCTCTCACAACTTTTTGCTCTCACAGGATCATTCCTCCCTCTCTCTCTCTCTCTCTCTCTCTCTCTATATATATATATGGGTCGTCATGACCTACGTCGATGCCTAGACTTACTCTGATGGATGTGAATATGAGGTGGCACATACCCCAGTCGTCCCAATTTAAACTAATCATGGATTGCTAGTTTGTGTTTTTCATTGTAATGCTTAGACAAAGCAAGGTTTTCTTCATAATGATCACTCATCTCCATGTCCAACATTTGCCTAACCATCACCATCATCGGTAGGCTCATGTTTGCGCAATTGTCGGAGCTCATTGGCAACTTCTACAACAATTTCCCCCTATCAAACCTCACCACCTCCTGCAACTCATCCCAAAGTTTCGACTTTGTGTGCTTCGAGATGACCAAGATCTCTTACTGCTCTGAACTCTAATTCAATGATCAATCATATCTATAATAAAAACTCGATTCCATTCTTTGACTTACTCTTTAATGAGTTGATTTATTTAGCGCTTGGATTGGCCGGTCTCTCCAAATATGGAACAGATAGATCGTCATCAATAACTAGTTACTCAAATCAAACTAAACTTTTTTTTGGCTTTGGAATTTTTAACATTGATTAATGTAAAAAAAGGTGTTATGTAGGAAATGATGGGAGAATTGCAACAAGTAGCGCCGCCAATCCCTTTTGGATGGCAAACTTCCAAAATTTTAAGCACGACTCTGGAGCAGTATTTTTGAAATCGAACCCGACAACTCAGTATTTCAATCGCATCCATACTCTAGTTTGGTTCAAATAATTCCATTTTCAAGCGAGTCATAGGTTGAATAACCAATTTCACATTGTTCAGCCTCAAAGAAACCAAATTTGATTTGTTCTCATTTAGAAATTCAGGGATCCGGGTATATGTCATCATTGTCTTCTTATTAGTAGAGAGGGGAATGAGAGAGAGAGAGAGAGAGAGATGAGCGAGTGGTAGATCGGAAGGGGGCTCCTGTTAGACGAGTTTCCGATGATTGATGTGTTCCCCTTCTTGTGGGAGGTCTTGTACAGGATATTCGCCATCGCCACGTCCGCCTCCTTCCTTCATGCCCATGCAGTTAAGGTCTCCGTGAGAGCCAACATCGCCGTTGTAACAGCCTGGATCCACGGTGACCAGCGGAAGTATATCAAATGCCACGTCGGATCCGAGTGTTACTCAAAACATCAATGATATCACACATAACAGTCATGAACCATCTAATATTTTTCTTATCCATAAAAGAGCACATCTCTAATACATATCCAAGATCTTTCGTTCCAGTGGGCACAATGATATCCTTCCTTCATGCCTTGCAATAAGTTTCCAACTGCCACTAAATTTATCCTCACATTGTCCTGCAATAAAAATACAAAAATACATGGTATGAGCTTAACGCTCAGTATGTGTCGAGAAAAGGTCAAGCCAGCTAGCGAAAAATCAAGTCTCCTTATGCTAGTACAAATAACTCCATGCACAGATTATTAGCTGGATAAATATTTTCCACAATGGATCCTTATAAATTTTCTATATTCCCCAACATGGAATAATGTACATAACATGCAGTATCTGGGGATACATTCCTTGAGTATGATCTTAATCATAACATAATATGCCTGGATTTCACTATTTTTCTCTTGTCAAATTTACAATATCAATAATTTCATAAAGATGATTATATATATGGAATTGTGTGTTACACCCATACACCTATTGCTATGAGTTTTCACATGTAAGCCCTTATTGTATCCTAACAAAGAGATTTACATTGTTCTCATTTCCATCATCATATCATATACTTTTTCATATAACATATCATACACGAAAGTAGTACCATGGCATATTCATTCACAAAATACCCTTATGTTAGTTAATAAAAATATTCGACTGTTGTCATACAATAGCATCATATGGATCACTCAAATATATAACTATGCATAGAAGGGTATCTTTTTATATTCACGCAATGCATACCATACTTTCCATATATGCCCTTAAGGTTAACCATGTTTGCACATATGCCCATATCAATAACATAATTATTTATATACCTATGCATTTCATGTAATTGCACATATACACTTATCATTTTACATATTTACACATATACACGTAGCATTTCACATAAATGCATATGTTCACTTAACAATTCACATAAGCACTTGGCTTCCACATAAGCACTTATCTTATTCATTGCATATTTGTCTTATCTCATAATTGGGTGGCTTTGATGACTTTTACTGCTGGCACAAGCGGTCACTCAATCATTACACAGAACATGATGACATCAGCGCTGAGTCAATATGTGGATTTTCCACTGGGTTCTACTGAACCCGACACCCCTGGAAGGTGTTGCCCTTTAGGCCATCGATAAACGGACTCTAGAGGTGGCTCCCACTGCTAGGTGTAGTACTTAGCTCCGCTTACCGCTTAAGTGTCATTACTCATGTTAAGGTTATTCCAATTCATTTAGTGTCATTTCTTCTCATGCAATAGTGGTTCATGTGAACCATTCGGTTCCAATAATCAAATTAATCTTCGTTGTACAAAATACATAACCGATATAATACAGTTATTCGGTACTTGATATTGTTATATTATATTGGATTTTTGGATACTATATTTTTATTTACCGTAATCCTTCAATTATGATCACACTACACCACAATGGATAGTTTTCAGACCCACCATATTAATATCAACTATTGAATACTATGTCTTAAAATAATCAATTTGTTAATGGTGAATTATCACTCGTGCATAGTTTACAGTAATAGTACATCAAAATTTTCAATACATAATTAATCAATAGACATTCAACAGATCCTACGAACAAATTAAATAAATGATGATTAATAACATTATTAAAACACAGTCGTTTCATTATGGTTATAACCAACTACAATGATTACTCTAATATAATTGTAATGTGTACTATATTTACACAACACATTAATAACATTGCACTACATACATATGATTATAAGATATGATGTTTCATCATATTTATCATATAGGTAACCTAATTATCACGCAGTCTTCCATCACGTATAAAGTCTACACATATCATGACATACCCTTGTAGTTTACACGTTATTTACACACAACATACAGATTGAATCGCATCCTTGTTAATCAGTACAATCACGTGAAACCTATAATATGAAATACAATTAATGAATAGTTCGTGTGTGATACTATATCATGGAAGCATTATATGAACCTTAGAATTATTTAATCACAATAATTACAATAAGAACTCAATCTCTTAATTACATTGTAAGCATATATTTTAATTCTTTAAGGATATCCCAGGAAAATAACTATAGATAATATGATGACAATAATACATTATATTGATTATCGGTGCATATACGAAGCCTGCAATTATATAGATTAGAATTCTCTCCTACAAATAACTATTTGACTCATATTGGATTATGAAACAAATATACCAACAGCCTCTATTAGATCAACGGATTGGAAAAAGACCTTTGTTATATTAATTATAAGCACTGAAATAAACAGGGAGACCTTAGCATTATTTCCATTATGTTATTTGTCTAATTATTCTCCAGGGTGAAAATCCACGTATAAAAATTATACCCTATCATCAGACAACTATTCTAGGAAGCCTACATGGAGAAGATAAGTACCAACAATAATCTTCGTAATTGATTCATGGTCGAGAGACATTACAACAAGATAACAACAATCACGTTTCAACAATAAAAGCTAACATTAGTCTCCAATATATTGTACTATTACAATGTAGTGTGGATTCTAAAGGTTCGACACATACAATTTCTTAGGTCTTGAAGAGGGATATACAATATTATTCTATTTATTCCTTTACTTGTGTATCTAACCGGTAAGATAACTTGATATAAAATTCCCATCAATAATACATGCAGTCATATGTAAATCATAATCTTCACCATGACACAATATCGGATAAAGCCTATGTGTTCGACACATACCTCGACAATTCGAGAAGTCCGCCTACGAAAACATCTCAGTTTCGTCTATCCGAACCGTCGTAGATCACGCCGATGCTCCTTCAATTCTTCCGTATCAACATTCGACGCCGACACATAGAGTCGTCGTTGCCGGATGCGAATCTTGCATAATATAACATTCCCCTCCTTCACTCTTTACTCTCGGTCCTTTCTCACTTCTCTCATCTCTCCCTCTACCTATTTCTCTCTATCTCTACTCACGTCTCTCTCTCCTTCCCTTTCTTCCCTTCACTCTCTCTTCCTCTCATTTATTCTCTCTTCTATATATCATAATTAGATCAATTATCCTCAAATAGGAATAACATCTCATCATTCATCCAAAAACACACACACACACGCCCCCCCTCTTTGTAACGTTGAGGCGTTACATGTGATTCCCTGCAATTAAAGAGGAAGGGTACCATTGCTCTTCTCATGCACCAAGTCCCCTTCCAAAATAGAAAACACATGCATATAATGAGGGTGTTGAATGGGCCATCCATAACCGCCACTTCCTCTCCTCTTTATATTATTTTATTTCTTTTTTTTAATATCTAATAATGGCATATGGGTTGTTACAATCTACCCCACTTGAAAAAAATTTCGTCTCGAAATTTACTAGTCAAGAGATAGAAAAAAAATCCTATGATATTTGACTCAAATCTGCCTTCCTCCATTCTTCTATTTGCTCTTCACATTTTATGGGACCTGCTTTCTTGTTCTCTCGCTTTAGAGCTATTCCATTGTATCTATGACTTCTCTGGTAAAAGGACAATTGCCTCCTTCAAGATCATAATTGCAAGATAAACGAATACACAAAAATATATCTTCACCTAAGAGACAAGAGTAACTAACCCAACTAGAGGTTGAAAAGAATCTGTAAGGGTCAATTTGTGGGTTGTCACTCACTGAAAATAGTCTACCTGGTGCACAACTATGGTGTATAGAAATAAAGATATTTCTAACTAAGTTGGAATAGACAATATGAAAAAAAAAAGGATTGTGCCTATTTCTATCAACTAACATATCACCAAATCAATATTCGTTAAATTAACTCATATATATTGTAGTGGCTATAATTAAACAAGAATCTTAACTGACATTAAAGTCTTAGTCAATAAAACTAATTAGATCTAGTGACCACAATCATGTATCAAGGGCAACCTAAGTGGCTCATGTAATAAAGTCAAACTTAATCATGCAAGTGGGATCATAAGTGAGTCTAACGACATCAATATTGTCTAATAGCTATGTCAATAAACTGACAGATAATGTGTCAGGTATCTGAGGCACCAATAACATAAAATATCAGACTTTCTTAGGTAACTTCAAAATACCCGACTCATCGACTTGATGTAGCTAACACATTTGAGAGGTCAACAGGCATCACTAGGGATTCTTGGAAATCCTTGATATGTCTACATTCTAAATTGTAATTAAACTAACAACATTCTAACTAAAGGTCATCCTTGGAGAATATGATTTCTTGTTGCAATTGATTACCTGTAAAGAAGAAAATCTTTTTATCTTTATGAGGACCATATTTCAATTATTAGTGGAGCATAAGTAATGCAAACACTTTAAGGAAACACCAAGTCTCATCCAACTCATATGGGTGTATTATCATGTATGACATCAATAATGGAGTCAACAACTCTTTTAAATCCCCAAGTCACACAAGAGAGACTTTTCTTTAGCCAAATAAGTCGCACAACTGATGACCTTATAATGAAATAATCATCTGACCGACTTCTTTTTGTCTCCAGAAATAATCAATTGAGTGTATCTGATCTACTAAAATCACTTTCTCCTCCTTGAAACAACATGTAATAACCAAGTTGGTTCTATCTCCTTATTGGCCAGCCTTCTAATACTCATTTTATATTCTAAAGACATAGAGGTCATGTTAAATTTTCTATCTTCTATTTCTTCTCCTACTTCCTTTTTTTTCCTATACTAAAAGTCGTGCGTCATCTATGACGGATATCTCATGCCCAGAGGAACTACTGCTCTGATACCACCTGTAACAACCCAGATCCACGGTGACCAGCGGAAGCATATCAAATGCCACGTCGGATCCGAGTGTTACTCAAAACATCAATGATATCACACATAACAGTCATGAACCATCTAATATTTTTCTTATCCATAAAAGAGCACATCTCTAATACATATCCAAGATCTTTCGTTCCAGTGGGCACAACGATATCCTTCCTTCATGCCTTGCAATAAGTTTCCAACTGCCACTAAATTTATCCTCACATTGTCCTGCAATAAAAATACAAAAATACATGGTATGAGCTTAACGCTCAGTATGTGTCGAGAAAAGGTCAAGCCAGCTAGCGAAAAATCAAGTCTCCTTATGCTAGTACAAATAACTCCATGCACAGATTATTAGCTGGATAAATATTTTCCACAATGGATCCTTATAAATTTTCTATATTCCCCAACATGGAATAATGTACATAACATGCAGTATCTGGGGATACATTCCTTGAGTATGATCTTAATCATAACATAATATTCCTGGATTACACTATTTTTCTCTTGTCAAATTTACAATATCAGTAATTTCATAAAGATGGTTATATATATGGAATTGTGTGTTACACCCATACACCTATTGCTATGAGTTTTCACATGTAAGCTCTTATTCTATCCTAACAAAGAGATTTGCATTGTTCTCATTTCCAACATCATATCATATACTTTTTCATATAACATATCATACACGAAAGTAGTACCATGGCATATTCATTCACAAAATACCATTATGTTAGTTAATAAAAATACTCGACTGTTGTCATACAATAGCATCATATGGATCACTCAAAAATATAACTATGCATAGAAGGGTATCTTTTTATATTCATGCAATGCATACCATACTTTCCATATATGTCCTTAAGGTTAACCATGTTTGCACATATGCCCACAGCAATAACATAATTATTTATATACCTACGCATTTCATGTAATTGCACATATACACTTATCATTTTACATATTTACACATATACACGTAGCATTTCACATAAATGCATATGTTCACTTAACAATTCACATAAGCACTTGGCTTCCACATAAGCACTTAGCTTATTCATTGCATATTTGTCTTATCTCATAATTGGGTGGCTTTGATGACTTTTACCGCTGGCACAAGCGGTCACTCAATCATTACATAGAACATGATGACATCAGCGCTGAGTCAATATGTGGACTTTCCACTGGGTTCTACTGAACCCGACACCCCTGGAAGGTGTTGCCCTTTAGGCCATCGATAAACGGACTCTAGAGGTGGCTCCCACTGCTAGGTGTAGCACTTAGCTCCGCTTACCGCTTAAGTGCCATTACTCATGTTAAGGTTATTCCAATTCATTTAGTGTCATTTCTTCTCATGCAATAGTGGTTCATGTGAACCTTTCGGTTCCAATAATCAAATTGATCTTCATTGTACAAAATACATAACCGATATAACACAGTTATTCGATACTTGATATTATTATATTATATTGGATTTTTGGATACTATATTTTTATTTACCGTAATCCTTCAATTATGATCACACTACACCACAATGGATAGTTTTCAGACCCACCATATTAATATCAACTATTGAATATTATGTCTTAAAATAATCAATTTGTTAATGGTGAATTATCACTCGTGCATAGTTTACAGTAATAATACATCGAAATTTTCAATACATAATTAATCAATAGACATTCAACAGATCCTACGAATAAATTAAATAAATGATGATTAATAACATTATTAAAACCCAGTCGTTTCATTATGGCTATAACCAACTACAATGATTACTCTAATATAATTGTAATGTGTACTATATTTACACAACACATTAATAACATTGCACTACATACATATGATTATAAGATATGATGTTTCATCATATTTATCATATAGGTAACCTAATTATCACGTAGTCTTCCATCACGTATAAAGTCTACACATATCATGACATACCCTTGTAGTTTACACGTTATTTACACACAACATACAGATTGAATCGCATCCTTGTTAATCAGTACAATCACGTGAAACCTATAATATGAACTACAATTAATGAATATTTCGTGTGTGATACTATATCATGGAAGCATTATATGAACCTTAGAATTATTTAATCACAATAATTACAGTAAGAACTCAATCTCTTAATTACGTTGTAAGCATATATTTTAATTCTTTAAGGATATCCCAGGAAAATAACTATAGATAATATGATGACAATAATACATTATATTGATTATCGGTGCATATACGAAGCCTGCAATTATGTAGATTAGAATTCTCTCCTACAAATAACTATTTGACTCATATTGGATTATGAAACAAATATACCACCAGCCTCTATTAGATCAACGGATTGGAAAAAGACCTTTGTTATATTAATTATAAGCACTGAAATAAACAAGGAGACCTTAGCATTATTTCCATTATGTCATTTGTCTAATTATTCTCCAGGGTGAAAATCCACGTATAAAAATTATACCCTATCATCAGACAACTATTCTAGGAAGCCTACATGGAGAACATAAGTACCAACAATAATCTTCGTAATTGATTCATGGTCGAGAGACATTACAACAAGATAACAACAATCACGTTTCAACAATAAAAGCTAACATTAGTCTCCAATATAATGCACTATTACAATGTAGTGTGGATTCTAAAGGTTCGACACATACAATTTCTTAGGTCTTGAAGAGGGATATACAATATTATTCTATTTATTCCTTTACTTGTGTATCTAACCGGTAAGATAACTTGATATAAAATTCCCATCAATAATACATGTAGTCATATGTAAATCATAATCTTCACCATGACACGATATCGTATAAAGCATATGTGTTCGACACATACCTCGACAATTCGAGAAGTTCGCCTACGAAAACACCTCAGTTTCGTCTATCTGAACCGTCGTAGATCACGTCGATGCTCCTCCAATTCTTCCGTATCAACATTCGACGCCGATGATGAATACCCATTCATCACTCTTTATTCTTATATTTTAGCTACAAAAACCTATGCAAATGCATGTAGATATGTGTAAATAGGGTCAATTAGCAAAAGCATGCATGTTTGTAAATATAGATAATTAGCATGTTTTTGTGCAAAAATAAAAGAATAAAGATGAAAAAGAAAAAGAGGGAAATATTTAGAATAAATATTGAGCAACCTAACCCAAGGGAGGGCTCAGCATGGGCCTGACCGCATAAAAGCCAAGTAGAGGGAGATAGGGGCTCATGTGTACATATTTGTGTAAATAAATAAATTATATATTTTCCTCACCCAAAAATTTGTTGTAAATATTTGTATATATTTTGTATATATTTAGAAGCTATTAAAAACAAAATAAAAACTTAAAAATCAAAAATCCAAAAAGAACCTTTCACCATGTACATAGATCATTACCCTTTACTTATTTCACCTTGTAAATAAAGTCATTTATTTTCAAAACTTTTTGTAAATATTCTATGTTACATATTGTACATAAAATAAATAAAAAGAATTAAAACAAAAATCAAATAAAAATTACAAAATTAAAAATACAAAGACATATTGTACATATACCATGTATATAAATGTATATATCTATTTATTTCACCTATGTATATAAATAATAAAAATAAAATAAAAATAGCCTTTTATTCCTCATTTTATTCTATAAATAAATAAAATATAAAATAGGAATAAAAATGTATAAAAATAACTAATTAAAAATCAAAAATCAAAAATCAATATATTGTATATATACCTATGTATAGCTATATTAAGTATATACCTTATTTTTATTTCCAAAAATTAATTAAAAATCACAAAAAATAGAAAAAAATAAATTAAAAATATTTCATGTTTTAAGTTTTTGAAAATTCGGCCATTTAATGGCCCAAAAAAATTCAAATAAAAATTCAAGCCTTGGCGGGCTCTGATTGGTCCACGGGGGATTGTTGACCCCCGGTCAACACCTCCCCCAAGACCACCAGAGCCCGGGTCCGCTCACCCGACCCATGTTCTCGGATTTTTCTCTTGATGACCCGAATCCCTTTTCGCCCCAACTCCGGGTCCGCAATGATCATGTCACATCCGAGAGCCTCGCCGGAGCTTTCGCCTTGGGATCCGCGCACCAGCTCGCCCTACCCGCACCCTTCTTGCCGGACCCTTCACACTATATAGCCTGAGCTCCGCCGCACTTCACTCGCATCTTTTGGCTCGCCACTCTCATTCCCGTGACCTCCAGAGCAATCACCGAGGTGACAGCTCGCGTTTGCCCCTGTTGCAGTGAGGAGAGGGTGCCCCAACCATCGATCCGGCAGCTTCGCGCCGCCGTGCTCCGCCACTCAACCGGAGCTCGAGCCTCAGGCCTTGACGCCCTTCGAGGCGACGACCAGGAGCTAGCCAAGCTCCACCACAGTCTTCCGCATCACCCAGGTACCCATTTAGCTCGCCCATTTAGTGTAATTTCTTGTTTCGCCCAAATCGCGTCTCCGACGAGTTCCTCTGATTCCGGCCACATCGAGTATCGTTTTGATCATCGGGACCCACGCTCACATTCGCCACTCCCTCACGCACGTTCTTCGCCCAATCATTCAACCCAGCTCGCCCCGGAGCTGGGATTCGAGCTCCACCATCCTCCGCTCGCCGGAGCTCATCCGCCCCGACGCATCGATCACCCTCACGCCGCTTCATCGGGTCGAGGCACTTTGCCCTCGACCCGCGAAGCTTCTGGTGCGTTTTGCAGGTCAAAAGGAGGGCATCTGAGCCCCCCTCACATCAAGGCCAGGAGCTTGAAGCCGACGACCTCGCCGGAGCCCCTCCAGGGCTCGGCTGGGTCATCTGAAGCTACCAGCAGCTGTGGGACGCCATCGCCTATCTTCTCCGATCCTTGGAGGCAGCTGAGGAGGCCCCCAGCACACGCACGAGGCCGGCGAACCTCGCCGGCCACCTGTTCTTCGAGGGACCTCCAGCACCGTCCGATTAGCTCCTCCGCTCCAGTTGCTATCTCGATCGTCCATCCACGGAGGAGCAGGCACCGTTGATCACTTTGAGGAGCTGATCTGGACCGTTAGCGCTGAGGAGAGAGGCACCTGAGCCCAGCCCCGTTCGATCATCCACGTGGCCTCCCTCAGAGCCGTCGATCGGCCCACGTGCGTAGAAGAGAGAAGCGCCAGCTCATCGAGACCGTTGGATCCTCCACGTGGCGCGAATCTGGCCGTCGGCGCAATAAGGGGTAAATTACTTAGGCCCCCTCTTAGCTTTTTGTTTTACGTGTCAGTCCTGTAAATACTTTAGTAGTTTTATTTACGTAGGGTAAATTGCACTGTGGACCTTGTGCTTGTTTTTATTTGCATTTATACCCCTGTGTACGTGAGCTCATGTGCTTCGCCACGTGCTTTGTTTGGGTTATTTGCATCTCTTATCCTGTAGTTCTGTTGGGTTATTGAATGAAAAGAAACTTTCTGGTATTTGCTTTTATACCCCTATGAGCATTTTATTTATACATGTGCGTGTATTAGTGGGTTAATTGTGACCGAGCCCCTGGACTTTTTGGTACCAGTTACCAAAAGGTCCAAGGACTTATTTTTCTTACCAGAAGGTCCCTGAGTGCCCCAGGCACGCGCCACGCGCGTGACTTGCTGGGAAAATTTCACCTGGACCCCCAGAGTTTCGGGTATTTGCACTTAAGTCCCTGTGCACTGTGCCCCCTTTTCAGTTTTGAATAAAATATCAAACCACCTCCAAATTCGATGAAAATTTGACACATGGCTCCTGCCATGTTGTAGAATTTTTGAGAATTTTTTAGGACATTTTTGATTTTATTTAGTATTTTTAAAAAATCAAAAACATCTATTTTAGCTACTGTCTAGGTTTAAAAATCCCAAAAAAATATAAAAACACCTCCAAAAATTCTAAAAAAATTAGTTACTGTTCTTTGTGTGTTGTTTGATTTTCTAGCCAATTTTGGCTATTTTTCATTGAGTAAAAACCTTAAAAATCTAAAAACACCTAAAAACTCATAAAAATTATAATAAATAATCTAAAAATCCAAAAACAACAATTTTGGTGCTCAAATTTTCCTTATTCTTTCTAGTATATAGGAAAATTACCTCCAGGACCTGTTGAGATCCTTAGATATTTTATTTAAGGGTTTTGGTCCTTGCTGGACAGTACCTCATCTTTTTAGCACTGTTTGATTTTTAGAAAATAAAATATACCTTATAAAAATCCCAAAAATTCACCAAAAACACTTAAAAACCTAAAAAACATAAAAACCATTTTTCTTGAAATTTTCTTGATTTTTGGTGTGTTAAATAAATTGCCAAAGTGTGTTTATATTTGCCTTCTTTTATTTTCTTCATATTCAAAAATCCAAAAAAAAGTATAAAAATTATTAAAAACCACTAAAAACATTTTGTTTTTCTTTTATTTTCATTTTTACTACTTCGTAGGCCTCTGGCCAACCCGTGCTCCTTGTGTTCGACCCTGGGAGCTATACCAGGTGAATCTCATAGCTAGACCGCTCTCGTTTTTGTTTTGATTGATTTGACCTATTTTGAGTGGTTGATTTTTCTTGATATACCCATCTTCTGAGATCCGGGTCGCAACGACCCTTGTTTCATTACCTTCACCCGGGTCTTAGGGAATTTTTGGGGCATCAGAATGGCGTCGTTGCCGGGGAGCACGACTTAGTAGTATTTTTGTTTTTATTTTCGTTTTTGTTTTCGCGGCTTTTCGCGACTTTTGTATCTATTTTCTTTTTGTTTTATTTTGATTTTCTTTTCTTTTTATTTTTGTTTTATTTTGTGTGATTATTTTATTTTCCATTTTTGCATATATACCCTCATTATTATTTTCATTTCTTTTTCTAATTATTTGATTATTTTTATTGGTCTGACCACTCTTCTGTCTATCTTGCGAGGGCCCGAGGACCGCGGAGGCTACTTTCGAGGAGCCGGTGCAGCCGAGGCACTTGGAGGCGGCTTCTTTCTCTACGAAGCCGCAGGAGAGAGCGAGAGGAGAGAGTTGAGTGGGTGAGGTATTAGGATAGAATTTTCATTTATTCATTATTATTGTAATAATACAGGACACTTCTGAGACTGCTTGCACTTGTGACCGTAGCGGGTCTGTTTCGCCGAGCACCGGTGTGCTCGGGGGACCCATTAGGACTTGCGGTTTTTCGCGGCTTTTCTCGCGGTTTTCTTTTTCTTCTTTCTTACTATCATTTGCCGGTTTTTCGCGGTTTTTGTCGAGCCCCTAGATTTAGGACGTTCTGGTGATTGTGACGTAATTGAGTAGGATCCACACACTTAAGGCATATCTGTTCCTATAGAACCGTAATTGGACCTACTTAAAATAAATAATAAAAATAACCGACTCGCTAGCTTCCGTAGCCTACGTGCCGTAGCTCGTCCTGTAAAGCGCTTACTCCTACCCCCGATTTGTCGGGCAGGGGAGGGACGAGCCAAGACCGGACCCTTTGGCTTGGAGGTCGGTGACCGGTTAGACGGTTCTTCGCTAGAAGTTGCTCGTCTAGGACTCGGCTTTTTCCCTCTGCATCATTTAGCTTAGTTTTAATTCTGTCTTTATTTTATGCGCGGATCATCTTGCATGTAGAGAGCTGGAGCAAGGTACGCATTTCTGACTTTGCATGCATCATTGATTTCTCGTGCATCGGCTTTTTCGACTTCTCCCCCCTGTTTTTGACTTAATAACCAGGAGAATCGAAAAATTCGTTAGGCGATTTTGTTTGCTTTGAAAAATACCTAAAAAGAGAAACCATAAAATTGGGACTGCTAAGATTATTGACCTAAAAAAACTCGCTCACCCTAAAAATTCTGTCTTGGGGAGAGCAACCCCCTCATTGCTTGGTTTGTATGCGCGAGAGAGTGACCCGTACACTAGGTAGAGCCCCCCGCGGCTAAACCCGACTGATTACCGACTCTTCCGTGCGGGCCAGTCGGTTGGGGTTAGCAGCGGATATCCCAACAGGTCACGTAAGCGCTTTGATATCTTGAGTGTTCACCAAAATAAAATCGACAAGATAATTTGACCGAACTTTCACGGTCTTCAGCTCGCGTTGCGTTGGTGAACCGGGGGTTTGTTTTTCGATCATAATTTTTCCAGATCTCATCCGCCCTACTCGCCAGATCAAGATGATGGGTAGACGATCTCTTAGGCAGCCTCTGGCTGCACCGCTTTCGGGCGCGTCTACCTCATCATCTAGGTTGGCTCGCGAGAGCTCAGACCCGCTCTCCGAGCCCGAGTACGACTCCACCCTGTTCCCCCTCGATCCCCTTTCTGATCTTCCCGAGAGACATGAGCTCGAGGAGAGACTGATTCATTTGACGGCACCTGAGTTGGGCTCATTTGATTTTGCAGACGTCGAGATGGCCGGAGCAGGCAGTTCTGATGATCACTCCCGTAGACCAGAGCACATTGTACTAGACCAGGGAGCGATCAACTCCACTCTGATCGCATCACTCGATACAGTCCAGCAGCAGCTCCGCGATCAGGGAGCATTCATGATGGAGATGAGGTGTGAGTTGGAGAGGCTCAGAGCAGAGAGAGACCAGCAGAGCGAGCCCGAGGAGATCCCGGATGCAGATGCACAGGCACGAGCCGCAGCAGCAGCAGCAGCCGCGGCCGCCGCCGCAGCGGCAGCAGCCGCAGGAGGAGCAGGACCACCGAGACCGATGCGGGATTTACACAATCCCGGATCTACACTGATGCACCATTGGGTGGTGGTTCCAGCTATCGTGGGGGACTTCAAGTTCCCCCCGAACACCTTGCAGATGCTCCCTCGGTTCCATGGACTTGCTACAGAGGAGCCCCACCTCCACCTCCAGGAGTTTCTTATGATATGCAGCACTGTCCACGACAGACATGTGGACCAGGACACGATCAGGATGATCGCATTCCCCTTTTCACTGGCAGATAGAGCAGCCACCTGGCTGAAGCATTTGGGGAGATTTGTCTATACCTGGGAGCAGCTCCGCACCGAGTACTTGAACAAGTACTATCCACTCGGGCGGACGAATGCAGCGAGGGCCCTGATTAGTAACTTCTCCATGTTCCCCAACGAGCAGTTCCACGAGGCTTGGGAGAGGTTCAGAGAGCTTTTGGACAGATGCCCGCACCATGACATCACGAAGCCGAACTTAGTTCAGAGCTTCTTCAGTGGGTTGTCACCAGAGCTACAGGGCCTGGTGAATGCTTCTTGTGGCGGGTCCTACTTCGCCAAGGACCACGACCAGGTCTGGGCTATTTTTGAGGAGATGGCAGAGAACTACATGGTGATGTCCCAGACCCGGCTCTACACTCAGAAGACCCAGCCACATCAGCCAGGACCCGTGCAATACCAGAGGATAGCACGGGTAGATGCAGGTCCTTCCAGTTCGTCCGCAGTAGCAGCAGCAGCAGCAGAGTCATCAGCTGCGGACATGGGTATCATCAGCGAGAAGTTGGACCGCATGGAGCTGATAGAGAAGAAGCAGTGCCAGAGCATAGCGCAGATGGATCAGATGGCACAGGTCTTGAGCGACATGAAGACACAGCTCATGTGTCTCCAGGAGGCACAGACGGCTTCTCAGCCCCGTCTTCAGTCGCGAGGCGACGCCGGCAGCAGCAGCAGCTCGTCCCAGCGCTCCAGCACGCCAGTGCAGCCTAGACAGGTTCACCTTGTACAGGCGGAGCCGTACCAGCAGCCGCAGCCCACCTACCAGTCCCCACCATCTCCAGAGATGCAGATGGTGGTCTACCAGCCGGACCAGCCTCTGGCAGTACTCCCGCCAGCCCCCTTTGATGCCGAGCCGTTGATGGATGTCAACGGGATCTGGTACGACCGTCCCCAGCCTGGGATCCGACGAGACCATCCCGGATTCAGGTGGGGGAGTGGTGGTGCCCAGCCCCAGCAGCAGCCGTCAGGACAGGGAGGGCAGTACTCCCATCAGAGAGACCAGCACCAGTCGCAGCAGCAACCCCCAGCGTATCAGCAGCAGTCATCCTACGGTCCGCGTCCCTATCAGCAGCAGGGATAGCCTTGGAGACGTGAGCAGCAGGCTCACCAGGGATACCAGCAGCACCCTCCATCCTACCCCTCTTACCCATCACAGCAGTTCCAGCAGCCTCACCCACAGAGAGGCCACCCGTCGGGCTCCCACGAGAGCCCCGCTTTGGATGACATCGCCTGCCTCCTCACGGACCAGCAGGCTACATTCCGACGGGAGATGGACGAGTTCTGCCAGGAGATGCGGGACCTGGTGAGAGGGAAGGCCGCCATACCAGCCCAGATAGAGCCCAATCCGAACAGCCTCAAGAGGAAGTCTGAGCAGGTAGTACATACTGAGTCAGCCACTCCTAGTGACCCATTTGATGATACATCTTCGGATTTATTTGATGCTGATTTTGTCACACTTAGGAGCGGTAGGACCCCAGCAGGCGGCGACGCCTCATCTGAGCACCATCCCGAGGCGCCACAGGATGAGGAGGAGAGCGGTACTGAGGCCGCTCCAGACGATGACGGTGGTACTGAGGCCACCAAGGATGCTGATCCCACCGGCGGTACTGAGGCTGCCGCTTCACCAGATCTAGGAGGTGGTACTGATGCCACCCATTCAGCCGAGCCAGCCAGCGGTACTGATGCCGCACGACGTCTACCTTCAGCAGCAGCAGAGCAGCCAGCCCGTGGTGGTACTGAGGCCACCGGTGTTAGTATAGAGAGAGCTGATGTTTTTCCTCGTGTCCATGTATCTCAGAATTCTGCTATGAATAAAGGAAAAGGTTTACTTTCTTTTGGTCCCACTGTGGTGCGTGATGTATGTGTGGATCCGGTCCTTGAACCGCTTAGACCTTTTCCTAGTCCTTCATCTGAGAAGGACCTAGTGATCCCCTTCCCTAGAGCCCTTCAGATGGGGAAGGGGAAGAAAAATGATCCAAAAAAGAGAGAGCTTGAGGAGTTCAGCCAGAGCATGATAGATCGATTTCACATTCAGCTGACCCTCCAGGAGGCTTTGCAGCACATCCCCCTTCTCCAGAGATCTTTGAGAGAGAGGACTACAGCCAGGAGGAAGAGGAGGAACCACACTTCAGAGATCCATGTGCTGACCAAAGCCACGTGCTTTGCGATCCAGAACCGACTGCCATCCAAGAGGCCAGATTCAGGGGCCCTGTATGTCAGATGCCAGATTAGTGAGCAGTGGTTCGACCGTACTCTTCTAGATAGCGGATCGTCGATTAACCTGCTTCCGGCAACCCTTCTCGACCGCTTCGAGTTGGGCACTCTTCGACAGAGCAGGACAGTCCTTCAGTTCGCTGATCGATCTGTCAAGAGGCCGAAGGGGTTATTACGAGACGTTATCGTCACAATTCAGGGTCTGCAATTCCCCGTGGACTTCGTAGTGTTGGACATGGAGATCCCTGAGTCAGTGACCGATACCCCCATCATCCTTGGTCGTCCATTCTTGGCCACAGCCAAGGCGGTGACTGATCATGATAGCGGGAAGGTGTACTTTCGCGTCCAGGGCGAGAGTATACAAATAGAGACGGTCGAGGACTATAGAGCCAGATTCAGATCCTGCGCAGATGCGAGCACCGATTCAGAGCAGCTGACAGACGCAGAGCCAGACATCCACCAGGACTGTGATTTTGTGATCACAGATGATGAGGCAGCTTGGGCAGACCTTGAGACACAAACCACCCTCTCACTTTCAGACACAGCTGAGGCAGAGATGATAGCAGAGGAGAGTCTGGAGAGCACAGACCTGGTTCAGGACACCATTGCGGCAGCGGAGCCGGTCCTCGATCGCAGCACGATGACTAGTGGTGGTGGTGCTGATGCCACCTTGTTTCCCGGTGGTACTGATGCCACCGTTTCTGATACAGATCCCTCGGATTCAGAGTCTGATTGGGCCGATTGCTATGATCAGATGCCAGACTTGAGTCCAGTTGAGCCTATTGATGAGGAGGATGTAGATGCAGAGCAGACCAGAGACAGTGTAGTAGAGCAGCCTTCTCCCGATCCAGTTTGCGAGAGTACACTTTCACTTTCCCAGGCAGATTTGGCCGACCTTGCAGCGTTCACTCAGTTTCTTCCACAGCCAGATTTGCCGGCACCCAGCATTCCAGAGCTGAAGCCGCTCCCTACTTCGCTGAAGTATCGATTCCTTGCGGGCGAGCCTGAGATGTACCCAGTCATCATCTCCGCCGAGTTGACTGGAGAGCAGGAATCCCGTTTGATGGGGGTTCTTGAAAAGAACCGCAAGGCAATTGGATGGAGCGTAGCAGATCTCCATGGGATTAGTCCATCAGTGTGCTCCCACCACATCTATCTCGAGGATGGGGCGAAGCCGTCGCGTGAGTTCCAGCGGCGTCTGAACCCCAACCTGAGAGAGGTTGTCATGAAGGAAATATCGAAGTGGTGGGGTGCAGGTTTTATTTATCCCATTTCCGACTCCAAGTGGGTCAGCCCCTTGCATGTGGTGCCCAAGAAGACGGGCATCACGACTGTGATCAGTGAGTCGGGAGAGGAGATTGCTACACGAGTACCCACCTCTTGGAGGGTTTGTGTTGACTACAGGAGACTCAACCAAGCCACCAAGAAGGACCATTTCCCCCTGCCTTTTATTGACCAGATCATTGAGAGACTGGCAGGGAAGAGCCATTATTGCTTCCTGGATGGGTACTCGGGCTACAACCAAGTGGCCATCGCTCCTGAGGATCAGGAGAAGACCACCTTTACATGTCCCTTCGGCACATACGCTTTTCGACGCATGCCATTTGGGCTATGCAATGCCCCTGCGACTTTTCAGAGGTGCATGCTGTCGATCTTCTCGGACATGGTAGGGGAGTGCCTAGAGGTCTTCATGGATGATTTCTCGATCTACGGCGACGGATTCGACTCCTGTCTTGACTGCCTAGATCGAGTACTCCAGCGATGTATTGAGTATCACTTGGTGCTATCTTGGGAGAAGAGTCACTTCATGGTGACTCAAGGGACGGTGCTTGGCCACATCATCTCCAACAGGGGCATGGAGGTTGATCCGGCCAAGGTTGATGTCATTAGGAAACTCACACCGCCGTCCAACCTGAGGCAGTTACGGTCATTTCTGGGGCACGTTGGATTTTATAGGAGATTCATTCAGGATTTTAGCAGGATTGCCCGACCGTTGACCGACCTCTTGACGAAAGACACCGAGTTCCTTGTCGATGACAAGTGTCTTTCGTCGTTTGCTACTCTCCAGCAGTGCGTGATTGAGGCTCCTGTCCTCCAGCCACCTGATTGGTCTCTCCCATTCGAGATCATGACGGACGCCTCCGATTTTGCCGTAGGGGCAGTGCTGGGACAAAGGAGGGATGGAGTACCATTTGCTATACACTATGCTAGCCGCACATTGAATTCCGCCCAGCGGAATTATACAGTCACAGAGAAGGAGATGCTAGCCGTAGTGTTTGCCCTGGATAAGTTTAGATCATATATCATTGGATCTAGAGTGACTTTGTTTACAGATCACACCGCCATCAGGTACTTCATGGCAAAGAAGGATGCCAAGGCCAGACTGACTAGATGGATCCTTCTACTCCAGGAGTTCGACATTGAGATTAAGGATAAGCCTGGAGTCAAGAATGTGGTGGCGGATCACCTCTCCCGATTAGAGCAGCCTGAGGATTCTGAGCAGATTGATCCTATTAGAGATACCTTCCCAGATGAGGCGATCCTTGCTATCGCCTCGCTCCCATGGTACGCCGATATTGTGAACTTTCTCGTTGCTGGGAAAGTCCCACAAGATTGGCCCAGGCAGAGGCTTGAGACCTTCCTAGCGAAGGCCAAGTCTTACCATTGGGAGGATCCCATCCTTTACCACGAAGGAGGGGATAGCGTCTGGCGTCGGTGTATTCCTCAGGAGGAACACCATAGCGTCCTCACTTACTGCCACAAGCTTGAGGCAGGAGGACATCATTCTGGGAGGAGAACGGCACAGAAAGTGCTCCAATCCGGCTTGTGGTGGCCTACCCTCTTCAAGGACTCAGATGAGTTCGTGAAGAGGTGTATTGACTGTCAGAGGATGGGCACTTGTGGACAGCGTGATATGATGCCGATGCAGCCCATTCACTTCTGTGAGGTTTTTGACGCATGGGGCATCGATTTCATGGGTCCATTCCCTAAGAGTCAGGGATTCGAGTACATTCTGTTGGCCGTAGACTATGTGAGTCGTTGGGTGGAGGCTATCCCCGCCCGAGCCGCTGATGCGAGGACAGTTTGCAGATTTTTGAGGAAGCATATTATCACGCGGTTCGGGGTTCCACGAGTTCTTATTTCTGATGGGGGATCTCACTTCATCAACGACCAGGTGAAGGCACTTGCTAGCGAGTTCGGCATAGACCATCGTGTTGCTACACCGTACCATCCACAGACGAATGGTCTAGCCGAAGTGTCGAATAGGGAGATCAAGACTATTCTGTAGAAAGTCGTCCGCCCTGACCGAAAGGATTGGTCACAGCTTTTGGACTCGGTCTTGTGGGCATATAGGACGTCTTTCAAGACACCTTTGGGTACATCTCCCTTTCGCCTCGTATATGGCAAGCCATGCCATTTACCTGTTGAGCTGAGGCACAAGTCACTTTGGGCAGTTACAGACATACTTATGGATCCAGATGGTATAGGAGACCAGAGGAGGGCAGAGCTAGCTGCCCTGGAGGAGCTTAGAGATTCAGCTTTCTCAAGCAGCCTACATTATAAGGAGAGAGTCAAGGAGTGGCATGATTCTCATATCAGCCACAAGCATTTTGAGATTGGACAGAGAGTATGGCTGTTTGATGCGAGGCTTAGACTATTTCCAGGGAAGCTACAGAGCAAATGGAAAGGACCTTATCTGGTTCGGAAGGTACACGACAACGGTAGCATCGACATATCTGAGTTGTCTTCTGAGAGTACCTTCCGAGTGAACGGCCAACGGCTCAAGCCATTTCTAGATCATGAGCCGCGGGTCGTTGATATTGCCCCTATTCATTTTGCGTGAGATGTGGTCTTTGACTCACATCTAATGCATCTCACGCCTGAGCTTTACTGATCCTCCGCTGTATATAGATCCAGATGTCCATATCACCACATTCCTTAGCCCCACATCCCTTTCTTCATCTTGTGATTATGCTATACTTAGGGTGCACTTTACCCTAAGTATAGGGGGGATGTGAGACATTTCGGGTATTTCTTTTGTTTCTGTCTACCCCTGTTTTGCTGCCTATACTTAGGGATATCTTACCCTAAGTATAGGGGGGTAGACCCTGTACATTCTCCACTCGGTTTTCCCTTCGTGTACAGCCTGCTATACTTAGGATTACTTGATCCTAAGTATAGGGGGAAGACCCGAGTCCCTTTTGACTTTTTACTCTCCTTTTGTATAGCCTTCCTTTTCACTTCCCTATACATAGCACGAGTTATGTCTTCTTCATCGCTCTTGACTCCGAGGACATCGTTCGAGCTAAGTATAGGGGGGTGTGTATATATTTCATATATACTTTAGCCATAACTCGTACTTTGTGTGAGTGTGTTAATAAATAAAAATGGCTAAAAACCACAAAATTTAAAAATTTTCATGTACATAATCTTCTTTTATTTGCACATACATAGCTAGTGTACAAATTATTTTTGTAAAAATGATTTCAAAAATCTTTTGTGTGTAAAGTTTGTGTAAATATTTTGGTATCAAAATTATGTATATAGTACAAAATTTTTCCAAAATGTTTTGAAAATCAAAAAGTTTGCAAAAATCTTGTGTAAATGTGTGTAAATATCTTTTTGCAAAACTTGCACTTCATGCATCATTATTCATGATTTCAAAACATTTTTCAAAAATTTTGCATGACTGTAAAATAGTGTGTAAATATGCATCTTTTTGTACATATGTATATAATTTTTCTGGATGATAGTTGATATTTAAACTAGCCTGGAATCAAATTGAGAAATGGAGCTTGATTAAGATCTTAATCCACCTAATTTCTAAGAGGAACCTTATAGGGCTTAGGTTTAAGGCTTTTCAGGTCCATGGTGACTTAATTCTTTGAGTCCACTAGGCTATGATCACATGTCATCTCAATGAGCCTAAGTAGAGCACTTAACAACAACACATGACTCATATAGATTATGGCTTTACTTGGACAACCGCACTATGCACCGAGCTCTCTACGGATGAGGTGGTGAGGAGGCAGTCTTCCTTAGCTTGGGGTAGCATATGAGGGTAGTACTTCTAGGCGGAACCTCTCTTCTTCATTTAGTGGAGGAAGTGCATCTCAACTTGGTCTGGTTGCCATGAGGTCTAACGACGGGAGTTGTGGGTTGCAATAAAGCTTCAAAAGAGGGATAGTCTACTGGCTCAAGAGGAAAAACTCCTTGTATATATGCTGCACATGTACATGTTGTATAGATGCACTCGAAAAAAAAATGTGCAAAAAGAAAAGAACTCCAAAAAAGTGGTGAGTCTGAGAGAAAATGATAATCCCACCGGAGTATGTATATAAGTGCAATAAGCAAAGCTTGGTTTCATGATCCATCTGTTGTAGCTTGCAGCAGGGAGACTTGGCTACACTGGTCAAGCTCCCAAGGGTACTTGGCTACACTGGCCTTGACCCATTCTCTTCTTCCCCCTTTTCTTGAGCCGGTTGTACTTGAACTTAGAAGGGAATACCCCGCTCCTCGAGGAAAGAGTGGCCAGATTGAGGTCATAGAGTTACCTTGTTGGGGAGGGTTGTCAAGTTTCCATTTCTGAGGTGGAGAGCTTAGACCTCACTTTCACAGGACAAGAAAAGATTCATGGTCTTCAGGGTTTGTGATTGATGACTTGTTCTGATCTGGAGCATTGAGGAGTCTTGGTTATAGAATAGTGGAACTTAGAGGCTGTTAGGTTTTAAGCTTAAGTCTAAATAAGGTTCCGACACATTAATAATCCAAAGATCTGATTAAGCTCCATACCTCAATTTAATGAAGGCAAGTTTAATAATCAACCTTGATCCATGTACATTCTCTTTTTCTTTTTCTTTTTCTTTTTCTTTCTTTTTCACTTCTTTTTCAAATAAGTGTTTGCTAAGGGACTAGCAAAGTATAGTATAGGGGGGTGATGAATACCCATTCATCACTCTTTATTCTTATATTTTAGCTACAAAAACCTATGCAAATGCATGTAGATATGTGTAAATAGGGTCAATTAGCAAAAGCATGCATGTTTGTAAATATAGATAATTAGCATGTTTTTGTGCAAAAATAAAAGAATAAAGATGAAAAAGAAAAAGAGGGAAATATTTAGAATAAATATTGAGCAACCTAACCCAAGGGAGGGCTCAGCATGGGCCTGACCGCATAAAAGCCAAGTAGAGGGAGATAGGGGCTCATGTGTACATATTTGTGTAAATAAATAAATTATATATTTTCCTCACCCAAAAATTTGTTGTAAATATTTGTATATATTTTGTATATATTTAGAAGCTATTAAAAACAAAATAAAAACTTAAAAATCAAAAATCCAAAAAGAACCTTCACCATGTACATAGATCATTACCCTTTACTTATTTCACCTTGTAAATAAAGTCATTTATTTTCAAAACTTTTTGTAAATATTCCATGTTACATATTGTACATAAAATAAATAAAAAGAATTAAAACAAAAATCAAATAAAAATTACAAAATTAAAAATACAAAGACATATTGTACATATACCATGTATATAAATGTATATATCTATTTATTTCACCTATGTATATAAATAATAAAAATAAAATAAAAATAGCCTTTTATTCCTCATTTTATTCTATAAATAAATAAAATATAAAATAGGAATAAAAATGTATAAAAATAACTAATTAAAAATCAAAAATCAAAAATCAATATATTGTATATATACCTATGTATAGCTATATTATGTATATACCTTATTTTTATTTCCAAAAATTAATTAAAAATCACAAAAAAATAGAAAAAAATAAATTAAAAATATTTCATGTTTTAAGTTTTTGAAAATTCGGCCATTTAATGGCCCAAAAAAATTCAAATAAAAATTCAAGCCTTGGCGGGCTCTGATTGGTCCACGGGGGATTGTTGACCCCCGGTCAACACCTCCCCCAGGACCACCAGAGCCCGGGTCCGCTCACCCGACCCATGTTCTCGGATTTTTCTCTTGATGACCCGAATCCCTTTTCGCCCCAACTCCGGGTCCGCAATGATCACGTCACATCCGAGAGCCTCGCCGGAGCTTTCGCCTTGGGATCCGCGCACCAGCTCGCCCTACCCGCACCCTTCTTGCCGGACCCTTCACACTATATAGCCTGAGCTCCGCCGCACTTCACTCGCATCTTTTGGCTCGCCACTCTCATTCCCGTGACCTCCAGAGCAATCACCGAGGTGACAGCTCGCGTTTGCCCCTTTTGCAGTGAGGAGAGGGTGCCCCGACCATCGATCCGGCAGCTTCGCGCCGCCGTGCTCCGCCACTCAACCGGAGCTCGAGCCTCAGGCCTTGACGCCCTTCGAGGCGACGACCAGGAGCTATCCAAGCTCCACCACAGTCTTCCGCATCACCCAGGTACCCATTTAGCTCGCCCATTTAGTGTAATTTCTTGTTTCGCCCAAATCGCGTCTCCGACGAGTTCCTCTGATTCCGGCCACATCGAGTATCGTTTTGATCATCGGGACCCACGCTCACATTCGCCACTCCCTCACGCACGTTCTTCGCCCAATCATTCAACCCAGCTCGCCCCGGAGCTGGGATTCGAGCTCCACCATCCTCCGCTCGCCGGAGCTCATCCGCCCCGACGCATCGATCACCCTCACGCCACTTCATCGGGTCGAGGCACTTTGCCCTCGACCCGCGAAGCTTCTGGTGTGTTTTGCAGGTCAAAAGGAGGGCATCTGAGCCCCCCTCACATCAAGGCCAGGAGCTTGAAGCCGACGACCTCGCCGGAGCCCCTCCAGGGCTCGGCTGGGTCATCTGAAGCTACCAGCAGCTGTGGGACGCCATCGCCTATCTTCTCCGATCCTTGGAGGCAGCTGAGGAGGCCCCCAGCACACGCACGAGGCCGGCGAACCTCGCCGGCCACCTGTTCTTCGAGGGACCTCCAGCACCGTCCGATTAGCTCCTCCGCTCCAGTTGCTATCTCGATCGTCCATCCACGGAGGAGCAGGCACCGTTGATCACTTTGAGGAGCTGATCTGGACCGTTAGCGCTGAGGAGAGAGGCACCTGAGCCCAGCCCCGTTCGATCATCCACGTGGCCTCCCTCAGAGCCGTCGATCGGCCCACGTGCGTAGAAGAGAGAAGCGCCAGCTCATCGAGACCGTTGGATCCTCCACGTGGCGCGAATCTGGCCGTCGGCGCAATAAGGGGTAAATTACTTAGGCCCCCTCTTAGCTTTTTGTTTTACGTGTCAGTCCTGTAAATACTTTAGTAGTTTTATTTACGTAGGGTAAATTGCACTGTGGACCTTGTGCTTGTTTTTATTTGCATTTATACCCCTGTGTACGTGAGCTCACGTGCTTCGCCACGTGCTTTGTTTGGGTTATTTGCATCTCTTATCCTGTAGTTCTGTTGGGTTATTGAATGAAAAGAAACTTTCTGGTATTTGCTTTTATACCCCTGTGAGCATTTTATTTATACATGTGCGTGTATTAGTGGGTTAATTGCGACCGAGCCCCTGGACTTTTTGGTACCAGTTACCAAAAGGTCCAAGGACTTATTTTTCTTACCAGAAGGTCCCTGAGTGCCCCAGGCACGCGCCACGCGCGTGACTTGCTGGGAAAATTGCACCTGGACCCCCAGAGTTTCGGTTATTTGCACTTAAGTCCCTGTGCACTGTGCCCCCTTTTCAGTTTTGAATAAAATATCAAACCACCTCCAAATTCGATGAAAATTTGACACATGGCTCCTTCCATGTTGTAGAATTTTTGAGAATTTTTGAGGACATTTTTGATTTTATTTAGTATTTTTAAAAAATCAAAAACATCTATTTTAGCTACTGTCTAGGTTTAAAAATCCCAAAAAAATATAAAAACACCTCCAAAAATTCTAAAAAAATTAGTTACTGTTCTTTGTGTGTTGTTTGATTTTCTAGCCAATTTTGGCTATTTTTCATTGAGTAAAAACCTTAAAAATCTAAAAACACCTAAAAACTCATACAAATTATAATAAATAATCTAAAAATCCAAAAACAATAATTTTGGTGCTCCAATTTTCCTTATTCTTTCTAGTATATAGGAAAATTACCTCCAGGAGCTGTTGAGATCCTTAGATATTTTATTTAAGGGTTTTGGTCCTTGCTGGACAGTACCTCATCTTTTTAGCACTGTTTGATTTTTAGAAAATAAAATATACCTTATAAAAATCCCAAAAATTCACCAAAAACACTTAAAATCCTAAAAAACATAAAAACCATTTTTCTTGAATTTTTGCTTGATTTTTGGTGTGTTAAATAAATTGCCAAAGTGTGTTTATATTTGCCTTCTTTTATTTTCTTCATATTCAAAAATCCAAAAAAAAGTATAAAAATTATTAAAAACCACTAAAAACATTTTGTTTTTCTTTTATTTTCATTTTTACTACTTCGTAGGCCTCTGGCCAACCCGTGCTCCTTGTGTTCGACCCTGGGAGCTATACCAGATGAATCTCATAGCTAGACCGCTCTCGTTTTTGTTTTGATTGATTTGACCTATTTTGAGTGGTTGATTTTTCTTGATATACCCATCTTCTGAGATCCGGGTCGCAACGACCCTTGTTTCATTACCTTCACCCGGGTCTTAGGGAATTTTTGGGGACACATAGAGTAGTCGTTGCCAGATGCGAATCTTGCATAATATAACATTCCCCTCCTTCACTCTTTACTCTCGGTCCTTTCTCACTTCTCTCATCTCTCCCTCTACCTATTTCTCTCTATCTCTACTCACGTCTCTCTCTCCTTCCCTCTCTTCCCTTCACTCTCTCTTCCTCTCATTTATTCTCTCTTCTATATATCATAATTAGATCAATTATCCTTAAATAGGAATAACATCTCATCATTCATCCAAAAACACACACACACACACCCTCCCTCTTTGTAACGTTGAGGCGTTACATGTGATTCCCTGCAATTAAAGAGGAAGGGTACCATTGCTAGTGTTGAATGGGCCATCCATAACCGCCACTTCCTCTCCTCTTTATATTATTTTATTCCTTTTTTTTAATATCTAATAATGGCATATGGGTCGTTACAGCCGCGACCGCCTACCATGCGATCACGACGGCCACTCTACAGAAATATGGTTGATTGGAGAACCAATGGCCATTGGGTTCAAGCAGTGAACCATGTTATAATCAATTTAATACAATTAGTTATCTTTTAAGTTGAGTCATATGTTGAATAGATCATGTAGAAAATGCATTCGACTTAGTTAAACTTCAATTGACCTAGAATTTGAATTGTTTGTGCTTGTGCATTATATCTTCTGATAGATTTGCGATAAGTACTTGTGAATTTTGTTTTACTTTTCTTATTTATACGTAATGTTTATAGATGTGTTACAAGTACTTATCGTATACCTTTGAAATGCATTAGGGTTCAAAAATTCAAAAGACTTTAATTTAAATTTACAAGTGCTAAAGGAACAAACAAATGCAATTTTATCTTGGTTTTCAGGAGCAACAACCATTTCATTATATCTAGATTAACCATCCAAAAAATAAAAGAACTATTATGCTGATATGCCTTGAATTTAAATCATCTGATACTTGTTGAAGAACCGTCTGATGCCCACCCGTACCACCATACCTGAATTTTTTCTTATATGGGTATTTGGATCCATCTGAGCTTGGGATCGATTTTTGTACGAGACTAGTATATAAACTTCATAGGGTTAGGATTCTCTCTATCCTCTGCATTCTTCTTTCTTCACATGGTCAAAACTGATCCACGACATCTAAGGACATAGCCCAATTACTGGTGAACTTGTAAATTGGTATATCTTCATGCTTGCATGATCGTGCTTGTGCGTGCTTCCGCGATTCACACCATATTACTTGACAAACACACCATGAAGTAACTAGTCGGGGCACTTTCACATTGTTAACTGATCAACGCTGATTCTGCTAAAAAATATATGAATATTTATACTTATTGGTCTAAATTTCTCTACATTCTAATTTCAAATGCCTCACCAAGGATGTGCAACTCCAAGCTCCCACAATCCCAAATTCACATCTAAAGCACAAATGTGTTTAGAAAATAAACTAATAGCATGTTCTTAATCATATACTTCGAATTAATTGGATGGAGGGTTTTCAAATTTATATCTCCTATTTTCTTTAATGATATAAGAAAATAAAAACAATTTACTACCGAAGCATAGCGACTAATTTCTATAATCAATATTTCTTTCAATTATAACAAAAATTATACACACAAACACCACTCACTCACACACAAACCTTATAACATAATTGTGAATAAGTGTTACAAGATTTCCTTATGGACGTTCCAAGTTCAAAGTACCATCCGTAGAAATAGCAGTCCTTTTCCTTACATTATTTCTTCTTCATATAGATAGATATAAGATATAAAAGATAATTACTTAAAAGTACATTTTGTGCAACAATCCTTATAAACCGATAGAAACGTATCGCGTGACATCGAACAACTTGTGATGAAAAAATGTCATCCCTGTAAAATTCAACTCAAAGTTAATGCACGAGAGATATGCTAAACTAAGAAAAGATCATTGGTTAGGTTCTTCTTGCCAATTTGTTCTATGATGACCGAGAAACGAAGGCGATTCAACCTCGAACTCGGTTCTTTCAGCCATGCTCTTCTACATCCTGCTAAGACTGAAAACAATCCCAAAGATATGGGGACTTGTCGGCTACTGCAGACGGGAGGGCAGCAAAGTCTTCTGTAGGTATGTGCGTCGCTCAATCTTGATCGAGCGGTTCAAAAACGTACGAACCGCTCGATCCACGCGACCACAATAGGCACATCACCACAGCAGAGGATCCTCTTTGAAAAGATATACCCTGCCCTTGTCTACAACCATCAGCTAATGAGGAAGTAACGAAATATGGTGCATACACATAAGTGACATCATGGAAAAATAACAGCTTGCACATAACAATGCGAGAATACGCACCTCGAGGGTTCAGATCATCTGCAGTACTGCAGACTCTGCAGTAACCGCGCGAGCTGCTCGTTCGATCTTGATCGAGTGGTTCATACTGTTGTATTAAGAATTTAATTGGAGAATCTATGTAATTACAATTGAAGTTAATTTGGTTTCAATTGGGAAACCAAATGTCTTGGAGGGAAAGTTGGAAATTCCCATATTTGAAACATGGAGAAGTTTGGGTGGAAGTTTAGTACCATACCTTGGAGCTCTAAACTTTTGGTGGGTTTATATATGAGCTCACACCCCAAGCTCTTGTAGCAATAGTAGAGATGAGGAATGGAGGATCACACGCGCGCGCGCGCTCCGCTTCGTCTCCGGCTCCGGTTCGGGAGAGTCAATTTGGATCTCGACACTTTTGTTGCGGGTTTCATTTGGTAAGTCGATTAAATTAATCCACGATTTAATTTGATAAGTCGACTAAAATGGGAATTCACCTCGTCGTTATGGGCGCGATTCTGGCCGCGATTTTAGGATCCGAAATGACGCGCCCGTTGAGGGGCATTTTCGGAAATCGAAAGGTATCGCGGTAGGGCACGCGACCGTCTTTATATACCCCTTCCCCCACATTGGTTTCTACACTTGCAAGAAAAACTCTCACACCGTCTTGACTTTGTTCTGGTTCTTCCTCTCACGGATGAACCTCTCTCTCTCTCTTTCTCTCGGCTGCAGTTCTCTGAGGTACATTCGAGGAGATCTCGTCGATGTGCGCAGATGAAGATCGTGTGTCGTCGTATCCTAGTAGCAGATCGCCATTACCCTACGCACCAGTATTGTGGGGGCGATAATCTCTCTAAGGACAGTCCATTTCATGGACTCTTCGGTGACTTCTAATCTAATCTCTTTCTTATTTTGTTTAGCCGCAATTTGTTTATTGCTTAATCTTTTCTGGATCTCGCCTGGTTTTATGTTTCTGATCGTTTAATTGATCCTTTTTGTATTCTGTAATCGGATAATAGATTGGAACTGCATGTTATTAACATTGATAATATGTAATGTTTTCCTGTCAATCCATTTGGATCCGTGTAATTATTGTTTATTATATGTATGGTTGATCATGTTTACAACAATCTTAGAGAGGATATCCGGAATCGATTCTAGATTCATGTCGGAAACGATGTTTAAATCGAGGGTAGACATGGCGGGTATGCCTGAAAAATTCGGTGGTCAGAATTTCAAGTGTTGGCAACAAAGTATGAAGATCTGGCTAACCACCATAGGATTAATCTCTATGCTTGAAACTGATTGTCCTACGGTGGAAAAGGAAAACCCACACCCGATAGTCAGAAGGCGCAACCGCGTGGAAAGAATGCGATCGTATATGTCATGATTGCATCATGTTGGCTCTGTCCAACACGTTGTTTGACGTGTATTGTTCGTCCATGCAGACTGCGAAGGGGTTATGGGAAGATTTGGATCGGAAGTATAATACCGAAGATCTTGGTATTGAGAAATACTCCGTGGTTAAATTTTTGAAGTTTTCCATGGCCGAAGGGAAGTCTGTTTCTGAACAGGCACACGAGTTTTTACTCATGCTCCATGATTTAGAAGATGCCGAAATGAAACTTCTAGAGAACTTTCAAGTCATGTGCATCATAGAAAAATTCCTCAAGTCGTGGGAAGACTTCGGTATGACCCTAAAACACATGAAAGGGAAAATTTCTATGGATGACTTGATGGTGGCAATTGCCATAGAGGAGGAACACAGGAAACAAAAGCCTATACTTCTTGTCTATATTCAGACTAAGGTTAATCTTATGACCTCGAAGGGCAAAGATAAGAAGGGAAAGGGTGATAATAACAATAAAATGAAATCAAAAGGTAAGATCCAAAAAAAGGCAAAGAATAAACCCTGCTGGCACTGTAATCAGGTTGGCCATTGGAAGAAGGACTGTCCTTCCTTAAAGGTTCAACCTATACAGACGGGAGTCTACAAGTGAATATGATCACTACGAGACTTGGGACTAGCGAGGGGTATGTCTCTGTAAAACCTGAACTATACCATATCCATGATCCAAATGAGTGGCTCATGGATACGGGAGATAATGTAAATATTTATTCTGATAGAACTTTGTTTTCTTCTTATTAGACCTGCAATGGTGGGACTGTGAAGATGGGGAACGATTGTGCAGCATGTGTACTATGGTCGGGACAAGTCAACTTGAGGTTCTCCTCTTGACGTGTCTGGATGTTGCACAGGGTGCTGAATGTTCTTGACATCAAGAAGAATGTTTTATCTGGCTCTATCTTAGTTAGAAATGATTTTAAATTGAACTTTAAATGTAATAAAGTTATCGTTCTGAGACATGGCATTTTTTATGGAAAAGGTTATTTGGCAGATTTTGATTTGTTATATAGAATTAGATGTGATTCAGTAAATATTGATGCAATGAATGTTTTAAATTCTAAATGTTCTAATTATGTGTATCATGTTGTGAATAATCTAGAATCTTGTGATCTGTGGTATGGTAGATTGGGACATGTGAACTTAAATTCAATTAAGAGAATGATGAATTTAGAGTTGATCTCTAAATACGCTATTGTTAAAACTCAAAAATGTGAAATCTGTGTGCAAGCTAAGATACCTAGAAAGTCTTTTCAGTCTGTCTCTAGAGATAGTGAGATCTTGGATCTAGTACACACGGATATCTCTGAGTTTAATGGTGTGTTGACTCGAGACAATAAGAAATACTTTATCACCTTTATAGATGATGGCAGTAGATACTACTATGTATATCTAATGAAAACCAAGGATGAAACCTTGGAGAAATTTCTTATATTTAAGAATGAGGCTGAGACACAAACAGTAAAAGTGCTTAAACGCCTTAGGTCAGATAGAGGAGGTGAATATACATCTAACGTATTTGATGAACAATGCAAATCATTTGGCATAGTTCATGAAGTTACGGCTCCATATTCACCCAATCAAATAGTATAGCAGAACGGAAAAATAGAACCTTAACTGACATGATCAATGCTCTCCTACAGAGTTCTAGACTTCCAACCTATATATGGGGAGAAGCCTTGAATACGGCTTGTCATATTGTGAATATGGTTCCTCCAAGGCATATGGAAAAGTGTACTTTTGAACTTTGGAGAAATAGGAAACCGAGCTTAAGATATCTCAAAGTGTGGGGCTGTCTCGCTAAGGTTTTAGTCCAAGAACATAAGAGAAAGAAACTTGGTCCTAAAACTGTTGATGCGGTCTTCTTAGGTTATTTGGAAAATAGTTATGCATATAGGTTCTCGGTAATTCGGTCCGAGATACCGGGCATTGACGTCAATACCATTGTTGAACTTCATGATGCTACCTTCTTTGAGGATGTCTTCCCGCTGAAGACTGAGAATCCTCAGAATCTGACCATTGAGGATGCCTCCACATCAGGATCTATTCTAGATCAAGTGGAAAGGATAACGAATGTGGGGGTTGAGACTCAACCCAAACTCAATGATCTTTCTGAAGAGATTGAGCTAAGGAGGAGTAAAAGATCTCGGATAGCCAAGGATCTGGGTAGCGACTTTGTTGTCTACCAGATCGAGGGTGATCCACCAAGTTTTAAGGAAGTCATGGCTTCATCTGAAGCAAAACAATGGAAGGAAGCCATCAAATCTGAGATGGACTCCATTATGGCAAATGGAACTTGGGAGTTGGTTGATTTACCCAAAGGGTGCTCTACCATTGGGTGTAAGTGGGTGTTTAAGAGAAAGCTTAGACCTGACGGATCAATTGAAAAGTATAAAGCCAGACTACTTGCCAAAGCCTTTAGGCAAAAGGAATGTATCGATTATTTTGATACCTATTCCCATGTGACTAGGATGACCACAATCCGGATGCTCATAGTATTGGCATCTATATATAATCTCTCTATCCAACAAATGTATGTGAAGACCGTCTTCTTGCATGGCGATCTTGAGGAAGAGATCTATATGGATCAACTTGATGGACTTGTGACTCCTGGGAAAGAGGGAAAGATTTGCAAGCTTGTCAAATCCCTTTACGGATTGAAACAAGCACCAAAGCAGTGGCATGAAATATTTGACAAAATTATTTTGTCATATGGCTTTAAGATTTATGAATCTGATAAGTGTATCTATTCCAAGGTGAAAGGTGATGAGTGTATTGTCTTGTGCTTGTATGTTGATGACATGTTGTTGTTCGGATCACATATGAGGATTATTAATGAAACTAAGGTATTCTTAAGTAGCAAGTTTGAGATGAAGGACATGGGTATTGCTGATGTAATCTTGGGTCTCAAACTGACAAGGTCAGTTGATGGGATTGTAGTTTCTCAATCTCACTATGTTGAGAAGGTACTTGAGAAATTTGGATATCAAGATTGCAAAGCTATAAGAACTCCTTTTTATTCAACCAAAATGTAGTTTAAGAATAAAAGTGGAGTACCTGTAGCTCAGGTAAGGTATTCACAAGTAATAGGAAGTTTAATGTATCTTGCAAATTGCACGAGACCTGATATTTCATTCTTGGTTGCAAAGCTGAGTAGATACATTAGTTGTCCTGACCGTACTCACTGGGAGGCTCTGGATCGAGTACTGGAGTACTTGAAGGGAACTATTTTCCTTAGTTTGCATTATGGTAGACATCCATCTGTACTAGAAGGATATAGTGATGCAAGCTGGATAGGGAAAATAGAGGAGTCTGGGAGTATGTATTTACCCTTGGAGGCGGTGTAGTCTCCTGGAGGTCTGTAAAGCAGACCATTCTAGCTCGATCTACCTTTGAGGCCGAGCTGTGTGTTTTAGACACCACTGGAATTGAGGCTTAATGGCTAAAGGAACTTCTGTCTGAAATTTCCATGGTAGGTCAGCATGTTCCTACGATCTCGGTACATTGTGATAATATGACCACAATTATCAAGAGAGATCAAAGTTCAATCAGAAAACAAGGAGACACATACAAATCAAACTTAAGAAGTTAAGGAATCTGGTGTCTCGAGGGGTGTTGGTTGTGGATTTTGTTGAATCCAAAGACAACACGCAGATCCGTTGACTAAGGGACTTGATAGATATTTAGTCCAAAAGTCTAGGCTTCGGATGGGACTGAGACCCATTGGGAGTTCCTCTACAGTAGCAACCCAACCTATCTGAGTGGAGATCCCACAAAGTAGGTTCAATGTGGTAATAACAAGTTGTTTGGAGAACTGGTTGGCACTCTTATCTTAATGTGTATGCATGAGTGTCTTATCCTCGGAAGCCTGAGTGCCATTTAAGCTGTAAGTTTAGGAAGAGCGTAGGCTCTGAATGGGTTCAAGCCTTTGGGCAAGATGTTAATAGTGCATCCTTGAAGAACGCCACCTATGTGAGTGTTACTGTAGGCCGCACTTAAAGGAAGAGGGTCTTTCCTGAATACACTCATGAAACAGGATAAGGGTGCATGGCCTTTAAGAGCACCAATCCTGAAGATTGTACCAAGAACAACGCTTTGTTGTTTCTACCGTATAATTTAACACTAAGGTCTGAAGTTCAAGGCGTAGTTCACTTCATTCCCGTTAAAGTGAAAGTAGTAAACTCGGGTAGATGTTCAAATCGGAAGGTACCTTTACTGAAAGCAAAGTGTGGCAGCCGAAAGTTGTGTCTAACTCCTTTTGAATCTCTTTTTTAAATTAGTGAATTCGTGGGGGATTGTTGTATTAAGAATTGTAATTAGATTTTAATTGGAGAATCTATGTAATTACAATTGAAGTTAATTTGGTTTCAATTTGGAAACCAAATGGTTTGGAGAGAAAGATGAGAATTCTCAAATTTGAAACATGGAAAAGTTTGGGTGGAAGTTTAGTACCATACCTTGGAGCTCTAAACTTTTGGTGGGTTTATATATGAGCTCACACCCCAAGCTCTTGTAGCAATAGTAGAGAGGAGGAATGGAGGACTACACGCGCGTGCGCGCGCTCCGCTCCATCTCCGGCTCAGGCTCGGGAGAGAGTCAATTCAGATCTCGATACTTTTGCTGCGGGTTTCATTTGGTAAGTCGATTAAATTAATCACACGATTAATTTGGTAAGTAGACTAAAATGGGAATTCAACTTGTCATTATGGGCACGATTCTGACCGCGATTTCGGGATCCGAAATGATGCGCCTGTTGAGGGATGTTTTCGGAAATTGAAAGGCATCGCGATAGGGCACGCGACCGTCTTTATATACCTCTTCCCCCATGTTGGTTTCACTCACAAGAAAAACTCTCACGCCATCTTAGCTTTGTTCTGGTTCTTCCTATCACGGACGAACCTCTCTCTCTTTTTCTCAGCTACAGTTCTCTGAGGTACATTCGAGGACGATCTCGTTGGTGTGCACAGACGAAGATCTTGTGCCGTCATATCCTGGGAGCGGATCACCAGTACCCTACGCACCGGTATTGTGAAGGCGATATCCTCTCTAAGGACATTCCATTTCATAGACGCTTCATTGACTTCTAATCTAATCTCTCTCTTATTTTGTTTGCTGCACTTTGTTTATTGCTTAACCTTTTCTGGATCTTGCCCGGTTTTATGTTTGCATTCATTTAATCGGTTCCTGATTGCATTCTATAATCGGATAATGGATTGGAACTGCATGTTATTAACATTGATAATATGTAATGCTTTCTTGTCAAACCATTTGGATCCGTGTAATTATTGTTTATTATATGCATGGTTGATCCTGTCACTACAACAAAAAAAGCTTTAGGCGACGGAGTTTTGGTGACGGAATTTTGCTTTTTCACGACGAAAAATCTTCACGCGGTAGAAATTCTGTCACTGTAGTGACGTCATCAAAACCCTCGTTGCCAAAGACTTAAGCGACAGATTTCCGTCACAATAAGATTATCTGACAGAAATATGTCACCATAGGTTGTCCGCATAGGCCACAATCGGTGATCGCTATAGCTACCAATTATGAAGCGTTTTTTAAAGCACCAATTCAAACAATGTATTATATCCAACACAATTACATTTATACTAATATACTGATGTTACAGATTCAAAGGGAATGAAAAGTTCTCCCGTACATTTATACAGAACATGCAATAGAAAATACAAAAAAATGCATTTGCTCAGAAGACCATCACTTCTCTGGTGCACACAATGTAATCCTACAATGCCCAGGAACAAGTTCATCACAAGAGCACCAGAGACCATCACAACTCCAAT
Organism: Ottelia alismoides; assembly: GCA_037367405.1. Lineage (NCBI taxonomy): Eukaryota > Viridiplantae > Streptophyta > Magnoliopsida > Alismatales > Hydrocharitaceae > Ottelia > Ottelia alismoides. Next base: position 157,781 of record JAZKJV010008705.1, read on the forward strand.
CACACTAAAATTGGGCGAGTGAGCATCTGCTAGAGTGAACAAGATCAGGCCTATCACCACGTATTCGTGAGCTGGATAGTTCAGCATAAATCCATGGATGAATGCCTCCATCATAATAGGAAGAACATGGTAACCAAAGGGTTAAATTTTGGTTTTTTTACAATAATCAGGAGTGTAGAAAATATTATACACAGTAATATATCCCATACACATTAATAAACTATAGTTGGATGATTTACACCATTTTTCTCCACTATTTGCATCATCTATCAGAAATACCAATTATATACCTTTGTTACATCTACCTTACTTTGTCTTTCTCGATTCATGTGATGTTCTTCCGTCCTTCCCTTGGATAAGGAGAATATATTCTATTCACAGACACATCTTTGCTTCTTGTCCTTGCAGAAAATACCACTCTTAACTGAGATATAGGCTTCCCCATTACAGGATCACTGCCAACATCCCCTGGAGGGCAGCAACCTTGATAGCAATAGGAGAAGAAAAGGAAATTAAAGTCTGGTCTACTACCATTAGATAGTCCAAAACTAATTTAATTACTAGAAATTCAAGTAATGGAGACTTCAATACCAACTTATTCTCTCATTTCACGTAAATGGAATGGGCAGAAATGTCCTACAAAATACATTAATCATAGCATGCACTTTAAATAGTTTAGAATAGGCAATAAGTTTTAAAATGGAATCGTCACAACTTTTTCCTTTTCAGTTGCTTTAGTATTCAACTGGGAAAGAATTGATTCAAAAAGATTTCACTTAAACAAGGTACTTAGCTTTGTATATGCACATCGATTTGATCGATGCCTTTGATTCAGCAACATGCCTCTTCTCTTGCACAATGCACGAAAAGTGTTGCTGTCGGAACTGCTTTCAATAAGTTGGAAAGAAACATCTATCAGCTCAACAAACACCATTATTGAAGTCGCCAAGGCTTTTGCCAGACCAGAATGTCTGCATCTTAAGAGTCCAATCACCATTATTGAAGCAGCAACATGCTATCCTCTAATGAACAAAATCCAGTCACCAAAATTGGATAGCAGCATGCAATACCCTCCAGTGAAGAACATGCTATGCCCATCTCATTCTTGTAGGTTCAATAGCACCATTTTTGTTATTATGCTTCTTTATCCAAGAAATGGGCCATATCTGCAGTCAAGAAGCTCTATGCCTTTGCTTCAGTCCAGTAGCCCTTAAAAACAGCTACATCAGAATCTCCTTTCGTGCAAAAATGCAAAGAAAGCTAAATTACAATGAAATATAATGAGGTTTGGATGCTTCCGAAGTCATCCAAATAGAGCCCATTGCCTGCATAGCAATGTTTCTACAGCTAAATTACAATGAAATATAATGAGATTTAGATGCTTCCGAAGTCATCCAAAATAGAGCCCATTGCCTGCATAGCAATGTTTCTACAAACATAATATGCTATATATACAAGAATGGAATCACCAATTATGGATCTATGTTACAACATCTTGCTTTCAAACTAATAGAATTCCTTGCATCGGTCCTCTCCATCAAAAAAATATGGCAATGCAAGCAAAACAATTGTTAAATAAAAACAACATCAGCAAGGATCCAGCAAAACAACATAATAAAATGACTAAATATTTGGAGGAAATAGTTGTCGTGCACACATCAGAAGATGTGTGTGCTTCCCCAATCTCCGGTTAAAGCTTTGTAGCTCAACCTGCACGCGAGAGCACAAAATGACCCTTCTGTTACAGCAATCAGTAGGTCTTGATGCACTTTAAACACATCAATCATAGCATGCACTCTAAAGAAGGTGGATAAGAAGTTGCAAGTACGGAGAGGGAATGTGTTGTTGTGAGATCATCTTGCTTGTCCAATCCAAGAGCAACAAGTTCTTTATACATCGGTTGCATTGAGGGAGAAGATTAACCATTATGCTAGAGGCATTGCCAGAGGAAACCTCATTCCCAACGGTGATGCATGTAATTCTTGTTTGAAGTACATAGGGAAGAATGTGCCACTTGAGCCAAGGTCAAGGCTGAGTTGCATCCATCTACATCATCATTCCCGATTGTAATGATAAATTCAATATCGGAGTTTGCAAAAGCTCTTAGGTCGTCTGGATGAGCATCATACAACTTTACGCTAGCGACCACCCACCCCCTAACATGTAATAACTTGGTGATCCCTCCAAAATGTTATCAAATTTCTGAACTAAGTCAGAAGACACCACTTTTTACAAAAGTGAATATGGAAAAGAACACCCTTGAAGAGCACCTATATGACTAAACCAAATGCAATAAAACAAACTAAAGAATAATTTTTTAGTAAACGATGATGAATGAACTTGTACCTTTTCGATAATGTCATTATATATCAAAGGCGTAGATAAGCCCTTCACTCTTTCGCGTCCCTTCTAACAGATAACTCCCTCATGATCCTAAGATATGGATGTCTACAAACAAAGAAAAGTTAAGATATATGGGTGTTCACATGGTTTGATCACGACACTACCACATGCTTTTGACATTACTCATAAGTCACATAACATATTCTCTCAACCTGCAAAGTATAGTCCTCACATCATAGCAATGTTCTTTGATATTTGCAAGAAATTTAAATACATCACCAACATATGTTGTCCACAGAAACTTGTTCATCCAACATGGTATTGCAAACGACTTCAACTTCATGGAATAGCATCTTGTACACAAAAACATTACCAGATATGAACAGGCAAGCATTAATAAGTTGGCGCTAATATTGGATTAGTGAAATTATAAAAAAACCCAATAATATATTCCTCCGCTGGAAAATATGCTATATTCCTCTGCTGGAAAATCTACTGAAGTTGGATTTTAGGGGAATTTCCGGTGAATTTACCAAATTTTGCATAACAACATGTACATTGCCAGCAACTTCATTAAAAATAGATTGTACAATGCATCAAAATATTGGTCTTGATATACAATATCCAGTGGTAAAAAGAGCTCATCCTCTAAATAAAGCAATAGCATCATACCTCATCGTTCAAAGGTCCACATCATGTTCCAATTTTACAAACATAATAACCATCACTGGGAATTGGACCACAATTTTATAATTAATCCATATTATCCACCAGTGCACAGTTACCGACAGAATGCATGTATCAGAGCTTGCAATTGAGAGTATTCTCAGGCTTCACAGGACCGGATCCATCCTAAACCGATATTGCATTTATTAACTATAGCCTGCAGAGGCTCAAGGATACCATCTTTCCTCCTTCGGAGGACCTCACCCTGGAATAAATATGACCATTAATAAAATCCATAAATCTTACCAGTGAAACATAATAAATGCAATAAGAGTAAATATAAAGGTCTTCCTAAAAAAAGAAAATATTGGCAGACCCTGAAAGCAAAATTTCAGGAAAGTAGGGGATACATTGGAACATGAAGGATGGCCCTGCATGGAAGAACACTACTGGACATATGAATTCTGAACCCAAAGAGAGGGTTGGGGGGTCACCGGAGGAAAATGGCAATTACACTAACATCCTTAAGATGTTCATCTTTGGCAGTTATACCCGTATGGTTTATAAACCATAATGCCCGCCACAAGTTATAAAAAAAACACATTTTGCTTCTAGTGGTTTGAAGAGATAAAAAACCAACATTTTGATGCATTGTACAATATATTTTTGATAAAGGTTGCTGGCAATGTACCTATATTTCTGCATGATTTGGTAAATTCACCAAAAATTCTCCACCGAGGTCGCATGAGGATCATCAAGGTGGGAGGCACGTCCCTTGCAATGACGACAACCATGTTATTAGAGGGAACACTACGAAATCACCTAATATCATGGAGAAAAACCAAATTCTCCATTGCAACAAAAAAATCATTATCCTGTACAACCTACCTCTACATTTTTCATCATACCAATATTATGATACTAATATAGGAACATGTTACCATCAAGGGTATAGTGAGTATTAAAGCTATAAAGTGCCATTGTTGAATATATTTATCAATATAATAATACTAAACTACTTATTATACCATTTTGATTTCACAAGCTTTATGTGCAGCAGTTATATGTTATAGTTAGGAAGCCATTGATGTCATGAATATTTCTTAAGAAGCGCAAACATAGTGATCTAGAAAAGGAAATAATTTTGAGAAGGTGGAACAGAAGCAGCTGGACTGCAGTAAAGAACCTCTCCATCAGCTTTAATTGTATATGTCTCAAGATCGACCTCTATCTTCAGAAGGGCATCATTGAACTTCATGTCTAACTTGGTAAGTCCATGCACATTACCAACAACCTCGACCATCTTCCGAAGTCCATACTCTCTTCAAATTCCAGCTTATTTTGTTGCCTGCAATCAGAAAAAAAGCAGAAGAATTCGAAACCGTGTATTTAAAAAGGCAGCATTCCAGAGGAGAGCATCGACTAGAATTCAACTTGCCTTGCTCACAAATGCAATGAAATTAGATCTTCCAGCCTTGCCAAATGGACCAAATATAGGCCTCATAAACAGATAAACATCAAGAAAGTGAGGTTTATATATTTCCAACTACACAATGCACTATTATTCTCTTCAAGCGTTCAATGTGTGGCCTAAGAAGAAGTCCATCTTCTCTAGAAGATAAAGGAACAATCATCCTTCGATACAATATAACTGCTCAAAACCTGGAGTTTATCGGTTCCGGAGTAGGAATGTTAGCATTTGGCCACCCATCTTGGTCCATGCAATGGCACCACCTTTGATGACCATTTATGGCTTTGCCCCAAAGAAAGAAGGTTTCCATAATAAGATCCACAAGCTTCACATCCTGCAAGGACAAGAGGATTAATGCTACACAAAAGCCTAACCGTATAGAAGGCTGCCACTCCAATCTATTATTAAATTAATATATGGAAAAACATCGAATTACAGTCTAGACGGCAACTCAAGATCCAAGGATGCAGAACATGATCAAGGCCCATGTGATTCTCTTATCAATTATAACAGGAAAGTATAAACCTTGTTTGCCCAACATCCACCACCGGTGAGTACTTCCCACCGTCATCTAGCATTTGCCACCACCCTCAGGCACCATTACTCTCCATCGACATCCTGCTCTTCAATATCCGTCTTATCATAATCATCGCCCTCCGCACTCCACTTTCTGCCTATCGTCCTTAGACATCGTTGTCCGTACTCCACCCTATACCTATCGCCCTAGGACATCACCATCACTCCCGGTACACCACCCTCAGCCTCACCAGCGCCATCCCCCACCCTCTCCGTCTGCCATCGTCCTTAGCCTCTACCGGCGTTGGTGCCACCACCACTGCCTTTGCTCGCGACATCGAGCCCCGCCATGACGTGCTGAGAAGAGAGAAGCGGTGGAGAGAGGTGAAATGAGAGAGGAACGAGATAGAATGAGAGTTAGCTTTTATAGGGTTAGGGTTTTTTCTGGGACCACGCCGTATGATTTTATGCCCTATGCCATAACATGGTAAATTTATAAAACGGTCTCACAGAAACCTATATTAGGATTTATAATTATTTTTTGGTATAAGTCCACTACAACAAAATTGAGCTATAGTGACGGTTTTGAAAAAATCCGTCACTAAATTAGCCGTTGTTAAATATATAATGACGATATTATTCGTTGTGAAATGAGTTTACGTACTCAAAACTAGCAACGAATATCATATCTGTCGTTATATCATTAGCAACGATCTACATAGCGACGCTTATCCTTGCTATTTTTCAAAATATCAATTAATCGTCGCTATTTTTTTAGTTCAAAATTTAGCAACGATTAATTAAAATTTTGAAAAATAACAACGAATAAGCGTCGCTATGTGGATCGTTGCTAATGATATAACGACAGATATGATATTCGTTGCTAATTTTGACTACGTAAACTCATTTCGCAACGAATAATATCGTTATTATATATTTAACAACGGCTAATTTAGTGACGGATTTTTTCAAAACCGTCACTATAGCTCATTTTTTTTTGTAGTGGTCCGGACTTTCGACGACGGATTTAAGTGACAAATATCCGTCACAGTCGAGTCCGTCACCTAAATTCTGTCGTCGAAACTTAATTCTGTTGTAGCGTGTTTACAACGCGTACGGATTCGCACGGTACGGGATCACAAAAAGTGTGAATCCATGCGAACCGCTCCATCAAGATTGAGCGACTCACACGGTTACTAAAGAAACCGCAATACCACGGAGGATCCGCTCGCGCACCTCGAACCACTATGAGTTACCGTCCATTATTTAGCTTTCGAACAGTGTTGTTCTCTTGTTTGCAGGCATTAGCTGCTATTCTATTGCAGATAAAAATGGCTTCAAACGCAAGAGATGGGTGCTTAATGGTACAGTCTAGTCAGTTACATGGACCTTGAAGCTATAACGTGAAGCATCAAATTTTTAATATCACAAAATCATTTGCCATGCATGTATAAAAATAAGTTTCAAACACTCTACTTTAAGATATTACCGAACATTTGAAAGAAAGTGAGTCCCTCACAGACAATTACATCCATTTGTTAATATCGGGGTTGGGCTTTTATTACTTCAAGGTGCCTATCGGGGTCTTTCTTGCAATATCCAGATCCCAACAAAAATTCACAGCAATTTGCCCACTTCAGCTGACTGTGAATATGTGAAGTTGTAAGGGTTCGCTTCCTAATTTGCCTAGCGTTTAGCTTGGTTGACGATTACTCGAAAATGTTGACTGGCTCCTAATTGGATGGCATCGATCCTAGTCGTGGGGATGGATCGTTTTTGCAAGCGAGAGGGTAGCAAAGTCTGTTGTAGGTGTGTGCGCCGCTCGATCTTGATCGAGAAGTTCACACGATTTTGCACTTTTTGTGGGCCCGTACCGTGCAAAATCGGGTGACGCGACCACAACATGCACATCACCACATCAAAGGATCCTCTCTGCCTAGTCGTGCATTGATTGGTCTTAACCAGGCATCGACCACATGATCGTAGAGTGACTAGAGCGACAAGTCTGATTGGACGATGTGGCTCGATCGCATATTGACCGAATACTGAGGTCTTTGACCGGAATTATGGATCGGAGCTCTGGTTTTCTTCGATCAACTATGGACAGGTGGTGAAAGTCTGCAAGAGGGTGTTTCTTCTTCCCGAGGCGCTTTGAACTGGACATAACTCTCATGCTAAGCTCCTACTTCATCTTCGATAATATGTATAGGTGGTCTGATGTGTTTGAGTTTGTAGCTGGAAGGACCTCCTTCCTCGTAGCAATCGTCGGATGGACGTCAATGAGTACTTGATAAAAAAAACTCTTAGTCGGCACTTCGATACGGCTTCAAAACTAGGTTTCTATCGTCCAACGATTTGAAACCCTTCAGGAGACTTCAACTTGTGCATTTATTTTCTTGGACTCGCAAATAAAACTCAAATATATTCGGCAATTATTTTTACACGAAGATGTGAATGAGTTCATAGAAACACTCAAAATAACGATGAATTTTTTTAGAGTAATAATTTTTTATCGATAAAGATAAAGTATTACATAGAATCACTCGTATTGGACGTGTTGCAAAGGAAATAATGAAGAAACAAAGATTAAGGATGGTGAACAAACCTCAAATGAAGAGCAGCACAAGAGCATGGATGAGTATTGAACCTAAGCTTAAAGGTGTAGAACCCTTTTATTACTCCTTCGACAGTGGCAATTGGAGGTTGAATGCGGCATACGTGATACAAAGCTATGCAATTTGGACCTCTCCCCAAGCATACTCCTTATAACATGAAGGTTGCTACAAAGGTTGTAGAAAACTTTCGTGGATGGCTCTGCACTACTGCTTCTCGTTGACAAGTTCTGCCTCCATCTCTATTATCAGGTTTTTTTTGTATGTTACGTTCACCCCTCGTATTAATCAACTGATTTATATACATGAATATAATGAGTCTCCTTGATTGTAATGGCTAGATATTTTCCAGACAAGTTTTCTTTTTATTTGGCTGCGGCGGAGACCGAGCACGATTTAGAGGTCCCAGCATGGACTATCAGAGCAGCTTGAACATATAGTCAAGAAAATAAGGTAGGGATATAGATATTTGGCCAGTCCCAACTCTTTTCTTACTTAACTGGACCCCGACATATACAGTGGAAGAAAAAAGGATTCAAGATCGCTTCAATTCACATTTATAAGTCCTCATCTATTAGTATGGATTTATTTCTAAAAGTAATGGGTATTAGTGACTCATTGATTGCCCCATTTGAGAGTCATAAATATCCAATGAATCCCCCCTCACGTCACGTGCCCTTTGCAAAGAGAGAGGGAGAGTTGGAGAGAGAGAGAGAGATTTCATCATGAGAATCATCCTCATCGAGTCAATTTGATGGAGGAGAACGCCGGCTCGGGAGCAATGAGAGGATGTAGCGATTACTAGTAGATACAAATCCTTCGGACTTGAGGTATGTATCGGTTTAGAATTGCATATAAAAGAATGATCACATATAAACTATGATCTTTAAAATGCATGCGTCTGTTTTCTAGGATAATATGCATTCTGATCCGATTTAGAATGAGATTCACGTATATATACATATCGGATTTGTTGAATAGTACACACAAATTCGATTCAATTTTCAAAGAGATCCATGGAATATATGTGTTGAATCCTCTGGTTAATGTACATGTCACTACAAGAGAAAAGGGTTTTGGTGACAATTTTGTTATGACCAAAACATGTGATGACGAAAAAAATTGTCATCACAATCCTTTTGAAGGGAAAATTATAAAACTACCCTGAAACTATAGAGAAGATTGCAAAACTATAATTCTCATCTTCAGGCTGCCCGTGGAGCCCATAATTAATATTATATTATAATTTTAGAAGTGCTAAACACACATGAATACTTCAGGAATGTTTTCCTAGATAACAAATAAGAAACCATTATTCGATTAGAATTAAAAAACATACGCCGTGACTATAATATCGAGAATATTTTGTTTTTGTTTTTTTGAAAGGTATTTCGTTTCTGTTGTTCACAGCTACAATTAACCACCATAATATAATATTTCTCTAGGGCCATTTATGTATTTACCACCATACGTCGTCCCACCAAACAACCCTAACCCTATAAAACCTAATTCCCAGTCCATCGCATCACCTTTCTCACTCATTTGCATCTCTCTTCTCAGCATCGGTGTTGCACGGTTTCCGCGAGCGAAGGCGGCGGCGGCGACGATGACGCTAGCACTGGCGCTTGAGCCGAGGACGATGGCATAGGGTGGGGTGGGAGATGGTGCGGGCGCTAGAGATGCGAGGGCGTACAAGTAAGGCGGCAACGATCGTGGCGGTTGAGCCGGCGCGGTGGCGAAGCGTGCTTGGGGAGCATGGAGGGGGGTGTTCGCATACGTGAAGTCATATATGTGGGTGGCGGTAGGGGACGCGTGCAAGGAGGAGGTGGCTATGGGGATGGCTTGGGAGCAACTGCATTTGGGGCCTCAACATGCGGTAGAGCCGTCATGAACGGATGCGTAGCGATGGCATGCTTGGACCAGGCGGGGCCCTGGGCTGCAACGAGGGAGTGGAAGGAACCAATCATGGCGTTGGATATGGGATTGATCATGGGGGGTTGATGTTGAGAGGAGACCTCGACAAGTCCATCAGGAGAATTCTCAATGGTGCCGATGGAGCCAGAATTGACGGGATGGTGCTTTGGTTCGAGCTGTCGCACTGGAGCGGAAATGAGCTAGTAGGTACTATACAATTTTTTCTGTTCCCTCTTGTTTTTCTGCAGATCGACAGAGATTTAGGTTGATAAAAAGGTGCTTTTAGATGCTGGGATGAAAAGAGCTATGGATCTGATTTGGTCAATGATCGATAAGGTGCGTAGATTTGTCTTTGACATGTTATAAAGAGATAACCATTTATTTATTGTTATTATTGTCTAACCATTTATATGATGTATTTGGTGTTAATTTACACCTCGAAGCTTTTCATTGCTATCCAATGCATACCAACAAACATGTGACCTATTCACGTAGTCTAATGTTATTGTAATTTATGAATTGCAGAGGAGGTCTTTGAGCGCCTTCGATTTTTGTAATTTATGAACATGTTATTTGCAATTGCAAATAAGTTTGATATTGATGCCATCTTTTCAATTGCCCCTTTCATATGTTCCTTATTTTTCAGGATTCGATCAGAATTGATCCTGACTGATGTGTTAATTATATCGGAGCTTTATATCAGATTCCAAGATATTATGATTGCAGTTGGCTACTGTTTTGATTAAATGGCCAGATTTTGTGCTATTGATTCTGATATGTAGGTCAGGAATACTTGATTTTTTATCAGATGTGCATATTCAGAGCAATTTATCCAATGAAGAGTAGAGGGTTAACATGAGCTCATGCTACCATGTTCTTTCTACGATCAATGGGAGTCTAAGATTTGATTGTCATTCTCAGACCTAATCGTTCTACTTTCAAGGAGTGGGCCTTGTGAGGTTATATTGAATCCTTACTCAAGAATCATATATATATATATATGAATCTGATTAGTGGTCTCCTACAGTTTTACGATAATATCATTGCAAGCTTTCTGTCTGGAATTTTATTCTGCCAAACTATACTAGTGCCCCTGCCGTCTATGATTCATTATTGATCAACTTGAAGTGTTTGATGAACATATTGAAGGTCGTATATTTTGGTAGGATGAGGCATCCAAGTTTGATTATGGCCTTACAATCTATTTTCTTCGTCATGTGGCTATTGATGATTATAGTTCTTCTCTAGTAAAAGAGAAGATGCACCAAGTCAAAGTTGCACCTGGAGATTAGTATCTGAATTGTGATTTCTTATGCATGGAGCTGCATAGGCTATTAATGGAATATCAACTTGATTGTTCAACTTGGAGATGCACCAAGTCAAAGTTGCACCTGGAGATTAGTATATTCTTTATTGTTGTAAGTTGTCTCCGCAACAAGCATGCATAATATGTCATCATTTCTATTACCGGTTTGAAAGAACAAGGCAGCATGCATTACAGAACATGATAGCCTTTTGCCACATTTAAGAATTGTAGCTATGCTCTGTATACAATATAATTTTACGTCTTAAGTCATGTTCCATTCACAAACAATACAATTACAAATATAGCCTCCGTGTATGTAGCTATGATCTATATACATTATATTCTTACTTAAAGCATGTTTTAGCTCTCAAATGATGCCCGAGATAGTCTCCAACTATGTAGCTATGATATGTATATAATATAGTCATTCATCTTAAAGCATGTTTCAGCTCTACACAATAGTTAAGCTACAATCTATGTGCTCATATTTTTTATTTGATATTGATTTTGTATTTGATGATGCTAATGCAATTGAAGATGATCTCTAGCAGGTATATAATTGTAGAGTTAAATCAGTTATCTTTTTGATAGTGGATATTTCTGCTTGATTAATTTATGTTTATTCTTAATCTACTGCTTCATCCATGTTTTCCAAGATTATATATCTATTGTGTTTGTCTTTCGGTTTAGATATGGTCAATGGCATCATATTGGTCACATCAAGTTCTCAAGGTTAGTAATTCATTGTTGAGTTGATTGGAAAAGAAGCTAGTAGTAATTTGATAGGGCAATGGGAACAAATCCTAGTTGATGTTTCTCCTCCTACACTGCAGTTGTTAGATTTTTTAACTTTGTTGGGAAATCTCTTGAGCAAGTTGGATGACAGGGTGATCCCCCAAGTTTACACCAAATTAATTAGTTAATGTGCATGCAGGTGAGAGGTCCACTTGATCATATTACTTGATCTAAACCTGAGATAGTCCTATCCGTTTTTGATTGGAAAAAGGAATAAGAGAACGGATATCTTTCTATACAGGAAGTGCAATATACTCCTTTGTGGATCATCTATTCTTTTCTTTGTGATGGTGAAGAATGGTGGTTGCTAACAATCTATTCTTGTGGATTAAACTTAATTTTTTAGTAGCAGAACTTCCATCTTTTAAGCAATCCCATATGAACTTTACAATTTTTCTATGAATATCTCTGATTCCAGTCGCTATGTTTTTAACATTATCAACCTTACTATGCAAATTACCCTCTTTAGTTCTTTGTGCAGAGTATTCAAGGCAGAAAGATCAGGATGCAAGTTTTTGATTAAGCAGAGGGCCATAACCTATTTCTGCAAGGTTCCATTTTTACTTGACTATTTCACATACCAATTTTACAATTAAAGTTTGTTGTTTGTATATATCTTAGATTTTAACACTAACTTTCTTACTCTTCTAAACTGTGATATGATATTCTCTCACTGTGGGTTAAATCATCCATCATTCATGGAGTTTTATGTGGATTAATCGGATTTGCATGCAACATTATTGGCCAGGGAATCACAAATTGTCTGTTATATGTGGTGACGTGCTAAACTTGTAATAATTTATCTCAAAGCAGATTTTATTTCAAAATATCCGTAATGTATTACTTATCCTTTGGTGACATACATAATTTGAGAATTCTTCAAGGAATCTCTAGAAATTCAACATAGTTGATATAGAAGCAACACTTTCTTATGTCCACAAGGAGGTCAGTTCAGCACAACACATATACTGCCTTCAATCTTTTTATCTTCTTCGATGTCCTTACTATTGATTAAAGTTTTTTTTAGACCAATTGCTAAAAGTTTGTAAATACGTTTTATGACAAATTATATCAATGACCACTTATTTTAGATGATACTTCATTTAACTTGGTGAGAGCTTTGAGTGTTTGATGGATATAATTGTGAAAAATGCAGGTACAGTATTGAATGAAAAATTGTCTTTGATAGTAAGGAACTCCATACTCGCACTGAAGGACTAAAAGAATTGGGTGTGATATTTAAGGTACTTGGAGGTTACTCCATTTGCATGTACTAAAAGAATTGGGTGTGATATTTAAGGTACTTGGAGGTTACTCCATTTGCATGTACATATATTTATATTGCATGCATGTTGCAACTTCGTATTCATATGGCAATTGAATTGCAGAAAAGCTCAATCATAGCAAAAATGAAACTTCGAAGCAACCAAGGATTGTCTGCTGCTGTTTATTTAGATCGCATGGGTGTCTGCTGCTAAAACCAATTTGTGGATAAGATCTAAGCATGAGGAGACCATGCCCATTCTAGACATCTTGGCAATCAAGAAGCCTTAACTGTGAAAGATGCATATTGCTTAATGTCGAATTTGTGACTTTTCTTCTATATTTGTATCAAGGGTGAAGCGTGGGTTGTATCTCTTATGCTCCATATATATGTGTTGAGGTGCAGCGTTAGAGAAGGTGTGGAGAATTTACTGTTAGATTGGCATTTTATTAATATACAAGAAAAATTGGCTCATGCATTGTGTATATTGATTTCAATTTGTATCAGGTTTCCCACGTACAAAATATGCACAATTTGAACAACAATTTCAGTTCTTTAAAATTGTGGTGACTGATCAGTTTCGTCACCACAACTCGCCTGCCTTAAAGACTGTGGTGACGAAATACATGTCGCAATAAACATTGCAACGACCTTATTGTCACCAGAAACTGTAGTGACCCAGCTTTTGGAGATGGATTAGTGGTGACGAAGTGGCTGTCCTAATAGCCTATTTTGTCACTACAAGTCGTCATTTCGTCACTACAGTTTCGACACCGCAAGACCATTTTGTTGTAGTGTGTCCGTCGATAATATCCAGGATTGGATCATCCCACATCAATGGCTTAGCTTTAGGGAAGAACTCATGAAATTGTAAGGTTTGTCCACGTATGAAGGATTAAGTTATTCTTGAGATCGACGATATATTTGCATGTCGTCACTTTTAAGTTTCCTTACATAAATACACATTTACATATGTCTGAATACAAGTCCGTGCCAAAATGTTGTGATTCATATCACATATAGGAGAGCATGTTGTGATTCATAGACTTCAGGGGGGCGGGAGGGTGTGCAACCCCCCTGAAGTTTTCTCAAATTCCTGTCATATTAGATATATGCTATTATCCAAAAGGTAAAAATAGATTCCTTCAATCTCGCATGATGATACAACTGCAACATGTCAATTAAAAAATGATCCTAAAGTCTCATCGTTGTATATAGCATGCGGATAAAATTACAATAAAAAACCCAAGGATAAGTTCTCCCACTGTCCCCCATCCAACTAATGTTACGAAACCATTGTTTGTGTGAGAAGAGGAGAGGTCCTTCAATCTTTTTTCTTTCTCCATCAACATCAACCATCATCAATGCGGTTATGCATGCATATACTTTCTCTCTTCCTACATTAATTGCATTGCATGGATGTTTATTCTCAAACATTAATTGTCTACATGCATTAACTACAATACCGAATGATTTACATTATATAAATTAGAAAAGAAATACTTTTGAAGAGTTTGCATTTAGAAATATTAAATTATCAAGACATACATTCTAAAGGTAATTAGTTGAGTTTTTTATGTTTGAAATCGTTGAATGATGAACAAAAAAGTTTCAATTATTAAGCATTTGAAATATTGATGTTTATCAATATATTAAACATATATAGATTGTCGAATTATTAAACAAAATTGTATGCTACATTTTGAAAATTCAATTGTTAAATATTTATAAGCTTTAAATCATGGATAGAATGTGTTAAACGAATTGTTGTTACAAAGAAATTAGGATAATAATATTATATAATTAATGATGTTATTTTTCATGTGGTAATATACATATAGTTAGAGATTTTGAATAATTGTATAATAATAGTAGACAAGCTCAATTGCTCTTGTAATACATAGGAGATGGAGTTGTGTGGACGGTGAGAGAGGGGTCGATGCGAAGGCAATTGGATTGAACTTGACATCGGAGTAGAAGCAATGGCGGGAAGGTCAATATCGTAGGACTTGTCGGGGTTGAGCGGAACAACAATCATGTTGGCATTGGGACGGCTCATGATGGGGTACATGTAGGCGGCGGGTAGAAGGATGTAGGGGTGGGAATAAAGAACAAGACGAAGAAGACAAATAAAAATTTACACATGTACCCATATGTACCTCTATATTTCCTTTCCAATTACGCTTGTGCCCAGCGATAATTGTATTTGCAAAATCACGAAGAGGCGTGCGAGGAAGAAATTTTTGATTTTTATGTTTGATATGATTTCAAATGCATAGAAACTTAATGTTAGACCTTAGACATTACATATGTATCAACCTTTGGGTATATATATATATATATATAATATTAATGGCACATGATCTCAATTATTTTTGATATTTAACCGAATAGATCCACAAATGTAATTCTGCTAGGAGAGAATATTTTTTCACAATTTCGAATTATCACGCCTTTTAATTCTTTTAATCATTTATAATTGACTAAAAAGACTATGATATTTGACATCTTGCACTATATTTCTATTTGTAATATTATATTTTTTTCATATTTAGATATAAGAATGTCAACTGAAATAATTACTTCATTTTTCACAAAGAAGGTAGATGAAAGTGTTATTCCGAAAAAAATTAAATGCCTCCAATGATCTTAATGAAAATGAATGTCCTCTTGCAAAGATTCCACGAGTAGAAATTATTGATATAGATTATACTTTACTAAAAAGAGATCCAGCATTACGTCAGATGATTTGGGAATATCTGTTGAAAAAGAGAGAAGATATAATTCGAACTTATATTAACATGGAGCCTTGTCAATATGTTATGGCAAATTATCCATATAGCAATAGTTGAAAGTAACATCGACAGATTAAAGTAGCTTGGTTTAAAAAATTATTATGGTTATAGTATTCTCCTTTGAAAGATGTAATATATTGCTTTTGTTGTTATCTTTTCGCTGGTAAATATATTCCAAGTTGGTTACGAATGTCTTCGTTATTGATGGATTCCGTAATTGAAAGAAAATCAATGATGAGAAAAACTGTTCCTTGCTAAGTCATATTGGAGGTCAGGGATTAACACGAAATCTGACTTAAGAGTGTTTGAGAAAATTAATAAATAAATCACAATATATTGAACATATTTTTTACAAACAAGATGACAAGCAAATAAAAGAAAATCGATTGAGATTAGAGACTACTATTGATGTTGTACGGTGGCTGATTTTTTCAAGCATGTGCATTTAGAGGCAATGATGATAGATCTTGTTCAAAAAGTCGTAGGAATTATTTTGATAAATTTTATTGCTTCTTATAATGAAGTGGATAAAGTTGTCTTAGAAAATGCACTGAGAAATGCTAAATATGCTTCATCTAATGTTCAAAAAGGAAATTCTTTGAATTATATCATATAAAATAAGATGCTCCATTAGTGAAGAGATTGGGGATAAAACTTTTTGCATAATAATTGACGAAGTTAGAGATGAAGCAAAGAGAAAATAAATTGTAATTGTTCTGAGATTTGTAGACAAACAACGTAATTTACGTGAATGCTTCTTTGATATAGTCCACATTCCTGATACAAAAGCATCTCCATTGAAAGATAGATTATTCGGAGTTCTATTACAGAACAATCTCGATTATAGAGTAATAAGAGGTCATGGGTATAGTGGAGCTAGCAACATGCACAGAGAATGGAATGGGTTGCAGGTCATAATTATGAGAGATAAGAAATGTGCATATTATATCCATTGCTTAGCTCATCAGCTTCAATTAGCTCTTGTTACGGCCTCAAGAGAAGCGATTCTTATCCATAAGTTATAAATTGACAAGCATTGTTAATATTATTAGTGCATCTGCTAAACATCATGATGAATTATAAACTGCTCAAGCTGACGATATTTCGTATCTTCTTTCAATAAATAAAATTAAATCAGACATGAGAAGTAACCAGATTGGCACTCTACTACATGCAGGTGAAACTCGATGGAGTTCACATTATGGATCTGTATGTAGATTTATAAAAATGTATAGCGTTGTTTGCAATGTACTTCTGGCTATTGTAGATGGAGGTGATACTTATTTGCAGCGTTGATAGGCGGATGAAGCTTATGAGTCCATGACATCATTTGAGTTTATTCTTGTCTTACATATAATGGAGAATATCTTGGGAATCACTGAAGTTTTATGTCATATTCTGCAATAGAAAATATAGATATATTGAATGCTTTACAACTTATTTCATCTATAAAAGAGAATCTTCAGAAACTACGGGATGATGATTGGAATATCTTATTTGAGAAAATTGTATCATTTTATCAAAGTGAAGCATCAACATGCCATATTTAAATTCTTATTATTCTCAAAGTCGAACAAGGAATTGTGAATGTGGACCAGTGCTAGAAATTTCATTATTACATCTTTTAAAGTGGACTTATTTGATGCATTTATGATTCTCAATTATCATAGATTAATAACTATTTTAATAAATATGCTATTAATTTTCTTACTCTCAGTGCATCTTTGGATCCTGTGGATGGTTACAAATTATTCAATAGAGTTGATATGTGCAAATTAGCAAAGAAATTTTACACAACCGACTTTACATATCAAGAGATTATATTATTAGACAAGTAATTGCTACATTATCAATCAAATATCACCACACATCATATTCTAACAAATACTTCAAATCTAGTAGAACTTTGTCATAAGTTAGAAGAAACATGGAAGGCTAGAATTTATTATTTGGTTAGTAGGTTAATCTGCCTCATTTTGACCTTGACTATTTCAACTGCAAATATAGAAAGAGCATTTTCGATAATGAAGATCATAAAATCCAGACTTCGTAATAAGATGGAAGATGACTTCCTTAAAAGTTGTCTTTTGACATACATTGAGAAAGAAGTTGCAGAAAAATTATCAACAGACTCAACTATTGATGAATATGACTTAAAGTCACGATGTGTACAATTTAAGTAAATTCATTTTAGGTAAGCATGATGTATTAATTTTCGATCTTTCTTTAATTTTATTCTAAAAATATGATTAATTTCTATAATTTTTTGATGTCAGGTTTGATGTGAATCAAAATATGACATGATTGATTAGAAGACATGTGCAAAGTTTACATTTAGTTCAAGATAATTTTCGTATGTGAATTTTAATTCATCAAATTTTATTAAAAATTTTATGCAATTTGAACATTTTTTTACATTTTTAAAAAATTATTTAGCAAATAATTATGTTATATATTTGTAAAATCTTTGCATGGTATGGACATTAACTCAATCTAGCCCCCCAAAGATAAAATTCTGGCTTCGTCTTTGGTTGTGATTAGGAAATTTAATGGTCTTGTATGATCATATGTATATCATATGTGAAAGGTTAAGTAAAGAATCTTAAGTGCATCGCAAAAGCGTGAAGATCGCATCATATGCGATCAAGCGACTATTCGCACTAGTTGTTCAGTGCAACAGAATTTAAAAAAATTAAAGTGATGAAACCATGAGATCCAAGAACACTTCTCAGATCATTTCATCTAGACCAAAAATAGATATAAGAATACCTCTTGAAGAATGGTTGCAATCGCTGTCTCTAAGCAAAGAGACCTCCTGTCTCAAGTCCAACCCGAGGAGGAGACGCTTACGAGCACGTTGATGAAACACAGACTTCTTGCAATCCAAGATAAAGATCCAAGCTCTGGAACTCCTGATTTCATCAAACGAAATATAACGTCTTCTTCACGAGCAAGAAGCATCAAAGAAGATAAAGATCTGTAAGTAGTCAATCTGGCAACACAACATCGTCGCGATGACTACGATTCTCTCTAGCACAAAGGGAGGACGGTTACACTTGATAGAGAGAGGGGGAGCGTGTGATGAGAATGAGAGAGAGAGAGACTTGCGAAAATGTTGTAAAAGAAGAGTTAGGGTTACCTCCTCTTTTATAGTATTTTGGGAATGGATCACAATCCATGTGAAACACAACACTAATGGTGAGATTGATTTGTGTTTCTATTAAATGGCCATATTTTTATTGTCAAAAATACAATAAAAATTAAATTAAATCAAATCAAATCAAATATATATATATATATCGATATTATCAATTTAGTTTGACTAAATCAATATCCAATAAAGGATAAGGAAGGTGGCTAGCCATCTTCAATGTATGGAGGGGACAAGTACCTTGAACAAGTCAAGGGTGGTCATTTACCCTCCATATTAGGAAGGTTGTTCCCTTTCCAATTTCTATGAGATTATTATATCTCATATAGTTCTTTATTTATTTACAACAACTTTGTTGTAAATTAATTCAAAAAACAAATTCCAAATTAATTTTGTAAATATTTCAATCATTCCACTAAATAAGTGTGAATCATATTCGCACATCCAATATAAAATGTAAATTGTATTTCCAATTAATTTTCAATGTGAATCCAATTCACATCAACAATGAATTTGTAGATACTATTTACAATAAACTCTCTCTAATATATTATAAATCACATTTATAATATATACAAATAATATGGATAGTGTTATCTACATTATTCATATCCTTGATAATTAAATCACAGATCGATATTCTCATGCATCTAAATAATATGAATCAAAATCACATTATTCATGATAATTAAAATCACATTTAATTATCAATTTCTCAATGCTCAGATACACAATTCATCAATAGAATTATTCTTGAACTCTTTCAAGAATAATGTGCTTTCTTCACGGATACTTGGAGATAAGGATAGGGCGATTGTACGTTCCACATATAGTGACTTGGATGTTGAGATCATATCTCAAATCCAGATCTCGGGGACCTCCCATAGATGTTTGATTAAATCAAAATCGTAGATTTAATCTTCACATTGCATCCTAATCACATTCAGACCAATGTCCAACATTTGGACTAAGATTAGATCACTTCTCTACTAAGAGGAGTCACTAAAATACAAACCTATTTCATCATTCCCTCGGAATGGAAGCGTCGTGGTTATACAATCGTTTATGATAACATCACCTTCATGTATTCCTAATACATTTACATCCTGCATACTGGAAGACATAGAAACTCGAAGTTTTAGATCTCTTTTAGATTGTCTCCTTCAAGGTTTCATCATTAAGTTTCTCGTTCGGTCATTAGGAGTTGGTATTGATCACATGCTTTCCAAATACATATATCATACCTACATATTCTTGTCATGCTTCCAAAGAAAGACAACCATGCATGGAATTTGATCAGTCCCCATACCTCATGAGTGAGCTCATATCTTTCGGTCTAGTAGTGGACCTGTATGACCCCTTTAAGAGATCGTGTTACTCATATGCCCTCATATGCACACTAGATCATCGGTGTAGACCTTGAATAGGTCATCAATTTATCGATATGCCAAATATACATACTCAGACATATAGTAACACATATGTCTCTGGTCAGAGGATGCGTGCTTGTATCATGACAGCATACGACATAGGTCTTGGTTATCTCGATCTCGTTAAGTCAACTCTTTGAGCTAACTTATCTAACACCTTCGAATCTCTATTCCTATGCAGAGGACAAGTATCAAGAGGTCGGCTATATATCAACCTTTAGAGAAAGGATTACCATCTCCTTCTCATGCTGGAGATCATCTCTTAATAATCACTAGACGGTGCTTGATGAGTCCTCAATCTAACTCTTTAGATAGAGTACCTCCAAAAATATATTTTGTGCATATGACCTCTTTTGATTTTGGGTCTCATAAAAGTTGTAAATCTCATTGAGACGAACAACTTTCATGTCGACCACCTTTTTATTTGACTTCATTTACTCCTTTTTTACTTTTATTTATTTTTTTTAATCTAATTTTTTGTTTTATTATTTTTTATTTTACTTTACTTTTATTTTTTATTAATTTTTTTTAATTTTAATTTTTAGTTTTTACTTTTTTTTATTTCTTTTGTCTCGGTTCTCTTCTCTCTTCTTTCTCTCTCTTCTCTCTTCTTTTTCTCTCTTCTCTCTTTTCTCTCTGGCACGTGTTGTGCGCGTGTCATACCTTCCCTCACCCTCCTCTATCGTACCTATCATTACCCTCATCCGCCATGCACACACTAAGTCGCGTAGCTCGCAGCCTGATGAACGCGAAATCCGCCTCTTTAATAATGATGAATTATAGTATATGAGGCGAAAATCGGTCGATCAAAAACCACACTCTTTGAATGTCGTGGAATATTTTTACTTGCCAAATCTACCAAGGTCGAACACATGGAACGGTGATTCTTAGCTGCGTGGTTTTAAATTAATTAATTAATTAATGTTTGATTAATTTCTATGTTGGGATCATATAAAACAATGCAATGATGAAGATACAATGCAAAGAAAATAAACAGAGAAGATTATGTCCAGGAACTGCAATTTTTAAACGTATTAAATCCTCAAATAATATGATCAATAAATACTCAAAATCAATCATAGATCAAAAAAAGAAATTCAAATTGTAATTTATCCAATCAAATCTAAGTTGTAAGGAGGGTAATGAATTATCCTGTTAGGACTCATTGTAATCCGCTCCTCAAAATCACTATTTAATCAGAGAAATGATAAGGAAATTAATTAAACTCTTCCTCGATTTAGCCCCATGCACAGATTAATTTATTGGGAATAATCCACAATGATATGAAGGAGTTAATCAAATTAAAATTCTCATCTGAATTCCTGCAGAAGATGTCGTTAATCTCGCAAGCATAAATATGTCAAAATTAGCCTGCATATGTCAACAGAGATCCTCAGATAATAATTATCAATAGACAACTTCAGATATGTCTACTATGGTAAGTGGTAGAGCATGAAAAGAGCTTCAAAATGACATATTATATGCTAAAAACGGAGTTCGTATGAGTAAGATATGCTAGAATGAATTTACAGGGACTAAACTGTAAATAAAATAAATTTTTTCCTTCAAAAAGGTCACTGGAGGGGCTTATTTGTAATTTCGTAAAGTTGGATGGGTCCCTCTGCAATTTACCTCTGACGGGGGTATATCTGCAATATCTGAGACTTCTGGGGACTTCGGTGCAATTTACCCAAAGCGCGCGTGCGACGCACGTGCGCCCGGAGGCTCGGAGGCAAGGCAGAGGCTTGGGGGTCCTGAGCTTGAGGTTCGGACCCGTGCCTGAGGTTTGGACAGTCGAGGCTCCACGTGGCAGCGAGGCGGAGCCTTGGAGGTCGAGGCAGAGGCTCGGGGGGGGGGGGGGGGGGGGGCGAGCCTAGGTGGCGGCTAGTGGAGGCTCGGAGACCCCGAGGCTGAGTGCGGTCCCGAGCCTCCACGTGGCATGTTATGCGAGGCTCGGAGAAGGGGTCGACTCGAGCCTTGAGTCTAGGCCTGAGGCTCGTGGAGGGTGTGTGGCGGAGTTTGAACCGTTGGATCAAGGGTTGCCCTTGACCCAACGGTTGCTGATTGTCGAGGCACGGTGGACGTTGGTCGGGCAGGCCATGGCGGGGGCGAACGGCTGAAGTGGAGGCGGTGGGCGAGGGTGGCCGAAGCGGAGGCGGTGGGAGTTGCGCTCCTGTGGAGGAGGAAGAGCGCGGCGGTCGTGGCGACGGCGAAGGAGCGGTGGAAATGGCTGACGCACACGGAGGGGCGGCTGGGCTCGACTTCGGTGTTGACCAACAGCGGAGGAGGGATCTCGATCAGCTCATGTACCTACACGCAAATCGAATGAGGGTGAAGAGGCGCATATGGTAGTGGACGGTGAGGTTTGTGGGTCGTCGGGAGGGGGTAGAGAGGGAAAAAATGCCCCTGCTCCGATGGTCTTCGCTTCAATCGATGTGGCGGAGGACGTCGAGATGCTTCGCAGCACCGAGGACGGAACTGCAGCAAGGCTATCAAGCCTTGGATCACGTCGTGAAGGGGGTTGCCGCTGTCACCGGCCAAGCTGGAAGAAGGGCGGATGGCTTGTCTGGACGGCGACTATGGGTATTTAACGGGAGGTGTGTTACGCGACGAGGGACGACAAGCATTACTAGGGAGGTGGAGGTAGAGGATGTGTAACGACAAAGGGGGAGGAGCGAGCGACGCGGGGACGTTTCAGGAAGGGAAGTACAAATGCCTAGATGGGGAAGAAGCACAGGTCACATGCTGGGCACGTGACCTGGGCGCTGGAGAGAGGAGAGGGGTGCCACGTGGCACGCCCAAGGGCAAAACAAATCAAAAAATAAAGATAGAAGAAAATAGAAAATAAATAGAAGAAGACCTCGAATCAAAAAATTTCCTTCACGAAAGTTGTTCGTCTTGACGAGATCTAAAACATTCATGAAGGACTTGGAAGCAAAAGAGGTCATCTGTGAGAAGTGGTATTTTTGGTGGTTCTCCATGTGTATAGAAAACCGGCTTTTTGGAGTTTTGTAATTTTTTGGTGGTTTAAAGAGGATAAAATTTAGAAAAAAAATATGATAAAATACAATAAAATTATTTACACACTAGTCTATTTTTTTGATTTTTAATAAATAAGAAAATAGGAAAATAAAATAGAAGTATGAAACACACATTTTTTGTACAGACTCACAACGGACACTTGGACTCAGTCAGTTTCTTTGATTTCAGTTTTAATTTGTATTTGGATTTTTGTGTTGCTTAATAAAAGTTTCATCAAAGAAAATAAATGATGAAGAAATAAAATTAAAATGGTTAATTATGTACATAAAAACTTCGATCAAAAATAGCAAAAAGTTAAAATGTGCAAAAGAGGCCCAAAATCCAACTTTCACATATGAACTCAGAATTTTATGAAATTGGTCTTGTTTTGAAGGTATTTTAAAATTAAGTACTTTAAAAGTGAGCAGAACAAAATCGGACACTGTATGAGGGAGATATGCTCGTTTTAGTCTGTCAGATGTGAAATTAGATTTTGGGATTATTTGACACTTATTTGAGTTAGTAATTTTTGTATTTTTTTATTTAATATTGTTAGTGATATCTACACAATGGAGGTGATTTGGGGTCAATCGGAGTTAGGATGAATTAATTAAAAATATGAGAAGTTAGCAGCTTTTTGGGCTAATTTACACTTGGAATTTTTAATGCAATTATGCATGATGAAATGCAAATATTATTTACACATGAATGAATGTTAATGATGATTTATTAATGATTAAATGCTTGTGAATTTTGGAGAACATAGCCTAATTGACTAATATAAGCATGATGAATACGAGATTCATCACAACCGTTACTTGTCGCCTCCACTTTACTCACCTCTCCTGGGCATTACCCTTGCCTTGCCTCCATAAGATGTCGCCCTCCTGATCACCACCATCCGCGGTTCTTCATCTTCCAGCAAGCAAGAGAAAGAGGGAGACAACCCCCGTCTAGTAATTGTAGTGAAGGACGTCGTCCTCTTCGGCAAAATCCAGCCCGCTCGGCGTGCTATTGCGAGCCTTGAAACTCTCCAAGCCTTGTTACATCTACCCATAGCTTAAGGCGATGATCAGAGGATCTACTTCCATTCCTCTTTCGTGTACCTATTTGTTGGATATGCGAGCTCACAACGTGCCATTATGCAATAAATGTTATTACAAATATCATTCCCTGATCTAAAATGAAGAATAACTAATTTGCATAATACGTCCCTTAGTACAATTAGAGTTATATACCATGGTCATCTTAATGATCATACATCTGTTGATTCAATTATTGAATCATAAAGGTGGGTGCTTAGATGAATATCTAAAGAGTTAGATTGAGGGCTCATCAAGTATCGTTAAATGATTATTAGGAGATGATCTCCTACCTGAGAAAGAGATGGCAATCCTTTCTCTAAAGGCTTATATCTAATCGACCTCTTGATGCAGGTCCTATGTATAGGAACAGAGATTCAGAGGTGTTAGATAAGTTGGGTCAAAGAGTTGACTTAATGAGATCGAGATAACCAAAGACCTGTGTCGTATGCTGTCACGATATAAGTACACACCCTTTGACCAGAGACAGATGTGTTATTATATGTCTGAGTATTTACATTTGGCAGACCAATAGGTTGATAACATAACCAAGTTCTATACACCGGCACGCTGGTATGCATGCAAGGGCATATGCGTAATACGATCTCTCAAAGGGATCACACAAGTTCATTGTTGATCTGAAAGACATGAGCTCACTCATGAGATATTAGGAAGGATCAAATTCCGTGCACGGTCGTCTCACTTTGGAAGCTTGACTGAATTTGTAAGGTTTGATATATGCTTTTTGAAAGTATATGATCAATATCTAGGTATGATATATGATTTTGGAAAGTATATGATCGATACCAACTCTCAATGATCGAATGAGAAACTTAATGATAAAACCTAAAGTAGACAATGTAAATTTGATCTCATACTTCGGGTTTACTCTGGGTCTTCCAGTATGCAAGATGTACAGGTATTAGGAATACTTGAGGGTGATGTGATCATAAATGATTGTATAACCATGATCTACCATTCCGAGGGAGTGATGAAACATGTCTGGATTTTAGTGACTCCCCTCATAGAGAAGTAATATGATCTTAGTCCAAATGTTGGACATTGATCTGAGTGTGATTCAGGTGTAATGAGAAGATTAGATTTGCGGATTTGATTTAATCAAGCATCTATGAGAGGTCTGCAAGATCTGAATTTGAGATGTGATCTCAATATCCAAGTCAATATACGTGGAACAGTACAACCGCCATGTCCTTATCTCCAAGTATCCACAGAGAAAGCGCATTATCCTTGAAAGAGTTCAGGATAATTTCATTGTTGATATATGTATCTGCGCATTGAGAAAATTGATAACTAAATGTGATTTAATTATTATAAATAATATGAATTTGATTCATATTATAAGGAGAGTTACTAAGATAATTAAATGTGATTTAATTATCAAAGATGTGAATAATGTGAATGTGATTCATATTATTTGGACACATGAGAATAGAGATCTAAGATGATTAAATGTGATTTAATTATCATGGATATGAATAATATGGATAGCACTATCCATATTAATCATAAATATATTGTAAATGTGATTTGTAATATATAAGAGAGATACTATTGTAATTTATATTTACTGATTAATTATTGATGTGAATTGGATTCACATTGGATAATTTAATTGAATATATAATTTACATTTTATTTTGGGATGTGAATATGATTCACATTTTTCCAATGGTATGATTGCAATATTTACATGTTAATTATGAATTATTTTTGTGAAATAATTTCAATAAATGTTGTTGTAAATCTTAGAGATATCATGAGATAATGAGATCTCATGAGATGATGAGATCTCATGAGATATTGAAGAGATAGATCGCCCCCCCCCCTTTTTTGGGGATAAGGTCAATCTTCTCATTGTCTCCATGATTAATTAATTAATTTGATTTGAAATTACTTACATTGATTTATCAATATATATTAATTTGCCCATGGATCTCCGTCTCCTTCGGTACGCCTCGCTCATGAAGAAGACGTCAGATCTTGTGTGATGAGATCAGAAGATTCATCGCTTAGATTATCAACATGTATTGCGAGGAGCACACGTCTCATCAACGTGCTCGCTAGCGTCTCCTCCATTGGATTGGACTTGAGATAGGAGATCTCTTCGTTTAGAGACTCGATCACAACCACGCTTCAAGAGGTAAACCTAATACTTCTTTTTGATTTAGATGAAACGATCCGATAAGTGTTCTTGAATTATGTGGTTTCATCGATTTTAAATCACGCTGCCTTGAGCTACTAGTACGACTAGTCGCTCCCGATTGCATACAATACGATCCTCACGCTTCTGTGATGCGCTTAAGGATCTTCTCATATCCTTCAAGTAGTATCAGAGCATAGATCAGAGGTTTTGGATATGATCCATAAACCTAAGATGACTTGGACAATTTTTTGATTGTGTGATGTTTCATCGCATTTCATTCATGCAACCCTGTTTGGTACATTTTTTTGCTCTGTTTAAAAGTATTTAAAAAGTGATTATACTTGTATAATGTTCTTCATTAATTAAGGAAACCAAGGGATTTGAGTTTGCGTTATTTGGAATCTGTTTGCTCAAGATATTATCTTTTTAATGAACATATATCCGCTATTTCAGGGATGATGAATCTTGACGTAATTAAAGAGTTAGTTACTGTTTTGAAACCCCTAGACATGTGTGTTAATTACTTGTGTTCTATTATAAATTAGATTAGCAAACTTTGGAAACTTATTTTGCTTGATTTGGATTTAAATTAATTGAGATATTCTAGTTTTAGTAAGTAGTGGTCATTGCTGGAAATTACATACTTGATCACGAACCTTGTGATTGTCATTCAATTAAATTAATGGAAATTAATGGTTAATTTTCTGAGATAATTATTGATGAATATTTTTGAAATATTTAAAGATGATGATTATTTCCTTGAATAACATTGACCATAACCAACTTGATTAAATATGATCTAGATCACTATTGGTTACATGAACCCTCCAACAAGCATTGATGCTTAAATAGGATTAGGCATTTGTTTAACAAATCTCCTTATAATGTTAATCAAAAATATTTTGATTATATTATATGGTATAATCTCGGTTGAAAGATCGATTATCATCTCAAGTACAAAGTGATCAATTGACATTATCTTGATCTAAGGTGGATATGGTGTCTAGTCAGGGAGCATTGGGGTAGTAGGTTACTCCGTGAGCGGTATGTCCCACTCTCGTCGAAACTGGCCATGACAACGGGTAAGGAAGGGATAATGCTTGAAGCGATTATGATGTATTTTTCTAATTATTCAAAATTCGAATAATATATATTTTGATATTATACCATCCTTCAAGTATTGATCGAAAATTATTTGTAGGTTGATCGATTAGATTGATAATTGATTTAATATGATTAAATGAATTAGATCCAATTAAAATTATACACTCTATTATGAATAGAGTTGTAATTCCCTTAGAAGAATTAATTATATGAATATGATTCATAATTATTAATTAAAATTTGGACATGATATGGAGGATTACATAAGTGACATCCATGGTCTCCCATCAAGGCGAAGGGTTCTGTCGCTAGGGATTATATGTAGGAGACTCATGTCCGAAGTGACAGCTCCTGCATACAAGTGCATCTGGATCAGGCTCTTTGCTTCTTGAAAGAGTAAGGTTGTATGCATAGTGACCCCAATATCAAGTCCTCATATTATTGGAGCGATATTGGATTGCACGTAGCGAGTTCTAATCCTATTGACAGTTGGTTCAATTAACAATGGGTCAACATCACCTTATGGGTGGTGGGCCCGGGTGTTGACGATCGAATTGAGAATGTAAGTTGGACTTGCAAGGTCGGAATGAATTCTGCTTCTTTTTATCCAAGTTACAGGTTCTCATATTATTGGGATGTGGCAAAGATAAGAAAGGAGATCCCAGATCTTGCTTGAGATGTAATGGTAAGCATATCTCTTACATTGAAAGTGATTAAGGGAATGAACTTTCATTGTTGACAAGGTAAGACAACTTTGATATAAAAAATCCTAAATTAAAGTAAAATATGTAAATATATTTATGCAAATTTCTTATTTCAGGTAATCCTCATTAACCCACTCAATACTATACTCAATAATAATCAGAAAAATATCATGGATTGGATCCATGATCAAGATATTGTACTTGCAGCTGGACACATAATATATGTGGTTGCAATGCGCAAGTTTTCCTCATAATGATGAATGACAATTAAATAGACAATAGGACTACAAACCTAGGGTTTGTATGTCCCTATAGTCTTGATCCCTCATCAAATGTACTTTAAAAGTGGCATGTCGATGATGATTGTAATTATCAAATAATCCTTATATAATCTAAGAAGATGTTCTGGCATATATATGTGCTCTAGATATTTAATCATGAATGACATGGTTCACTGTATCATGTAGAATGGTGGTTTTTATAAGAGATGATGTATTCAAAATGTTTGAGTACCTACCTGAACCTAAGTCTTTAAGAGTTAAGATGTATGCGGATATGATGAGTGTCATCATTCTATTGTCTATACTCAAGTCCTTCATGAAGCTTTATAATATTTATATTGTATGAATTAAATGAAGCATGTATAAATGTTGAAATACTCTTATATTGAAATCCTTTGAATTCAACATAAGAGATCATTTGTCTTAAGCAATGGTTGTTTATATATGAAAGGAGCGCAGTGGAAAGGAAAGTCATAGAGTTAACTGTACTTCTATGGTTTCCATACATATGACATCCAAAGAGATGGATGAATGCCAATACTGTAATAAGCTGATGTACTGATAGTATGACTATTTAGACTATCTAGGATCCTTAGAGAAGGACTCGTATAGTGTATCGGAATAATCTACATTTAATCATTGAAATTGACTTTCTTATTTGATAAGATCAAAATCTAATAATTATATCCCATTCTGCTAATGACACTTGCAATTGGTTGCATATGTTTTCGAAAATTAGAAAATTTAATCTGAAGGTTTAATAGTCATCCACATAGATATTGATGCAATTGTTGCAATAATCTCTATTAGATAGATAGACTTCATATTTTCAGTGGGAGGGCCCTTAGTCTTAGAGAATGTCTCTACGATCTAGATACTAGAATACACTCATTGTTATTTCTAAATGTTGGGAATAAACATGAATTCCGGAATGGACCTATCATAAATAGTTATGATGGATATATTTAAGATAGTAATCTAATATCTGGAGGACTCTACTGAATTAGAAAATTAATGAATGGTTCATTAAAATTTCTAATGCTGAAAATTGAACCTTAAAAGATCAATAAGGAGATGAAGATCATTTGATAATGATCTGGCATCAAGCCCTGGACATATGTCTATTGATGGGATCAATAAACTACTAAGAGACGAACCTTTAGAATGTCTGAAATTTCAAATCTTACATACTTTTGAATATTGTATTCAAAGTAGAAAATGTCCAATTCACCCTTCTCCAGGAATGGTGTTAGACACCAAGGTATTCAAGATCTCATACACTTGATGTATGTGGATCATCTGTATCATAATAAATAATGATGATATGTGATATCATTCAATGACTATTTGTGATATGAGATTTCTTCCCTTCACCCTAGAAACCTTTGAAATGTTCAAAGATTCCATGATTTTGGTTTAGAACCAAAGTTTAAAGGAAGATCTAATCAAGGTAGCTTGTACCTGTTAGATGAATTCAAGGAATACCTTATGGAGATAGGAATGTCATTCCTATCTCACTCCTCTTGATACACTTAAACTCAAGTGAGTTATAGGGAGATACAATTGGATCATGTGTGACATGATTTTATCTATGATGAATCTTAACAAAATTATCTCTTAGTTTCCTAGTATATATGTAATAAGACTACAATATATATATCCTTAATAAGATTACATGCATCTAAACCCGAAAACCTTCATAAGCTAAGGTTTGGAACCTAGCCTTGTGTTGGACACTTGAGGATTTAAGGTTGCTTAATCCATGATCATGTCATGGATGCAACTAGGATGGAATATGGCATCATAGAGTGCCAATTCATTAGGAAAATATAAGATGGTATTGGATACCTACTTTATGACCTTGAGATTCTTAAAAGATCTCATCTCTAAGGATATGATTCTTAGAGGATGACTCTCTTGAGAATCAAGATAAGAATTAAATGAAAGAACTCATTTAATCTTGACAAGATACCGAAGCTCCTGAAATTGGAAACTAAAAGGATAATTAAAGATAAAACATTAATACCTATTCAAATGAGTTTGAGGATGGATTCCATATGTCATAGAAATTCAACAATGATCTTACATCATGTGATGAAGCTTCTGAAGATCATGACATGGAAAGATGGATGTTAGCAATAAAGTCTAAAGTAGACTTCATATACAAATGTTGTATATGGATCCTCGAGGATCCACCTATATGGGTAAGACCCGTTAAGGTGTAAATGGATCTTCAAGAGAAAGAGAGAACCTGGTGAGATGGTAGGGACCTTCAAAGCACAGTTCGTATCCTCAAGATATACATAGAAAGAAGACATCGCTTGCGATGAGACTTGCTTTCTAGTTACCATGCTTAAACCCATCAGAATATTGCTTTCTATAGCTACACAATATGACTATGGCATCTACAAGATGTGAGTCAAGATTGCATTCCTTTGTAAATACATCTCTGAGGTTATTCATATGAAGTAGCCCCAGGGCTTCATAGTTGAGGAAAACAAGGAGTGCAAGCTAAGGAACTTCATCTATGGACTTGAATAAGCTTTTTGTAGTTGGAACATTTGATTTGATGAAATTATAAATGTTAAGATTTCATATAGAATCTTAATGAACAGTGTGAAGTTTAGTGGGGGTGCCATTGTGTTCATTATGCTAAATGTAGATAATATCCTAATCATTTGGAATGATATAAGGATTATAATAACTATTTTATAGTATGTCTATTCCATACCTCGATATATGATCTCAAAGATACCTCTTAGATCTTAGTTCTGAAGTTGTTCAGAAGCACATAGAAGAGGGTATTGGGACCGTCACATTAGTGGTACACCTCCATTCTTGGATAACCCCAAGGAAGGCTTCCTTCCCTTAAGATATGGTACTGACCTATTTAAAGGGATATCACTTCAAAGAGTTGAGGATGTGAATACCAAAGCTATATACCCTAGTGCATCAACTTTGAGAAGCTCAGTGTATGCTAGATGTGTACAAAAGTCAGATGTCTGTCAAGCAATGAGAGTTGTAAACTGTTACTAATCTTACTATGGAAATAAAATACTTGATTGCAGTAATAGAAATATCTTCAAAGATGACAAAACTTTAGAGATAGTGATCTCTAAGTCTTATCTTCAAATAATTAAGACTTTATAGATGGAGATCTAAAAGATCTTAACTGTGAATACCTTAGGAGATAGAGATCTCCAGGAATAAGGGTATTCTGATAAGGATAATGGAAATACTAGTTATAATAATTATTGAGTTCTAGTGTCAAGACACTATAACTGACAATATTGAGTATTGGTTGCATAAGATGCAACACTTGCATTGGATGCAAGAACCGTTACTGGGAGATATGTAAGTGTCGTAAAAGTACTTGGCATAGTCTCTCGGGAATAAAGTGACTGGTCAGCTTACCTAGCTATTTTTCTAAATAGCATATGATTGTCACATGAGTGTGGATTTAAATGATTATCCCATTAACGGCTCTTTGGGCTAGTGGGAGATTATTGGACATGCGAGCCCACGGCGAGCTATTATGCAATAAATGTTATTGCAAATATCATTCTCTGATCTGAAATGAAGAATAATTAATTTGCATAGTAGGTCCAGTAGTACAATTAGGGTTATCTACCATGGCCATCTTAATGATCATACAACTGTTGATTCAATTATTGATCCATAAAGGTCGGTGCTTGGATGAATATCTAAAGAATTAGATTAAGGACTCGTCAAATACCGCCAAATGATTATTAAGAGATGATATCCAGTCTGAGAAGGAGATAGCAATCCTTTATCTAAAGGTTAATATCTAACTGACCTCTTGATGCATGTCCTCTATATAGGAATAGATATTCGAAGGTGTTAGATAAGTTGGGTCAAAGAGTTGACTTAACAAGATCGAGATAACCAAAGACCTATGTCGTATGTTGTCACGATATAGGCACGCATCCTCTGACCGGAGACAGGTGTGTTACTATATATCTGAATATGTACATTTGACAGACCAATAGGTTGATGACCTAACCAAGGTCTATACACCGGTGCGCTAGTGTGCAAGCAAGGGTATATTGATAATCGAGATTTTGCGAGGGTCTAAAGTAGTCCACACAAGGCGGGACCACAGTGTCGATGAGCGACCGCTCACGAAACCTCAATTAATCAACAATTAACCCACGAAAATCAAATAAATCAATGAAAATAGAGGTGGAAATCAAAATTTATTATAACTCTACAAAAATGTGTATAGTGTGCAAGTGTGTAGAGGTCGAACACAGGGAGCAAGCAAGATAGATCGGACACAAATGTGCAAAATGTGATATGTGATCAAATGTCTACAAGCAAATTTTTGTGGGTTTTTTATTTTATAATTTTTTTATTTAATTTTTGGATTTTATATTTTTATATTTTGATTTTTAATTTACTGATTTTGTATTTTCTTTTTATATATGTTATATTTTTTATTTTCTTTCTATCTAAATAGAATATAAATAAAGTAAGAGAAGAGAAAGATTGAGTATTTATAAAAATAAGGAAAAGTGCTCAAAAATCAGGAAATCAAACGTTTTTAGTCTTTTTATAATTTTTAGATGTTTTTGTGATTTTTAGATATTTTTCTGAACTTTTTTGGTGTTTTTAGAAGTCAAAATACTAGAAAACAGTGAACTAAGCTACTGGCCGAAATTAAAATGAGGGTTAAAAATAACAAACAGTATCAAAATTCCTCAAATTAATTTTAAATCAAAGAGAATAAATCAGAAAAAAATATAGAAACTGAGTTTGCATTTTTAGGATTTTTATTGAATTTTCCAGATTTTTAGGAAGATTTTTGGAGTTTTCTAATTTTTAGGATTTTTGTTTTGAAATTTTTAATGATTTTTGGATATAAGTTAAAAGACACAAAAATACACAAAAGATAATTTTTTTTGGAATTTTTAAAGGGGTTTTTATAATTTTTATGTATTTTCTAATGCATACAGCGCTGAAAATGCATGTTTTTATTTTTAATAAATATTAAAATGCAATGGAAATGTAAAATAAAAATATGCCGTGAAACTAGAATGCAACAGAAACTTATGGTAATTTTTGTGAATTTTTTAGAGATCTAGAGATGCATGAAATAATTAGAAACAACAAATGGAAAAATCACACTAGTAGGGGCAATTTTGTAAATAGCCAAAAGTTAAAGGATCACAGTGCAATTTTCACATAAATTATATAGCTAAATAAATTGTTTCTGGATCGATTACAAATAGACAAAGTGCAAAGGTAGATTCTGCAAAAATGCCAACTCGTACGTGACATGCATGTGCGCCTGACGAGGACCTAAGTGCAATATGAGAAAGTTACAGGGGCATAAATAAAAAATGTCCAGAAAATTATAACTGCTAATAAATGTTTTTGGACTGAAGATAAATATGAAAAGACCCGGGGGTCATCTGCAAAATTGCCACGTCACGTGCGCCACGCACGTGGCCTGATAGGGACCCAAACAAAATAATACAGAAGTCTAGGGGCTATACATAAATTCTACAAAAGTAATATAAAGGCAGATGAAAGATTTAGTGCCTAATATTAAATACAAAATTTCACGGGTTAAGTGCGCAAAATACCCATGAAGGCTCAATCGGACGACGGCAAAGCTTTCACTTATCCACGTGGCGAGCTCCGATTGCATGATGCTGCTTCGCGATCGATGGCTGAGATTAGAGGATCTCCGACTGATCTGACGGTGGCGCGTGGGGAGATCGGACGGCTGCTGCTATGCTTGGGCAAAGATCTTGATCCGACGGCGAGGACAAGCAATGGATGAACAGGGAGGATGGGTCATCAGTGCGAGCTTCCTCCGGCTGTGGCGTCCTCCTCCGGCGTCCGTTGTGGCTCCAAAAATGCCAGGCGTCACCTTCAGGCCTGCTCTCGGTGCTGGGGGCCTCAAAAAGCAATGGTGGCCACTGGGGCTCTTCCACGACGTCGGAGAAGAAGGGAGGTCCCAGGTGCCTCCGGCGAGGGTGAAAATCGCCTCCAGGTATGTTCGTTGCTCCAGGTACCTGCAAAGGACAGTGAAAGAGTCGGGGGAAAAATGCCTCGACTCTGCAGCGAGGTGAAATGAAGTGGCGAGCGGCGAAAATGGAACTCGTTGGAGCAAGCTCCGGCGAGGGGTAGCGTGGAGATTAATTGGGTGCTAATCGAAAACGAGCAGGGGAAATGGATCCTAGGATTATGGCGAACCTAAAAATGCATGAAAAGTACATAAAAACACAAACCTCGAGGGTTGAAAACCCAAGGTAGACCTCGACGGCCAGGTGGTCGGAGATGGTTGGAATCCGATCTTCAGCCTCGCCGCACCTCGACGGGGGGTGTGGGGAGTCTCCCCTGTCACTGGAGTCTCACCCTACCCTCTCTCGGAGGTCTGAGGTACACGAAGATGGTTCAAAGAGAGAAGGAAGATGGGCTGGGTTTTTGAAATAATGGTGGACAGGGCATGAAGAACGAGGGATGGCGGTCGCATCGATGGTCCATTCTCCTAGATAAGCTAAGGGCGTGTAACGTCAACCATAGGAGAGAAAAAGTCGTGAAGAGTCAATCATGAAAAGATGTAAGACGTAGCCTACAAAAATTGGCGAAAACCAAGAAAAAGCCACATCTGACAGGGCCACAGGGGGCGGGTCAGAGAGTTGACCCACGGTCAACTCTCGGACCCTCTTGGTTGGTCCACGTGGACCACCCAGGAAAAACCGTGGAGAAATCATTTGTAAAATCATTTTAAAATAGAAAATGAATTTATTAATTTTTTATTATTAAAATAAAAAATGTTTATTATTTTAGAAAGTATTTTATGGTAATTTTTAATTATTTTTATGAGTTAAAAAATACAAGTTACCTTTTACACCCTTCTTAGGTATCTGTATCTATATATTTTAATGTTTTATTTTTATTTTGTATATTTAATTTATTATTTTTGTTTATTATTTTATAAATTTATAGAGTATTTTTACACACTTAACTATATTTTTATTTTATTTTTCTAAGGTATTTTGTACACTCGATAAAATATAAGAATGAATTATATAGGTATGTATACATGTATTATACCTATGTATGCTTTTTACATGAGTATTTTATTCTATGTTTTCTTTGAGTTTTTATTCTGATTTTAATATACTTATATATTATAAATAATATTTACAAAAATATAAAAATATAAAATAATGAATAAATAATAAAATGAATATTTTAATCTGTACAAGTATACAATAAGGGTCCAAAACTCAACTTTCAAACCGTAGCTCCGCTAAATGCAAAACCACCAACATTAAATAGATTATTTTAAATTATATACAATTAAAGGTGATTTTTGACACGTTTTGAGTTTTTATTAGGAAGATACAGTTCTGGGAAGTTGGGATTCTGGGATTTTATTCAGGTCATAATTTTTTATCTGTGAATTATTTTTGAGTAAAATCAATTTTGTATTTTTCTATATTTAATTATCTACAACTTTCATGTACAAAGTTTCTTTATTTGAAGTACAAAAAGTGGAACCAAAAATAGGTCCCAAAATGAATAAAGAAAGAATAAAATGAATAGGTATCTGGCCCTTATCTCCCCCTACTTTTATTCCTTGTCGACCTATTCATCTCGATGCCTAGGACTCGGGATTTCAGGTAGTAAAATATTTACAATATTTTATTCTTTTTCTTTTCTTTTATTTATTCTATAATTTTGGCTCTAAATATAGTATTTTATACACTATTTACATGCACATGCATGGATGCTAAGCTGCTGGAATTAAGGGTATTTACATGAAATTGTCAGGGTTTTTGAGGCCAAAATGATAGAATAAAGATGATGAAATGTGGATTCATCATCCCCCTATACTTTACCTTTGCTAGTCCCTAGCAAACACTTATGCAATAAGTGCAGAAAAGAAAAACAAAGAAAAGAAAAAGAAGAAAATTGGATTTAGTTTAATTATTAAACTTGTCTTCACAAAATCAAAGTTTGGAGCTTAAGTCAGACCTTTGGAATTTTAATGCAGTCGGAACCTTAATGAGAACCAGATTTGAAATCCAACAGTCCCTGAGAATCCCAAAACTTTGTTCAAGTCTCCTCAATAGCCAGATCAGAAATATCTCAACTCATACGCAAACTCTTACGACTATGAGTCTGACTCGTACAGTGTAAGTGATGGTAGCTCTCCCCAACTAGAATGACAAAGAGACTGACTTCTCCAGTATGACAACCCAATGATTCTCCAATCCAATAACTCCTTCCTCGAGGAGCGGGGTATTCCCTTCTAAGTTCAAGTGGCAACCAGCTCAAGAGGAGGGGGTGAAGAGAAGAATGGACGGTATCAGTGTAGCTACCAATCCTAGGATGCAAGACCAGTTTAGTCAAGTCATCCAGCTGCAGGCTCACATGATATGTCTTTGGAACTCAAGCTTGCTTATTGACTATACAACATACTTTTGCAGGCATTTATTTTTGTACAGGCCTGTCTATTTTTTTTTGAAATACTATATACAATAGCATTTAGATAGGGAGTTTTTCCTCTTGAGCCAGTAGACTATCCCTTTTTTGAAGCTTTATCACAACCCACACTCTCCTGTCTTTTGACTTCCTCATCACTGGATGGGTTGGGGTGCACTTCCTTCCCTAGAGGAGGACAAATGTTTCCACTTGTGTGCGTCTCATACCGGCAAATCCAATCCCCTCACCACTCCAACTGAGTTGAGCCATGTGAAAGGTGCAGGTGTCCAAGTTAGGTCATTATCAACAAGAGTCGTGCGTGTGCTCCGAAATATTCTACCTAGGCAGTCAAGAATCCATTGAACCAAGTCTCATGATCCTCAAAGAATTAAGTCAACTAGACCTAAAGTACCTCAATTCTAGTTCCTATAAGGTTCATGTTATTAGGTAGATTTTAAGGTCCAACCAAGCTCCAAGCTCTGGATTTTAGTTAGACTCGTTCAACTATCAAACTCGATCCGAAAAATGCGCATGCTATGCAAATGCTATGCAGAAAATATTTTTATGACGCAATTTTCAAGATTTTGAACTTTTTATGGATTTTTGAAAAGATGATGATGCATATGCATTTTTGTATTTTTCAAAAAGGTTTTTCAAATGTTTTTGGTATTTTAATTTTGCAAATGTTTTTGGGAATTTTGAAAACAAAGATTTTTGGCTAAAAACTAGGTACAAATATTTACATGGGAGTGCTTCTTATATTTACAAGAAGTGGATTTTAAGAATTTACAAGGGTAAGTGGTCAATTTTATAAGTATATATAATAAAGAATTTTAGGTGAGATGTATATATTCCTCAAACTTATTTGACACGGGTTTTTCAAATAGTTTTGAAAACTATAGTCCAAAATCATTTTCACAAACAGTTTTACAAACATGTACATACATTTGAAAATCATTTTGCAAAGGTTTTCAAACAGTATAGATAGATTTTTCAAAATATTTTTGCAACCATTTTTCAAACCATTTGCAAATCATTTTCCAAATAATGTTATTTCACACAAAGAAAATGAATTTTTCAAAACACACCAGTTTTACAAAGGTTGAAAACCTGTAACAAAACATTTTCCAAATAGTTTTCAAGAGTTTTTCACAAAGGTTTTCAAACGATTTTTCAAACATTTTGCAAAAAATATTTTCACTTGATTTATTAATCAGTATGTACAAAAAGAATTTGAGGAATATTCACATCTTTTTATTAAGGTTTTTAATGAATTTTAAAGAATTATAAGCCATATTATTAGGAAAATACGAAAGTATGAGTTATGGCTAAAGTATATACATAGTATATACGACCCCCTATACTTAGCTTGAGCTATGTCCTCATAGATCGGAGAGAAAATAGAAGACGTAACTCGTACTAAGTATAGGCAAGTCTAAAGAATAAATAAATAGAGGAATAAATGAACGAAATGAGAAGTTGACCGTCTCCCCTATACTTAGGATCAAATAATCCTAAGTATAGCAGACTGTACACAAAGCAGGGAGGGTCAAGGGTGGGATTGAACAGATCGTACTCAGATTGTCTCCCCCTATACTTAGGGTAAGATATATCTAAGTCTAGACAAGAAGAGGAGTCAATGGAGAGGATCGAAAAGAATGAACACCCGGGGTGCACATTCCCCCTATACTTAGGACAAAGTATGTCCTAAGTATAGAAGACTGACAAAAAGGGGCGACACCTTTTTGATAGATATAGAAGATAGAAAAGGAAAAGAAGAAAAGAAGAAAAGAAGAAAAGAGATGAAAGTGGAAGAAGAGATCGTGAGGATGTACACATCACTCCGCTATACTTAGGGTGAAAGAAGCCCTAAGTATAGGCAACAACAGGAGTGACGCAATGGAACGATGAAAGAACACTCGGCTCGTCCACCCCCCTATACTTAGGACAAAGTACGTCCTAAGCAAGGCAACCACGAGAACGGGTGGACGAGCAATACGGAAGATAGACAGAGATACACGAGAGAGAATATACAACAGAGATGGATGTACATATGATCAAGAAGGCAGAAAGCGAACCTTCTTGCGAGACCACTGAGGAATGGATCTAGTGTGGTGCAGGTCGACATCGGGGTTCATGATGCACGGAAGCCAATCATGGTCGACAGGGTGAAGGCCCTCAGTGGAGTCTAATCGAAAAGGCACGAACTGGTCAATGGAAGTAGTATGGCTAGGTTCTCCCTTGGTGGTCCTATGGTGTGAAGACGCAGATGAGTGAGTGGAAGAAGTACAGTTAGGTCTGGCCTTGGGGGTCTCGCTGATATCAAAGTGGAATGGGACAAACTCATCCTCATCAGAAGAAGTGTAATCAGAGTCATCCTACGAGGGATCGTCCAGGTCAAAATCAAAAGGAACGAACTCATCAGTGGAAGAAATCGAACTCTGTTCATCCTCAAGAATCTCACCGGGATCATCTTTTTCATCAAAAGGCCCGAATTTCTGAAAATAATGGTTAAAATCATAACCGGCCTCAATCATCATCACTTTTGAGTGACCCGGAACTGACTTATCAGTGGAAGTAGTCAAACCAGGTTTGTCCTGTCTAGTCTTGGTGTCTGCCCTCCGCTCTATGGTATCAATCACGTAAATCCCTTGGATTTCATCAACACATCGCCACACACCAGAAGAAGGAACTGTGAGTTCTATACTTTCCGAGTCTTCCACCTTTTGGAGGATTCCTCGAGTCTCATCACTGATCAATAAGCAAACATCTCTAATATCATCAGATCGATCACGGGCCTCGAAGTCAGCTAGAATATGTGAACGTGCATCAGGTGCAGGTCTCTGGTCAACTGTGGATATGGTGATCAACACTTCGCTCTCGTCAACAGGACGGAAGCGAATCTCTCTTGATCCATAATCAATAACGACCCTCGCAGAGGCGAGGAATGGTCATCCCAGGATGATTGGAGAATGCTCCCTTGTGGAGGTCTCCATGGGCAACACAACAAAATCAACATTGTAGCTCATGCCTTGAATCAAAATGATGGCATTTTCAAGGATACCCTTCGGCCTCTTTATAGATCCATCAGCAAATTGTACGATCTTCCTGGTTTTCTTTAGAGGCCCTAAGTGAAGAGATTGTACCAGCGAGAAGGGTAATATGCTAATAGACGCACCACCGTCGAGGAGAGTGTGATCATAAGTATGGTCAGAGATGGTGCAGGTGATGAATGGTGTAGCAGTGTTCCTCTTCCTAGGAATGGGATGGTGTGTGATGGCGTGGGCAGTGGCCATGGTCAGAATGTGACGCTCAGATCTGCTCCTCCGCTTTCTCTTCTTGGGAAGAGGAGCAGATAAATCGGTCATGGCCTGCTGAAGTGGGGCACGGATGATCTCATGAATGGTGGCCACCACTTTAGGTTCAATCAACATTTTTTTAAATTTTTGGACCTCCTCCATACAAGGAAGGATGTCGGAATCAACATCTACACGAGGCATGCCAAGAGCAGTCTGTACAGCGGCATCCTCGAGGTCAAAGGAGGGACAGTGTGTGAACGAATGTGTGGGTGAATGATCTGGCAGATGGTCCCTCTCCTCATAGTATGAATCAACCAAGTGTCTCCCGAACTCTTTTTGTATTTTTACATTTTTCTTATTTTTTGTATTTTGGGTGATTGCAAGCTCCCATTCTCCCATTTTTCTTATTTTTTTGTATTTTGTATTATTTTTGAGTAAAATCAATTTTGTATTTTTCTATATTTGATTATCTACAACTTTCATGTACAAAGTTTCTTTATTTGAAGTACAAAAAGTGGAACCAAAAATAGGTCCCAAAATGAATAAAGAAAGAATAAAATTAATAGGTATCTGGCCCTTATCTCCCCCTACTTTTATTCCTTATCGACCTATTCATCTCGATGCCTAGGTATCGGGGTTTCGGGTAATAAAATAGTTACAATATTTTATTCTTTTTCTTTTCTTTTATTTATTCTATAATTTTGGCTCTAAATACAGTATTTTATACGCTATTTACATGCACATGCATGGATGCTAAACTGCTGGAATTAAGGGTATTTACATGCAATTGCCAGGGTTTTTGAGGCCAAAATGATAGAATAAAGATGAAGAAATGTGGATTCATCACATATGCGTAATACGATCTCTCAAAGGGATCATACAGGTTCATTGCTGAACCGGAAGACATGAGCTCACTCATGAGATATTGGGAATTATTAAATTTTGTGCACGGTCATCTCGCTTTTGAAGCTTTACTGAATTTATAAGGTTTGATATATACTTTTTAAAGCATATGATCAACACCCAGGTATGATATATGATTTTGGAAAGTATATGATCGATACCGACTTCCAATGATCGAATAAGAAACTTAATGATAAAACCTGAAGTAGACAATGTAAAATTGATCTCATACTACAGGTTTACTCTGGGTCTTCCAGTATGCAGGATATATATGTATTAGGAATAACTGAGGGTGTTGTGATCATAAACGATTATATAACCATGACGTTTCAACTCCGAAGGAGTGATGAAACAGGTCTGGATTTTAGTGACTCCTCTCATAGAAAAGTAATTTGATCTTAGTCCAAGTGTTGGACATTGATCTGAATGTGATTAAGATGTAATGAGAAGATTAGATTTGCGGTCTTGATTGAGATAATACCATATATATAAATATTCAAGTAAAACCAATTAAGTTTGTTGATTGAATTGGATTGATAATTGATTTAATATGATTAACTTAATTATATCCAATTGAAAATACTCTATTATGAATAGATGTGTATCTCCATTGGAAGAATTAATTATGTAAATATGATTCATGATAATTAATTTAAATTTGAATATGAGGTGGAGGATCACATAAGTGACATCCATGGTCTCCCATCAAGGCGAAGGGTTTTCGTCGCCAGGGATTACATGTAGGAGACGCATGTCCGAAGTGACAGCTCCTGTAAGCAAGCACATCTGGATCAGACTCTTTGCTTCTCGAAAGAGTAAGGCCGTATGCATAGTGACCCCAATATCGGATCCTCATATTATTGGGGTGATATTGGATTGCGCACAGCGAGTACTATTCCTATTGACGGTTGGTTCAATTAACGAAGGGTCAACATCACCTTAGGGGCGGTGGGCCGGGGTGTTAAAGACCAAATTGGGAAATGCAAGTTGGACTTGCAAGACGAAATGTGTTCCCGCTTCTCTTTATTGGAGTCACAGATTCTCATATTATTGGGATGTGACAAAGGTAAAGAGGAGATCCCAGTTCTTTCTTGAGATATAATGGTAAGTGGGCCCGGGTGTTAAAGACCAAATTGGGAAATGCAAGTTGGACTTGCAAGGCGAAATGTGTCCCCGCTTCTCTTTATTGGAGTCACAGATTCTCATATTATTGGGATGTGACAAAGGTAAAGAGGAGATCCCAGTTCTTTCTTGAGATATAATGGTAAGTATATCTCTTACATTGAAAGTGATTAAGGGAATGAACTTTCATTGTTGACATGGTAAGACAACTTTGATATAAAAATTCCTAAATCAAAGTAAAATATGTATATATATAAATATATACACTTATGCAAATTTCTTATTTCAGATAATTCTTCATTAAACCCACTCAATGTTATACTCAATAATAACCAGTATAATATCGTGGATTGGATCCATGATCAAGATATTGTACTTGCAATTGGACACATAATGTATGTGGTTGCAATATGCAAGTCTTCCTCATAATAATGAGGAATGACAATTAAATAGACAATAGGACTACAACCCTAGGGTTTGTATGTCTCTATAAGCTTGATCTCTCATTGAATGTACTTTGGAAGTAGCATGTAAATGATGATCCTAATTGTCAAATAATCCTTAGAAAAATCTAAGGAGATATTATGGCATACATATGTGCTCTCGACATTTAATCATGAATGACATGGTTTTCTGCATCATGCAGAATGGTATCTCTATAAGAGATGATGTACTCAAAATATTTGAGTACCTACCTGAACCAATGTTTTAAGAGTTTAGATGGATGTAGATACGATGAATGTCATCATTCTACTGTATATACTCTGATCATTCATGAAGCTTCACAATATTCATATTGTATGAATTAAATGAAGCATGTATAAATATTGAAATACTCTTATATTGAAATCTTTTGAATTCAGCATAAGAGATCCTTCGTCTTAAGCAATGGTTGTTTATAGATAAAGGGAGCGCAGTGGAAGCATGGGTTGGACCCAAGCAAGAAGGAAAGTCAAAGAGTTGACCGTACTTTTGTGACTTCCATATGACATCCAAATAGTTAGATGAATGCCAATACTGCAATAAGCTGATGTATAGATTGTATGACTATCAAGTCTATCTAGATGCTTAGAGAAGGACTCAGATAGTGCATCGAAATAATCTACATTTAATCATTGAAATTGACTTTCTTATTGGATAAGATAAAAGTCTAATAATTGTATCTCATTCTTCTAATAACACTTGCAATTAGTTGCATATGTATTAAAAGACTATAAAAAACATGGATATTGATGCAATTGTTGCAACAATCTCTATTGGATAGATGGACTTGTTATTTTCAGTGGGAGAGTCCTTAGTCTTAGAGAATGTCTCTATGACCTAGATATCGAAATACAATCATTGTTTATTTCTAAATGTTGGAAATAAACATGAATTCTGTAATAGACCTATCATAAAGAGTTATGATGGAGATATTTTATATAGTAGTCTAAAATCTATTGGACTCTGCTAAATTAGAAAATTAATGAATGGTTCATTAACATTTCTAATACTAAAATTAAACCTTAAAAGATTAATAGGAGAATGAAGATCATTTGACAATGATCTGGCAACAGGCCTTGGATATTTGTCTGTTAATGTGGTCAATAGACTAATAAGAGATGAAACTTTAGATTGTCTAATGGTTCGCATCTTACATACTTATGAGTATTGTATTCAGAAGTAAAAATGTTCAATATACCCTTTCTTGGAATGGTGTAAGATGTCAAGATATTCAAGATCTCATACATATTGATGTATGTGAATCATTTATATCAGAATAAACATTATGGATATGTGATATCTATTGATGATTATTTGTGATATGAGATTTCTTCTCTTCACTTAAAAACCTTTGAA
Organism: Ottelia alismoides; assembly: GCA_037367405.1. Taxonomy (NCBI): domain Eukaryota; kingdom Viridiplantae; phylum Streptophyta; class Magnoliopsida; order Alismatales; family Hydrocharitaceae; genus Ottelia; species Ottelia alismoides. Next base: position 202,029 of record JAZKJV010008705.1, read on the forward strand.
ATGTTCATAGATTTCACAATTTTGGTTTAGAACCAAAGTTTGAAGGAAGATCAAATGAATTTGATCTAATCTAGGTAATCAGTACCTATTAGATGAATTCATAGAATACCTTATAGAGATATGAATATCATTTCTATCTCACTCCTCCTAATAAACCTGAACTCAATAAGAGTTGTAGGGAGATACAATTGGATCATGTGTGACATGATATGATCAATGATGAATATTAGCATAATAATCTACTAGTTTCCAAGGTATATATGAAGTAGAGACTACAATATATATCCTTAATAAGGTTCCATGCCAGTAATATGGAATTTAGCACCTGAGAGTGATACTTCATTAGGAAAATAAAGGGTGGTATTGGATAAACTTTATGACCTTGAGATTCTTAAAAGATTTCATATCTCAGAATGTGTTTCTTAGATGATGAGACTCTTGAGAATCAAGACGAAAATTAAGTAAAGGAACTCATTTAGTCTTGAGAAGATAATGATGCTCCTAAAATTGGAAACTAAAAGGACAATTAAAGATGAAACACTAATACCTCTTCAAATAAGTTTGAGGATGGATTCCATGTGTTAGTTGAATCTGATAATGATCTAACTTTATGTGATGAAGCTTCTGAAGATCATACCATGGAAAGATGGATGTTAGCAATAAAGTCTAAAGTAGACTTCATATACAAATGTTGTATATGGACCCTCAAGGATCCACCTACATGGGTAAGACCCATTAAGGTATAAATGGATATTCAAGAGAAAGAGGGAACCCGATGAGAAGGTAGAGACCTTCAAAGCATGCTTCGTAGCCATGAGCTGCACACCGAAGAGAAGACATCGCTTGCGATGAGACTTGCTCTTTTAGTGACCATGCTTAAACCCATCAAATTATTACTAACTTTAGCTACACAACTTGACTTTGACATCTTCAAGATGGAGGTCAAGATTGCATTCCTCTATGATTACCTCTCTAAAGACATTCACATGAAGTAGCCCCAGGGTTTCATGGTTGAGGAAATCAAGGTGTGCAAGCTAAAGAACTCCATCTTTGGACTCAAATAAGCTTCTTGTAGTTGGAACATAAGATTTGATGAAATTATAAATGTCATGATTTCAGATAAAATCTTGATGAACCGTGTGAAGCTTAGTGGGAGTGCTATTGTGTTCATCATGCTAAATGTAGTTAATATCCTAATCATTTGTAATGATATAAGGATGATAATAAGTGTTTTATAACTGGTTGTTCCATATCTTGAGATATGATCTCAAGGACACCTCTTAGATCTTAGCTCTGAAGTTGTTCAGAAGCAAAGAGAAGAGGATATTGGGACTGTCACATTTGTAGTACACCTTGGACATGTTCAATTCTTGGAAAATTCCAAGAAAGGCTTCTTTCCCTCAAGATATGGTAATGACCTATCTAAAGGGACAACACCTCAAAAGAGTTGAGGAAGTGAATGCTAAAACATGTTGCCCTTATGCATCAGTTACGAGAAGCCAAGTGTATGTTGGATGTGTACAAAAGTCAGATGTCTGCCATGCAGTGGGAGTAGTAAACTGTTACTAATCCTACTATGGAGATAAAATACTTGACTGCAGTAATAACAATATCTTCAACGATGACAAGAATGTAAAGAAAGTGATCTTTAAATCTTATCTTCAAGAAATTAAGACCTTATAGATGGAGATCTAAAAGATCTTAACTACGAATACCTTAGGAGATAGAGATCTCCAGGAATAAGGGTATTCTGATAAGGATAATGGAAATACATACTGGTTATAATAATCATTGAGGTGTAGTGTTAAGGACACTATGACTGCTATGATTGAGTATTGGTTGCATAAGATGCAACATTCGCATTGGATGCGAACACTGTTACTAGAAGATATGCAAGTGACGTAAAAGGACTTGGCATAGTCTCTTGGGAACATAGTGACTGATCAGCTTACCTGGCTATTTTTCTAAATAGTCCATGATTGTCACATGAGTGCGGGTTTAAATTATTAGCTCATTAATGGCTCTTTGGGCTAGTGGGAGATTGTTGGACATGCGAGCCCACGGCAAGCCATTATGCAATAAATGTTATTGTGAATATCATTCCCTAATCTGAAATGAAGAATAAATAATTTGCATAATAGGTACCTTAGTACAATTAGGGTTATGTACCATGGCCATCTTGATGATCATACAGCAATTGATTCAAATATTGAATCATAGAGGCTGGTGCTTGGATGAACATCTAAAGATTTAGATTGAGGACTCATCAAGCACCGTCAAATGATTGTTGAGAGATGATCTCCAGCCTGAGTAGGAGATGGTAACCCTTTCTCATTTAGGCTGATATCTGACCGACCTCTTGATGCATGTCCTTTGCATGGGAATAGAGATTCAAAGTGTCAGATTAGTTAGGTCAAAGAGTTGACTTAACGAGATCGAGATAACCAAAGTCCTATGTCGTATGTTGTTATAATATAGGCACGCATCCTCTGATCGGAGACAGATGTGTTACCATATGTCTGAGTATGTACATTTGGTAGACCAATAGGTTGATGACCTAATCAAGGTCTATACACCGGCGAGGTGGTGTGCATATAAGGGCATATGAGTAATATGATCTCTCAAAGGGATCATACAGGTTCATTACTGAACCGGAAGACATGAGCTCACTCATGAGATATTGGGAAGAATCAAATTTCGTGCACGGTCGTCTCGCTTTGGAAGATTGACTGAATTTGTAGGTTTGATATATACTTTTGGAAAGTATATGATCAACACCTGGGTATGATATATGCTTTTAGAAAGTATATGATCGATACCAACTACCAATAGTCAGATGAGAAACTTAATGATTAATCCCTACAGTAGACAGTGTAAAATTGATCTTATACTTTGGGATCCTTCTGGGTCTTCCAGTATGCAGGATGTACATGTATTGGGAATACCTGAGGGTGATGTGATCATAAACGGTTGTATAACAATGACGCTTCCATTCCTAGGGAGTGATGAAACGGGTCTGGATTTTAGTGACTCCTCTTAGTAGATAAGTAATCTAATCTTAGTCCAAATGTTGGACATTGATCTGAATGTGATTCAGATGCAATGAGAAGATTAGATTTGCGATCTTGATTTAATCAAGCATCTGTGGGAGGCCTGAGATTTGGATTTGAGATGTGATCTCAATATCCAAATCACTATACGTGGAACAATACAATCGCCCTGTCCTTATCTCCAAGTATTCGCGGAGAAAGCGCATTATCCTTGAAAGAGTTCAGGATAATTTCATTGTTGATATAAGTATTCGAGCATTGAGAAAATAGATAATTAAATGTGATTTAATTATAATGATTAATATAAATTCGATTCATATTATAAAGAGAGCTATCTTAGATAATTAAATGTGATTTGATTATCAAAGATGTAAATAATGTGAATGTGATCCATATTATCTGGACACATGAGAATAGACATCCAAGATGATTAAATGTGATTTAATTATCATGGATATTTAATAATGTGGATAGAACTATCCATATTAATCATATATAATGTAAATGTGGTTTATAATATATAAGAGAGAACTATTTGTAATTTATATTTGTTAATTAAATGTTGATGTGAATTGGATTCACATTGGACATTAAATTGAAAATGTAATTTACATTTTATTTTGGATCGTGAATGTGATTCACAAATTTTCAATGATAAGATTGCAATATTCTCAAAATAATTATAAATTATTTTTATAGAATATTTTACAACAATTGTTGTTGTAAATATTGGAGATACATGGAATCTTGGAGATGTCCAAGATTTCAGTGAAAATCTCCTACTCCAATTAGGAGTAGGGACGACCACCAATTCCATTATGAAAAGGGTGGTCGTCTACCTCTCCCATATGGAAGGGAGATTTCCATCTCCATTATCTCCAAGATTTGGTGATTTAATTTGAGATTTAAAATAAATTGATTTATTAATATATATTAAATCAAAATTAAATTAATTGTTGTTGGTTTTTCCCAACACAAATCTTAGCCATTAAAAAAAAACACAAATCAATGAGAGCCATTGGATTTGTGTTGCCCATGGATTGAGATCCATGGATCCCAAAATATTATAAAAGGAGAGGCATCCCTTTGCTCTTCTTTACACAATGAGAACATAAGTCTCTTTCTCTCTCTACATGCCCTCTCTTCTTCTCTCATGTGGCCGTCCAATATGGATGCCCTAGAGAGGTTCTCCATTACTGCAGCGTCGTCGTTATGCTACCTGATTGTTTGCTCGTGGATCTTCGTCTCCTTCGGTGCACCTCACTCGTGATGAAGACGTCGGATCTTGTGTGTTGAGATCAGGAGATTCACCGCTTAGATCATCAACATGGATTACGAGAAGCACGTGTTTCATCAACACGCTCGCAAGCGTCGCCTCCGTCGGATCGGACTTGAGACAGGAGGTTTCTTCGTTTAGAGACTCGATCGCAATCACGCTTCAAGAGGTAATCCTATTACTTGCTTGTGGTTTAGACGAAATGATCCGAGAAGTATTCTTGGATCATGTGGTTTCGTCACATGAATTTTTTTTAATTATGTTGCATAGAACTACTAGTCCGACTAGTCGTTCCTCATCGTATTCGATAAGACGCTCACGCTTCCGTGATGTGCTTGAGGATTATCCCATATCCTTCACCTGCTCCTCCATGTTTCAATTTGGCCATCTTCAAGCCCTAGATTCCACCATTTCGGCCTAGTGTGCATCCAGGTGACAGATGGAGGTCCCCTGAGATGGATGAGAGCTCGCGGAGGAGGAGGTGCGCCCAAGGCCACCGTCGTCGGCGACCTCTGCTCCCTGGTATCCAACCAGGTACGAGTTGCACATTTTACCATTTTTAGTTAGGTTTTCATTCCAGCATTTTCTTTATGCATTTAGTTTAGCCATTAGCGTAGTTAGTTAGGTTAATAAGGTTAATTCATAGTTCGCCGGAGCTCCGCTCGGGCGAACGATTCCACCATGCTTCCCTTGTTCTCCGAGCTCCATTTCACTTCCATTTCCTTCCCTATCATGTTCTCCCCCTCCTATCCACCTTTGACCAACCAGAACCTTCTTGGTTCTGCGAATCAAGGTATCGCTCCGCCACATCGCCGGAGATCTCGTCGCCCACCTCATCCTTCACGCTCACAGCTTCATTTTTGGTCGAGGAGAAACACGCCGAGCCACTCGCTCTCTCTGTGCAGGTCACGCGCTCAAAGGAGCCCTCCTGGGCTCAAATCATTTTGACTTCAAGGTTCCCAGGACCTCCTTCTCCAAGCTCGCCAGGCCTATACATGGGGTCCTGGACCTTCCTGTGCACACCAGCAGCTGCGGGACACCAGCCCAGATGTGTGAGCCCGTCACCATCGCCAAAGCCCGTCTGTATGAGGAGGAATCAACGATCGAAGCAGAGGAACCTCACCGTTGTTCCCTGTTCTTGGAGGATAGCAGCAGCCATCCGATTTGGGGAGGAGCCCCAGATCACACCAGCATCGTTTGATTGAGTCGCCCCTTCACCGTAGATCTCAGCCGTGAGATCTAATCGTCACTGTCGGATCGTGAACCGTCATCGTCGTGTGAGGAGTAGATGCGTGTCAAGTGAAGAAAGAAGAGACGTCCGATCGCGCCTATGTTTAGGGTAAATTTCATATCTCACCCCACTATTTTTTGTATTTATTATATAGTTTTGTAAATAAAAATAAGGTGTTAAATAATTGGGAATTTTGCGTAGGACTTCTTGCATGTTTTGGTATTATCATTTGGGTCCTTCCCAACCTCACGTGCAGTCCCATGCGTGAGGGTTGTAATTTTGTATAGAGGCCCCTAGCAATTTTGTATATTGTAAAATGATTCATGAAAATTAAATAAATGTTGTTTTATTAAGGCATATATGCATTGTGGCCCATGATGTCTACTTTATTTGCACTTATGCCTCTGCCAGGACATGCATTTTTGCATTATTTATCTATTTAATGAAATACCTACTGTGCTCCTACAAATCCTCAAAAATAGTGATAAATGCTTCATGCCTTGTATATTCACGATCATGTTTTTAATTGGCATTTTTTGCATTATTTATTAAAAATGAATTAGAGCACATTTTTTCCCTGTTTAAATTATAAAATACCAAAAAATATAAAAACTTAATGAAAAATTAAAAAATTATATCTAGTATTTTTTATATTTATTGAGTCCATAAAATAAAAAAACCTAAAAATAAGAAAAAGAAAATTAAAAAAATCAGAAAGCTCCAAAATCCAACAAAAAAATACAAAAATTCCTTAAAATACCAAAAATATGTTTTTCTGTTTCATAATTATCTAAATGTTATTAGTTATGTTTAAAATTAACTTGGGTAATTCTGGGACTTATTTAGTATTTTTAAAACCCAAATTAGTTTCGGATTATGTATTAATCCCATATTTGGGATATTTTTTTGACTTTTAAAATACATAAAAATTAGCAAAAATTTCTGGAAAAATACAAAAACATTAGAAAAATATTAAAAACCCAAAAACAATTTATTTTATGAATTTTATCTATATTTAATAATAGTTATAAATATATTTCTATGTATTATGTAAATAAAGCCTTATATAGGCTACATTATTTTTATAAAAAATATAAAAAGATAAAAATATAAAAAGAAAATATAAAATCAGAAATTAAAAAAATAAAAAAATATAAAATTTAAAATAATATATATATAATATAATTAAAAAACCCACACAAAACAATAACATGGACAAGAAAAGAATTGAATAATTATGTGCGCATATTTTTGCCCCCAACTGTTTGCTCACAGTGTTCGACCTCTACACATGCTTATACACTATACACATTTGCATGTAGAGTTTCAATAAATTTTAACTCTACACTTTTGAGATTTAATTGCTTTATTCATATTGTGGGTTAATTGTTGATTGATTGGGATTGTTTGTCGGTCACCTCAGCGACTGCGTTCCCGCCTTGTGTGGAATGCACGACCGACAATGAATCTCAAATCATCAATAGGTTTTATATCAAGTAAAGATATACACTTCTAGTGGGAGTTTTTCATTATTTTTGCTCGGCCTCTTACAATTCTGAAACATTCGAAGTTCAATAATTTCGCACAGAGAAAAGCATTTGATGTTGCTTCCACGTTCTGTCACTAAAGGGTCTCCATTAAGAATATGGACCATTCATTATAAATGCAACTTTGGATATAGATCCAAACTTATTCATTTATTTGCTATTGATCTATGTCATTTAGTTGTGTTAATATCGGTGATCATTGATGGGTTTAATCGTGCTCAATACAATAAATACCTCCTTGATCTCATGTTATCATAACTAATGGATAAGATTGTTCAGTTATATCTCAATTGGTGGCAATAATTTTTGAGCTTATAAAGTAGGCACATTATATGGTTATTATTAATGTACACTGGGAGATTGTCGGGATTTGAAAATTCTATTAATATGAACATTAAAATTGCCATCAGTATACCTTTGATTGCCATTAATTAGAGAATAACATCTCTTTATGATGGACAAAAGAGGAAGATTAATTGGCGACCATTTTGGTTGTACAAATAAAATAAGGCCAATGATCCCCAAACGAGGTATGTTCTTTTCTCTATTGTTTTCCATCGACAAGAGAGAGCGAGAGAGGCATACGTTCGTGAGGAAGTTCCGGGGCTCCTTCGTGGGTTGATCTACGCCAACATCAAACATCAAAGCAATGACATCAGATATTCCGTTACCCTTGAATTTGGATCGATTTCTAGTTTTATCACATAATGCCAACCCTCAAAGCAAATGCAACTTAAGACTTTATTTTCATAAGAGGGAATATATATTTTTCCTTTAATAAGGATGCTTTATCTCAGGACAACTAATTTTATCTGAGAACAAATGAGTTTTATCTTAGAATAAACAATCAAATAATAATGTGGTCATATCATGTTTACATCAACTATCATGTTTACGTGTAAAGTACTTATTCCAACTTCTAGAAAATCGAATGAGAATAAAGGAGAAACATCACTTATTCATTATAATCAAAGGCGGTGTTTGATTTATATATTGAGAAATATTAAAGTAACCACTTACAAATCTCCGTCGCAACTGAAAAATCAGCACAACTATAATTGTATATTAGTTAAATTATCTCACAGGTTAAGAGACTGGTCTATGGGATCCACGACACATAGCGACCTAAGTTACACATTTGCAAAGTTCGAACAATTCCAAATGTAAAAAATGTACTAAGCCTTCTCCCACTATAAGTAGGGTCAGCTACATGGATTCTTGCTCAAATCCATGTTGAAATATTCGACTATTTTTTACGCTGGTCGTCGACTATCTAACGCAACTCCCGCAAGAGTGGGATTTGAACCTTGGTCTTTTGTGCGTTAGACACAATGTACTACCACTATACCATTAAGTGGGTATGAATAATTCCAAATTTACCAATAAAAAATGAAAAAAAAACCAGACATGGATGAAAGCGAGCGGAAAATAGATACATATGTGAGACAAATCTCGCAAGAAGGGATCCCAAGATATCCGAAGTCAGACGGTAATCCATCGATGGTGTCGATGTCTTAAAGGGTTGTCCTCCTAAGGGCATCATAGGGTAAGGATAGGCACACAAAGCCATGTCATCTAGATGAGGCGAGAGCGAGAACATCAACAATTAGGAGGAGGAGGAGGAGGAGGCTCTGGAAGAGGAGTAGAAGAGCTTAATGGAGGGGCACAAGGGCCACATGAGGGGGAAATGCTTATGCTTCTTTGATTTGTATTTGCTGCCATCAAAGAAGTTTGGACTTAGCAATGAGTATCGCACTGAGTGAATGCTCTCTTGCATTCCTTATTATGTGTGGATCAACGTTAGCAGTGTTTATGGGGCAAAGTGACAGAAAGACATGGACATGCTGCTCTCCCACACTTAGATGTATGCCAAGGTGGGATTGTTGAATGGATGGCCTTCCAAACATTAAATGCTCCTGCTTATTCAATAAATTTCCAAGATGTCTACGTCAGAAGTTCCCTTGTATTGTAAGCTTTACAAGGAATATTTTCCCATAATTTTCTATACTATATTTGATTAAAATGATTAAACAATGCCAGAATTATTTTTAAATCAAAAGACTAGAAATAAATGAATTTATCTCTACTTAAGGTCCATATTATCTCAAATTAAAGAGGGTTAAGTAAGATACATAATGATATACAGAACCAATTTTAATGACGTATGGTTTTGCTACATATGTAGCAACGTTCTCAAGTGTATAATTACAAATGATATGGATAAAATAAAACTTAAAATATTTTGATAGGGACTTATTTTGATATTGCATAGATGGAGATGTTTCCTTGCAAATTACTTTAGGATAGGGTATGGGCCTAATATCTGGAACGATGAGGGGTAGCAATACATGGAATTTGACCATAGACTCATGCAAAAATTACTAAAATGAGATTTGCATATCTCAATGAGATCTATAATTTGCATATAAAACTCAAAACCAAACAAATTCATTTATGCAAATTGACATTTTTTTGAGGTATTTTATAGGTATAACATATCAGTTTTTGGTGTTTTATTTTTTATTTTTATTTAATAATATATCAAATAAGAAAATAAAACAGAACATTACACCACTATTTACACATCAATCTAATTATTTAGAATATTAATTATTAAGAAAAAGATAAAATAAAATAGAGATAAGAAATCATATATACTTTATTAGGTCAAAAGTTACAATTTCACCTTTTCTCATTTTCTTGACTTTATAAATTTTTGAATTTTTAATTCTTTGTAGTTGGTTAAAACGTAAAACAAAGAAAAGAAATAAAAAATAAAATAAAAATAATTTATTTATACGAAATAATGAGATTAAAGTCAGATCAATTATATAATATATAATTAAGTATCACATGTCAACTCCGATTGTTTTTAGTTTGATCTTGTTATGTAAATAATTTGATGCGCATTAATTTAAAAGTGGTTAGAGTTTCATAGGGATTGCATGGGAGATAAGCGGATTTTCTATTTAAGCCTTCTTAAATTACGGTTTAGTTATTTTTTCATTTACATGTTAGCATCATTTTAAGATTTTCTGTATTGAAGTTAGTATTATGTACAATTTAATTAGTTTTATGTAATTTGGAGTTAGTATGAATTTATTACGAGTGTCAAAAGACTCTCCAATACATACAAGTGAATACATACACATTAAGCTCTTATTTTTCTGATTCTCTTCTGATTTTGTTTCTTGTACTTAATGATGAGTTAATTATGCATAATTAGTTCACTTTTACTATTTAGGTTGACTTTATTATTTTATATTTTATATGGACTTTATATTTTTTAAGAAAATAAGGACAACACTCAATATTAAGTACATGTATCATAGATACATCAACTATAAACTTAAACTTTGCTAGTCCCTTACCAAACATTTATTTGAACAATAAGCAAAAAATAAATTTTTGTGATAGTGTAAGTGATAATAAACACTTGTCAATCATGCGTCTTATATCTCTAACTTGTTAAAGTTGAGTACTAACTGACATCTACTCAAAAGGAACTCAAATTCTCTGGTTCTCAGATTCTCTATATATTGTATAGGTAACATGTATGACTTAAAGTGTTGATTGCATTAGCTTGTTTCACCCAAAATCCAATTATGTGAGGCTCAATTAGAGACTTGATCCTCTACTCTAGTTGCACAAGTGTATTTATCTCAATACATCCTTTCTTTCATTGTCAGACTCAAAAGGGTGTGAGCATAAAAGGCCAAGTATGAAATGATTGGCTATTTTCTCATCTCGCATTGGACAGGGATTGCTCGAGTCCCTTATGCACTTTACTATATATAAATCCATTTTTATCTTTATTGTGGAATCAACATGTCCATCAAAGATTTTGTACTACCAGCACTTGTTTTTCTGTGAGTACACTGAGGTGCACCTTTTGTAAGTACATTATACACTTCCACATCCACACTTTGTACCATTTACGATGCAGGTCCTGTTTTTTGTGCTCACACAATTCTATTTAGTAGAATTTGTCTTAATATTAGAAAAGAGACGATATTATGACCCACTTTTATTGGTTCAAGAGATAGATCAAATGGTTGGAAGAAATTCGAATCTTTGAAAAAAATATTTTGGTGGTATATTTTAGGAAATTTTAAAATTTTTTCTAGTTAGCTCCTCGAACTTACCAAGTTGGCGTGTATATTGATCCACAATTTCAATGTCTTCATAAATGCACACTTGCCACTTAGGATAATTCAAGATAATACATGGATCCTTGTCCCATACCGACTACATACTCACACTCAAGTTTTATTTGACGATTAAAACTCCTTCCCATTCTCAAGAATTGTACAATCAAGTCTCAGGTTATCATATCATTGATCCTTGGGCAGAAGGGTGACTCGTCACTAATAAGTACATGCAATCATGTAGAGTAAAGTGCGAGTCATATCATTTCGAAGTTCGGATATTCTATAAATTATATAACATTCATATCTTCCATCCATGGATTTTGAGTACTTTAAGTCCTAAAAACGTCTTGAATAATAGTGCGCTTCTCGAAGTTGAGAGTTCCTTCGAACCAAGCGGCATGATGTACAACAAGTATTTCGCTCATGTGCACGCTTTAGGAATATGGATTTTATTATTATGTTTAGTTTTCCCATATATTTTTATTTTTTATGTATTTTTAGACATATTACACTTTAGAAATAATGTGTATTATTTATAAGAACTTTACATAATTATACAATGTTATACATATTTACACATGATTTTACACATTATTCACATTTTAGAAGTGTTATCCCATATACCCGTATTATTATTATATAAAACAAGTACATTAGAGTACGAGTTATGGGTAAACCCATATATATAACTTATGCTATGTTCTCATGGCTTAGAGAGAAAAGAAGACATAACCCGTACTAAGTTAAGAGAGTGTAAATAAAATAGAGAAGAGAAGTCAACCCCTCCCCCACCCCCATACATAGGCTCTTGTCAGCTTAAATATAACAAAAACAAGAATAGAACTGTCAAAGACAAGGAATGAATGAACAAGAGAAGCATGTATAATCACAGTGAGCATTGACCCCTATAATATCCCAAATATGGGTATGTAGCAAGGGACTAAGGGGACCTAGAAGGATGTAAAAAAAGAGAGAAAAAGTAACTTGGGTCACTCATCCCACTGCTTAGAATGTGGTCATCCAAAATATAGTCACGACTGAAAATGAAGCGCAATTGGGGTGAGTGATTTGAAGCACGAGAGATAGAATGTAAAAAAATGAAAACATTTACAAGGAAAAATGAGAATATACAAACTCAAGAAGATTTTCAAACAATCTTCCAATGAGATTGGGTATAAAAGATGCATATCGACATCAGGATAGTCTGTAAAATAGTAGTGTTGGGAAAATAGAAGAACTTGTTTATTCCACCGGCCCTAGGCTCTCTTATATAGGAGAGTAGCCTATGGGTAAATTATATAAAGAGTACGACAGGAATGGAAAATAATAAAAGACTACATAAGTAGATAATATATGTTTACACTCCCCCTCAAGATGGAGCATAGATATCAATCATGCTCAACTTGGACACACACTTCTGAAACGGGCCTCGCAGTAATGCCTTGGTAAAATATCCGCAGTTTGATTTTCTGAACTAACATGGGATGTAGCAATGAATCCCTTCTGGATCATGTCACGTATAAAGTGGCAATCAACTTCAATGTGCTTGGTTCGTTCATGGAATGCTGGATTGTTTGCAATGAACAAGGCCGCCTGATTGTCACATTCTAAAGCCATAGGAAGTGGGACTTCTATATGTAAATCTGTAAGCACAGCTTTTACCCACATCATTTCTGTACTAACTTGGGCCATAGCCCTATATTCAGATTCAGCACTAGACCTTGCTACCACAGTTTGTTTCTTGCTCCTCCATGAGATTAGGGAATCTCCAACATACACAGCAAACCCAGAGGTGGACTTCATGTCCTTGGGACACCCTGCTTAATCTGCATCTGCACAGGCTGAAATAGAGATCACCTTGCCTTTCTTGAACAACAGATCCACGCCTGGGGATGACTTGAGGTACCTGAGTATCATATGTATGGCATCCATGTGAACCTGACATGGTTGCTCCATGAACTGGCTCACTCGACTCACAACAAAGGATATATCGGGCCTAGTGATAGTGACATATAGAAGTTTGCCCACTAGTTCTCTGTATCTTCTCCTATCCACCTCCTCTGTATCATCATCATATAGCTTCATACTGGGGTCCATTGGTGTGGTAGCAGGTCGGCAACCAAGCATTCCTGTTTCACTCAACAGGTCAGTGACATATTTTCTCTGAGACATTACCAACCCATACGGATTTCTGGCGAACTCCAGTCCCAGAAAATATCTAAGAACTCTGAGGTCCTTGGTGACAAATTCGCTACCCAGCATTTCTTTCGCCTTCTTTATCCCTTGTACATCATCACCTGTAATTAAGATGTCATCTACATAGACCATGATTGCAATAATACCTCTGGAAGTCTTTTGTACAAACAAGGAATGATCATCATTTGAACGTCTGTATCCATGTTTTTCAAAGAGATCTGAGAGCTTCTGAAACCACGCTCTGGGGCTCTGCTTAAGGCCATAGATAGCCTTATGAAGTCTGCACACCTTGGAGCACTCCCCCTCAACAGCAAAACCGGGTGGTTGTTGCATGTAGACTTCATCCTGTAAGTCACTATATAAGAACACATTCTTCACATCCAACTGATATAGCGGTCACTCACGAGTAACCGCAACTGACAGCAAGATCCGTAGAGTGGAATGACGGGCTACTGGCGAGAATGTATCAAGATAGTCCACCCCGTATGTCTGTATAAAGCCACAAGCAACAAGACGAGCCTTGTATCTGTCAATACTGCCATCTGCATTCTGCTTGACTGTAAATACCCACTTGCAGCTCACTGGTGACATATCTGCAAGTATAGGAACCAGACTCCAAGTTCCTCTAGACTGAAGTGCTGTCATTTCTTCCTCCATTGCTAGACGCCATCTACTATCCTTCAGAGCGTCTTGGTAACTCCGTGGAATATCTACAACTGATAAAGCGACTACAAAGTTCCTAAAATTTCCAGTTAGTCGTTCAAATGACACAGAAGCTGCTAAAGGATATGAAGCGCAGCTCCGCTTCGACTTTCATATAGCAGTAGGAACATCTAAATCAGCTGTGTCCTCGTCTGTCCTCTATAACACATCCTGCTCAGAAACATCATCAGATCCACCAATAGTAATATCTTCAGAACATACCTTAGGCGAGCTAGGTGATGAGTCATGACCATGAGTTGGAGCAGGCCTGCGGGTATAATGAAATGGTAGTGGTGAAACAGGTATAGTAATAGGAGGTGCAGATGATGGTAAAGGAGCTGGTGGTGGTGGTGATGGTGGTGGTGGTGGTGTCACATAAATGGCATCGGTATTAGCTGGAGGTATCAACTGATCACCTGAGGATGAAAAATACATTACGGATTTAAAAAATGTAACATCTGCACCAACAAGATACCACCTGCGCAATGGATCATAGCACTTGTACCCCTTCTGAGTTCTGGAGTACCCAACGAACACACAATTGACAGCCCTAGGAGAGAGCTTGTCAGCACCGGGAGACAACTGGTGGACAAAGGCAACCGAACCAAACACACGAGGAGTAAGGGAAAATAGATCTTTACCAGGGAAGATAAGGGAGAAAGGAATCTTTTCACCTACAACAGATGACGGCATACGATTGATTAGGTAACATGCTGTAAGAACCACGTCACCCCAGTAAGAATAAGGAGCATGGCTCTGTATAAGAAGTGACCTGGTGACATCTAGTAAGTGGCGATGTTTCCTTTCAGCGATCCCATTCTGTTGGGAGGTATAGGCACAGGATGTCTGGTGGATAATCCCTTGGGATGAGAAATAACTGGCTAGGACATGAGTACACAATTCCAGGGCATTATCACTTCTTACAATTTTAACATATGTGGAGAAAACATTACGAATCTCATTAAGAAAATTGATAATAATATTCCCTGCTTCAGATTTATTCTTTAACAAAAACACCCATGACACACAAGAGAAGTCATCCACAATAACTATATAAAACCTGTGTCCCTGATGATCATGAACACGACTCAGACCCCAGATATCAATGTGAAATAACTCAAACTTGGAGGTACTACTCCGACATTGACGACTGGGAAAGGTAGACCGATGATGCTTTCCCAACTGACAAGCCTCACATTGGATAGATGTATGAGGCAGACCCTGTGGTAGCACACAACGCAACTTCTGAAGCGGTAGATGTCCGAAGCGTAGATGCCATAGCAGAGGGGATACATGTCCAGTAGATAGGGATGAGATTCCAGCAAAAGGAGTCTGACTGAGGCGATAGAGGCCTCCTTGCTCATAGCCACGACCAATCACGTTGCCTGTAAAGATGTCCTGAAAAACAAGAGAAGATGGATCAAAAATCACCCGACATTGTAAATCCTTTGTAATTTGGCTGATAGATAACAAATTCATTGAAAGATCAGGTGTGTGTGTGTAACACATTCTTGAGCTGCATAGATGATGTCAGTCTAATCTCCCCCTGACCAGTAATTGGGGAATGTGTGCCATTAGCAATGACCACTGTTCGACCTGGAGGGATCTATCTGTATCCTGTAAGTAGACTTTGATCGCCACATAGATGATGTGTGGCTCCAGAGTCCATAATCCATGCTAAAGTATCCGATCCACTACCAGTAAATGTAAGTGTGCTACCTGATGCACTGGTAGAGGCAGAAGCGGATGCAACATCATCATACTGGTTCTCAGTGGTGGGTGCTAGGCCAGATGGAGGAATAATGCCCCTTAGACGGGCAACAAGATCATCAAAATGCTGATCCAAATAGGCAACAAATGGAGGCTCTATCTGCTCAGCGACTCGTGCAGATGCGGGAAATCCATGCTTAGAGTAGCATGTGTTTTCAGTATGTCCGGTGCGATGGCAGTAGGTACATGTTGGCCGAATACGACCTCCTCTACCACGAGGGCCACGACCACGTGTCTGATGGTGAACTCCACGGCCTCTGTTGGCAGCCATGGCTGAAGCATTCTGATTCGTAGCTATAGAGGGAACAGTGATCCGACTCAATCTGTGAAAAGCTTCCTCCATGGGAGGAATAGTAGAATCTGCCAAGATCTGTGACCTCGCTGCCTCATACTCAGGATCAAGGGCAGCTAGAAAAACTCCTACCATAGTAGCATTCCGGTAGGTCTTCTGTTGCTCTGGTGTGGCTGTCAGGGGCTTGAAGCTATAGAGCTTCTCAAACATCCCTCGTAGAGATGTGTACAGTGAGTGGAGAGGACGTCCATTCTGCTTGATAGTGAATATGTCATGCTGGAGTTGCAGAATCTTTGTCTCATTCTTTGCTTGAGAATATGCAGCGGTCAGGATATCCCACATATCTTTGGTTGTGGGCTGATGGAGAATATCATTGGCAATCTCGATTGCCAGAGTTCCAGACAACCATACTTTAGCATATGCATCATCTGCCTCCCATGAGGCATTGACTCCAGTCTTCTCAGCAGGCTCTTCTTCAGTAAGAATGTGTTTCTTACCGGTTAACTTCATCATACTCATGAACTGCATTGCCCAAAGTTCATAGTTCGAACCATCCATCTTCACAATCGGCGCTGGACCTCGAAAAGCACCTATGGATGGGATATCTGCCTTGCTTTCGGACATACTTGTAACGAAAGACTGGAGTAGTAGACTGAGGATAAGATCGTCTACACAGACATAGACGGGTTTAGTTGCAGGTGTAGACTTGAAGCAACGAAACCCATTCCTTTAGGGTTGTGCGCGCTGGAAACAAAATCGTGCAGGGCTGATTCACGACTTAGGGACGCACAACAGATAGCGCGTGATAGGGTGCGCAGGAATCGCGCTAGAGATCACACGAGCGGGCGCAGGGAGTGCGCGAGATGCCATGTGCAGATGTGCGCACTAGAGAGCACTAGGGCGCAGTCGTGCACACTGGCGATGCACTGGAGGGGCGCACGCGATGCGCACTGGCGATGTGAGCATGGTGCACTGGAGAGGCGCACGAGGTGTGCTGGAGATGTGCCCGTGGGCGCAGATTGGGCGCACGAGTAATGGTGCTCAGCGCAGGAGAAGCGCACAGAGCTCTGTGCGCACGAGGCGCACGCGCACGGCCAGCGACGCAGGTGGGCGCCGGCGACGCGCAGAGAGAGAGACACGCGGGTGGGGGTGGGGGTGGGGTTAGGGTTTCAAGAACTCCGGTCTAGGACCGTCACTCTGATACCATGTTGGAAAAATAGAAGAACTTGTTTATTCCACCAACCCTAGGCTCTCTTATATAGGAGAGTAGCCTATGGGTAAATTACATAAAGAGTACGACAGGAATGGAAAATAATAAAAGACTACATAAGTAGATAATATATGTTTACAAGTAGGAATTAGAATTAGAACTAAAGGATTCCGGTTAGAGTTGACGCATGGGTGCTTGCTCATATATGGTTTAAGTGCACTACAACAAAATGAGTCTATAATGACATTTTTTTAAATCCGTCACTCTATTGTCCATTGTTAAATATACAACAACGATATTATCCATTGCTAAATTATTTTTCATACTTGAAATTATCAACTGACGATTGGTTAAAATTTTGAAAAATAGTAATGATTAAGTGTTAATATTTGCTCAGCCGCTATGTAACAATGGTTATGACATTCTTCGCTCATTTCAAGTATAAAAAAATAATTTTCGTAATGAATAATGTGATATTATATATTTAACAGAAGATATAGTGATGGATTAAAAAACAACAACATTGTAGATCCTTTTTGTTATAGCAGTAGATATTGATATGAATTTTTAAATTTGATGGATATAAATACGAATAAGGATATGAGTTTTTTCCGCAGATACGGGTAAGAATACATATATGGTTTCCATTTTTTAAAAGGTATGGATATGAATATGGTCACATGTTTTTTTGACGGATATGGATATGGAAATCTGTATTGTTGAATCTATGCATGTGTACTATATATGCATATATCACTATGTATATAGAGATATCTTTAATTATAAGATTACATATTATAGATTGTATTTAGTGTCGTTTTCAAATGCCAAGAAAAAATAAAGATATTTATACTATTCAATTATTTATTGTAAAACTTATTTAGTTTAATATATTGTTTGTTTCCTTTTTGTTTGTAGTTAATGTAATATTAATGTAATCAATTGTTGATTTCAATTTTGCAAAAACATTTCTTTTGAAAGCAAGTGTTACTAAACAATTATTATCCGTAGGGCAATCCATATTTGTTTGTTAAACAGTTGTATATGAATTGTAGTTATCGATTTCCATATCAATATACATATCTAAGACTACAGTTGCAATTTTCAATATCCATAATGGTTAATTTTGAATGCTGGATACATATCTGTATCCACCATTCAAAATTAATAATATGGTAACACCTATAATCTTATCCGTATGTTTACATCTTTAGGTACAATATATGAACTTGGCTTACATTTATAATATTTCACACCATGAATCGTAGAAACTTTATCAATTACCTTCTCAATCAAGTTACACCACGAACCTTGCAGTTAATTTGACTCACTTTAAGTCAACTTGCTTGAGTTAAGGCTGAGTTAATCAAACTACCCTGCAATCTCTCTATTTTCTTCTCTCCTTTTTAATCCTTTCCTCACCCCTCTCCGTTGCGACAAACCCAACACAGGTCACTTTCTTACGAGACTAGGTCGGAGTGGTGCTCGAGAGCAGGTTGACGACGTCGATGCGATGGTAAGAGGACGGTGCAAGAGAGGGCTGCGGAGGTTGGGGCGGTGTTGGGAGGGTCGGGTGGCTTAAGGCGGGATGGGGGAGGAGATCGTGGCAGCTGGGGAGGGGACAGAGCTCGGAGTGGTGTTGGGGGGTGTCAGGGTGGCCCCTACAAGGTGAGGGCGAGGAACCAGGGGTGGCTTCAATGATGCGGGGAGGAGGATGAAGCGGATGAGGATAAGAGCGGTGGATGTGGAGGTAGCTCGATGGATGGTGGTGCCGCTGGCTTGTAGCCGGGAGGGAAAGTCAGAGGCAGATCGACAAAGTAGAACTGGAGGGAGAAACAAATTAAGGAGGAGAGTTTGGATAATACACAAACACCATAGGAGGATACAAGTGCAAACGCCTTAAAGGATGTCAATCCAATGATCCCAGATTCCGCCGCTTAGGCTTAGAGTCTTTTTCTCTTTTATGATCTTCAGAGATCCCAAAAGGATGTCAGTCTAGACAAACACCATATGTCTTATCTTGTAAAGTCTCTTTAAACTGAAGATCATTGCTCGTGAAGACAGATTCCGCCGCTCCTATGCACGAGCTTGATGGCGGCCTGGCTCTCAGATTCATTCACCTCCCAACTGGATGTTGTCTCCTGGTGCTAGTAAGAGAGCAGTGTCGAACGTCCTTTGGCCCTCGTCGTCATAGAAAAACAAAGCACAAAATCCGCCTATACGAATTCACAATGAGCGCACAAGTGGTGGAGAGCAGATGGATGTGGAGAACAGAATGCTTCTGTTGTGTTGTATTTCTGAAAGGCTTAGAGTACAGTCCTTTATATAGACGGACTGGCTGTCAACAAAGAGACAAAGGAGAGCCATTCATCTCCCATCAAGATATTAAGTGATAACGAGTTCCTATGGTCTCGTTGGATGCACCCAACATTACCGAGGAGACTCATTTAATACCAAAAACAGCTAAATGAACTTGGATACAAAAGAGGGAAGGTACTTGTTCAACTGGATTTAACGAGTCTCATTTTCGAGATCATTATTGGGTTAGGTACTTGTTTAACTTTTAATGAGTCTCATTTTCGAGATCATTATTGGGTTAGGTACTTGTGCGTAAATTGGAAATTGCATAGTCTTGAAATAAATCTTGGGAAAAAAATAATATTTGTTTAAAGAAGGTTTTGAAATACAAAGGAAGTCCAAAAATAATCACATGCCAATCCTCTTGATGCCTTTGATCCATACAAGTTGTCGTTGCCTAGGGAACTTGGGTTCCTGAAACGTTATCGAGGAAAACTAGTCTGGACAACTTATTGGGTTCATGTCTAGGAGTGTTCAAAAATATCCAGGTCAATGGGTACCTGACTTGACCCGTTCATTTTGACCCTAAACCCTCGGGTACCCGTTTGAAAATGATGGGTCTGGTACTCGCAATGTCATGACCCGTGCCCCATATAAAAACCCGACGGGTACCCACGGGTACCTAGTTGGATGTTTCCACTATCAATTGATTCACAAAAAAGCAAATGGTTAGATACAAATACCAATATAGATGTTACATTATTCTTATCTATTTTAAAATATAGAAATGGATGCGGATACAAATATCAGTGAATATGGAAAATATATTGTTGAATCATTAAAAATGAATACCGGTATGAAATAGATGCAAATTAGATAGAAAAAATAATAGAATCAAAATTGTATAGATAAGATTAAATTTATATGTATGGGAGGGCTCTTATGTGTATCCATTTTGAAATCGAAATATATATAGGGGCCCTTTCAAATAGGACGCAGTCCTTCCTGAGTTCAGGAAGGTCGGCCCTTTTTTGTATAAATCACGAACACTTTAGTAGAATACTATACAGTTTGTATTATAGGTGCACGTTATAAATACAAAGCCGCATACAAAACTGCACATTATAATACAAACATTAAAACTTCACATTATAATACAAAACTGTATGTGTATTCTACAAATTCATCCTGTTTTATACAAAAAAGAGGCTGGCCTTCCTTAGGGATGGAAGGACCAAGTTCTATTTGAAAGAAATCCTCTCTCTCTCTATATATATATGTCAAAATTTGAATTAACATATATGATAACGAATTGGCGATATGCATACATCCTAGAATCCAAACATGATGATAATGAATACAATTGAATACAAATTGTATCACACATGCACTCACGTACGCGCATGCACCCACCCACACGTGCATCCAAGCCCACATCCATGCAAACGAACATGCCCACGTGCACGCGCATGCGCCCATGCCCACGCGCACGCACATAAGAGCGTGCGCATACATCGCGATAACCAATTGCGATGATAATTAATATAACTATTTACGAATAGGAATATATACTTATACATTGTTTGTCATGTTGTCCTCAGATTATATATATTTACATCTCGTTTATCCGTATTTGATTCATTATGATGATGAACCTACATGAATGTGTCATTAGTAGATCCGTATTCGATAGTATTCCTTCCAATTGCATGTATTCATATGGTTTACAATATCTGCATAGTTTTCTATATCCTCATTAACTTATTTATCTATGTTTTTATATCTCTATCTGAATGCATTCCGTACCAATTAGATTTTTGTATCCGACATTATCATTATGAATATGATATAGATACAAATATACATAGTTGGACATATCGTTTGCATTTTAATATATCCCCTTTCACTTGAAGTATCTCTCTTTATCCCCACGGGTACTCGCAGGTACCCGTGGGTAGCCAACATCTATTGGCATTAACCGGGTACCCGCCCCATGGACACCCCTATTCATGTCTATTTGAACCTGTGAACAATCAACTGAAATACTTAAACTCAAGTTAAGGACTGTTTTGAGGTGCCATAGAACTCCTTGAGGTTGGATACACAACAAGGAAGGTAATCTCACTGATATCTGATTATTTAATGCCATCAAGGTCCATCTCTCTCTTTTTGTGCTTCTAGTTTCTTTGAGATGGGGAATGGGAGGAGGCGTTCTTCCAAGGAAAGGAGGATTAAGAAGCCAAAGTAGCCAAAGAGGGGGGGCTTAGATGCAACTCAGTTGGAGATGATCCGACTGCATATCGAAATGGTAGATGTATGTTTTCTCCGCCTTCCATCGCCACCAAGCATGTGCCATGAATTACCCATCATCATGAGATTCTCCGCGATCTTAACTCGCTTGAATTGTCTGATTGTTGAGCATGTGAGTCCCATCTTACCAACTAGGGGCTAACCTTGTATCCATCTATTCTCAGGAATTTACAATGTGATGTACTTTAAACTTCACACACACACACACGACAAACCTCAAATGAGGTAGCAAACCTTAATTTAGGTATTTCCACATTGTATTTTACATTTTTTATATCATAGATTTAATAATAGACATTAAGATCACATGTACATTAAGATAGAATTAAAAAAATAGTATATCGGATGTAAATTCTAGTTTCATATAGATACCATTTTTTTACAAACTTTCAGTGCATCTTTTTTTTACAATGTAAAGTTTATATTTTACAAAATTTGTACAAGATTCTACTCAATTGGGATGCGGTTTTTCGTACTCAGGAGAGATCCCACCTCATTTGAAAGGCCATATAAGAAATTTATATGTTTTTTTTATCTATATATGTATATATATTCTTTACAAAACATACAAAAGCAATTCTCAACTTTTTTTTTTTGAAAATTAATATAGTGTCCTCAAATATATCGCAAAAACTCTCTAACTATCAAGGTTTTCAAAATGATTAGAATCTCGACATCCAGTCAAATTGATTCTTCGCTTGAGAATGCCTATAGATTGGATTAAAAATCAAGAAGTACAAACTAGGATACCTAATTCATAATGTAAGAAATAATTGATGTATAGTGTAAGGTTTAGATAGTGTAATATTGTTCATGGTTAAAACTTTGGTGAGCATGTATATATGTCCTTCCCAATCCACATTTAGCGAGAGACCAAAGGCGACAAAGAGGATGACACACACACATACACTGAGCGATAGGGCTTGGGATATAAATTCGGATCTCTGATCTAGATCTCTTTTTCCTACATATTTATTTTGGATTTAAAATTAATTAATTAATTATTCAACTACTTGATGATCATTTAGGATGCACACATGAAGGCAATGCCCATTCACCGCGAGTCTAGAGTAGACACGCACATTACAAAAGCCTGAGCTAGGGTCTGTTTCTCTGTGCAATCTACTATTGAAGACGATTGTGAGTTGTGTGCATCATGAATGAACGGGGATCGTCGTTCGACTGAGAGAGAGAGAGAGAGTTCTAGAATCAACATTTTGATCAATGTAATCTCTCCAACTCATCTCTGCATTATTCTAATGATGTAGCGTCATTGTTTCAGCATGAATCAATATTTTGAATTTGTATCGATTTTTCTAGTTCATTTTTTCCCTATTAATCTCATTACAGCGGAGCTATCTATCTACTGAATAATTTATATGCACTATCTTTATGCAATTATATTTTGATCCGTGTAAGGTTTTTAAAACCTTGAACGATACCTATTTGAAATCCAAGTTCGACATCATTTCAGCAAAAGCAAATTTTAAACACATCATGCAAAACCATTTCTCCTTTTTTGTTGCATCAATGCTTCTCAATGGATTTACTTGCAGTATTTTTGATTGCTTCATCTGAAGATGATGTTGAAAAAGGGATTTCGATCGAGAACTGGAGGAGATCATCGATGCTGCAAAGATCGGACGGCCGAAACCGTGACAGTACTGTGTTCACTGACTCAAACATCTGAGGTACCTCATGTCCACTTACTGTGATTTTTTTTCAGTACTTGATCTCAAGTTCAGCAGGTATTGTTTTTTTGCTCATTTTAAAAATGGTTGACGCTGAAATTTGAACTATGGTTTTGTTCAGGACAGGACTTGGGAGAGGATATGTAAAGATGGCTGCGATTCGACGATTTTGAGCAGCCAGAACTCAGGTTCGAGCAGTGCCCAGGAGCTCGATCTGGATCTCAAGCTGTAACTTCAATTTGACGTGATACTGAAATAAATATCGGTGAACACGTAACATAAGTTTTATAGGGATCGTAGTGTAAATATAAAAAAGTAGGAGCACAAGTATCATTGCAATGTTTGCAAGGGTCCAACTGTTAGAAAAAAACTTTTGTACCCTCAAATCTAACTCTTCAATCAGTAGATTTCATGATAAGGGTTAACATGTAAATACAAAAGTTTTGTAGGGGGCATAGTTTAATTGCAAAGTAGTAGAGGAACAACGCACAAGTGTTGTAATGTTTTGTAGTAGCACAAATGTAGAAATCTCAAAAATGCCAATTAGAGGTATTTATCTGCACCGTGGCAATGCGAGCCCTGAAATTTCAAAGTTAACCAACAATAACTATAAGCATGGAAACAATACACCCACAAACTAAAAGAGGGGCTAAAACAAATAACTTTAATTGGTCCAATTCATATTGAAAAATAAAAGGGTTTAATTACAAGAAAAAGAAACATACCAGAATGGGATGTTGTACTTACTGAAACTATTACATCAGAAGGGAAAGGAGAGAGTCTAACTATCAATATCAGCTATTACGACAGCGGTGACCATCCAGATCAAAGCATTGTAGCGTTGATGCTTTCCTCTCAAGCATACGACACCTGATGGATTGCTCAAGTAAAGAAATGCACCAAATGACCCGATAGAAGTGTTATGAAGAAATGTGCAGAAAAGTATGAGCAAAGAAGAAAATGACTAAAAGTCTGTCAGGAACATATAAAATAACTGGCTGTAACACTGTATTATATAGTGCCGACGTTGTTCCTCACCTTGACCTTATTATTCCCACATAATCTATCAAGACTAGAGTTCTCTTCGACCTCGACCGTCCCACTCTGTTTGCTTCACCTGTGCTTTCGCATCAGCATGTAACTAGTCCCACTCTGTTTGCTTCACCCGTGCTTTAGCGTCAGCATGTAACTAGTTCGATAAGATCTCAATCTTTTACGGAAATGTACTACCATGTACAAATCCGAGAATGGTGAAGCACCTTATGATGTTTGAGTACCAATACATGTATAAGCATAGGAAAATGGCCATCGCCGTGCCTGACGACTATAAGATATTGCCTGTCAGATTGGTACTCCACTCCCTCCTGATGCCCTTCGGGTGTGACCAGCACGCTACAAGGTCCCTGAACTACAAGAGTTCATGCCCACTGTGTAGTATCAACACCCCCCCCCCAAAAAAAATCATAGTTTGTCATACATTATATCCTCATTATTCAATTTAATTTCCATGTCATGTTACCATGATATTACAGTTATCAATTTAGCTCTATGTATGGATCCTGTTTACAGATCAACCGTCTGCCTTAGTCGTCCAGTCAACTGAATTGGGGATTGGGGATTCTTCTCTACCCAGACTGCTGATAAAGGGT
Organism: Ottelia alismoides; assembly: GCA_037367405.1. NCBI lineage: Eukaryota > Viridiplantae > Streptophyta > Magnoliopsida > Alismatales > Hydrocharitaceae > Ottelia > Ottelia alismoides. The sequence continues at coordinate 227,402 of JAZKJV010008705.1, forward strand.
TCCCAGCTGACTGTGGATTTATTCAGTCATCTGCCTACTCGTATCAACCTTGTCTTTCTATGTGATGGTTTTGAGAGAGAGAAAACACATTCTAGAAAAGTAGTCACAAGACAGGAGTTTAGGATCAGGTTCTTTTCTTCAATTGTAAGAAAGTTTATGGGTGTAATTGGCATCTGGCAATATCTGATTTCGGGATTCTGCAACATGCAAGTTCGATTGCTGGAAATTGGTGCCCGTTTAAGATGATTGGGATTATTTGAGATCTCATCGTCTCTGGGGTTTAAACTGCAACAAGACAAACAAATCTATTGGTCTCAACGTCTACTTTTTTTTTAAAACCTTCCAGTTTTTTGTAGTAAATGTTAGGGTTGACTAATATGCAAGGTTTGAAATATCAATATCGTATTGGTAAGTCTGGAAAGGGATATAACATGGATATATCAGGAATATACAATAAATATCGGTGAAAATCTCAAAAATGATCCAAAAAGATTAAATTCTCGCAAATTAAGACCACCCCTGTTCTTAAAAAAAGGAATATATTTATATACTCTTATGGGTAAGGGGGAGGTGTATTTAGCACAATAATACACACCATATAATATCGCATGCATAATACTGTGTTGAATGATGGTTGTTGAAAGATATTGGACATGAAATAATGAAATTTGTATAATAACAATTTATAGAAATAAAGGAGGTGCATTTAGCACATTAAGATTATGTTATATCGCATATACTATGCATAAACAAAAGGCTAAGCTTTGTCAATAATCAAACAAACAAAAAAATGGACATAATAGCATATCATTCGTAATAAGTAGTACTTTGAAAGAAAGAAGGTGATTTAAAATAAATTAGAAACTACATTTATTACTTGAACTAAAGATAATCAACACCAAATTGCGCCCTTTCCGGTTCCATATCAGTAAATGGCTAATACTTACCACATATGATGTTAGATATTAATATAATAATAAGTATAATACATCTATATTTTTTTTCTTGATCGGTCTTAGAGTTGCTTGATCTCCATCATTAAAATGGGGAGCGAAGTCCGCAATGGATGTCTGGGAAAAGGGGATCTAGGGTAATATCGATACGCAAGACTGATCTACATTGAGCTATCACCGATATATCGACAATATATGATGAAATTTATTTCCATGCTAATATGCCAAATATGGGAGGATTTACTTCAACCGACGGTTTAAAGTTAATCCCGTAACTAGCCCACAAAATGCAACTTTCCTAAATTTGTAAATGTGCACCTTCCTTCTAATGAGTAATAGGGTTTCAGGGGATCATCTCAACAACAAAAAATAGGATCCTTACATGTATACCTTCCCAAAGCGTTCTAGAGCTAGGTTCAAGAGCAAACTAATGATCCCAACTATCAAATAATGCCAATAAGAGTTGTAATAAAAACCTCAGTACACATATTCTGGGTAATTCATACAAAAGGATACCTTTGTATAAATAACACCAGGTTAATCTATCTTATATTTCAGTGATTCTTCATATGTTAATAGCTAGTCCTCACAGCTTCACAATGTCCCCCCCTCCCCCCGTGCGCTCTCACACTTTTATTTCCCTCTTTCACGGTCTCTCTTCCATACAGTCTTCTCTCACTCCTCTCGATTTCTCTCCTTAACCTTCCCATATTTTTAAATAAATATAATTTTATAATCTATTTGATTGAATCATTATAATATAGAGTAGTAAATACACAAAATGTAATGTGGAATAATATGCATAAATATTCAGTAAAAACACATGATTAAAACAATTTTCTTACCATGTCCCATTTCTTCCATAATTAAACGACAACTAACAGTTTTCCATAGACAATGGACATCTATAACTATAATTATACAGATAAAAATATATACTTGATGCTAGATGAAAATGATTAAATCTTACTGACTCAAGAAAATCAAACCCACTTTTAGTCAAATGGCCCCTTGAGCCTCCATCTTCCCAGGGATCATCGGCTTCGATTTTTTTTAGGTTCAACATTCCCCGGAGTTTCAAACTTATCTAATTTGAAAGGATCCTGGCATATTTTCTTTCTCGTGATCAATCTCGAACACACTGCTCTTTCCATGGTTTTTCTTCACTGAAACTTGTCTTTGTTTTTTAAGTCATGGCCTTTCAATTTCCGCTTCTTTCTTTCTTCGTGTTCTTTCATCTCTCAACTCCAATCAATAAGGTAAGAATTGTAATGTACATCAAAATAAATTAGAAACTTAATTTAATGAAACAAGAAGGTGCATATTTTATGGTTATTTAGAGACTCTTAGAGTATATTATAAAATCTAACCTTACCTTATATAATCATTATAATTTAATTAGTAAATCAACAGAATTTACTTCAATTAAATATACAAATTCATAGTTTTAGTAAATCGTGATTTAATCCATTAGAGTTCATAATTTTTCAAACGTATAATATATGGGAAACTTCCTATAGAAAATGGAGATTCCAAAGATTGATATATAAAAATCCATATTATATGTGCTTCATATAGATTAAATTCTTTTAGAGTGATCAATATTTAATATATCAATCATTTTGATCAAATATGTAATGTAAACTTATCTTCTCATTTCATATATCATCTTTATTTCATAACTCCATCACTGCCTATTGTAGATGTTTTCAGACATGTTTTAGTTGTACAAGATTGAACTCTTTTATAGCGATTGATGTCAATATAAAAAGTCATTTTGATCAAATATTTAATGCACGTTTGTTTGCTGTTTTTGCATTCAATGAAACTTTTTATCAAGGGATTTTTACCCGGCAGACCCTATAATCTTTGTCAACTACCTCACGACCTTTGAAACAACCTAATTCCCTCCTTGATCCCGTAAACTTGCTAACCCTTACCCTACAGACCTTGTGGTTAACCCCCATCCATTTGGTTGTTAAAACTAACCGGATTCCGTGAATTTCTTTCCACAATACCCAGTTTGTTTCTCAAAATTACAAAAATGCCATCCCTTCTCTCTCACGCCTCCAGGCCTCCTTTACGAGTTCCCCTCACCCCTCCCCTCCGCGCGACCTCCCCTCCTCCCCTTCGTCCGACCTTCCCTCCTCCCCTCCGCCCGACCTTGCCTCCTTCTAATCTCCCCTCCGCCCGACCTCATCGACCACGGCCTCTGGGGGTGCAACACTGCCGCCCCGAGGACCGTCCTCAGCTCCCGCCCCGCCGAGCACATCTGCATGTTCCTCATCAGCGGGCCCGACGACCACGAGTCCATGGCGCTCGTGTCCCCGCATGGTCCAACAGGAGAAGGCGGACCATATCTTGCAGACGATGGACATGCCCCACAGCCAGTATGCTTCTTCGTTGGGGTGTTGCACCCTCCATCCAAGGAAGAAGAAGAGGACTACTAACCTCTCAGCTATCAGCAATCTGAACATTTATGGTTAATCCTGAATTTTAAATTTGCATGCTTCGAATCTTAGTATTTTACAAAGGTTTTCCACTGACCTGTAGGGACTAATGATTCCGACGGGCATGGGTATCACGCGAGTGAGAGGCTTCCAGGGCTTGTCATCGTATTGCGGCATGCTCTCGCCCAAACCTTCGTAATCGTCGTCGGATTGCTCATGAGAGTTGGGTCGGATAGCGCTGCCGTAGCCGTACGTCCCTTTGGTTTCCAACAACCAACGGTTATGGTCGAAGTTGCACGGCTGATTACGCTAGACCAACGACTTGTTGTTGTTGTTCTTCAATAGGGAGATCCGACGATTCATCTTTCCCTGATTGCCGGGACCCAGCATGAGCGTATCGGTGAGCATGTCGACCTCCTCGTCGTCATCGTAATCGCCCATCTTGTATGGCTCCTTGCATCCGGGGCAGAGCCCATTGGCCTTCTGTGCGTCAGTGTAGCAGTACATGCATATCTTGAACCTGCATTGATCTTCTTACCTGTCAGGAACAGCCTGACCGTCGTAACTTAGTTCTTGGGACTTTTTCCGTTAGAATCACGCTCCATTTGAACTTTGTGATGCCCAGTCAATTAATTTCCGTGATATATGATTAATTGCAGGCATACCTTAATTTTTATCTCTCTTCTGAGCAAGTTCGCCCTCTCTCCATGTTGTCTCCGGCGAGAGGATCATCTATTGTACCATCCCCTGCTGCAACGCATAGCAGCAACCTCCACCATCTGTTCTCGCATAACCACTCGCCACCGTGGGTGATCGATGGGTCTTTCACCTCTGACATGGTCTTCCGCAGCTTCCGTTTGATGGGTTGAAGAAGAGGATGAAGAACGAGGAGGATAAGGAAGGAGAGAGGGAGATTGAAGATCCACCATTGACTTTATTTGGTTTGATTAATTCAAGTTTAACTCAAGTTTTAACTCCGATAAAGTTAAAGATGACGATAGGGTTTGTGGGGTAAGACAGAGCAAGTTTACGGGGTTGAAGGGGGAATTAGGTTGTTTCAAAGATCGTGGAGGTAATTGACAAAGATTATAGGGTCTGCCGGGTAAAAAGCCCTTTTATCAACTGTCAGTTCGCTCCATAAGGTTGATTTAAAACTCTCTTTTTTAAATAAAAGTGCTTTTTGCAAATGGAAACAGAGATATCAAGATAATTCACCGTTCATTAAAATCCATTTATTAAAAATATCTTAAGATTTATCCAAAATATTTTGAAAATCCAACCATATGGATCAAGTTATTCTTTTTTAAAGGATATTTATCAAGTTCTTCAGTATTAATTTATGATTTGATGTAAACAGAATCTGTCTGAATATTGTATCAATTACTTTTTTCATTATAACTATTCAAACATAATACGGAAACATTTCAAAATTCTGAATCAATGTATAGGAAAATGGAATATATAGTTACAAGTTACGCTTCTATTAGGTCAAACATGGGTTACAATAGAATTCTTACTAAGAAATGCCGTTAAACTAACCACCAATTTGGTGGATCCCTCTAAGTTTAGACAACATTCCACACGTTTCAACTTCAGGTCCAGATAGAAAAGGAACCCCCACACCGCATTCTAAAATTAGATCTTTTTCTTGGTATGGTCAATGTAAGCCACTGCCAAGAAACGAACGGTCCTATTTTCTGCAAGTCTGTTCAAGACAACTTCCATAATTAGATGCCACATGGTAAAGCGCATAATCTTCCCTTTGACCAAATAGGAACAATGGTGCAGCAGGCTTAAAAACAAGGGGTAGACACGAGGGGGTGGCAGGAGTTTCAGAATCCTCCATTGAAGCCAATTCAATGGAGGCACCTCGAATCCAAATCGTCATCCATGTTCTTTCTCTCCTGTTGGCCAGCACAGCAGCCACTCTAGACTTCCCTTTCAATCCATTCCTGACCACCTTGCCTAATATTTTTCCAATACAGAATGGGGCACAGCCAGGCGGGAAAGCAGGTGACCAGGTAGGACAAGCTGGAACAGGCGAAAGTGCAGCACCTGCTGCGGGTGGAAATGGAAGTGGAACGGGCAAAGGTGCAGCTCCTGCCGCAGGTGGAAATGGAAGCGGAGCAGCCGATGGTACAGCACCTGCCGCAGGTGGAAATGGAACTGCCGAAGGTGCAGCACCTGCCGCAGGTGGAAATGGAAACCGTCGAGCTGGAAAGGCAGGCAAAGATTTTGAAACAGGGTATACAGGTAAATGGGAGCTGTTCAGCAATAGTTCAGGTGTGTCATCAATGCATATGGCGATCGTGCATACAAATAAGGCCATCATGTTCGATGCCACCAATTTTGGCCCATCACAGCTTAAAAGCCCGGTACAGCCATGCCGAATCGATGGTCGAACAAAACAGTCCGACTGTTATGCTCATGCTCTGGAATTCGACATTGATACCGCCAATATTAGACCCTTGCAAGTACATCTCCCAATACCATTTCACGCACATTTGCATGCATTAGAAGATAATTGATGAGGCTGAAATTGTTGCATGCCTTGCAGGTTTTAACCAACCCATGGTGCGCATCAGGAGCGTTAGGACCAGATGGTACATTGGTGCAGACCGGTGGCTGGTGGGAAGGAGGAAGTATGATCCGGAACTTCCAGCCGTGCGATACATGCAATTGGAAGGAGTATCAGGATCTTGCCAGGAAAAGATGGTAAGCAACTACAAATTCAAGGATCTTTAGAAGGAGTTGGAGTGGAAGTTTCTAACCATTACTTAATATAGGTACGCCACCCAACAAATCCTCCCAGATGGTGGATTCATTGTCATCGGGGGCCGTAGAGAGTTCAACTACGAGTATGTACCACCACCCGGGAAGCCTAACACCATCAAGAATGTTTACCCACTCCCTCTTCTTAGCGAGACAACCGAGCCACGACTTGAAAACAACCTGTATCCCTTTGTCCACCTTTCCACGGATGGGAACCTCTTCATCTTCGCCAACAACCGCTCCATCCTCCTCGATCCCAGGACCAACAAAGTTGTTCGCGAGTTTCCACAACTCAAGGGAGGTACACGCAACTATCCAGGATCCGGCATGTCAGTCTTGCTGCCGCTCAACCTCAACCGCAAGAATGGAAAAGCAATACCAGCAGAGGTCATTGTCTGTGGTGGCACCCCGCAGGATGCAATGGCTCGAGCAGAACAAGGCCAGTTCAATCCAGTCTTGAACACATGTGGGAGGTTGCTTATTACCCTGGCAAACACAGAGTGGAAGATGGAGATTATGCCAAAGCCACGAATCATGGCCGACATGCTCTTATTGCCTACTGCAGATGTGCTTTTACTCAATGGTGCCTCCAAAGGTTCCGCTGGCTGGGAGTTCTCTCGAGACCCAGTGTTTGAGCCATGGCTTTACCAACCACTGAAGCCACGTGACCAGCGGTTCAAGGTGTTGGCCCCCACAACTATCACACGCTTGTACCATTCATCAAGTGGAGTTATGCCCAATGGCCAGATCTTGGTGGCTGGAAGCAACCCGAATGATGGGTACTACTTCACGGGAAAGATGTATCCCACAGAACTAAGAGTGGAGAAGTTCTCACCCCCCTACTTGGATCCAGAACTTGCAAGCCACCGTCCAGAGATCAACATGGACTCCTTGACAAAGGAACTCAAGTACGACCAGAGCTTCCCGATAAGCTTCAAGCTGGGAGAGACAATAACCGATGCCAATGATGTGAAAGTAACCATGTATGCACAACCATTCACAACACATGGCTACTCAATGAACCAGAGGTTGCTGATATTGAAGACACAGGTATCGATTAATGTTGCTGCGGGTAACCAGCAGCTCACAGCAACAGCACCACAATCAGCTGTGCTCGCTCCTCCCGGATACTACTTGTTGTTCGTGGTGTATCGGGGGGTGCCCAGCACTGGTGCTTGGGTGCACATCCAATAAGGAATAGAGTACTGACACCAAAATCAATGAAGATCTAATACCTTTAGCCTTCTCGTTTCAAATGCAATTGTTTGTGTTTGCTCATTACTTTTTTTTTCAATAGTCAAAGGATGACCACTAGAGTTAGTAGTCATCAAATATATTAATAACCAAAAAATAGCAAGAATCATGGAAGGCCGTATCGATATCGATATCATTTCGGTCGGCTCGGAAATGGATATATCGGGATATATCGACGATATCGGTGGAAATGCCGAAAATGACTCAAAAAAGCCAATTTTTTTGGCATTTTTTCAGAAATTAAGATCATCCAAGATATTAGAACAACAAATAACCTACAAATTCACATTTATATCACACACATCAGTCATTTATAGACCATATATCGCACATATCGATCATCATATCGAACATATCGCTGTTAATATTTATTCCTGACTTTTAAATATTGGAAATGGATTCCATTCAAGTTCTTATAACATTAAACAACTTACATATATACACTTAGATGACACATATAGATCATTTGTGAAGACTATGATCCTTATATTGCGCATATCGATCATATCGAACATATCGATGATATTGTTAGTTCTTGACCTATATATATTGAAAATGGAGTTCATCCAAGTTCTTAGATCACTAAATGACTTACAAATATACTCTTAGATCACACATATCGATCAATCTATGAAGCTTATATCGCATATACCGATCATTTTGAACATATCGATATTAATGTTTGATTTTTGACTTATAGATATTTGTTTTTGAAGAATTGACTTATAGATATTGGAAATCGATTTCATTCAAGTCTTACAACATGAAATAACCTGTAAACATACACCAAGTTGAAGAACCATTGTATGCACGCTCATGTTGCACCATACCCTACCAGTACGGGAGTCGCGTTGCCCGGTCAGCGAGCCTGGGGGGGCCAGGTTGGTCCCCCCTTGCGGGGGTGCGAGGGCAGCACCCCCGACCCGAAACAAAATATATATAAACCATTGTGTGTTTTAATACTAGGTGTAGCTAGATATATGTGTTTTAATACTGGGTGTAGCTAGATAAGTAGTTGAATCAATCTTGCATGAATAATAGCATTGATATATAGAGATATCAGCGAAATATCGATGATATCGATTGATATCATGTATTTTTTCTACTGAATCCAGTCATTTTTGACCGATATGAGCCGATATGGTGATATATCGATACCCCTGTAAAAGGAGATAATGGGCAATATCGAAACACTTACCCTGTCGAAACCGATATATCGGCGATATATCGCCGATACGACCTTCCATGGCAAGAATACGAAGAAAGCCCTCTTGCCTTATCGCACAAGTACACCATGGACTCAAATAGGAGGAAATTAAATTTTTAAATTGATGATTCCTTTGTTTTTCCAAAAAACATCATGTAATTATGAAGCAATCAAAAGACACATCCCACCATGAGTGGGCATATCCCTCCTGTAGACACTACCTCGAAGAAAACTAGCTCTCCAGAAATATCAACAAATTTCTGGATGAAGAAGTATGAGACCATTGTATGTCTGTATTCCATCAATATGTCGAGCCAAGATCCAGATAAAGTTCAAGATTGCAGTATGAGAATGCATTAGGACAAGTCACTGCGTATTTAACAAGTAATATGCTGAGGAATATGTGGGGCATGTGGTTTTAGGCGGTTCGGCATTTTCACATAAAAACTAAAAGGATTTTTTACACTCTTAATCCTGTACATTTTCATAACTATATGTTGAACTCTATATAATTCTGAATTACATATAGAACCTTAGATATATGTTAAGCATTGAATGCATAATACTGCTTTAACTTCCGTCCATCCTAGCTCGTTAACTTTGACGCCATCTGTTAGATATTGACAAAGTATGCCCTTCTTCCTCTATCACATTTACCAATTATACAACTCATCCTCCCTATTCCCCGTCCTCCCTTCACCAACCATTCCCCTAACTTTGTTGCTGCTTCTCATACTGCAATCTTGAACTTTATCTGGATCTTGGCTCAACATATTGAATGAATACAAACATATGCGGTTTTAGACTTCTGCATTTTTATATAAAAAATAAAAAGATTTTTACACTCATAACCCTCTATACTTTCATAATTATGTGTTGAACCCTCTATAACTCCGAATTATACGTAGAACCATGGATAGATTGTATGCATTGAATGCATAACACTGCTTTAACTTCAGTCCATCTTAGGTCGTTAACTTTGACGTCATCTGTTAGATATTGACAAAATATGCCCTTCCCCTCTACCACATTTACCTATTATACCACTTATCCTCCCTTCACCAGCCCTTCCTCTGACTTTGTCGCCGCTTCACCATCATCCCTATCCCTTCCTCCATCCCGACTTCATCGTCATCTTTGTCAACACATTCACCATCACCTCCACCCCATCCTCCATCCCAACTTCATCGTCATCTCTATCGGCACATTCACCATCACCACACTTGCGGACACAAAAGTGGCATTGATGACGAGCCCTCTAGCCTCCACGAGTGCTCAAAAGAAAAGGGAATCCATTAAAACCATGAGAAATGGCATGGTTAACCGATGTATCTTCCGATCTCCTCCATTCCTCTCCACAGCACCACGATCTCGACGGTCAAGAAGGCGATGAAGCATGCCAACTCCAAAGAGCCACGAGAGGGTTAGGTGTCCGTGAAGGATATGGTTAGATCCTCAAGCGCATCACGGAAGCGTGAGCGTCGTATCGAATACGACGAGGAACGACTAGTCGCACTAGTTGCTGGATGCAGCGGAATTTAAAATTTTCATGCGACGAAACCACATAATCCAAGAACACTTCTCGGATCGTTTCGTCTAAACCACAAACAAGTAATAGGATTACCTCTTGAAGCGTGGTTGCGATCGAGTCTCTAAACAAAGAGACCTCCTCTCTCAAGTCTGATCCGACGTAGGAGACGCTTGCGAGCGCGGGGATGAATCGCGTGCTTCTCGCAATCCATGTTGATGATCCAAGCGGCAAATCTCCTGATCTCGACACACGAGATACGACGTCTTCTTCACGAGCGAGGCGCACCGAAGCAGATGGAGATCCACGAGCAGACGATCGAGCAGCATAACGACGACGCTGCGACGATGGAGAACCTCTCTAGGACATCCATGGTGGACGGCCATGAGAGAGGAAGAGAGGGTAGGCGTGTATAGATAAAGAGAGAGAGAGAGACTTGTGTTCTCTTATGTGTGTAGAAGAGCAAAGGGGTGCCTCTCCTTTTATAATATTTTGGGATCCATGGATCTCACATGGACAACACAAATCCAATGGCTCTCATTGATTGTGTTTCTTTTAATGGCTAAGATTTGTGTTGGTAAAAACCAACAACAATTAATTTAATTTAGATTAAATATATATTGATAAATCAATATAATTCAATCACCAAATTAAATCAACTAACATTGGAGATAATGGAAAGGAGGCTCCTCCCTTCCATATAGGAAGAGTGGACGGCCATCCTTTCCTTTAGGGATTGGTGGCCGTCCCCCCTCTCCTATTAGGAAAGGGAGACTCCAATGCAATCTCCAAGATTGCATATATCTCCAATATTGACAACAACAATTGTTGTAAATTATTCTACAAAAATAATTCATAATTATTTTGTAGACATTGCAATCTTGCCATTGAAAAATTTGTGAATCATATTCACAACCCAAAATAAAATGTAAATTACATTTTCAATTCTATGTCCAATGTGTATCCAATTCAGATTAACATTTAATGAGCAAATGTAAATTACAAATAGCTCTCTCTTATATATTATAAATCACATTTATAATATATATGACTAATATGGATATTGCTATCCACATTATTCATATCCATGATAATTAAATCACATTTAATCATCTTGGATCTCTATTCTCTTGTTTTCAAATAATATGAATCACATTGATATTATTCATATCTTCGATAATCAAATCACATTTAATTATCTAAGATATCTCTCTTTATAATATGAATCAAATTCATATTAATCATGATAATTAAATCACATTTAATTACTAATTTACTCAATGCTTGGATACATATATCAACAATGAAATTATCCCGAACTCTTTCAAGGATAATGCGCTTTCTCCGCGAATACTTGGAGATAAGGACAGGGTGATTGTATTGTTCCACGTATAGTGATTTGGATATTGAGATCACATCTCAAATCCAGATCTCGGGCCTCCCATAGATGCTTGATTAAATCAAGACCGTAAATCTAATCTTCTCATTGAATATGAATCGCATTCAGGTCAATGTCCAACATTTGGATCAAGATCAGATTACTTCTCTACTGAGAGGAGTCACTAAAATCCAGACCCGTTTCATCACTCCCTAGGAATGGAAGCGTCATGGTTATACAATCGTTTATGATCACATCACCCTCAGGTATTCCCAATACCTGTACATCCTGCATACTTGAAGACTCAGAATAAACCCGAAGTATTAGATCAACTTTATACTGTCTACTTCAGGGTTTTATCAATAAGTTTCTCATTTTGATCATTGGGAGTTGGTATCGATCATATACTTTCCAAAATATATCATACCTAGGTCTTGATCATATACTTTCCAAAAGTATATATCAAACCTACAAATTCAGTCAAGCTTCCAACGCGAGACGACCGTGCGCACGGAATTTGATTCTTCCCAATATCTCATGAGTGAGCTCATGTCTTCCGGTTCAGCAGTGCACCTGTATGATCCCTTTGAGAGATCGTATTACTCATATGCCCTTATATGCACACCAGCGCGCCGGTGTATAGACCTTGGTTAGGTCATCAACCTATTGGTCTGCCAAATGTACATACTCAGACATATAGTAACACATCTGTCTCTGGTCAGAGGATGCGTGCCTATATCATGACAACATATGATATAGGACTTTGGTTATCTCAATCTCGTTAAATCAACTCTTTGACCTAACTAATCTGACACCTCCGAATCTCTATTCCTATGCAGAGGACCTGCATCAAGAGGTCGGTCAGATATCAGCCTAACTGAGAAAGGATTGCTATCTCCTACTCAGGCTGGAGATCATCTCTTAATAATCATTTGACGGTGCTTGATGAGTCCTCAATCTAACTCATTAGATATTCATCTAAGCACCAGCCTCTATGATTCAATAATTGAATCAACAGCTGTATTATCATTAAGATGGCCATGGTACATAACCCTAATTGTACTAAGGGACCTATTATGCAAATTATGTATTCTTCATTTCAGATTAAGGAATGATATATGCAATAACATTTATTGCATAATGACTCGCCGTGGGCTCGCATGTCCAACAGTCCGGTCCACGAAGTTAGGATGATGAGAAAGATGGTTTGGCCATCAATCGAATTGATGTTGCGCCATCAATCAACGACGAAGACACGGATGATGGTGGGAGGTTGTCTCCCTTGACATTGAAAGCGGCACATGTAGGGACGAGGAACAAGATGCTATGGTGGTTCCCAAGATGGAGGTGGAAGATGGTGCTGGTAAGGGCAAGGGCAATGGTGGTAGGGGTAGAACTGGTGTAGGTAGGAGGTGAGGCAGGGAGGACATGGGCACGACGACGATAACGAGGGGGTCATGGGGGGAGATGCGGAGGGATGAGGGTCATGGAGAGGGACGATGTATCTAGAGTTAGCGGCACGATAGCGGGAGTCAGATTGAAGGAGGGGGGAGGTGGGAGAGGGTTGGAGGGGAGCGAGGAGGGTGGGACAAAGGGAGGTGGCATCAACGGTATGGAGGTTCAGGGAGGAGATGATGCGAGAAGGAAAGGAAGAGAGACAAGGGAGGTCGGAGGAGGTAGTGGTGGCGATTGCGGTGGAGGTAGGAGGGGCATCGGTAGGAAAAAAATACACACTATTGGATTGAGTTTAGTTAGATGACCTCAATGGGATGGTTAAATCAGTGGAGGAAAATAGTGGAAGAAAATAACATAGGGTCTTACATGTAAACTAAGTCATTATCTAGAGTTTTACATGTAATTCAGAATTATAGAGGCTTCAACGTGTAGTAATGAAAGTATACAAGGTTAAGGATCAAAAATCTCAAAAATAAAATATAATTGATTATTAAGGTTCTGTTTTAAAGGATGAAAGAGGCAAAAGCGGGGTGGAGCATTGTCCGGCGACACAACCGACAATCACCTGACATCGGAGAGCAGAGGGAGCGAGGGATGGATGGCTTGAGGAGGTTTGCAGGTAGGGATGAGCATGGGCCGGGCTGGACCGGGCCCTGAAGGGTCCAGGCCCAAGCCCATTTAAAAATTTCGGGCCTTGGACCGGGCCTAGGACCACAAATTTTTCTTTGGTTCGGCCCAAGCCCAGGCCCGGCCCAATTCCTATGGGTCGGGCTTGGGCCGGGCTGGCCCATCTCCACCCATTATAGATTATTAACTTTGAGTTTTTCTTTAAAGTTAATCTCAATTCAAGTTAGACAAGCAAAATTTGTTTAAAACATATGCCATAATAATTGTGAAACAACTAAAACTCAATTCTACCGAAGATGATTTCTCGTTTTATACAAGTGCACACAATGTTAGATACCATAATCGTCTCTCATTACAGAAATTGAAAGAGTGGACCAAACTTGCACATTTAACAACAATAGGTGCACCAGGCACTGCATGTTAAAAAATGGGCATAATGCCCATATTGAGTAAAGGTTCAATAATAGAAAATATTCCGATGGAAAAAAATAAACACTAACAAATTCAAGAATAACCAGCAGAATCTAAAACATAGACTAATTAAGGAAAATTAATTCCGAATTGAAATACTATGATCATCAACTCATATGTCCCACGCCTGACTTTCTTTATTTATAAACATTGTCTGACGACATGATACATGAACAGAGTGTGCATGCAATAGGAGAGAGTTTCCAGGCGTATAGGATATGGGAAGGGTTTGGGCCCTCTTCGAGTCGGGCCCTTCGGCCGGGTCGGGTCGGGCTGGGCCGAGCCAAGCCCGAGCCCGGCCCAAAAAAATTTGGGCCTAAATGTTGGGCCCAAGCCCGACCCAATATTCATTTGGGCTTAGGCCGGGCCGGGCTTTTTGGGATGGGCTTTGGGCTGGGCCGGCCCAACCCAATGCTCATCCCTATTTGTAGGGCTTTGCTTGCCGTGCAGGGCGCGTGGACATCGAGCTAGTATTTGCCGAGACCCGATCAAATGTTTCTCATTCAGTAAGAATGGCCACCGAAGCACTAGATGCAAGGAGGGACGAATTTGGATGCCCAAGAAAGCACAAGAAGTGGTTGTGGTGGAGTTGAAAACATAGATTTTAGTTGGAGTTGCGAGGGGGGAAGACAAATGCCTTCCTGAAGCCATGGAGGACATTGGGGGAACAGTGAGGCTATCGTTCACCGGAGACGTCATCAAGATGGAAGGTCCGGCGGTTTGCGCATGGGGACTTGCAGTTTGAGAAGTGGAGAAGATGTTGTTCAGCCAACAGGCGGTTGGGAATCTTCATGGCGGAGACCCAGGTCGGGAGACGGTGCCAAGGAGAAGTCCTTTGGGATGATGGTGTGCATCAGAGGTCTGCCATTGGTTAGCAAGGACCTGACAACCGTAAGGAGGGTGTTAGAGGCCGTAGGGGAGGTGCAAGAAATCATGTCCGATGGGTTGAGCCCAGGGCATTCGTTAGATGTAGTCACGATGATCTCGGAGCTTAGATGCCCCCTACCTTGTACTTGTGAAGCTCACTTGCGAGGTTTACGGGTTCCGATTGAGGTGGAGGCTAGCCTCACTCGTTTCTGATCGGGGCTCCGAATGTCATCGTGAAGGTGACTGAGGAAGCCGGTAGGTCGGAAGAGCTGGAGTCCAGATGAAGGCAGAGGGCAGAGGAAGCGTCACATGGTTTGGGGGAAGTCAAAGTGGCTCTGAAGGCCTCAGGAAGCGACGAGGAAGACTCCAGAGGGGCACAATCCTCGACAGGGTGGCATGTTGTGCACCCAAAGATGGACCTCACTTTTGTGAAAGTTCTTCACTACTCAAGCACTTTGAATGTGAGTGGAGATTGCGTGTGTCGCAAGTCAAGTGATACGGACGAGCCACATGCATCCGGGTCGGGTAAAATGCATGACCTGAATAACTGTCAGCGCAACGTTTCGATTAACCACTCAGTCGAATCGGGGAGGTTGGAGCCGAATCAGGTCTGGAGCTTTGACCCGAGTCTCTCGGCGGCCAAGTCGGTCCAGCCTCGAGTAGAGGAATCATACCCGATTATTTTATCGAGGGAGGACCGGTGGAGCTCGAGAAAAAAGGCGGGCCTCCCCACCAAGGCGTTGAAGAACCAAGGGCCTGGTGTGGTGATCGATTTGAACGTTTCGAAGAAACTTTATCAAGGGTTGGATGTGACGGCAGGGGGGGCGATTGGTCACCCAGAAGGCGGCGGTACGCCGGAGATGGGGTTGGGAGCGACGGTGGAGCCGAGTATTCTGAAACTTGTCGCTTTACCCATAGATGTCGTGGAATGTGCGGGGAGATTTGGAAAGAGATATGTTTAAAAAAACCTAAAGGAGAAAAGGAAGACGAGGTTTGAAATCTATCGTTGGTTAGAGGGTTTTGTGATGCGGTTGGACAAGAGCACCAGCTTGGAGGTTGTTGCAGCCAAGGGCGGTGAACTTCAGGAGAGTAACGAGGTGCTGGAGAAGGAAGGTGACCCACACTTGGGCAGACTGGTTGAGAAGAATGGTGTAGGGGTTGAGGCCCCTTTCACAAGGAGGGTTTTCTGGGGACAGAACATATGTATCTCTGGAAGGAGGGATAGATACAAGAGACTCACAAGATCGGAGGATTGAGGTGGAGGTGCTGCAATGTCTTGATATTGTGCCTCCAACGGGGTTTAGAGATGCTTGATGAATCGCATATACATCATGTTAAAAACCATTTATTATTCTCCTGTCTTAAATAATTCAATAAAAATCACAATTAAATCCTTATTATTAACTTGTATTCTACTGTGAATAACATGTGTTTATTTAACCTACTTTCAGTATACTTTCTAACCTAATTTATTGTATTTAATTACTAATCCTTTTTCTTGGTTTTTATATTTTATTCAAAACTCCTAAAAATTAGATTAAATATTGTATATATTTATTGTTAGAAAATAGGAATCGGGAGCGGAATGATAAACAGAGCATAATAACATAAAGATAAAACATGGACGATTTGATTTTACATGGAACCCTACTCCGTGAGGAGCGGGATGAAACCACGGGAGAAGCCCTCAAAGGGGCGTATCTTGCATTGCTTTTTCTCATCTGATACAGGAGGTCTGAGGCTCCTTATATAGCCTCTACAGAGCCTCCAAGTCCCACCACCGGTAGATGTGGGACTAAACTCTTGGATGGGCTAAATGGATCCTAGAGAGATCCATTTACCCATCTCCCATACATATGACGCATATACTAAATACTCCAACACTCCCCCTCAAACTGGAGCATGCAATGCTCAACTTGGACAAACAGAAAGAAACTCAACTCACATACAGGACACTACGGACAATATCAACCCAACGCGCACAACTGCTGCTGTCGAGGACGTTGCTTCTCATGTCGTGCAGGTGAGGAGGACGAACGGGCTGGAGTGTGAGTCAACTGAATCTCATCGTCAGAGAGCATGTGCTCTGAATTGCGCCTGTCAGAGTCACTGCAACTGAAATGAGTCTCCTCGTCGGAGGACTCTGGCCCGCCACAATATGTGGACAACTGCTCCATCTCTGAAAAGGGCCGAACTGGAAAAGGCTGTGGGAGTGCAATCCTCGTCGGAGTCCACGGTCACGGGAGAATGGAGTCTGAAAGAAGTCCCCTCGTCGGAGAACTGGGTCTCTCCCATCTGGCACAGAGAATGGTGCACTACTTTGGTGTACCTATGATATCACATGAAAACCCTTGCCAATATGGCATAGGGAATGGTCATCTACTCTGGAGTCCCTATGGTTCACATGAAAACTCTGGCCGGAACAACAAGAATGGATGGGGACCACGACAAAAGATGGCAAACATGTGCTCATCTGAAAAGACCGCATACATGTGCGAGTCTGAAATTGAGTCTCTCTGGAGAACTCGAAAATGGGCCTCTCAACATGGAGTGCCTCGAACTTGGACTCTGACCGATATGAATGTCGAGTCTGAAATGTAGAGTCTGAAAGCTGATGGGGAATCTGGAATATGAAATCTGTCTCTGAACCGGAACTGCAATTGGAATCTGAATCGTCAGATTGATGATGTCGAAGAACTCTACACAAGACTCTCCCTTTCTCCCATACTTGTCGGAACACATGGACGTCGACCAAGTTGGGAGAAGACAACAATGATGGGGAATAAACAAATAAGCCGACATTCATTCATTTTTTTCTCGACCATTCAATCAATTTTTTTTAATAGCCGTCAATTTTTTTTAAATAAGCCGTTGATATATATTTTTTCTCAACTTTTGCAAATCAAATTTTTTTAAGCCGTTTCAACAAATTTTTTTACGACTTTGCTTAGCAACTTTTTTTTGAAAAAAAAAATTGCGTACGGCTTTTTTTCTTTTGCACGCCTTTTTTTTGCAAAATAGCTTGGCCCAAAGTCTGGGTCCATATCTATCTCTCCCCCCTCCCATTTTTTTTAAACTTCGCCAGACGCTCCAGCCCAAAAGGGCCTCTAAATCATTTTCATTTTTTTTCAACATTCGCCCATATTGGGCCTGGACTTTCCACTCCTCTTTTTTTAAAAAAATGCCTTCGGGCCTCTTGAAATAAACATGCCAATCCCATATTAGGGTTCCCTGCCTGGGAACCCATGTCAAGGGAAAAAACCGCCGCCCCCTTTTGGGGAACCTTATCTCGCGCCGTCTTTGCGAGATCTGGAAGCCTAGAGGTGCAGAAGCCTCTGCGTGATGGTGGTGCGGCGAGAGCACATCGCCATGGCCGATGCCGCCGGGGCCAGAGATGTCGCCAACATCGGAGGGTTCCGCCTGGGCTCGGGGGTCGAGGATGGGGCCTGGTTTCCGCCTGGTGGCTGCCAACATTGGAGAGGAGCGGCGTCGCCGCACGATGGGGGCTCCGCCTGGAAGCTTTACAGCCCGCCGCCTGGGGAGTGGATCAGGAGGGGGCGACGCCTGATGGGTCGTCTTGCGGAGGGGGAGGAGCGCCGCCTGGGCGCGGTTGGAGGCGTGCGCACGGGCGCCTGGAGCACGCCGCGAGGGAGGAGTACCATGGTTGGTATTATGTCGCTGAGAAGATCCCGCGGAGGAGATCTGGGAAACGCGAGGGCTTCTGCGCCGCCAGAGGAGCGTCGAGCTTTGGAGGTGATATCTGTTGGAGGTGGCGCTAGGAGGAGATGCCACGTTGGGGTTGACACGAAGGGGATCGGGCAGGAGGAGGTCTCCGCCTGGGAGGTTGCCGCGCGGGCTGAAAGGAGCGATGCCGCTGGACCGTTGATAACATGAAGCAGCCGCCTGGGAGCCACAAAGTGCGCTGCCTTTTGGTTGTGGCACCTCTGTCGCTTGCTTTTGGTAGAAAAGGTGTTGCGTTGCCGTAGTAGGTGCAGTGCGATCGGATGCGCAAGGAGGCGCGCCTGGAGGCGGCGAGCACGCCTGTAGGACGTGAGGCAGGGTTGGATGCGTCATGCTGCTATCGGCCAAATGGAGAGGCTATAAATCTCAGTCTGGAATTGTGCTTCACGTGAAACTAGGGTCCATAAAAGCCTAGATCTGAACCTGGAAATGCGCACCTGCGATCTTCAACAGGAGAAGATCCGAATGATGACAGAAATCTGGAAGCAAACTAGGGTTCCAGAAATTTGAACTATGAACTTTGATAATCTCGAAAATAACAATGAATAAAAATACTCAAGAATCGACCCGCTCTGATACCATGTTAGAAAATAGGAAGCGGAAGCGGAATGATAAACAGAGCATAATAACATAAAGATAAAATATGGACGATTTGATTTTACGTGGAACCCTACTCCGTGAGGAGCGGGATGAAACCACGGGAGAAGCCCTCAAAGGGGCGTATCTTGCATTGCTTTTTCTCATCTGATACAGGAGGTCTAGGGCTCCTTATATAGCCTCTACAGAGCCTCCAAGTCCCACCACTGGTAGATGTGGGACTAAACTCTTGGATGAGTTAAACGGATCCTGGAGAGATCCATTTACCCATCTCCCATACATATGACGCATATACCAAATACTCCAACATTTATCGTGACTTTTAAAAGAAATTAAAAATACAAAAAAAATCTTAAAACCGCAAAATAGTGCTTTTACCCATTAAAAATACTCTCAAAAATTCGTCTTTGTGTAAATGACTTCTTTTGGCTTTTTGACCATGATGAAACTTGTAGATCTCAATGAGATCTACAACTTTCATGTTTTGACTTTTTTGTAGTTAATCTTTTAATTATTTTATTTGGATTTTTCTTTGATCTTTTACTTTTCTAATTTTTTCATTGGGCCACGTGGCGCCCTCTGGGCCGCCCACGTGGCCCGCTCTCCTTGTGCCACCCGCCAATTTTTTCTTCGTCGTCTGATCACTTCTGGGGGCATGCATCTTAACCGCCCACTTTCTAGTGATTTGCAGCCCTCAGATTCGACTCCCAGACCCAATCTCCACCGTTTACAACCACATGCATCCCAACCATCAGATGCCTTCATATCCAATGACTATCTCTCTTCCACGTCATCGCTCCTCTCCCCACCGTACGATCTGAACCCAGATCAGATCCTACCACTCCATCGCGCCTCTCCTCTCAACCGCTCGATCTCCCTCTACAAATCAAATCTCCACCACTACCTCCCGTGCCCATCCCAGTCATTGGATAGCAGCCATCCAAGGGCTGAGCATCTTCCACGTCAATCGCTCCATCCCCCGCCGTAGGATGGGACTCCAAGTCCCATCTAGGCTGCTCGCTTCCGCCCGATCTCCAGCCGCATGATCAGATTCTATGATCTAATTTGAAACGTTCGCCCGCGTCATCATCAGGATTGTTGGATCGCGAGATCCAACGGTCCACGAATCCTCTTCTTCCTCCAAACGCCTTCTGCCCCAGGCGTTACACCTCGTCTACTCCGCTCGCCCTTCCTATTTTGGTGCTCCTCTCAGCCACTCACTCCTCGTCCTAACGCCACCACCACAGAGCTCTATCTTCTGTTACCCTCGCCAGCCCATCAATGAGCCGCCATCAAACCTAGCTACTTCATTTCACCTGTTACATCTCCGTCGGCCATCCCCTGTAATGCACCACCGCCTCCTATAAATTGCTCGCCTCTGCCACCTCCACTCCTGGTCCACCAATAAGAGCCTAAGCCCTAGACTCCTCCGCCTCCCTGTGACAGATGGAGGTCGGAGTGAGTGCGACAATGGGCCTATTGGCCGGTGTTGACCCACGACCTCCATGGCCGTGTCACGGTTGGCTCCGCCACCGTTGAGACCCCTAGAATGATCGTCTAGGCCGAGCGACGACCCCGAGGTCCAATGGAACCTCATCCCAGATCGCCTCCTCCATCAGGTAATCATCCCTGACCATGTACATCTCCATCCCCATTTCATTGAATTTTCTGCATTTTTATCTGACGCACACGAAGCCACCCATCGCCACCTAACCATCTACCGAGCTCCGCCTTACCACCCCCATCTTCGCGACCTATTCCGATCACCTTCTCCCCTTCTCCACAGCCTCCTCCACTTCCGCTTTCCTTCCTCTCCACTTCACCGGAGAAGAAGATCGGATTCCCCATCCCTCCGCTCAAACGGAATCCCCATCTCACTCCACCCCACTTCGAACCTATACGCTTTGGCTATACTAACTCCTGCAAGTTCCTTCAATGGCCGGACTTCGAGCTTCTGCTCTGATCTCGGACCTCGTCTCCGACGACGCTTCACCGACTGGAACTTTCAGTCATCGCCGAGGGTCCGCATCACCTCCGCCGTCTTCACTAGCCTCGTTTGAAGGTCGCACAAACTTTAGAGCACCTCTGGAGGCTGGCAGAGCTCGAGGACCTTCGCCGGAGCACAACCCCTTCCGACGATGAGGGCCGGAGCACGACAAGCAGCCACCGTCCGATCATCTGGATCGGACGGCCCTGATGAAGGCCCGAGCCTCACGCCTAACCTATAGGCTTGGGTTGACCAAGCCACTAGGCTCGGGAGGCAGCGAGCCACATCACGAAGCACCAGAAAGCGCCACCTGCCATCCGAGCCCAAGCTGCCTCCGAGCCTAGCCCCCTCGCATGCCATGCACGTGAGGGATTTGGATATTTGCAGAAACCACCCCGGGGTTTCCAGAAATACAAGGTCAAGGCGCACGTGCCTCACGTGCGCGCCTGGACATTTTGCAAGAAGGCCCTACCGATTTTAAATAATTAAAATTATGCCATTACGCTTCATGGAGAATTTACAGAAGGGCCTCTCCAGATTTTGAAAATTACAAATAGGTCCCTCCAGGTGCTTATTTGTGATTATTTATCCTTTATTTTTATGCATTTTTATTACATTTATGTCCTTGCACTGTTTTATTCATATCTTGAGCATCTAGACTCCGATTGAGTTGATTTCAGTGTCGTTTTGTTGCTCTTTTCATTCTCTATCTAGTAGCATCATTTAAATATGCTAATTTTTGGAAGATCTATAGTGTCTTTTGCTCTATAAAAATTTGCCATTAACAGATGCTTGACCTTATTTTTAGTGCTCAATTAGTCACTGAAATTGATCCATAATTTGTGCTAATTGATTTGACATTTTGTAGGGTATATTTGTATAAATTTCTCATGCACGCTTGCCTGTGCATTTCATCATGCATTATGTTCATATTTCATCTCATTTAATTGAATCTAAAAATCAAATAAAAATTATATGCATCACTGATCTGTGCATTATTTTATATGCATTGCGTATCACATCTGCATGAAGACCTAAGACTAGAAAATACCCACTCTTGAATTAATCGATAATTTTCGATAAATAGACGAAGAGGCTCGTGTCCATGAGTTCGACCTTGGTATACTTACCAAGTAAAATAATTTCCATATATTCGAAGGTGTGGTTTTTGCATGATCCAAATTTGCCTCCTATACTACGATAATACGATATTATTAAAGAGGCAAATTCGCCGTTCATCAATGCTCGCTAATGAATATTACAACATGGAATGTTAGAGGTTTAGGGAAGCCGGAAAAAAGGCTTGTCATACGTGCATTGTTTTAAAAGGCGTGCATCAAGGTGGTGAGGCATAAGCCTCGAGGCGTTTTTTGAAAAAAAAGCGCCTGAGGCTTAAGCCTCACCCAGAAGTTCTGCGGCGTAAGCCTCAGGATATTGTGAGGCGTATGAGGCGGTGAGGCAGTCGAGGTGAGGCTGAGGTGTAAGCCTCAAGAGAGGTGCCACGCGACGAAGTGCAGCGGTCTCCACGATAAAGGGAGGGGCCGCAACGAGGTATTAGGCCATACGAGATAAAGTACAAAGGCCAGGGGCGATACCGCCAAAGACCTACCGTGCCACCAGCCCTTATTTGATGATGAAGGGAGGTGTTGCATTGAAGCCTAGAGGCGACGCAAGGGGTCCAGTGGAGGAACCACAAACCTGCACAAGGGTCGGTGGAAGCAGAGCAGACCCATGCGATACATGTTGGCATCGCGTGGAGGAAAAGAGCTTGACGACGACGTGGGCAACCGAGAAAAGGAGAGAGAAGGGGCTGGAGGGTGGAGGTAGGGTTCTGGGTATGAACCCTAACTTAGGACAGTCACTCTGATACCATGTGAAGAAATAATTATGAATGAATGGGATGTGTTGTTCAAGAGGTATGGGGTTTCTATTATAACGTGAAGCCTTAAAATCCAAGTAGTAATCATTACATAAGAGACCCCCAAAGGGTTATAACTCAATCAAATAAAGAAAAAATAATCTAATAGCTTCAATAATAAAATTATAATAAATACACATATTCTTATATATATATATGATCATCAATTAACAAGATGGAAGTACCAATTGAATTTCAATCAAATATTTTGCATATTATATATTTATACATATTTGGAAAGATACAAGGACTTCAATAAGAATATGAAGCATAATTATGAGAAACTGCATGCAACATGAAATATTGAGCTTGAGAAAACAACTTCCTTTGATATTAATGTTAATCCTAATTGAGCAAGTCAATGAATGTTTCACAAGCTATGTATAACTTAAATTCGATCAATATCTCAAGTATCACCTAGACAAAGTTAATATGCACAAATTGGTGGGTTTAATTTCAAAAAGATGAGGCAATACATCATAACTTCAACTTTAATATATTAAAATTAAAGTTTAAAATGGGTTTTTTCTAGTCACAACGTAGGGTGAGGCAGGGGTGCCTACTGACACCTTTGCTCTTTATTGTGGTAGTTGATGCTTTGGCAAGAATGGTGTCTAAGGCAAGGGAGGGGGCTTTCTAGCTGGTTTTTGTTTGAGGGAGATCTCCATCCCTTATTTCAAATATGCTAATGATGTTATCTTTTTGTTTGGGGGGGCGACACCTGCGAAAGGGATGAGCATTGTTCTTGAGATGTTTGGGTTGGTCTCAGGCCTGAAAGATCAGTCACGCAAATTCGGCTTTTATTCGTTTTGGGTTATGTAGAAAATCGGAAGCGGAAGCTAAAACATGGAACAAGAATAAAGAACAAGAACAGCGGGATTTTACGTGGAACCCTACTCCGTGAGGAGCGGGATGAAACCACGGGAGAAGCCCTCAACGAGGCATGCTATGCATTACTTTTCTCAATGAGTACAGGAGGTCTGGGGCTCCTTATATAGCCTCTCCAGAGCCTCCAAGTCCCACCTTTGGACGACTAAACACTAGATGGGGTAAATGGATCTCCTCCAGGATCCATTTACCCTGTTACAACACAATGGGTGCATACAACGAATGCTCCAACACTCCCCCTCAAGCTGGAGCATGCAATGCTCAGCTTAGACAAACAGAAATAAACTCAACTCAACGCTACAAGACACTACGGACAATATCAACCCAACGCGCACATTGCTGCAGTCGAGGACGTTGCTTCTCATGCCGTGCAGGTGAGGAGGGCGAACGGGCTGGAGTGTGAGTTAACTGAAGACTCGGAATCTGACCATCGAGTCTGAAACTGCGCCTGAAGTCTCCTCGTCGGAGAACTGGGTCTCTCCCATCTGGCACAGAGAATGGTGCACTGCTCTGGTGTACCTATGATACCACATGAAAACCCTTGCCCTCAATGACATAGGGAATGGTCCTCTGCTCTGGAGTCCTTATGGCTCACATGAAAACTCTGGCCTGACAACTAGAACAATGATGGGGACCTCTGACAATGATGGCAACATATGCACATCTGAAATTGACCGCACCCATGTGCGTGTCTGAAACTGGACTCGGAACTATAGTCTGAAACGGGATCTGAACCGTAGAGTCTGAAATCTGATCGGTCTGGAAATCTGCATCTGAATCTGACTTCTGAATCATCTGAATAGACCTGTGACTCTACATATACTCCCCCTTTCTCCCATACTTGTCGGAAAACATGGTCGTCGACCAAGTTGGGAGAAGACAACAATGATGGGGATAAAACAAAAACCACTTAGCCGATTACACATTTGTCGGCTTTCAAAACATTCATTCATTTTTTTTTCGAAATTTTTTTCAAGCCGTTGTTTTTTTTGGCTTTTCATCAACATTTTTTTCTTTTTTTTCGGCTTTTGAATTTTTTTAAGCCTCCAATTTTTCTTTGCGTACGGCTTTTTTTCGGTGTACGCACCCCTTTTTTTAACTTCTCTCTTTTTTTTTTTGAAATCTCTCTCTTCTTTTTTTTCAGCCCCCTTGGGCTCCCCTCTCTCTCTCTCTTTTTTAAAAAAGGTGCATCGGCATTAGGGTTCCCAAATGGGAAACCTCTTCGTAAACACGCCGCCTGGGGGTTCCGCCGCCTTGTGCGGCTAGGGAGACTGGAGAGAGATGCGCGCCGCCAGCTTGGGATGGGATTCGCCGTGGGAGCTCGAGGGTGGCATGTGCCTGAGCGGGATGATCGCCGCCAAAGAGGGAACAGCGGTATCGCCGCCGCTCGCGAGGAGTTAGGGTTCCCCATGTGAGAACCCATCTTTCGGTCGCCTGCCCTGGAGGTTCTGAAGGAGAAATCGCCGCCGGGAGAAGAGAGGATGTGGGGGCAAGGCGCCTGGAGGAGACCTGCACAGGGCGGAGGGGGTGGGTCGCCATCGAGTTGCGCTGCTCCAAAGGTGCGCCACCATCAAACTGGGAGGTGCGGCTCCGGTCTGTGCTTTGAAGATGGAGGTGGCCAGAGGCTTGCGCTGGAAGGGGCAGGTGCACCACCCACGCGCTGGGCGATTTTTGCCTGGTGATGTTGTGCCGCCAGGGAGAGGGGTGACCTGTCGGTTGGGGGTTGCGCCGCCTGCGTTGGTATGCGGTGAGAGGAGCCGCCTGGATGCGCCGCCAACTGTGACCGCTTGAAGAAGGGGAGTCGTCTGGAGGAAGAATGACTTCGTGCGCAGAGACAGAGAACGGCGATGGGGCTTCGCTGGAAGAAGGGGAAGCACCGCCTCTTCGAGGGTCGCGCGTCGCGGAGGAATATGGCCTGGGGTTGTGCGGTCGCCTGGGGCTGTGCGACAAACGGTTTCT
The DNA here is from genome assembly GCA_037367405.1 of Ottelia alismoides. Taxonomy (NCBI): domain Eukaryota; kingdom Viridiplantae; phylum Streptophyta; class Magnoliopsida; order Alismatales; family Hydrocharitaceae; genus Ottelia; species Ottelia alismoides. The sequence continues at coordinate 253,454 of JAZKJV010008705.1, forward strand.
TTCTGATGCGTAAGCGCTGGGACAGGCATGTCGCCTGTGCTTGGAAGAATAAGCAACTTGCGCCTGCCGCACGAAGGGCCTGGAGATGCGACTTTACTGAAGGAGCAGATCTTCAGGAGTTCCAGAAAATAGGGTTTCATCAAACCCCAAGACAACTCTTGTTGACCAAATCTCGTATTACATAAAACCGAATCTCAAATAAACAATCAATATGAAATCCTTGAGAAACGAACCCCAAATTGCATAAAGAACAAATCTCCAAGAATCAGACCCGCTCTGATACCATGTTAGAAAATCGGAAGCGGAAGCTAAAACATGGAACAAGAATAAAGAACAAGAACAACGGGATTTTATGGAACCCTACTCCGTGAGGAGCGGGATGAAACCACGGGAGAAGCCCTCAACGGGGCATGTTATGCATTACTTTTCTCAATGAGTACAGGAGGTCTGGGGCTCCTTATATAGCCTCTCCAGAGCCTCCAAGTCCCACCTTTGGACGATGTGGGACTAAACACTAGATGGGGTAAATGGATCTCCTCCAGGATCCATTTACCCTGTTACAACACAATGGGCGCATACAACGAATGCTCCAATAGGTTAAGCAAGGAGGAGGTAGCGACTTGTGAGATTGCCTTACAGACGTAGAGGGATTGTTATTGATGGGTGGAAAGCTAAGGCAGATGAATTAGGCTCCTGTTATTGAGAAGATGGAGAAGAAACTGGTGGCTTGATGTGTGGCTTGTCTTTCGAGAGGTGGATGCTTGGTGCTATTGAAGGCGATCCTCTCGACTATCCCTGTGTTTTTTTGTCTGCGCATGTTGCCTGTTGTGGTGAAGGTGAATTAGAGGCATCGATGCGACAGTTTTTTTGGTTCGCTTCTAGGGAGTCTCATGGATTGTCGTTTCTGAGGTGGAAGACTCTAGTACTCAAGGAGGAGGAATGCGAGTTGGGGATCCGAAGCCTGCAGGTTATGAATAATGCCCTTTTGGCAAAGTGGGTGAGCCGAATCTGGGGGGAACAATCTGATTTGCTCTGCACAACTTTACGGTCAATATTGTGTTCCTTGGGAACCTTCTTCGCATGTTACTGCTATTCCTGGGTCTTCAAAGGGGTTTACTCGGTGCTCACACAAATGATTCTGCTCATGTGACTAGTTCTTAGGGATGGTCGTAGTTCTAATTTTAAACTGATGATTGGACAAGGCAACATACGTTACGCACTCCTTTCCCCGCTTGTTCGCTTTGGCAACTTTTGCAGGAGACTGCGCAAGGAATTGTTGAGAGGTCAGAGGTTGGCTCACATTGTTCCATAATAATCTATATGACTAGCTTTGCGGAGATTCTGCATCTTCTTGAGGTCATGCCAGTTAGTGAGAGATTTCATGACATCGTGGACCATTGATCTTGGGCTTTGGTTACTCGGTTGCAAGGGAGGTGTGGACGGCTGAGCAAATCGAGTTGGAGTCAACCGTTGATGGGTTGGTTTCTTGACTTGCTATATGAGTTGGGGAGTGGGAGTTGTCATACTAAGGTTTGGATGGCGACTATTTTCTAGTCCATTTGGCTTGCATCTCTAATGTTCTATGCAATAAAAATAATTCCTTTGAAAATCAAAGGAAAGTTTTACAAAGCATGCGTGTGACTTGCTATGATCTATGGATCTGAATGTTGGCATGCGAATCATACACATGTGCAAAGAATGACAGTAGCATAAATGAAAATGCTAAGTTGGATGTGTAGTCACACACATAAAGATCAAATTCAGAATGATGCGATCTGAAGGAAAGTTGGTGTAGCTCCGAAAGAGGATAAGATAAGACAAAACCGCTTAAGAGGAAAGTTGGTGCATCCCAAAATTCATAGGTGGGCGGATGCTAGTATTTACATCATCATCTAAAAAGTCATATGCATGCCATTACAATACTAACTGAACAGTCCAGGTTATTAGTTTTTAAAACCTAAAAGTTGGGCATCCAACAATCTCAGAGCAATTTCAACAGGACGTGCAAACCAAAAGAGAAACTAATACATTTAATGTCCATGAAAAATTGCATTTTGGTTTAGCTGGGCAAACTTAAAGACAAACCAAAGACACTGATGAGCTTCATCATGAAGTTAAAAGAAATTATATATGTTACTGCTATTCCTGGGTCTTCAAAGGGGTTTACTCAGTGCTCACACAAATGATTCCGCTCATGTGACCAGTTCTTAGGGATGGTCGTAGTTCTAATTTTAAACTGATGATTGGACAAGGCAACATATGTTACGCACTCCTTTCCCCGCTTGTTCGCTTTGGCAACTTTTGCAGGCAACTGCGCAAGGAATTGTTGAGAGGTCAGAGGTTGGCTCACATTGTTCCATAATAATCTATATGACTAGCTTTGCGGAGTTTCTGCATCTTCTTGAGGTCATGCCAGTTAGTGAGAGATTTCATGACATCGTGGATCGTTGATCTTGGGCTGATGAAAAATTGACTGCATGGAAAGCCTATAGGGCCTTCTATTTGACGATGGTCTTTGATCTTGTGTGCGCTTCGGACTAGTTTGCTAACATCTGGAGGTGTAAGAGCCTTCTACTAGTTAGGATCTTTATTTGGTTGCTGAGGGATCTCATGTTGATTGCCGAGCAGAGAGCTAGGTACTTCCCTAGAGCTGGGGGCATTTGCTAGCGTTGTCTTATACCTGAGAAGGATGCGGACCTTTTCTTTGGTTACTCGGTTGCAAGGGAGGTGTGGACGACCGAGCAAATCGAGTTGGAGTCAACCGCTGATGGGTTGGTTTCTTGACTTGCTATATGAGTTGGGGAGTGGGAGTTGTCATAGCAAGTTTTGGATGGCGACTATTTTCTAGTCCATTTGGCTTGCACCTCTATTGTTCTATGCAATAAAAATAATTCCTTTGAAAATCAAAGGAAAGTTTTACAAAGCATGCGTGAGACTTGCTATGATCTATGGATTTGAATGTTGGCATGCGAACCATACACATGTGCAGAGAATGACAGTAGCATAAATGAAAATGCTAAGTTGGATGTGTAGTCATACACATAAAGATCGGATTCGGAATGATGCGATCTGAAGGAAAGTTGGTGTAGCTCCGAAAGAGGATAAGATAAGATAAAACCGCTTAAGAGGAAAGTTGGTGCATCCAAAAACTCATAGGTGGGCAGATGCTAGTATTTACATCATCACCTAAAAAACTCATATGCATGCCATTACACTACTAACTGAACAGTCCAGGTTATTAGTTTTTAAAACCTAAAAGTTGGGCATCCAACAATCTCAGAGCAATTTCAACAGGACGTGCAAACCAAAAGTGAAACTAATACATTTAATGTCCATGAAAAATTGCAAATTGGTTTAGCTGGGCAAACTTAAAGACAAACCAAAGACACTGATGAGCTCCATCATGAAGTTAAAAGAAATTATATATATATATATATATATATTCCTCACGACTAAACCCATCTAAATGCATTATCAATTGATGCTCAGGTTTCAACAACCCAATCGACCTGGTGATGGACCAGAGAAAGGGCATTCTATCTCAGATCCACAAGGAACAAGAACCATCCAACCCTCACCCATCTTATCCATTAGATCCAATACAACAGAGGATAAATGGGAACAATAAAATATGGCATATAATTGTAATAGTACTTCGTTATCTGAACATGAAAAATTTACCGGTTGAGATACATATTGCTACCGGTTAACCAATAGTCGGTTGATCAATTGGCCAAATATTGATCGCCTACCGATTATTCAGTCGGTCAACCTCCCCTCCCGCACCATCATGAAGCTGTAAGTCTAACTATTCAGTCCAGTCGGTCGACTATTGCAACAGTGATAAATGAAGCAAGCCCTGCAACATCAAGGATGCTCGAGAAAGCACTTTTTTTTAAAAGTGCGCGGGTGGACTCCTAGGATGGGATCCACCTCAAGTAATATTATATGTATAAATTAAAAGGTAAGGATACAGCTTGTTACATGGTCCATGTTCTACACAGTGCCCTGCAATGCTCAATTACATTCTCAGAATGAAAACCACCCCAACTAAACATAACCGCATTCCACGCACACAAAATCGCCCAAAGCATCGCAAACGGAAGTGCACAATCCTTGTGGTCGTAGCCGCAGATCGATCTGATATCCCTCCAGAAACTAACACAGTCCTGAGAACCGAGCCAAGAGATGCCTGCTCCTCCACACGTCAGACGAGAACGAACACGAGAAGAACAAGTGATATGCATCCTCCTCCCCGACCCCACATTTGTTGCAGAGAGTATCCTCCAACCCAGCATCTGCCTCCAACGTGCCCAAAAATTGTCAAGCCTCTACTCCCATATTTATATAAGGTCCTTGTTTCGAAGGTAGCCCTTCTACATGGTACAAAGGTTGCAAGTGATCATCAAGTCATTAGTTGGATGAAAAAGCCAGGAAGCCTAGGGTCCACTCACATTCCCCACACACCAGTAATAAAACACGGATGCGCAGAAATTACTTGTCAGCACCAATAACCACAAAAACATCTCTCCAAGATCTCTCATCCTCCATTAATCATTATATCAAAATCAATATGCCCTGCGAAAACTCAGGTGTTACAAAAAATGATGCAAAAAGGGATATCATTGGAATCCCATACCAGAAAATATATGCCCTTTGTGATTTTGCGCGGCCTCTAACAAAGGTCGAACGCCCTTCCATAACATGTAAACAAAGCTCTATTACAAAGATCCCCGTATCGACCACAACATGATCATTTACTTCAACAAGAATGCATGATCATCGTCCTTAATTTTTTTTATACAAAAGTCATCGTCATTTATTGATCTACACATGCCAGTCCACTTAAGCAAAGGTACTCCCCATTTTTTGTCTCCATAAATCTCTTTAAAATCGGAAGCGGAAGCGAAACATGGAATAAAGATAAATAAAATAAAGAACATGTGGGATTTTACGTGGAACCCTACTCCGTAAGGAGCGGGATGAAACCACGGGAGAAGCCCTCAAAGGGGCGGATATTCTATTGAATTTCTCAATGGATACAGGAGGTCTGGGGCTCCTTATATAGCCTCTCCAGAGCCTCCAAGCCCCACCACTGGACGATGTGGGACTAAACTCAGTGGTGGGGTAAATGGATCCTGGAGGTATCCATTTGCCCACCTATTACATAAGTGACGCATGCTCCAAATACTCTAACACTCCCCCTCAAGCTGGAGCATGCAATGCTCAGCTTGGACAAACAGGAAGAAACTCAACTCACAATACATGACACTACAGACAATATCAACCCAACGCGCACAGCTGCTGCAGTCGAGGACGTTGCTTCTCATGGCGTGCATGTGAGGAGGACGAACGGGCTGGAGTGTGAAACTGGATCTATCTGCCTCAGAGAATGGTACTCTACTCCGGAGTCCCTATGATACCACATGAAAACCCTTGCCCTTAATGGCATAGGGAATAGTCCTCTGCTCTGGAGTCCCTATGGCTCACATGAAAGCTCTGGCCGACCAACAAGAATGATTGGCATGCGTCATCATCGAGTTTGAAATTTGTAGAGTCTGAACATCTGACCGGTCTGGAAAATCTGATATATGAATCTTAGAACAAGACCTGTGACTCTACATATACTCCCCCTTTCTCCCATACTGATCGGAATGATGTTGTTGACCACGTTGGGAGAAGATAAGATAATACATACATATGGGGAAAACAAACCATGAACTTGCGGCTTTTTATCATCATTTTTTTTTGTAAACCGCCATTTTTTTTGTAACATTTTTTTCTTCCTTTATATTTTTTTCTTCTTTTTTTACTATGCGTACGGCTTCTTTTTTATGTACGCACCTTTTTTTTCAAAACTTTTTTTTCCTTTTTTTTTTGCAAAACCTTGCGTACGGCTTTTTATTGTACGCGCCTTTTTTATAATAAAAAAATCAATCCACCTTTTTTTTCTCTCTCCTTTTTTTTGAACTGGCCAGCTTGGCCCAACAACAAAAAAAACTCTTCATTTTTTTTGCTATTTTTTTTATCAAGCTCCCCTCCCCTTTTTATTTTTAAATGGGCTACATGGCCGTGGGCCATCATAAAACACTTTTAGGGTTCCCATCGGGGAACCCAGTTGTATCACCAACGCCCCCGCAACTGGGAGGAAGGAGGACGTGTTGCCACCTCGCGCCTAGAATGGAGGCGCCTGCGCGTGGAGGTGCCAGCACGTGGAGCGGTGTCGCCTCGCGCCTGGGTTGCAGGATCCTGGAGCAGCGCACCTCCTGAATCAGCGCGAGTTGCAAGGTGCGCCGCCAGGGTTGAGGGCTCCGCCAAGGGGGAGACCGGGGCAGATCGGGGCAGGTCGCAGGAGCTTGGATGTCGGAAGATGCGCGCATCGCCTGCTTGTTGGGTGATCAGATGTCGTCGCGAGGTTGGAGGAGACAGCATGCGCGCCGCCTAGGGTTCCCAAAGGAAACCTCCTTCGATGAAAAACGCCGCCGCCGCCTGGGGACTTTGCGGCAGGGGCTTGCGCCGCCTCGCGCCTGGGGGCTCGCCGAGGTGCGCCACCATCGCCGAGATGGGAGAGATCGCTGGAGGAACTTGGAGTCTGAAGGGCAGAGGGGTTGCTGCCGCCCCTGCGTGACTTGCTTCTCACGCTGAAAAAATCTCCGGAATAAAAAACTCCAGCAATCAGACGGATCATGAACAACAAGTCTTCAGAATAATCTTCAAGAAACAACCGATCTCGGAAAAATAATGAACATAAAAAAATCCCGAGAAACGAACCCGCTCTGATACCATGTTAGAAAATCGGAAGCGGAAGCGAAACATGGAATAAAGATAAATAAAATAAAGAACAGGCGGGATTTTACGTGGAACCCTACTCCGTAAGGAACGGGATGAAACCACGGGAGAAGCCCTCAAAGGGGCGGATATTCTATTGAATTTCTCAATGGATACAGGAGGTCTGGGGCTCCTTATATAGCCTCTCCAGAGCCTCCAAGTCCCACCACTGGACGATGTGGGACTAAACTCAGTGGTGGGGTAAATGGATCCTGGAGGTATCCATTTACCCACCTATTACATAAGTGACGCATGCTCCAAATACTCTAAGGGCCTGTTTGGTTGCTGGGTTGGACTGGGTTGGCACAACCCTGGTTACTATTCACAAGGGTACTTTCTCCTCACAGATTACTATTCACCCACCCCAACCCAGTCCAACCCAACCCAGTCCAACCCAGCAACCAAACAGGCCCTAACAATTACCTCATCCGTTTGCTTTTCTACAATTGGCAGCTGCAATCATAAAACCCAAAAAAAATAAAAGATGGACGACAACACTGACCTTAAAATTACAAGTTTTCCTACTGAGCAATAGGACACTGGCTAACCACCCCTCTAATATCTTTTCATTCTTACCAACACTATTTTCCAAACAATCACTTTGGTCAGCATTTCCACAAGTAAAGACCAAGATATCCAGCATCAGGGCACCGCTGGTGCTCAACCATAATCTCTTTGGTGGTTAATCAACGAAGGATTGTCCCAAAACTAAAGGTGGAAGTGAACTTTCATAGTTAATCAACAAAAGTGTTGTCACGCAGATTGACTAAGTTTCCATACCATGAATGAAACAGTGTCATCTACAGAGTAAAGTAATGGTACCACCATATGTCCTATCATTGAAATTTCTTCACCAGGCTTGCACCATAAACACTCCAGGCACAAACCGCGAAGGCATCTACAGCCAAGACAAATAATAATAATGTCAAAAAAGACATGTATTGTCCTTCATTGAGACAGCACCCATCTTGGTCTCATGCATGCTAGTATGCACGTATGTATAATATATGCATGTGTGCACGTACATACAAATAAATATATGCACATAAAATTTGAACATGATCCCATACCTCTGGTCTCATTCTTCATTTCGGTATGTCCTGTGGGCAGAGGAATAATAATGTGCTTCAAGCTCTTTCAAACTAGTCGCTGCTTGCTCGCCAATCTTCTCCAATAAACGATCAGTTTTCTCTGCCTGTTGTTCAAATTCTGCTATCCGCCTTTCAACTTGCTCATTGAGAGATGCAAAGCTAGAAAAAATAGCAGTTTGCTTCAGCTCAGACACTAACTTCAGAAGCGAATCAGCTGCCTGAACCTGCCCACAAATATGAACGATGTAAGCAGATGCTTGACATCTAGGGAAAAACAATGCAGACCAAATGCCACAGTCCATTCGAATTGTCGCAAGAAATCTGCCAGGATGGTAAGTTATCCAATAATGAGAGGTGGGTGACAATGCAGGAGAACAATATGCTTTCTTAGAAAAAGAAAAAAGAAGGGTATGTAAGGGCAAAAAGACTGCTCAGGAGAAAAGTCATCCATGACTGTGCATACCCTACTGGGAAACCCATTTTTTCTCTGCAGTGACATCACAAACTAGCTCCTCCAGTCCTCCTAGCATTTGTCTTGTAATTTCAGTTTTTTTGGGAGTTATCACGGTTTACTTGGAATAATGTTTGTCAACAATATAACATTCTAGATCAGTATATAATCCAAGAAAATAGGAGTGTCTGTGCCGGCCTCCATTTCAGTTAATGAAAATATTTTGAGTCCATCAGGATCCTGAAATTTCTTAATTTTGGAGAATGATGGTACTCAAGTCTCATGAATTTTGAGGTTAAAGGTAAATGATGATATTCATATTTTCTTAAATCCTTGTAGAATAAGAATCCGCAAAGAAACTGGGTGTTCCAGTAAATTTTGAGCATTTAGAACTAGAAATAACAATAGTCATGAGTTGTCAATAAATAATTATCTCTTTCAAAAAAAGTTAATAAATAATCATCTATTCACTTCATTGGACCGAGAGTTAATCATTAAACTGAAGTTTTAGAACCTCCTACAAAGAGATGAGGCAGATAGATTAGTTGAAGAGTGGTGTCTAATATAGTTATTTTTATACATGTTTTGGTGATGCATAAACAGTTGAGGTTGAGTTTAGGACTGGGTGTTTACCTTTTTTAATTCTTGTTAAAAATTTAAATGCTGCAAACTCTTTTTGCAACAAAGTTCAAATAGCTACTTTTTACTATCATTGGCCCTTTCAAAAAAACTCAATGTACACCAAGTCGGTGCTACTCCATCTCGCTCTGCAAGTGCTTATTTATGTATGTTTTATACATCCCCCAACTAAAAAGCTCTATCCTAATGTGAAGCGTGTCTTGCTTGGATGCTCCAAAAAGCAAAAATGTTCCTAACATTACAATTCTAACACAAGGCCATTGTATGCTAGTACTTGCAATACAAGACCACTTTGTCATGTATAAGGATATGATTTACAGCGTGGTCGATCAAGGATTTTCAGTATCCTGCACCTTTCTGCCCATAACATCTTCAAAATCAACTAGAACCATCTTTATAACATCCAATGTTGCATAAAAATAGAATATGAGACCACAAATGACTAAGTACAGAAAAATCAGTGGACAAAATTCTTCTCTCCATGGAGATGCTACAGCACTTTCATTTGTCCTTGGTGCAGAGCTTGCCCAAGCTTCTTTCTAATAACATGACGTTGGTGTACAGGGAGTTGCACCCCTCTTTGTACTTCAAGGTCAAGAGGTCATTGTAGTTGGAATCTAGGTTCCAAAAGATGGCAAAGGATTTCTGGAGGACTGAAGAGTACAAAGGGTCCTCAGCTTACAAATAGCTCTCAAAGCTTGTTGCTTTGAAAAAGTGCCTTCAGGGATATGAGAGAGAGAGAGAGATCATAAGAAGGAGAAAAGTAGAGGGAAGAGGAGGATCACTGCACAAGTGGAGATAGATAGCATGGAAGAATTATAGGATCTTTCTGTTGAGGAACTTGGGAAGAAGCTGAGCCATCAAAAGGTGCTGGTGATGGAGGATAGGAAGCAGGAGGTGGGGTAGAGACAGTTCCAAGTAGATGTGGTTGAAGGATGGGAATGTAAACACACCATTTTCCATTCATTTTTTTAGGCTCATTTTCCATTCATTTGATGGAATAGAAAAAGAGAAATCCCCATTCACTTGATTGGGGTGTTAGTTTCGCATGTTCAGGGCGACAAGCAAATGGCGAGAATGACCCTAGATTACCTTAGACAATTTAGCGAAAGCAGAAGGGGGATTTACTAGGAATTTGAGAGAGATGCTAGCATGTTGTAGTCTGACCAGGTTGAGCAGCTAACCATGAGCTTTCCTAAGCAGGAAGTGAGGAGTGCAATTGGTGTGTCAATGTTGAAGGCTCTACGCATCCAATTAGTTTCCTAGTTTTATTTTTTAAAAGAATTCCGCAACGTGGTTTATGTTGGTTGTTGCTTTACAGGCCATTGAGGATTTCAAAAGGGGGAATTCTGGCTTTAATAGGCTGAAGTATGATATTTTTCTTTAAAAAAAATGTTGCTTTCACGATTGAAGGTTTCATCTATATAGCTTTGTCTTACATTGTCTTCTTGATTATGTCAAAATATTTGAATAGGTTGTGCCTTCTCCTATGAGACCTAACTAGCTCGCAATAAACTGCCTTGCACATGACAGATTGATGACGGACGGCATTGTCATGGCATCAGATATTGTGGCAGACTATAAGTGGTAGGTATCTGAATTGCTATGAAGAAGGATTTATTAAAACCTATGACGGTGTTGAATGAGGTTTTCTCTAGAACTCCCTTCACAAGAAGGATTTTCCGGACGTGAGGATTGTGTGGATAAAAAGGTTTGTACGTACAATCTCTTACTCGTTGGTGAATCAACATCCCACATTGTTTAGAGTTATATTTATCTTTTCATATTTACTATGTATTTTCAGCTTCTTTCTTCTCTATTATGTAATTTGCCCTCTGGGGTTTCTCCTCTCTATATAAGAGCACCCTATGACCCCTTTCATAATTCATCCACATCGTATTAGAGTGATGGTCCTATACTGGAGCATGAGCCTACACACCCCAACCCCACTGCCAACCCCCTCTTGTCGCTGCGTGGCAGCCTCTGGCGGCCTCCACTCACCTGCAAGGCATCCAGCCCTCACGTAGGGCGGCCCCATCCCTTTTTTTAACACGCAAGGGACTCTTCTCTCACAGCCAAGGCCCAGCGACAACTCTCTGCTGCTTTAGGGCTTCAACAATGCATCTCCGGCACTGTCTTGCGTCTCCGAGAACCGCCTACAGTGATTCCAGCCGCCTGTTTTGCCATCCAGAGGCATAGTTGGGTCCAGAAGCAGTGTTGCGGGCCTCTTTTAGGGCATCAAAAGTCTCTTTCTTACAGTTGTGCATCACGAGGTCTCCAAAACGGTCTGATTTTGGGTCATTTGCCATGAGATCAGATCTCTACACCATCCGCAGGATTTAGAGCATTCATGTAGTTGATGGGAACAGTTGTGGCATGGGTATGCGCACACAACTGATTCCATGTATAATTGTGTAGGCATATTCTTATCAGTCTACAACCCAAGTTGCATCCCTTCCAGGCTTATTTGTCATCATGTCAGAAAACAAGGTCCATCTATCATTTTCGGGCACATTCAAAGGTCGCACCTATCGTCAAGATGGATAGTACCAACTACAAATTATGAGTCTTGTAGTTCATGAGCCTTGTGCGATGCAATGGGAAGAAGCACATCTGACATAGGATGAGCCGACCGACAAGACTGAGGTTAATGCCTCTTAGGAGCAAGATGACGGGGTACATGCATGTTTGGCTATCTGGTACTCACCACATAGATAGCCATGACATGATTCATAAAGGTTTTATATCTAATTCTCATGTCAGCTCAAGGGAACAAACAGTAGATGTTTTCACCAGGGCTCCAACCAGAGGGTCGTTCCAGAGATGTCGTTCCAAATTGAGCATGATTGACATTTATGCTCCGACTTGAGCGGGAGTGTTGAGATATTTATCTTTTCTTATCTTTTATGTATTTTCTATTTATTTCATCTCTATTATGTATTTGCCCTCAAGGGTTTCTCCTCTCTATATAAGAGAGCCTTGTGAACTCATGAATAAACAAATCTTTTTTTCTCCACACTAGCTAACAAGTTTCCCAACTTAAGGCACTTGCTCTACATCTTTTTCGCAAAAAAATGACCATGTCATGTGTGTGGATCCCTTATCCTTCGTGCGATGAGACATCGCTACTGTCTGACGAGAAACAGAAACTCCTAACCCTCTACGAAAAGCATCTAGTCTGGCTGTTAAGAGAGTACTTTCAGCGAGACCAGTAACCGCTGAAGATGGTGGTGCCACCACAGGAAAATGGTGTGCAACCCACATTTCTTGGACCCAACAGCACCCCCCCAGCTTTGAGATTTGAGCCGAATGAGTCCAGGGAAGGTGCTTAAGATAGCTTCAGCATGATAGAGGACCCAAACCCCCCTAAAAGTTCCACATTCAATTATTACAACCAACAACATTCAGGTGAAGGTAGAAATTTGTTGGGCCCTTTGGGTATTACTGTACCTAAAATCACGAATTTTTATTCATCTTACCATTTAATAACTCATAATCAGACAATTTTAAACAAAATTTTCAAGTACTTAAATATTGTTTAATGGACAAAATTATGAAGATTTATAATCCCGATCCATGCAATAGCATTATTTTGAATCCATTGGATTTACATTGGCACTTTGCAAGGAATATAGTTGTCCATTCGGGTACCGCCCATCAAAGGATCTGAGACCATGCAACGTAACTCCATTCAGATAGCAAGATCATATGGTGTTCTTGTTAAGCCCACCTGAAATACCATGCCTGATTGCAACCGGTCCCTAAGTGGAAAGCAACACCAGGACCCTCTAATTCAACTCCAAGACGTGTCCATGCGAAAGAAAGGTGAGGGTCCTTTGCAACCACCCTCTCCCTAGGCCATCGAGGGAAGCGAACTTCTCGAGCATGGGGAGAAGAAAAAGGCAACGGCGCTGGCAGCACTGGGTCTCTCAGCATCCGTTGAAGGAACAGATGATTGGCTTCTATTGAAATAAATGATGTGGAAGCGAATAATCAAGAACAAGAATAAGAAATATCAAACGGTCAGATTTACATGAAATCCTACTCCATAAAGAGCGTGATGAAACCACAGGAGAAAGTCTTTAGGATCAGTAGAAGTCTGACACGATCTTAGGTATAGAAGTCCACTTGGAGTAGTTGGTGTCGAAGTTAAACACCAGAAGCAAAATGGTCATTTATTATATGCAGTTCTTGAGAGTCGAGCCTTTTTGATACGTGAACCCTGAGAATGGCATCTCCCATATCTTATGGGCTGGAGTCGATTCGCTTATATAGGGACCCTGGAGAAGAGATCACTTTCTGAGGAGGCATGGCCGGAAGATGATGGAGGCGATAGAAAGCCTGTAAATACATCTCAACTAGAAGAATGTGCCTTTCTCTCGCTCGTTTCTCCCATATTTGTTAGACTAAAGATCATCAACTAGGGAGAAACGCCACCATAGAACATACATTTTTTCCAGTTTTCTCTCCTTTTTTCGTAAGCCATCTTCTTCCTTTTTTGAATAAGTCGTACTCCTTTTTTGGCTTTTTTTCTCGGCCTTTTCTCTCCCTTTTTTTGATACACAGACTCACTGGGTCCTTTGGGCTTTGAAGAAAATAATAGCAGTTTGTTTCTCTCTTTTTTAAAATACAAAGCAGTAGTGTCCAAAATCTCACCCCCTCCTTTCTTCCTTTTTTTGAATATAGTAGAAGTGGGGCTCGCGAATTTAAGGTCCATAAGATTAGATGAGAGGGCAATGGGCCTCCTTGTTCTCTTCACGCATATTGTAGGGCTCCCAGGTGGGGAACCCATCATTGCCGTCGAAGTCTGGAGCTGCAAAGTTCGAGCGGGAACTCCACTCCTCTCTCTCCTGGGGAATTGTTCTTTAGGAGCATCGCTGGTACATTGGATCTTGTTCCAATAGGTCCTGCCCGTAGGAGATTGCAGAGCTACATTGGTCAGGGAGGTGGAGATGGCAAAGTGGCGGCACTCGGAACCCTTCTTCTACGACTCATGCATAGGAGGAGTCGTGCGAAAATGCGAATAGGGCTTCGCTTCTGGGAAATCTCAGGGTTGTTCACATGAAAGTCTCGTGTCGCCTCGAGAGCTGGCATACGGCAGTGCTGCCTAAAGAGTTTGCATCGCCTCTTCTTCTTCAAATCTTCTAGACGAGTTTGAGATAGTTGTTGTTTGGAGATGGAAAATGGCACATGGAAGCGGCTTGTTTGAAGATGAGGGACAAGTAGGGTTTATGTGGGGCAGCATTTGGAGATGTTCCGAGATGGCGGCTTTATGTTGTTTGAAGCTCGTTGCTAGGGCAGAGGACGTGGTTGTTGCCGTACAGATTAGGGTTTCGTGAATCCTAGAATTTTATAAACCGTGGAATTGAACTGATCTGATGTCATGTTGAAATAAATAATGCGGAAGTGGATAATCAAGAACAAGAATAAGAAATATAGAACGCACAAACTTAAGTGGAAACCTACTCGATAATGGGCGGGATTCAACCATGGGAGAATACCTTTAGAATCAGATCTTCTATTGTAATCTATCAATGAATACAAGGGGTGTAGGGTTATTGAAGGGAGATTTTTGGGTCTCACACATCACAGAAGCATGTAGATCAAATCGTATTCGATCAAATAAAAGGACTCATTATACGAATCTAGATAGAAGTGGAAGTTTAAAATAAAATACAAAGATGACATCTCATCAAATTACACGAGTATAGGATTACCTCTTGAAGTATGTTTGTGATTCTCTGATCTCTAAAGCAAGAGACCTCATGTCTAAGTCTGATCTGACGGAGACAACACTTGTAGGTGCGGGGATGAATCACATAACTCCCACAATCCAGAGAAACGAACCAACTTCCTCGTCAACCTGGGGTAGGGGGACGACAACAATTTGAGAGAGGAGACATCTAGAGAGACAAAAGCTTGTTGCTTAATTGTTGTATCTTTGAGAGCAGGCCCTGCCTTTCCTTATATACATATTCAAACCGCTAGGATTGCCCTCCTTATTGCAAGATCAATGGTCAAGATTGAAAGAGATCAAAACAACTTTTAGGATTGAGAGAGCTCTCAACAACCTTTAGGAGTAGAATAGTAATTAATTATTAATCCAACTAATCCTAAGACAAACAAATGAATAATAGGATAATTAAAAGAGAGAGAAAGTCCTCTCCCTATATTTGGGTGGATGTCCACCATGGTAGGGACACCATGGACGTCCACTCCAAATAAGGAATGGACTTTCTTTCCTTTTTTAATTATAGTTGGTTTTTGGGCTCCAACTAATTATTCATTTATTTATTTAAATAATTTATAACATTTACAAATTACACCACTGATAAATATGAATATTCATTGGTCCAAAATTAAATGTAAATCCAATTTACATTTATGTTGAATGTGAATCCAATTCACATACACAATTGAATTTGTGGATCATATTCACAAAATAAGCCTAAAAAATAATGGGGGATCATATCCACATTGTTCCATAAAATTATTGTGGATATCACTATCCACATTATTTTTATTCCGGATAATTAAATCAAATTTAATTATCTCAATTTTCTCTCTTGTCCTAATAACTAGAATTTGTTTCTATTGAAACGATCCATGAACTCTCGCAGATACTTGGAGATAGGGTCAAGGTAATTATATTACTCATATATAGTGACTTGGATATTGAGATCTAATCTCATACCCAGATATAGAAGGCCTCTCAGTGTTGTCTGATCATATCAGACAATATATCTTATCTTCTCATTGCATTTGAATCCAATTCAGAATAATGCCCAACATTTGGATTAAGATAAATAACTAATTCACTGAGGGAAGTCACTAAAATCCAAACATGTTGCATCACTCCCTCAAAATGGAAGTGTCAAGGTATACACTTAATTTAAGATCACATTACACTCGAGTATTCATAATACCCATACATCCAGCATACTAGAAGACATCAAGCTTGTAAAAGTCGGCACTCAGTCAGCCGGGTCCCTGAGTAAGGATTAATCGACAATCGGACGATTAATCAGATTTAGTCGGCCTTTAATCAGCTTTGTATTTTAAATATATAAATCATTTATATATATATATATATTCTTATATATTTACATAAATTTATATATTTTTTCTCAAGAAAAGATTTATATATTTTTTTACTATGGTATCAAAAGAAGTAATTGAATTTAAATAAAGCATTGAACTTATTTGAATACATTTGCTTTTAAAAAAGTAAAAAATGGTATCTCCAAGCAAAAGATGGTTGACTACTGGACCTACTCGGAATTAGTCGGTACTCGGTCGGCCACCCCACTGACTAGACTGGTCGGACCTACTAGTCAGGATAGTCGAGTGACTTTTACAACATTGGAAGACAGTGATTAAACCTAAAATTCTGATCTCATTTGAAATGTTTTCTTTAGAGTTTTATCATTAAGTTTCTCATTTGACCATTGGGAGTTGGTATCGATCATATACTTTCCAAAAACATATACCATACCTTCAAATCATGTCTTGTTTCTAAAACAAGACGATCATCAATGGAATTTGATTTACCTCGATATCTTATGAGTGACCACATGTCTTCCGATTCAATAGTGAACCTGTATGATCCCTTTGAAAGATCGTATCACATTTACCTTCATATGCACACCAGTGTGCTGGTATATAGACATTGATTAGGTCATCAACCTAATGGTCTGCCAAATGCACATACTTAGACATATAGTGATACATCTGTCTCTGGTCAGATGATGTGTGCCTATATCGTGATAGCATATGACATAGGACTTTATTATGTCAATCTTGCTAAGTCAACTCTTTGTCTTAACTCATCCAACACCTCGAATCGCTATTGCTATGCAGAAGACATACATCAAGAGGTCGGTTAGATGTCAGGGTTTAGAGTAAGGATTGCCATCTCCTTCTCAAGCTGGAGATCCTTTATTGATAATCACTTGACGGTGCGGTTGAGTCATCAACTAATTCTTTAGATATTCAACTCAGCACCAGCCTCTATGATCCAACAATTAGATCAACGGTTGTATGATCTCAAGACGACCAAGGTACATAACCCTATTTGTACAGAGGGGCCTGCATGTATATTATACACTCAAAAAGGGAGTGAATAATAAATAACTTTTATTGATAACTAATTTACAATAACATTTATTGCAGAAATGGTTCGTTAGGGGCTCACATGTCTAACAATTATTATAGCCCCACAGACAGATTAGAGTCCCACTTATACATGATGTGGAACTAACAACAGAGCAAGATAATTGGATCTTAGAGAGATCCAATTAGCCATCTATTACATACTCTATGACTGGGGATTTCTCTTCAGGCAAAATGTCTTAGGCCTAGAGGAGTAGACCATACCCCAGCAGCACTGAGCATCGAGGTTGCCGTTCGAGGTGTTGGGGGAGTGTTGCTGGTGTAGGGACACATTGGGGATCTCCACGATGGTAAAGAGGGTTCTAGGAAGGTGCATCATTGCACAGTGAGTTTTCTACCCTCACATGGGACCCATGGCAGGCTATTGATATTCCATGAGAAGATGGGAATTAATTTCCTAATGGAAAATGCTGATGTCAATGTGAAAGATCTACCGGAAGATGTAGATGTGGGCGATGAGGCAAAGGGTTGGAAGCATCTCAGGTTGTAGTATTCACGAATTCCAAAGACCCCGACGATGGATTTTTTTCTGCTTTCATTGTGGGAGGGGGCGCATCGCCAAGGCATGTGTGCTCAAAGAGGACATATGTTTTTGACGTGGTTTGATAGGCCATAAGCTTCATGATTGTTCAATGCGTAACAAATGGATGATGCTTTCCGAATAGCCTGAGAGGGAAGTTAACTGTAGAGGTGACATCTCTACGGCTTTGCAGTGACTTATTACTTGTAAGGATGTGGATTCTTCTCCATTGGATGGCTTCGTAATTGTTGAAGGTCTGAGGAGTGATCTGAATAGCTTGAAGGCAGTTGTTACTTGCTCCCGGGATGATGGTGTGGATGTTGGGTGGTTTCCCAACGATTTGCTTAGTTTACGAGGTTTTTCAGATAAAGGAGTGGATTCTGCTCTGGCGAAAGATCTGGAAGGGGTCTCATCGTCGATATTGTGGTGATTGCATGGTCTCTTGGACGGTGTCTTCATATGTCCTTCACGATGGAAAGCTAGGATCTCTAATTTTCCTTTGTGTTGTATATCTTTGTCTACGGCTAAAGGGGCGACGACCTCACTTGAGACGGTGGTGGAGATCATGAACAGTGGCATGCATATGAGGGAGGATATGGATGTGATGACGCTAGTGGAAGGACGTGTCTTATGTTCCCAAGACAACTAGAAGCCTAGAATTGTGATTCAGACACTCTGTGGCACCATTTTGGGTTATCCCTGAGGCAAAAGATGGCTTGGGAAAGACAACAGACTCGACTGGGGATATGACTACGACTTGTGGGAGTGAGTATGCTCCGTCCCAGCCTTACTTACATGCCCTTTTAAAGGGCTCCTCCAAAATGGCATCTTGCCCTAGTGGAGCTAATATAGCAGCTGAGATCTTCGATTTTGGCCATGGTGCGGCTACCAATTCAATACCTTTGCCCCTTCGGTTGGTGGCATGGGGGTTGTGGCGAAGGCTTCTGATAGTGGCTTGCACGGTGACCCTACGGTTCTGACAGCTAGGAAAGTTGTCGTGGTGACTAGCAACAACCCATGGCACAAGGATTTGTCGATTTCTTCGCATAAGCGACGGAGGGTGGACGCCCTGAACTGGGAAACTCGCTTATCAGAAAAGGGATCTGCAGAAGAGCCTAGCATAGTATGTTCGACCAAATCAGGTAGAGGTCCTATACTTCCTGGCAATTTGCAATCTGAAGATGCTCGTGAAGTTATTCAGGTGGGGTGGGGGGGCATCTCGAACGTGGCGACAAAAGGTCAAACTAACACTTGAGTTTTTAGGCATTAGATGGTCATGTGTATGGGTGTCTAAGTGGTAGGGATGAACCATTTGACTTCACAATGAGACATGATGACGGCAGGTAGGGTGTGTCAACTACTATAACTGCCATGGTTGCGCATGATTTCAAACTTGTGGTTGTGGTTGTGCAATGAATGTTGCTAAGCGTGCTTTGGTTTTTTTAGTTCCTATCGCATGTAGAAAATATCGGCTACTCACATAAGTAGCCATGTACTTTTAATCTTGAGATTTTAAAGAAGTTTTTAGGCGCTCATCCTTTGTTGTGATCGCCCTTTTTCCTTCCAAAAAAATAAAAAATGTTGCATACAAACCAGCACGATTAGAGTTTAGGTGCTCGCATCATCTTTCAATCATGGAAGGAAATATCGCGATATATCGGTGATATATCGACGATATATCGATATCGAAATGAGATCGATGTTAGCATCAATATGATGATATGTCCTCCTTTTCATGCATTTTCTTCACAAAAGTGTGTCGATATGGGTGATATTTCGACAATATATCGTCGAAATATCGTATTGACATGATATCGAAACGATATCGATATCGATATGGCCTTCCATACCGACACCAGAGATCTCGTGGATGTTTTCTCGTTAATCAACATCCCAATCTCCTCCCGAATCGGTAGCACTTCCATCTCCATTAAATGTGCCATGTGTTTCGAAGTTGGTGCCACTTCCGTCGAACATCCACCATCGTCGACGACCACCGATAACCAAATCAGCACTGAACTCTGCCCTAATGGCAAATCTCCCTCATTCAATACCATTGTTCCCATGTCTTCACCAACATCCAGGCCCAAGATCATTACTTCCATGACCACACCAATCGACGCCGGCATCTTCATCGCTTCCAGGTCTCGACATTGTAACGGAACCCTCGAAAGATTACCTCCCTACCTCTCCAAACCTGATGAACCATCAAATGTTCCCGAGTGTTGCCAGATCACCGACTTCAGCACAACCACAAAAACACCTTTAATCACCCTCGGGATCACATCATCGAAGAGCCACCACACAACAAATCGCTGCTCAACTAAAATGTGCCCCCATAAATGCCCACTCATTTGACACAACCAATCCGCTCGTGAACATGCCACGACTCCACATCAGGGCCCTCACCAATGATCACTCCGTCAATTGCTCTTACGCCACCTTCACGATTGGTGACACTAGCCAACAAATTCATGAATTCCACATTCGACAAGGGTGACTTCATTACACCTCCCTTCTGTTTGCCTCATTTTTCTCCCAGATCCCACGTGTACGATAATCCTCCATGTGGTGGCCCTGATCGCCGCATCAAAACAAAGCAAAGTCTTCGTCAGATAGGTGGTCTCTCACCCATGTATGAAGCACCAAGAAGATGGCAAGGGCTTCCTTGGATTTTGTTGATTCCTGTGTCTCTCTTCCTCCTCAAGCATGCAATCTGAAAAGGTAGACCTCCCTTTCCTCTTTTCCCCACCCGTCGGTTGACAGCTGATGGAAGCAAGGCTAGCCTCCCTCTCCCTCGCTCCAGACCCCTCTCCCTCTCGTTCCATCACTCTTGTCAAATAAAAAAAGATCTTGCACAAAAAAGACCCACCCTCTTCAAATCTCCGTTTGTGGAAATCTTGAATTACATAGATCGTATCCATTAGGTCAATTTTATCATTTTCTTGAAAAATAGCCTACCATTAGGGAAAGTGTTACCATGATTATATCCAAGTTTCAAATGTTACTGATGGGAGAAAAGAAATCGATATATTAGGCGTACCCGAGGACTCTCTTATATAGGAGAATAGCCCTGAGTTAATTACATGATAAGTACACTGAGAAAGAAGAAATTAGACTAAGCCATACATACTATGATATTTTACTTAACACTCCCCCTTAAGCTGGAGCATATATATCTATCATGCTCAGCTTGGACCAACACTTCTGAAAAGGACTTCGTGCTAGAGCCTTGGTGAAAATATCAGATGTCTGATCTCCTGTAGACACGTGAGCTGTAGATATGAGCCCCTTCTGGATCAGATCTCGAGTGTAATGACAATCCACCTCAATATGCTTCGTTCGTTCATGGAAAGCAGGATTATTTGCAATGAATAATGCGGCTTGATTATCACATAATAGCTGCATAGGAAGAGGAACAACTATAGAAAGATCAGTCAACACCGATCTAACCCACATCATCTCTGTACTCCCTTGAGCCATGGCTTTGTATTCTGATTCTGCACTTGATCTGGCAACAACATTCTGCTTCTTGCTTTTCCATGAGACAAGTGAGTGACCAACAAAAACAGCAAATCCCGAAGTAGACTTTCTGTCCGTGGGGCATCCTACATAATCAGCATCTGCACATGCTGTTACCTCCAATGAACTGCCCCTACTGAATAGGAGTCCTGAACTAGGTGAGTTCTTCAGATATCTCAAGATCATATAGATAGCATCCATATGAGTCTTTCTGGGACACTCCATAAATTGGCTAACCTTGCTTACAGCAAACATAATATCCGGACTGGTGATAGTCACATATAGGAGCTTCCCCACTAGCTCCATGTACCTCCTGCTATCGACTTCCTCAGTGTCATCATCATACAATTTCACATTTGGATCCATAGGCGTCATAGCTGGCTTGCACCCAGTCATACATGTCTCAGACAGGAGATCCATGACAAACTTCCTATGGGTCATTACTAGACCCCGATGATTCCTGGCAAATTCTAACCCCAGGAAGTAACGAAGGGTGCCAAGATCCTTGGTCACAAATTCTTTACCTAGGAACTTCTTGGCTACCTGAATGCCTTGAGCATCATCTCCTGTTACAATAATATCATCTACATAGACAAGAATGGCAATTGTACCTCGCTGTGTCTTCTGAACAAATAGAGAGCGGTCCGCAGTGGACCTCTTGAATCCTTGTTGCTCAATCAATTCTGACAGCTTTTGATACCAGGCTCTAGGACTTTGCTTGAGTCCATATATGGCCTTATGTAGCCGGCATACCTTCTGTGACTCCCCCTCAGCAGTAAACCCAAGTGGTTGTTGCATGTAAACTTCCTCGTGAAGATCCCCGTATAGAAATGCATTCTTCACATCAAGCTGGAATAACGGCCAATCGCGTGAAACAGCAACTGCTAGTAAAATCCGGAGCGTAGAGTGTCTCTCCACTGGAGAGAACGTGTCCTGATAATCTACCCCATATGTCTGGGTGAAGCCACGGGCCACCAACATTGCCTTGTAGTGATCCACGCTCCCATCCGCATTATGCTTGATAGAAAATATCCATTTGCAACTGACTATGGACGCACCTGTGAAGGGACAATAGACCATGTCCCACGAGCTGTTAAGGCTGTCATTTCCTCTTCCATCGCCTGACGCCACTTGTTGTCCTGTAATGCCTCCATATATGATCTGGGTATAGTAACCACGGAAAGTCCAACAATAAACTTCTTGACTCATCTGAAAGATGATCCAAAGAGACATGCGCTGCAATTGGATATTTAGCACATTGACAACGTGGCTTCCTCAGTGTAATAGGAATATCCAGATCGTCCTCCACATTGTCCTCTACAGCAGAGTCATCCTGTAAAACTCCAGGGCCATCAGTAGAAACAATGTTATCATGACATACCTCAGGCGTGCTGGAAGATGTGGACGGCTGATGAGCAGAAGTGCTAGTAGAAGACCTGCGCATATAAACAATGGGTAAAAATTTTGACTGAGGTGGTGGTGGTGGTGGTGGTGGCGGTGGTGGTGGAGCCGTGGGTGGTAGTAGGTCAGCTGATGTGGTAGATGGAGGTGGAGGAACCACAATATCATTTGCATTGTCATTGGATAACATGTCACCTGTAGGAGAAAAATACATGATAGACTCAAAGAAAGTGACGTCCGCACTCACATAGTATCTCTTATTCGTCGGATCATAATAGTGATACCCTTTTTGAGTACGAGAGTACCCAACAAACACACATTTGATAGCTCTTGGAGAGAGCTTATCATGACCAGGAGTACAATTATGCACAAACGCAACAGACCCAAAGACACGAGGTGTGAGGGAGAAAAGATCCTTCTCGGAAAACGCAATCAAGAAAGGGACCTTTTCTCCTAGAACAGTAGACGGCATGCGATTCACCAATTAGCATGCAGTGAGAACCGCATCCCCCCAAAAGGAGTGAGGGCACGACTATGGATCAACAGTGTCCGGGTGACGTCTAGAAGGTGATGATGTTTGCGTTCCGCCACACCATTCTGTTGCGACGTGTAACTACAGGAGGTTTGATGAATGATTCCCTGTGAACTGAGAAAATCGGATAAATACAGTGTTCAAAACTCCAACGCATTATCTGTTCGGATGACTTTGATATTGGTCGAAAAAATGTTATTAACTTCCAGAATGAATTTTCGAATAATAGCACATGCTTCAGACTTTTGTTTTAACAAGAATACCCAAGATAATCTAGAGAAATCATCAACTGCAACCATATAATATCGATGTCCCTGAATATCAGGTACACGATTCGGACCCCAAATATCAAAGAGAAATAGTTCAAAAGACCGACTACTGTGACGACTCGGACGAACAGGAAACGAAGACCTATGGTGTTTCCCAAGATGACAGGCTTCACAATTCAATGCAGTACGAGTAGATATCTGCAGCAAGACATGACGCATTTTCTGCAGAGGCAGATGGCCAAATCGGAGATGCCAAAGGAAGGGAGAAGTGGATCCTGAGAGAGTAGTAGCGGCGCCAGCACATGGTGATATTGCAAGCTTATACAAGCCTTTCTACTCATGGCCACCAACAATCTTCCTGCCAGTCAGTATGTCCTGAAACACAAAAGTAGATGAGTCAAAGATGGCACGGCAGTGTAAATCTTTTGTAAGTTGGCTAATTGATAACAGGTTCATCTGAAAGTCCAGTGCATGTAAGACATTTTGAAGAGTAAACGAAGATGTCAGGGTGATCTCCCCCTGACCAATAATGGGTAATCTGACCCCATTGGCAATGACTACAGATCGTCCTGGGGCCAGTGCTCTGTAGGTAGTAAACTGATGTCTGTCGCCGCACATATGATGAGAGGCTCCGGAATCCATAATCCAGTCTGTCAGATCCGAGCAAGTAGTACCGGTATGTGCACAAGGGGTACCTGATGAGCTTGAAGACGCTCTGGCCGAAGCTGCAGCATCCGTTGAACATGGAGAAGAAGACGAGGGTGTAACAATCATATCACGAAGGCGTGAGACGAGATCATCAAAGCGAGCAGCTGGAAGAGGTGCAGCTGTAGTCTCAGTCTGCTCAGCCACCCGTGCAGTGGCGGGATACCCATGCTTGTGAAAGCACGTCTCCTCAGAGTGGCATGGTCGATGGCAGTGAGTACAGGAGCCACGGTGTCTTCCTCCCCCTCTACCACGAGGTCCACGGCCTAGAAAATGTGATGCTCCTCCTCTGCCACGAGTGGCAGCCATAGCTGTAGGAGTAGTCTGTGCTGTAGACGTCGATGTAGTAGGAATCTTGCTTAATCGCTTATAAACCTCTTCCATTGGTGGGATAGACTCGCCAGTCAGAAGTTGAGTATGTGCAGCATCGTACTCTGAATCAAGGGAAGATAGAAAGACACCAATCATTGTAGCATTTCTGTAAGCCTGTTGTTGCTCTGTACTAGTAGTGATCGGCATGAAGCTATGTAGTCTCTCGAACATGCCTCGCAGATGAGAGAAATGTGCATGTAACGGCTTCCCATTCTGTTTCGTAGAAAAGATGTCGAACTGTAACTGGAGAATTTTGCTCTCATTCTTAGACTGCTCATATGTCGCAGCCAGGATATCCCACATAGCCTTAGCTGTGGGTTGGTTCACAATATCATTTGCAATCTCCGTAGTCAGTGTCCCGGATAGCCAGATACAGGCATATGCATCATCTTGTTCCCATGTCGCATTTGTTCCAGTCTTGTCCTCCGGCTCAGATTCAGTCAGAATGTGCTCATTGTTGTGGCACTGCATAAGGGTGCGAAACTGCATAGACCATAGTTCATAGTTGGTCCCATCCATCTTGATAATAGGGGTTGGGCCTTTGAAGGCACCCGAGGATGTAAACACGTCACCCTTGTTGTCTGACATGATTGATGAAGAGCCTAGGACCGACGTAGATAACCAAGTAAACTGTCTACAGATTCATATAAGAGGAAGGTTGTATGTGTAGACTCATACAACCATCCCTAGGCCTTGTTGAGGCGCCAACCTTAGTTGTGAGACTTCGGGAGAGATCAGCTAGACCCGCAGCGGCTGTGAGGAGACCTAGGCCTCGCCGGAGTTTAGCACGGTGTTTCTAGGGCCGTTGGGAGTTGTTGTGGGGGTCGTTGGGTGTTTAGCACGTTGTCGTAGGGGTGTGCATGGCCGCCAGACGGGCTGTAGGGCCGATATGGCGGCGTTGAACCGCCTGGGGAGGCGACCTGCGGGTGGAGAATCACTGGACCACCGGGGAAAGGCGGTAGGCAGCGCCTACGTTGGCGATGGAGACCGCCAGGGAAGGCGGGGCGGCCCCTGGCGCAACACAGGATCGTCGATAGGGGCGGTGGGGTTGCGCGGGGTCGCCGAGACCGCCGGTGGTTGTGCGGAAGGGAGCCCTGGGGTCGGGGTTGCGCCGCCTGTGCGCGGGGGCGGTGGGAGAAGGGCGCTGGAGAGCGCACGACGGTTGGGGGGGGGGGGGGTGGAGGGGCTTAGGGTTAGGGTTTTGGGTGGTGGTAAACGAAACCCCGGTCTAGGACCGCTGCTCCGATACCATGATGGGAGAAAAGAAATCGATATATTAGGCGTACCCGAGGACTCTCTTATATAGGAGAATAGCCCTGGGTTAATTACATGATAAGTACAATGAGAAAGAAGAAATTAGACTAAGCCATACATACTATGATATTTTACTTAACAGTTACATTTTCTCCAGGTCCTTTTTTGGTATTTACCCTAAACTTAGGGTTCTTGTTTTCAATTTACCCTTCTCAAATCAACAATAAAATTTAGCTCATATAAAACTATCACTTTAATGATATCCTCAATCTTTGTAATGGTAGACTCTCAAACTTTCTTCGTGGACTTAGGATTGTTCACCAAACTCCTCATGAACCTCTCAACAAAATCAGCTTGTTAAAAGAACATCTTCGTATTGATGTGGCCTAAACACTTTTGATGCATGGGACACACTCTAAGTTTACAAAGTGTTGTTGCTCTCACTGCTTGCTACATCATTAAACGTATGTCAATTTTCAATATTTGAAGAGTAACCACTCCTCCCTTGTATTTTCCCAGAAGAATATCTTTCCAGTCTCTCCAAAAGTGTTTGGATGCATTGATTCAATTCATAAATTGTCTCATGGGCACAAAAGTTTTCGCTACAAGTTATCAAAAGTATTTCTTGGAGTACTCACTCATAAGGGATATAGATGCTATGACGATAGCATGGACCGAGACAAATCATGATTGGTAACTAAAGGGTACACAAAAATGTATTGCGTCGATTATTACAACATGTTCTCTTTTGTGTCTAAAACTATCATAGTCTCCTTGTCGATGTTATTAACAAGGACTGATATGTGCTTCAACCTGACGTAAAGAATGCATTTATGCATGGTCGCTTATATAAGGAGGTTTATATGTTATAGCCACTAGGGTTCATTGCTGAGGGAGAGTATCTGAAGGTTCGCAGGTTAAACAAAGCCATTTATGCCATTAAGTAGGGTATGTGGGCCTAGTTACAAAAGCTTTCAGAGATGATAAAAGGTGAGCGCTTTATTGGCTCTACCTCTGAATACTCTCTTTCTTGTAGAATATTGTCCAAGGTCATATTGTGTTTTATTATTTACTGATGATATCATCATTACATGAGACGAAGTTTGAAGATATATACGGCCAAGGCCTTTCTTGGGAAGCATGTTATTACTAAGATATAGTTTGCAAGGAATGACAAGGGTACTTCGCAGATCTCCTGCAAGAAACATGGATATTAAGATCTCATCCATGCATGAACCTATTGACCTCAACATTCATCTTCATGATGACACCCCAAAGGATGTCAGTGTTAAATAGTATAGAAGGCTTGTTGGGAAGTTGTTGTATGTCTTTGTGACTCATGCGAACATTGCCCTTGTGGTTAGGAAAGTTAGCCAGTACATAGGTTACCCAGACAAGCCCATTGTGATGTTGCTATGATGATACTATCAAGACTGCATCATGCAAGAATTCTCTTCCTTAGCAAAATACCCTTAGATGTCGCCATTAATGTAGATACACTATATAGAACCACTATATGCTTATGTACTTAAATTGAAGGGAACCTTGGCACATGCACACTAGGAATTGGTCGTTATAGTCATATCTAGTGCAATAATTGGATACAGAGCCATGGCTCAAGTTATCAAAGATGCTATATGGGTCACATCTGTTGTGGTCGATCATCTCTTAAGGTGCCTCTACCCATGCAACTAAAATGTGATAACCATGTTGCGTCATTCACAGGTAACAATATATATTTCTACCAATGAACTAAAAATATGGAGGTTGATTCCCCCATACACTAGACATGATAAAGAAGGGCTACATAGCTATAATTCATGCTCATTTTTTAGAGCATAAACACATTACACAAAACACTATAAGGAGTGACCTTTGAAAGATGTAGTTCCGAACTAAGCATGGTAGATCAATTGGCTACAACTTAAGGTGGAGGCTTTGGGTTGTTTTCTTTTTTTTGTCATGTCTATTCTTGGCATGTCTATTTCGTCATATATTTTCCATAGCATCTTCTTCTATAAAGAGACGGGTTTTTAATGAATAAATTCATCCATTTTCAACCGATGGTGACACTCATCCACTAAGATACACGTGGGAAGAGTTCCAAGTAGTGATGACTACCATCCTTCTTTGTTCAAAGATTGTACAAGTACTATTATCACTGTTAGAGTATTTGGAGCATGCGTCACTTATGTAACAGATGGGTAAATGGATCCCTCCCGGATCCATTTACCCCACCACTGAGTTTAGTCCCACATCTACCAGTGGTGGGACTTGGAGGCTCTAAGGAGGCTATATAAGGAGCCCCAGACCTCCTGTAACCATTGAGAAAGTCAATAGACAAACATGGCCCTTTGAGGCCTTCTCCCGTGGTTTCATCCCGCTCCTCACGGAGTAGGGTTCCACGTAAAATCAAGTCTTCCATGTTTATCTTTCTTTCCATTATGCTTTGTTTTATCATTCCGCTTCCGCTTCCTATTTTCTAACATGGTATCAGAGCGGGTTCGATTCTCGAGGAATTTTATGTTCGTTCTTTATTCGAGATTCTAGTGTTTTAATAAGCCCTAATTATGTTCGAGAATACTATTTTGAAGATCATATCGAAGATTTCTTTTATGATTCAAGCTTGCATATCATTGGTTCTAGGGTTTCGTTTCGAAACCCTAACTCGGTAAATTAGATGCTTCAGGCGCGCATGAGATGAAGAAACTCTAGGCAGCTGCAGCCCCAGGCAACCGCGGCTCCAGGCTCCCAGGCAGCATGCGCACTTCTGCTCGACGATCCCGCGATCCCTAACCCTAGGGTGCACGATCCCACCACCTGACGGTGTGGTCAACTTCCAGCATCCTCGATTCCTCTGATCCCAGGCGATGTTGAGCCTTCGTGCGGAGGACCTCCTAGTGGTGCGCGCACTCGCGCTCCACCAGCAGCACACTCCAAGCAGCGGCGTGTACTTCCCCTTCAACGCCGATCTCCCATCCTGCGTGACGCCCTCCTTCCATCGTGCGCAGGCAGCACACGGCTTCCCTCCTCGCGTCATGCGATCAATCGCGCAAGTTGCGTGATGCCGCACCCAGGTCGATGACGCATCCGGGCGCATCTACTTCCGCCTCTCCGAGCAGCGACCTAGATCCCCTTGTCTCGCGCGCAGGCGGTGCGCGAGTGCAGACGGCAACCCCCAGGCCAAGTGATGATTCCCGACCTCCTGAAGCCGCCAACTCCTTGCGGCTTCCCCATCTACACCAGGAGGCGCTGCCCTTGACACAGGTACAACTGCAGGCAGCACAGGCGGAGCCGCTCCGTTATCCAAGCAGCAGCAACCTGCTCCGAGCCCCTTGGCGGCGACGCACGAAGAAGAAGCCCCGAAAGGGGCGGCGACTTTGAGAGGTAGGGTTCCCACGATTGAGAACCCAAAGTCCTATACGGTTCAAAAGTTTAAAAAAAAATGGGTGCGTTGTATCTGTTTAAAAAAAAGGCCCAGCAGAAAAAAAAGAAAAAAAAGGGGGAGTTGCTGGGCCGATTGAGAGGCAAGTTGTTTTGAGGCCCAAATGGGCTCTGCATAAAAAAAGAAAAAATCGAAAAAAAAGGCACGCACAAAGAAAAGCCATGCGGAAAATATTTGGAAAAAAAAAGAGAGGAGGGAAAGCCGAAAAAAATTTGTGTGAAACGGCTTTAAAAAAATGACTTAAAAAATATATTGAAAAGCCGCAAGAAATTTTTGTGTTCTTCATGATTTGAAAATCCGAAGGAAAAAAATTGTGAACGGCTTATTGGTATTCTGTACTCCCATTATTTTGTCTTCTCCCAACTTGGTCGACGTCTCTGTTTTCCGACAAGTATGGGAGAAAGGGGGAGTATTATGTAGAGTCACAGGTCTTGCTCCAGATTCCATATTCAGATGTCAGTCTCCAGACCAGCCAATTGTTCAGAGTCTACAATTTTCAGATTCAGACTCAACAACGACGCATGCCAATCCTTTGTCATTCTTGTTGGTCGGCTAGAGCTTTCATGTGAGCCATAGGGACTCCAGAGCAGAGGACCATTCCCTATGCCATTGAGGGCAAGGGTTTTCATGTGGTATCATAGGAACTCCAGAGTAGAGTACCAATCTCTGAGCCAGATAGATCCAGTTTCACACTCCGGCCCGTTCGTCCTCCTCACATGCACGCTATGAGAAGCAATGTCCTCGACTGCAGCAGTTGCGCGCGTTGGGTTGATATTGTCTGTAGTGTCATGTATTGTGAATTGAGTTTCTTTCTTTTTGTCCAAGATGAGCATTGCATGCTCCAGCTTGAGGGAGAGTGTTAGAGTATTTGGAGCATCCGTCACTTATGTAACATATGGGTAAATGGATCCCTCCAGGATCCATTTACCCCACCACTGAGTTTAGTCCCACATCTACCAGTGGTGGGACTTGGAGGCTTTGAGGAGGCTGTATAAGGAGCCCCAGACCTCCTGTAACCATTGAGAAAGTCAATAGACAAACACGGCCCTTTGAGGCATTCTCCCGTGGTTTCATCCCGCTCCTCACGGAGTAAGGTTCCACGTAAAATCAAGTCTTCCATGTTTATCTTTCTTTCCATTATGCTCCGTTTTATCATTCCGCTTCCGCTTCCTATTTTCTAACAATTACTGAAGAAACAGGGGCAGTTATTGATATGCTAGAGTGACTAATTACTACAGAGAGAAATGCTAGACCAGCTAATTAGTTCATCTTTTTATCTAAACGAATGTAACAAATGGCAAGTCTGCACATCTTTTTGAATGAAGATGCATCAGTAGTGTAAATAAAAAAGTCATTTTTATAGAAGAAATTGACAGGATAAAATTATTAGACAATCAACACACAATAAAAAAAGTCTTTCTCTGTAATTTGAAAAAAAAACAGGCATGTTACATATCCTCTTGCAGAAATTTAGGTAAGATATTCTGCAGCAGAGTTTTGCTTGGATAGGGATTGAGTGTATACAGTAGATTTTGTGCGAACGAACTTGTCAAATAAGTATACTTCAGAAGAGTGAGAAGGTAAAAGCCACCAGACTTGAAAATCAATTCTGTAAATGCAAAGAAAACTTCACTGATAGAATCACAACAAGGTACAGTAAGTGATGCAAACCATCCTGGCAGCTCGCATCTCCATCTGGAATGCTTCTTGGGAGTTCCTGACCGGCTGATCACTCACCTGGTGAAATAAGAAGACTCAAGTTGATTACATATTGAACAGGATAATGTTATTAATTTTAGAGTATTTTGACATTAAATTTGTTTTCTAGTACCGAATTTTGCAACACAAATTTGGCACTGTTTTCACAGACATGAAAAAGAATGTTCGGCTACCAAAAAACTCCCCTGCAAACTGTTAGGACTTAGGCCAATTTAAATGCTAAAGCAAACGAATGCTCAAATTACTGTTTTTTAGTGCACAGATAATACCTCAAAGATGACCATAAAGGATCCCGATTAGAAATGATAGCAAAATCTATCAATATCTAAACTAAGTACACAAATTGCAACGAATCAATCAGTCTGAACTCCTGCCAGGTTGCATTATTTCAAAACCCGTATTCTCGAGAAGAATTCCATGGAACCACTTTACATTAAGGTCACCTCAGAACGCGATGGGGGAAACGGACCTTGGCTACATGGACCAGTAGGCTGAAGTCGTCCACGATGTGTGCGACGTCCGTGTCGAGCCTCTGCAGCAGCGCCTTCTGCTTCTGAGCCGCCGCGGCCGCCGCGGAAGCGGTCGGGCGCCCGCCGCCAGCACCAGTCGCCCCGACTTTGCTCATACTCGGGATTCTGGTGTGGTTTGCTCGCGGGTTTGGGTTTGTGGGGTTCGTTTGTCTGTTTGCTTGCTTGCCTAATGCGGCGAGCGGAGGTGGTGGGGATCGGGATGTGGGAGATGGGAGGTATTAAGACGATCGAAAAAATCGTTTGAATAAGTAAAATACTTTGCATACATCTTTTATACATAAAGCTTCTCGGTGAGTTACTCTT
The DNA here is from genome assembly GCA_037367405.1 of Ottelia alismoides. NCBI lineage: Eukaryota > Viridiplantae > Streptophyta > Magnoliopsida > Alismatales > Hydrocharitaceae > Ottelia > Ottelia alismoides. The sequence goes on from JAZKJV010008705.1 coordinate 285,207, forward strand.
CAACGAGCGGAGGGCACGCCCGTGCACAGCTTGCTCAGCCCGCTCATGAATTGGATTTGGACATGAATTGATTTGGTTCGGTCTGAAAAAAATAAAAAATATATAAATATAGGCTGAATAATGCATGTATTATATGATATATTTCAAGTTTTTCATATGTGACACTAGTTTTGAATAAAATTTAATAGTTTATATGTCAAGTAACATGTAAACTACTTATATTAATTATATAAAATATAAATGGTATTAATAAAATCATTTATACATATTAAATACCATTAAAAAATCAATGGAAAAAGAATGAAATGGGCCATGGGGCAGCCCATGGCGAGGTTTGGACAGAGGTTTTTGAACCTCGGCCCGTTCTGCCCGGCCCATGAGTCAATCTGCATTTTGGCTAGGTCTATGATGAATCCCAGGTTCACATCCTTTATTCTTTCATTTTAGCAAAATTCTCTGTGCAAAATCCATGTAAATATGTATCAAATACAATAAATTAGCATCATACATGCATTTGTTAATATTGTGTAATTAACATTCTTTTTGACCTAAAATAAAAGAATAAAGAATAAAAGAAAAGGAATGAAATAAGGATGTATTTATGCAATAAATGCATATTGATCCGAACCCCGAGTGAAGGTCAATTATTGACCTAATCGAAAGGAATAAAGTAGGGGAGGATATGATCCTTATTTATTTTATATATATATATATATATATATATATATTCATCGCTATTTATTCCATATACATATCATTCCCTTATTTTATTCATCAATAAAAAGACCTCAAAATCAATTATTTTATTAATAAAACTTTGTAAATAAAAGTGATATTTACCCAGCAGACCCTAAAATCTTTCGAAATTACCTTTACGACCTTTGAAACATCATAATTCCTCCCACGACCCCGTAATCTTGCTCCGTCTTACCCGACAGACCCTCCCGTCAATTTTAACTACATTTGAGTCAGTTACTTGGGTTAGTCGTGAGTTAATCTAACCAATTAACCATCTGAGGGAAGGGGGTGTTGCAGATCGGGAGGGGGGGCATCCGTCGGCTAAAGAGGAGTAGGGAGCTCCGTCAGCGGCAGGGGGGTCCGGAGCACCATCGGAGGGGCGTCGAAGGGGGGGGGGGGGGGGGGGGGGGGGGTTGCAGCGGCAGGGGGTGGGGGGCGGGAGCACCATCGGGGGTCGGGGGTGGGCAGGGCGGTGCCCGGGAGCACCATCGGGGGTCGGGGGGCAGGGCGGTGCCCGGGAGGCGGGGAGCAGCATCGGGCGGCGCGGGGGGTTGCAGCAGCAGGGGGTGGGGGGCGAGAGCACCATCGTGGGTTGGGGGGCGGGGCGGTGCCCGGGAGGGGAGCAGCATCGGGTGGAAGACCTCAGCGATTCCCCAGTCTTGAGAATAATTGCCTTATTTTTGTTGTTCCATATCTTCTTCACGGCTACTACGTCCCCCTCGCGATTCCCCAGCAATGCGCGGTAGACCTCACCCGCACTGTCGCTGCCCACGCAGTTCTCGGGGATGAGTTGTCGGACAATGTTGGACTCCGTGAAGTCCAGGTACTGGAAGGAGGTGATCTTGGACTTGTTGCGGTCCCACAGCTGCCTCCTCCGACGGAGGTCCCGCAACGCGAAGAAAGCGAACAGGGTCACCGCCAGAATGGTCACAGTGCCGAGGACAACAATCAACACGAATAGCCACTTTGGTAATTCGCGAGAGCTCTTTGATCCCATGCCGCAAGTTCGGAGGTTGAAGAGCGGGGTGTTGGTGCCGGAACGGAGCCCCAGATTGGAGAGGAAGCTCCGATCATAGACCGTGATGCGCAGCAAAAACGGGATCGGGTCGGTGAGGCTGTTGGAGGAGAGGTTGAGGGCGTTGAGCTTAAGATTATTGAAGTTGTCCGGTATCTTGCCGGTGAGATGGTTACTCGATAGATCGAGATAGTTAAGCCCCAGCAAGCTCCCGATTGTTCCGGGTATCACTCCCGTGAGCTGGTTCCGGCTGAGATTGAGCATTGTCAAGTGCTTCAGCTCACATATTGAGGGGGGGATGTCGTCGGAGATCATGTTGTCGTCAAGCATAATCTGCTCGAGATTGGCAATTCCCGAGAAATCACTCGGCAACTCCCCGGAGAATGCGTTGTTGCTCGTGCAGAGGACGTTCAGCTGCCCCGCAGATGTCGGGATCCTCCCAACAAATCTGTTATTGGACATCTCGAAGAATCTTGATTTCAGCGAATCTGTTACAGCGAATCTGACCAGCTGAAGAGACGGGTGCCAAAGAGCGAGGCGATGCGGCTGATGACGGTGGGAGCACCATCGTGGGTCGGGGGGCGAGGCGGTGTGGGGGGTTACAGGTAGTGTCGGGGGTGGGGGGGTTGCGGGTAGCGTCTGCGGGGGGGGGGGGGGGGGGGGGGTTGCGGGTAGCGTCGGCAGGGGGCAGGGCATGGCGGGAGCAGCATTGGCGGGTGGAACTCCATCGGCTGAAAAGGAGCAGGGAGCTCCATCGACGGCAGGGGAGCCGGGAGCACGTTGGAGGGGCAGCGCGCGGTGGTGGGGGGCAGGGGCTTGAACAGGGGACCTGGGCTGGGGGTGGGGGATGATGGAATGACATTCAATGTAAATTTACTAAACAAAATGGGTATAACATAAAAAAACTTAACGGAATCCGGTTACTTTTAATGGATAAATGAACGGGAGTAAACCACAGGGTATGTAGGGTAAGGGTTAGCAAGATTACGGGGTTGTGGGAGGAATTATGATGTTTCAAAGGTCGTAGAGGTAATTTCGAAAGATTTTAGGGTCTGCTGAGTAAATATCCCTAAATAAAAATGATTTCTAAATAATAAAAATAATGGCTAAATCAAAGTGTGTATATAATTACAATAATACCCCTCATAGAAAGCCTTAAAACAGAAATTGAAAGATCGATTCCGGCTCTATACGAAATCAAATTCTCCCAAAATCACCTTTTATTGGATTCTAAATTAAATTATCTTTTAAAACTAAGGTGGTTTCATTATTTTTTGGAATTAAGGTGTAAAATTAGCTTTTTGAGTGTGTTGTGTAGTTATATAGTACATATACATGTGTATATTTATTTATTTATTTTGTATATAATTGTATATATTGTATTTTTAAATACTTGTACATACTCCCAATAAATTTACAAAATTAAAATAAAACTCATAAAATACAAAATAAATTAAAAATAAAATCTAATTTTCATTGTATAAAGTACCATTATTGTATAAATTCTACATAACAACTATTTATTTAACACTTATATTTAATTTGTAAAAATCAAATAAAAATACTTTTATATTCCTTGAATTATTTTGTAAATAATAAAATATAAAATAACATGTATTTTTGTAAAAACAATTAAATAAAAAGATATGTATATAATATATATGTATATTATACATGTACATATTACAATATATTTGTATAAACCGTAATATATTTATTATTAAAAATAATTAAAAATTACAAAAAAATAGTTTGAAAAATAATAAACTTTTTTATTTTATTCATTTTTTTATTTTGAGATCATTTACTATTTTATTTCTAATTTTATATATTTATTTCCCTATTTTGTCGCATAGCCTAATTTGTCCTCACTCTACACCGCTCTTAGTTCATCCTCCCGGGAATGTTGACCACAGTCAACGGGTCCCCCCTGCCTTTTCCCCTCGGATCGGGTTTGACCCCAACTTCTCCCATTTCTTCCGACCCGACCCGATCAATTTAGCCTTCGCTCCTCCGCCCCGATTGAATGGCACAGATCCCTAATCCACGCCCGAGGATCATCTCCAGGATCCACGCCCGAGGATCATATCCATGATCCACGCCTCGGTTCACGTAATTTCGCTCGATCCTTCTCGAAGCTATTGCGCCTATAAAAGCACATGCACCTTACTCTTTATTAGCATCTCTAGCTGCTCCACCACCTCTGTTACGCTCGACACCTTTCCCAGAGTGACAACGGTGAGAGAGGGTGAGTAGGGAGGGCTTTGACGCGAGCGTGCCCTAGGTTTGACGGCAACTACATCGTGCTCCGCCGCAAGGAGCGTAGCCTATGGCTTCGCCAACCCATTGAGGCCATGACCCCTAGAGACTCTTCATTTCCATCCTAGGCAACTACATTCACCCCCACGTACATCCTATTGATTGGAGACTCTTATTTGGTTTGATTGTTACATCATGTGCAGGCATCTACCCGAAGTTCTTAAACCCGATCGCATCCCCATCTCGACTCGACAAACACCTCACACATTGCACCATTCTCTTCTCCATCTTGCTCTGCAATATGACCATCGACCTGATCATCGGATGGGGTCGAATCTCAGGTCCATTCCTCCATGTTACGCAGGACCTAACCCATATGATGTTACCACACTATTTTCCATGTTACTGCTCCTAACCCTTCGTCAGAGTTCCATCTTCGAGCAAGAACCTTTGTGCAGTCCTAGGCTCCCAACATCGAAGACGGCCTCATCTGGAGGTCAATTTGCATCTGCACAACAGTCCCAAGAAGCTCCAAGATGCCGAGCCTCTCCAGGACCAATCTCTTGGTCTTGGACCCGTTTGAGAGCCTTCACTGTTGTGGAACCCTATCACGGAGACGTTGAGCATATCAGCAGCTTGGGAGACCACCGGAGTTGCGAGGAAGGCCGGATCGAAGGAACCACCAACGCATGTTCTTCCATGTTCATTCGGGCCTTGTCATCACTATCCGATCAGTCACTCGCTCCAGGTCACATCTCAGCTGTTGAATTAAAGCCCTACTGTATTACTAGATCCATCTGAGGATCTAATATGGGCCCTCCACGACCGAAGCGTTGTTAGTATATCTTCACCGTCGATCACTTTAAGTGATCCAACCACATCCATTGATGAAAAGTGCCTTTAGGGTAATTTGCACCTTTAACCTCTGCTATTTTATTTTTACTTTTAGTTCTGTAAATATATGTCGTAGTGTATTTTGTTTTTGGATAAATTGCAGTTAGGACCTCGTACGTATCATATTTGCATTCTAGTCAAACTGAGTTTCAGTCAAGTGTAGTTTTATGTGTTTATCTGGTGTATTTGCATTTTCTATCCTGAGTTTTCACTGGCTAATGAAACAGAGGATGTTTTTTATTATTTGCAATTATGCCCCCTATGAATGCGTAGTCACTTGTAGTGCATGTTTTAGCTGGACAATTTGCATTAAGGCCCATAAGGTTCTATTGTGTGTTATCTTTAGGCCGTTGGAACTTAAATATTTGGTAGATAGGTCCTTGCTTTACTGCCTTTTATTTTTATCTCTTATTAATTGCAATAAATAGTAAATTTGGCCTTGCTCCATCTAGTGTCTAATTTAGGTGCTAATTTAAAATCAACCCTTAGCTCCTGCTAAGTGTCTTAGCTCTTACCAGTGTCTAATTTAACTGTTAATTTGTATGTCAGATTTCTTTCTTTTTCTATTATAAATAATTCAAAAATAGTAGAAAAAGTCCCTATCCTTATAAAATTCTTAAAAAATCAAAAAGTGTTTTAAAAATTACAAAAAATTATTGTAGGTGTATTTTATCCTATTTTAGCTATTGTATAAATTTGGCTTAAAATATTTTATAAAACCTAAAAAATTACAAAAAAAACAAATCTTATAAAAAACATATAAAATCCAAACAAAACTCCAATAATTTCATTTTAAATTTTTGATTGTAGATATTTCCTTATAGTTTCTAATAAAAATAGCTCCCGGGAGTTGTGAGTATTTTTAGTATTTTTAAATTACAAAATTCTCTTGACTGTGCATTTGTTTACTTCTTTTTCTCAGTTTTTTATTTTTAGAAAATTCCAAAGCATTTGAAAAATTCTCCAAAAAATCCTTATAAAAAGTATAGCCTGTATAATCCAAAAATAATTTTGTTTGTATTTTCTGTGCATTTTCACCATATTTGAAAAATACAAAAAGAGGTGTTGGTGTGTATTTTCTTCCTTGTTCTTATTTGCCTTATTTTGAAAATTAAAAAAATACAATATTAAAAAACACTAAAAATAGAATAAAAAATCCCTTGATTCTTTTGAGTCGCCTGTCTAGTTTAATAATTGTGCTCCTTGTGTTCAACCATGGTCGCTATACCAGTTAATAAAATAGCTATACCATGTGTTCTATTTGCTTGACATGTTTAGTGGTTAAATGATTTTCTCGATATCCAATCCGGTTGATTTGGGTGACAACGACATTGTTATTAATTAACTTAATCCTAGTTTGTCGGTCGCGACTTCAGTCTACTTATTAGCAATGTTCACCTGACATTCATTTTATTCCAGTGATAATTTGGATGTGTTTTTTTAATGTCTATCATATCCTGACTACTGTAGTAACAATTATTGACAGAGATTATGGTATATTATTATAATATTATCATGGTTTGATATTTCTGTTCATTTGTGATGAAAGATGAGTTGATTGATATCAATAGATGGAATTGCACCTATAAGTTTGCTTTGCTGATTGTTTCTTTCATCAATACCTGCGTAAGGAGATATATCCCCTATGACAACAATAAGTAGTACAAAATAGACCTAAAAACATACAACATATTTGACCACCTTGCATTTAAAGAACATTAGCAAGAAATAAATTGCCTGCCTAAGTTATATATAAGGACTATATTCCACTTACGTGTGTCGTATACATGTATTATGTGATTTTAAGTAAGCTAACTGTTGTTGAAAGTTAATATGATTAAATGCCAGACAATAAGAAAAAAAATGCTTGCAAGAAAATGGTAACAAATAAGATCTATTTGACACTTCCAATTTAAAATCTGCTGGTCCTTTTTTAGTGGGGTCATTCATCTGCATCGTTTGATAATCTTGGAGGCTTTTGCACATCGTGTTTGATACTTTCCAATTAAATGATAGTTGAATTTAAGGTTCGTCTTTCATCTTGTGGAGTTCAAGGAATGTAATTCCTCAAGTAATAACAATCATATAGTCCAAACTTATTAGATATACTTGTCATCATGCAACAATATTTACAAATATGCTGGTAATCATTGTGCCACCAAAGTTTTAGTAAGAAAACGTGTTCATGTGGCACTAAAAAAACTTAAACGGCGAGCACGGGGCGGTGAGGGATGGGGGAGCACATGTGTTCACCAACATGTGGGTGAGGACTCAGCCAACACTTGTGCTCGTCTGTCCACTCGCTCGCTCAAATTTCATAACATTTTGTAGGTGGTGCCTCTTATATTATACGTACAAGCATGTGAAGAGCATCTGTGCTCGCCCATGTTGTGCTCGTTCATGATGTGCTCGCTCACTTGAATTTCAATCGAGCAACACGTAATGTAATAACTTTTGTGGGCGTGCACACGGGTGGGCACATAATGTGCTCGACCGTGTCTGTAAACAGTACGATCAAGGCCCTTTCTTGCTCATTCTGCACGCAATAAAATCCCTAATATCTTTCTCTGGCAACCTGTCCTCCCTCTCTCTCGCCCTCCGACAACCTCTATTTGCATCATCTGACCACGCATCCACTTTCTTCAGGTATTTCGCTTCATCCTTTCTATTTTTAAGCATTATTCTGCATGTCATGTTTCTATTCGTACTTTATGAATTGTGGATTTTTTAATTAAATAATCATATTTGTTTATATTTTTAATGCTTGAAGATGTTGTTTATGTATAAGATATAGTAGTTTGTTATGTATTTGTTATTAGTTTTGATGATGGTTGTCTAGTATAGATGGAACTCTATATGCATGAAAGGTGTATGACAAAATGCCACAACTAGTAGCATGACTAAATGTGCATAATAAATCGAATACCAAATATCCTTGTTACCTAACGCTTGTTAGAATACATTGTTAATGATTTATAATGAATAAAGCTAAAATATAGGAATAGCATGCCATGATTGTGTAGTATTATGCTTAAATAACATGAGATATAACTTGTTAATGATGACATAACTTAGACAATGATAACATAGAATGTGAAATAATGTTATACTTGATTTGAACTACGTTATTTACTAATTTCCAATTAGGATTAGTTTACTTGAAAAGTATTTATTGTGTGTCTATGTATGTTTCTATGAACACATATATTCTCCTATAGTGTGTAGATATTGGGAAGAGAGATGGAGAGAGGGATAGAGTATGTGGATGTATGATGAATATATATATATATATATATATATATATATATATATATATGGGACTTATCCAATGGGCCCTGTGCCCATTTGAGATGAGATGAGCCCACTCATATTTTACCAATATATTCTATCATTTTGAGTTCAATGCTTATTTATTTACAGTTGTTATATCATATTCTTACTATTAGTAACTATTTTCATATAAAGAAATACTTAGATCATAGGAAATGGTCATTAGTAAGAATAAAAATGATATTAGTAATACGAATAATCATACATCATTTCGTATGAATCTATGGTTTTCTTTGTATGAAAATAATTACTAATAGTAAGAATTATGATATAACAACTGTAAATAAATAGGCATTGAACTCAAAATGATAGGAAATAATGGTAAAAAATGAGTGGGGCTCATCCCATCTCAAATGGGCACAGGGTCCATTGGATAATTTCCCTATTATATATATATGGAATTTATCCAGAGAGACTTGTGCCCATTTGGGTTTTTTTGAGCATCCAATTGTAGCCGTCCATCTACAATATTCAATCCCAAAAAAATAGGAATTAATTTTCGTATGAAAATAAAACAAAATCGGAAATTATAACTTTTATAAAAATAGCATTACATTTTTGGAAAGTGCAAGGCATACGTATATGATTGCTAAAACTATTGATTCATTCCAACGCAAGGTACTTTTTTTCATTTCAACGCAAGAAGAGAGGTATGTGATTCGTTTTATGATTTGATCGCTTATTTCTATCATAATTTCGTTGTGTTAATGATATTTTTGTTCTATTTCATCGTTTCATGATTTCATGATTTGATCGCTTACGAAATTTCATATTTTTTATCGTAAGCAATATTTTTTCGAGAAGTATGATTGAAATATGAGAAAGTGGTGTTCATAATATCAATTTTTATTCATTTTGATACATGATCTGTAGTAATAATTGATTTTTTCTCGAATGTATTTTATTTTTATATAATAAAAAGTTACAATAAACACATTTGTTATTTTTCATGCATTAAAAATATACTGAGTTACTGATGTATTTACTTACTTTACTTATAAGATATTTTATGTTACTATTGCTAACATAATTGTTACTTTTAATACGCTACTTTGAGGATATACTGAGTTACTGATGTATTTACTTAATTTACTTATAAGATATTTTATGTTACTAATGCTAACAAAATTGTTACTGTTTCGTGTGTTACTTTGAAGATATACTGAGTTACTACCATTATAGTCATTATTACTGATGAAAATTCTACAAATTACCTGAGTAATTTAAATATTTACTTGTCCTTTGCTATTACCTACTGATATAGAAATAAAAAGCTACTGATTTTTTGAGCAAAAATGAATCTACTTACTTTCGAAATAGTGAATTCTTACTTATATGAATTCCGAAGTTTATCTTACTGATCTCAATTCAGTAAGTTACTTAAGTAGCTCATCAAATTACTTATGCTTCACATTGAATTACTATTATAAATATAATTCATTACAAGTTACTTGTCATATAACAAATGTTACTAACAATTCATTACAAGTTACTTTTCATTGAATGATTATTACTGAAGCGAGTATATTGCTGAGTTACTTTTCTTTTTACAATTCTTACTATTCACGGATATAAAATAGTACTGAAGCAAGTATCTTCCTGAAACGTTACTGAAAATTTGTAAGTAATATATATTTTTTTTCCAATTTCTTGATATTTTAATATTTTTAAATGGTCAATTAACTTATTATTTCTTGCAGAACAATGCAATAATTTGGTGTCTTGAAGAAGTTGATGTTATGCCGACGAGCGAGAGCAAAACAACATCATCTAAATGGACTATAAGACAACAATTGAAATTTGGATGTTCATCATATAACAATAATTAAGTAATTTATATGGCTTTCAGTAACACTTGACGTAGTACAAGTAATTAAATGGGCTACATAAGTAAAGAAGGTGTGATTTGATAGTAATTTAAAACAAAGAATAAAACAAGTAAGATATATAGAAGCATCAATAACATGTAATAAATTGTAGGTAAAAGAGGATAATAGAAGAAGTAAGTTGGAATAAGTATAAAAAATCACGTGACCAGTAACTTATGTATTGCTATCAGTAACACTCGATGCATTATTGTAATTAAAAAGGTTATATAAGTAAATAAGAGGTGATTCAATAAGACTCAAAGTATTAAGTAACTATAACATTTAACAATCAAAATGACTTCAGTAAAATGGACATTTGTAATCAGTACTTATTGTATGGACACTAGTAATTTACATACTTAATTACTGATCTCACAACAATAATTACTTGAGACTGAATATGTATTACTTGAGTAACATGAATGAATTACCGATCTCTATACAATGTAATATTATATATGTAAAATACTGACAATTGTTTCAGTATTACTGATCTCGCAACATATAATTACTTGAGTACATTATGCACATTACTGATCAAATGTACAATGATTATTTCTTCGGTACGAAATTAATGATTTGAATGTATCTTTCCAAAACCATCTTTCTTTTTTAAGGACTCGATATAATTGAAAATATAAAAGGCTCAAACGTATTAAATCCTTCCAAAATCGTGCTCATTCGAAATAGGCAACCATTCAAATGGAAATACACGTGGCGAGCCCACGTTTGGTGCTCACCGCAACTCAAATGGGCACAGATCTCTCTGGATAAGCCCTCTATATATATGTATGTATATGTATGTATGTATGTATGTATGTATGTATGACGAGGCGGGTGCATATATGCATTGAGGGGGTGGTTAGATGGGGGAGTGTATTATATATGTAATTTAATTAATATCAAATACAGTTTACTTTTGTCTTAAAGACCTCGATATGCTTTCTATTATCAAAATTATACACTAAAATAAGTTCGTATTATCTAAAATATATTCATTATGTATTTATAATTAATAAAAATAAATGATGAAATTTATTTATACATTAAATATTTTATTTAAAAACATGTTAATTAATTGCAATTTCAAAATATTACATCACATATATTTTGGACCCACCAATCCAAAATGAAATAAAACAAAAGAAAACCTCTTACATATTTACGTGAACTTAAAAAGTATAAAAAATAAATTATAAGTAATTCATGTAAATAAGCATATCAAAGTTTTTAAACATAATAAATTCCATATATAATTATAAAAATAAGGAAAATAACTAAATTTAATTATTCAATATAAAGAATTTAGTTCCACTATAAAATTATATAATACTACTAATTCCAGGAAAAACTAAAAAAAAGTTTGCATATAATTATAAATGAAAATAATATAGATATACCTATTAATTATACCGAAAATATAATTTATTATTTATTTTAAAGAAATTAGTTAAATTAATATACGAAATAGAAGTAATTATTAAAATTTAATTAAATATAGGAATATTTTCCATTATATAATTTTACAATAATACTAAGGCAAAAATGACTAAAAAACTTTTAAAAAAATAATTAGATAACAATCTTTTATAGATATTGATGCTTTATAATAGAAATAAAAAGCAACACATAACACTAAATTTTAAAATGATGAAGATTCCATTTAATCAAGAATTGTAAAATACCTTAAATCTATTTAAATAAATATTAAAACACATTGAAAGTATTCATTACTTTTATTTAAGTAAATATTAAAATATATTAAATATGAAATAATAACAATAAGTTTGATGAGTAAATTTTTACATTAAAGTATTGAAATAGTCATTAATTTCCCATAAAAATAAAAAATAAAATTAATTTCATTTTAGTAAATATTGAAATGTATTAAAATATTAAAATAAATTTTAAATTGCTTTTTTGTACATGAGGAAACAATGTTTATTCAATTGAGGCAATGCGCTTCTTATTTTTTCTAGTTAATTAGCCCTCTTGTGATTATTTATCACATTAAAGTTAAACTAATGTAGATTAATATGCCACATTAGTTTGTAGTTAGGTAGTTAATAAGGTAAAAAAATGATAAATAACTATGAAATTATACAAATCAATGCATACATTACGTCCCTCCACATCGGGTGGTGTGTGGCCCTTTACAAATGGAGGTGTGTGCAACACATTGGAAGATTTCAATACTTCCAACGTATTATATTTATTTTTTTCACAAAACTATTGGGCTCACTTCGGGATGAGATATCCCGGTCCAATGAATAGATTTTGATATGTACAAGAGGAAGATATTTTTTCAGTTACATTCCCGATAATATAATATTAAACACTTTATTAGGCACAATATTAGGATCATATAGATCTGTATCCCAAATTTAAATCAGTTAAATCTATGTAAATACCTGACTAACATAAATATATATACTATATCAATATCTTGAAGTCCTCATATGTAGCACATACATATGAGAGATGTAAGGTACCCGTGTAATATGATATTTCTATTTCCTTTCCTTAGTTTGAAGATCCCGAACTAGGGGAGTCTTTAAAAATTCAAAAACTGAATTAAGACCATCATCGTTACATGTATGTTAGCGTTTATATCTGAGATAGTTTCTGCAATATAACCATGTTCCTCTTCGAGATATGAAATTAATGTTATAGATTTAACTATTGTTACTTTGATAACAATTTTAAAGGTTATTGAGCTTAATTTATGGGGTATATTGAAGAATGTGTGATTATTTTGTCGAAATTTGCTCAAATATAAACTCTAATGTGCATGTAACGATGGTAGTCTTAATTCAATGATTAAATCTTTAAGGACGGGCGCAATAGTAATATTAAAAAAAAGTGTTCCTCTTATCTCCTAGATTAAACTGTGTAAATTAGGCCAACAACTTATAACTAATTTGATATAATATCTGAAACCTCCTTTTCATGATTAGGATGACGAGCAACAGTGAGTGAATGTACAACCGTGTTCAAGATGGATGTTTGTTGTACTCATTTCAACATGGCATAGAGAAGTTAGTGGCATTTGCTTACACCGTCATTATTTATCCATGTCTCATGTAGTGTTTACTTAAGAAGAAGGTTAAAGATGAAGTACAATTACACCTCTATAGACATGGTTTCAAAGAGGGTTATTATACGTAGTAGAGACGTGATGAAATCATCTCACCTCCAGCGAATGAATCAGACAAAGTTCCCCAATTTAATCTATTTGTTAAAATTGTGATGGATGTCGCATGATCTGAATTCATAGACAAAATATTTGGTAATGAAGAACCACAGTCGACACCAAAAGATTTCTTTCCCAACCAAACAACCTCTTCACATGGAGTGAGTTGTTCAGCATGCCATCTTCTCCCGATTAATCATGACGATCATCTGCCTTTCCATCCAGGTTAACATCATCCAGTTGGAGATTGTTACTCTCACTAACTCATTGACCCATTGAACCCATAAAGTCCTCTCCCATCATTGGCTATTTAAACCCAAAGAGCCATACCGCATAAGGTAAATCACTCTTAATCAACACCTCTGGAGCCGAGTACTGGAGCCCCTACTTGACAGTGATAATATTTATGAGATTTTGTCGACCATCATCTGGTGCTTGTACGATGATATGGATTATCTCATTTTCAATGTAATCCTTGACTTCCAGAAGATCAATTTAACGGAACGGGTCGCACTGATTAGAGGAGCATGTGACATTAGGTCGCAAGTCTGAGCTGCTATCGATTCATGTATGGTAATCATTGAGCATAAGAAAATATCATTCTTAAAAAATCCATAAAATACATTTACAACATCAACAATGACATACTTGCAAAAGAAATTTTAAATAATTGCTCAACATGACTTCTAGTTCCAGTAGACATACAAATATCTACCATAAATCATGTTACTATTTATACCAAGTTGAAAGTATCATTGAGCCTGTTGCACGAACTTTAATGCTTGGTCAAACTTGTTCTTCACATGAAATTATCAAAACATAATTTTTCAGGAGTCTAATGCCCAGTATGCATCGGAATCCGTGCATGAGAATTCTAACGATCTTTTAACCTATTATATTGCATGTACTTGAGTTTCCATAGAAAATATCATTACATGCCCAATTGTTCCCATGCATGTCTAAGTTCGTTCCACAACATATGTATTTGACCTCTTTTATAAATAAAAGGTATGCATATTTAATATGCATGATAATATACATAGGGTAAAATGGGGTTGCCCCCTAGGGGGAGCTAGCTTGGCTCCACCCGCACCAATTTTTCCATTTTTTTTCCATTTTTGAAAAATGCTTCAATGGATTTCCATCAATATATACATGTATTATGTCATTCAAGTTTCATGCGAAACAAAGACTCATAAGGTCTCCATCTAGACAATCATTTTTTAACGATCATAGAATAGTTGAAATTGATATCGTCTGTATGGAGGTCATAGGAGTCTCTGTTTCGTACGAAACTTGAATGGCATAATATAGGATTGTAGTGATGAAAATCTACGAAATCATTTTAAAAAATGAGAAAAATGGGGCGAGGGAGCCAAGCTAGCTCCCCCATGGGGCAATATATTTATGGCATACATTTCTTCCATTTCGTGAGGCATATTTCATAAGTTTTATGGCACGTACGTGATTCTTTTATCATGTAAATCTCTTTGCATGTTAGCCTTTTTAAGATGATTTTGTATGACTTATGATAATTTTATTTCTTAATCCATTTTTACAATAATTTGTAGTGGTTTAGTCTTTCTTTAAACCATTTCTTGCATGACTTTTTAAAACATTTGCACATATACATTAAACATTAACAAAATTGCACATATACTCATGACATTAACATAGTTGCACATATACCAATAACCTTAACATAATTGCATATATGCCCATGGCATTAACGTAACTGCACATATGCCCATATCCTTAAGAAATTGCACACATGCTCATGACATTAACATAATCGCATATATGCCAATAACATTAACATAATTATACATATGCCCATAACATTAACAAAGTTTCACATATGTCCTTAATTTGTATAGTATTAAAAGTTGTCTATAACATTAGAATAATTTCACATATGCCCATAGCATTAACATAATAGTACATATGCCCATAACATTAACATAATCGTATATATGCCATAACATTAATATAATTGCACATACATCCTTAATTTTTTTAGTATTTAAAGTTATCTTAATTATTAGATTGTTAAACGTCTTTGATGGCTTTGATGATCCAGAAAATATCCTATTTAACTCATCATTTTTATTTTGTAGTCGATCATTTAAGAATCAGTCAAAAATAAATCGCACGAATGAATAATTTAATCAATTTACACAATGAGCAGCTATGTTTTTATTTAACCTAAGCAAGCCACGGGGTCAACTCAAGGAGGTAAATGAACAACTTAAGACTCTATTTATCAAAGCTAGTGTGCGATTTTCAAAACGGAGAATTTTTAGTATTTTTTATGCATGATGAAAATGCAATTTTGGTGAAGTTTGAGGACTAAAATGTAAATTTCAATCAAATGATAACAAAAACTCCTAAAACATGGCCATAATGTAAAAATACACAAAATTAGGCTGCTATAATTTTTGGAATTTTCGGATGGACAATAATTTATTATGAATAAAAAGATGCAAACTATGTGATTTTGAGCTATTTAATTTTAATAAACAACAAACCTAGTTATTTTTTAGAAATCAAATTATTCTAGAATAACTTTTATTTCCTTAAAATACCTATGTGTACAATTAATTAAAAATCAAATACTTGGATCACAAAACATTTCATTTTAACCTAAATATGAGTGCAAATACAATGATTTTTGGGCATACCTACCTAGTGTATTTTTTAACAATTTTTGGAGCACAGAACAATTTAATACGAATTAAAGAGTTTGTAGTAGGTAAAATATGCTAATTTCTATCAAATTAATTAATTAAATCAATCATAACTCACAAAAATACTGTTGATCATCCACAAGGCAGAGAATAAATTATTCTACGACATGCAATTTTTGGAATGAAAATACGATGTTAAATGATGCTCAAATAAACATGTAAATACAGGGTTCTATAGGTAATATAGAATAATAAAATAAAAAAAACTAAGGTGCAATTACCATGACCTGCTGAGGGTGAAATGCAAAATTCCAGGCATCACATGATGCTGATGTCGACGAGAGGCGGGGGGCGCTTTGTGATTTGATGGAGCATTGGGGGTGATGCAATCCCTCCCACCCCACGTGCTCCTCACATGAGAGGGGCAACTAGGCAGTGATAGCATTCCTTACGAGGCATGTCACGTGCCAAGGGTGGCGAGAGCAGAGCTACCCAGGGGGGCTTCGACGGGCGAGGTGGAGCGGGTCTCTATGGTGGCAAGGCGGAGGGTGGCAGCCACGCGCGGCCTGGAGTGGTGGTAGAGGGGAATGAGGCAGCGGGTGAAGGGAGCGACTGCTGCAGCCATTTGTAGTGAGGAGCACATAGCGTATAGGCACCCAAGTAGCTGGTGAGGAAGGAAACATTCATGGAGACGCGACAAGAGGCGGGTGGTGTTGGTTTTGCTGCAATCGCGAGGGCTGAGGCAGTTGGAATCAGAGGGCAAAGGTGGTGTGGAAGAAGATACTAATAGTGAAGGATATGGGAAGATCTGTAAGCCCATCACAGAAGCGTGAGGATCGCATCGTATGCGATCGGGAGCGACTACTAGTAGCTCGAGGCAACGGAATTTACAATTTTTCAATCGATGAAACCACTAACGAAACCCAGTTTCGTGGTCTTAATTCACGGTTATTAACCCCCTAGATTAGACTAAGTGTCAATAACAACCAGACAAATCCTTGTTTATAACAGAGTCATGGAATAAATTAAAAATACAAAAAAATAATAAAACAAAAATTCATAGTGTTTTTATACCTTAAAAATGCTCACAAAAATATTTCTCCCTCGGTTTGACCTCTTTTCCATTTTTGGTTAAACGAAACTTGTAGATCTCATCAAGATCTACAACTTTTATGTTTTGAGTTTTTCCAAATTCAGCCTCCTTCTCCCTCATATTTCACATTCTTTATCTGAATAACTAGATTGGGCCACGTGGCACTTTCTGGTTGCGCCATGCGGCCCGTTCCCTTGCACGCCACGTTCCCCCCTCTCTCCGCCGTCAAATTACCCTCTCTCCCTTCATATCACCGTCGTTCTTCCTGCCTCCTTTCCTAGCCCTCCAATCTTTCTTCCATTAATACCATGTTCGTCCGTGAGCACCTTTCTCTCCTATCAACACATGGCTTGACAGTCACCGTCGATCTTCTCCAATCCCCACCGCACGCTACCGCTTCATTATCGACCATCCGATTCACTCCCATCTTCCATCTCCTCCATCCGCTCCCGCCTTCCTCTGAGCTCAACACGTGGTGCTCGTTGTGCCTTCGATCTGCTTTCCATCAATCCAATCTAAGACGTCCTTTAGCGCCTTTCCCTTGACCGTTGGATCATGAGATCCAACGGTCGAGAGACCATCTCCTACCTCATGGCACCCCTCTTTCCCACGTCCGTTCACCTCGCCAACCCAACACCCCCTTCCCATTTCCCCCAACTTCTCTGCCACTCGTCACTCGCTAACTATCCCACATCGTAGACCATCACTCCACCTTCCTCGCGGGCCATCACTCGCGCCACGATGTCCTCCCCCCCTCGCTCCATAATCTCCATGCAATCCACACCCCCATCACCAGAACTGCCATCTCCCACCTTTAAATACGTCGTCGCCGCAACCCCCACACCTTGTCCACCTTTATGAGGGTCCCTGTCTAGCTCCTCTCCCCCTCCCCGTGACAAGGGGAGGGCGGATTGAGGGCGCAACGACCGTCGCGACTCCGGTGAGACCCCTGGCCAATGTCAGCCAGGTTCGCGATGTCTCGCCACCGCCAAGCTGCTCCCCATGGCTGGGGGAGTTCAGCGATGACCCGAGTTCTGTTGAGGAGCTCAATCCCAATCCCTACGACCGCCAAATTCTAGGTAAGCCTTCCTCCGATCTCCTTTTTGCTTTTCCTTAGATGTTCTCTTAATTTATTAGGATTGTACCCACGCTTTTGCCTTCCATTAAACATCTCCTGAGCTGTACCACTCATCCACCCTTCACGCGTGACGCTCCACACAATTTCCCCTTCCTCCATAACCTCAGACCACTCCAACCCCCCTCCTCCGAGCTCATCGGAGAAGACGACCAACCGTTGTGTTCTCCGCCCCCTCATGGCCCTCCATCCCATTCCACCTCGCATACACAATGCACTTTGCTCACTTCGGTTATATCCTAACGTGCAGGTACTTAGACCATCAATGGCCGGAGCCTTCGCCAGAGCATCCTTGGTGAGCTCCATCTTCGGTTATGGTTCGATGTCAATACTCGCTGGCTTGGCAATTCTTCTACGATCAATCCAGTGCCTCCAGGGATCACAACGGAGTAGATCATTAGACAATAGAAGGAGGCGGAGCAAGGAAGGCCTCGTCGGAGTTCCATTCTCACCGCCGGCCCCGCGGTAGAGGAGGCAGCTCCAGAGTCTACAAGCGTCGTTGGATGCACCCCGGTGTCCATCCAATGGCTATCACTCGGCCACTCCTCACCCGCAAGCTACAACCGCCGTTCGATCTCCTTGATCGGACGACCCGCAGAGGTCCACACCGCGTCTCCTTGTACGTACAGACACCATTCGATCGTTAAGATCGGATGGTTCATAGTGACCCACATGTCTGCTCTGAGCCTCAGCACCAAATCTCCAGGCTCGGATCACCCGAACCGAGTCGAAGCTACTCTGAATCTCCACTGAGCCCGAGCTGTACGCCAATCCTAGCCGAGCCTCCTCCGAGCTGACGCGTCAGCCGAACCTCGCCCCCTCACATGCCCGGTCACGTGGGTACGAGGTATTTTGCATGGAGGCCCCTGCCGATTCTTTAAATTACAGATAGGTCCAGTAAACATGTGCCTCCCATGCGCGCTTGGGGTATTTTGCATTCAAACCCTTGCGGGTTTTAATAATTGCAAATATACCCCGGTGCGTGTGGGTAAATTACAGGAAAGGCCTCACTCTTATTTTTATTTACATTTTAGTTCCTTTTAGAGACCTGTTTGCTAAGATTTCCTTAGTTGTTTCATGTTTTTCTTGCATTTATGCCCTTGGTTTAATTTGTGAATATCTTGAGCATCATAGCTCCGTTTGAGTCGATTTTGGTCTCGTTTCGAAGCTAGTTTAAATCTCTTTTTAATGGCATGGTTTAATATTTGTTTTGACATTCTAATATTCTGATGTTAACTTTTTAAATTAAATGTCACTTATGTAATGACTTGCATGCCTAGCCTTAATATATTAATGGAACTTGCTTCTTCATTTGAATATGAAATTGATCTAAGTTTCTTGCTCGATTTATTCTCATTTGATCAGGGCATAAAATGTTCACTGCATTTGTCCTCAACTGCATTTCCTTGCATTATTAAAAGTAAATAAAGAATGTCTTTCTTGTGTTTCTTTATGCATCGTGTCTTATCTTGTGCATTCATTAACCTATGAACTTTTAATTCACACTTAGTTTAAGTAATCAGAGTCTAAATAATACTTAAGAGGCTCGTGTCCCTGAGTTCGATCTTGGGCTTGTCCAAGTAAAACATAAATCCGACCGCTTCCTTGGTGTTGATTAATACATTATTCAAACGATTTTTGATCGACTCGATTTTATTCGACTACAATGAAAGTGGTTAATTCCGCATTATTAAGAGGATAAAATCGAAGATCGTCAAATGGCACTATTGCCGGGGACACGACTCATCTTTTGTTTTGTTTGGATTTTTTATTTAATTAAGTGTTAATTTTTAATTTGTAGGTCATGTGTTTGTCATACACTTTAATTAAAATTTATTTGATGGATATCTAACTCTTGTTTTTGTGGTAGGGCCCTTGGTGTTCAAGGAGGCAAGGAGCCGAAGTTTCTCGCTGTGAGGAGCCGCAGAAGTAGACTTTTGAGATAAATCGAAGAAAAAAATGTTGCTTGCATTTCGTTCCATTTCATGTAATAATCGTCTTTACAACAATCTTCATTTGAAGACTCGCGCCTGTAAATGAACGAAGTTCTCCGTGATTGTGTGGGGATCGCCCCACTTGAGTGTTGACCTAGGATCAGGCACGCAGCTCTCCGAGTTTCTTTCACATTTTTATTTTACATGTTTGATCGTAGGTAGGGCACACTTTAATTCTAGACGTACGTAAACATCGCTTCACCTAGCCAAAATTCTTCCCTGCTAATAGAAGCATGTCAGGTGCGGTTTTTTATCGACTTGCATACATTTGATTTTGGTTTTAATCCAGTCTGAGTTTCACAAAATTTGCTCAAGGCACTGCATGTTTTCTCTCTTAACCTAGATCATGATTTTTACCGACTGCAATGGCTTTTTATCGACCTCCCTTCCTGGCTTGATCACCTAAGTTAATGGAAAATGGGGATGAGCAGTAGACGATGATTGCTTGATTTATGCTCACCTTTAATTAGTGATGACCTTAAGCAAATAATTTGGACTGTTAATTGCAAGTTGACCTAAAATAAAGTAAAATAATGTTTTGGGAGAGCAACGCCCTTGTTTACGTAGATGGTTTTATTCGATATTTTCTCACGTAAACTAGAATATTTTAATCACAAATAAAAATGACAAGATAATTAACCAACACCTGTTGGTTTCATGTGTGAGTTGGTGAATTTAGGGGTATTGCATGCTTGTTTGAGCCTTGGTTGCTCCGAGACCCTCCCCTAGACCTTAGGTACTCCATTCATCTCCAAAAATTCATCCGCTCACATGTACATCCATCCTACTTCTTCGCTCACCTCAGGTCTTCCCCAACATCAATTATCCATCTTTATACTTAGGCTACTCGCATCCTAAGTATGGGGGGCCAGAGACTCCGTGATCTTCTTACTCATCTTTCCTTGCCTTAATACTTAGATTATTTCTAATCTAAGTATAGAGAGAGCCCACCTCGGTTCTCGTATATTTTTCTATACTTAAATGGAGCTTTGGCTTTGTATCATCTAGTGCTATGAGGACATAACAAAGTTTAAGTATAGGGGGGGTATATTGTTGACACGATTTTCCACGATTTAAAAAGATGATTTTACCACGTCATTGTTGTTCCACGAAAAATCGTAATCAAACAAATAATATTACAATTACAAGCATGGTCGGATTACAGAAAATTATAAGCAGCAGGTAGAGGATCGAATCCACAGGGACCAAGCAAATTTGCGATATTTATTCTTCTTTCAAACTTAAATCAAATCTTACTCCATGGCGATGAGAGAAAAATTATGAAATTTTAAAGAGTAAATGCAATCTATGGAAAAAAATATTTCTTAGAACTCAAAGTAAACAAATGTGGGCATGAGTGCAACTAAATAAGAAAACGAGGGTAGAATTGCAAATTAAGATAGAAAAATTAATGTAACATTTGCAATATTTCAAAACAAAATAATGGAAGGCAAACTTGTAATATATTAAGGCTACTTAGAGTTGAGATAGAATCTTATGCAATAAGAATGCTTCCAAGTTCAACTTAAACAAAACATATAATATAAAAAAACAGGAGAACTTATAACATAAGAGTTGTTTCCTTCAAGTTCAACTTAAATAAAATGACTAAAGGAAAAAAATGCAAAAGGTAAGTAAAGATGGGAAAGAAGTCTTCTCTATTGGAGCTTGCGAATATAAAATGGAGACGATGATGGTGCTGGATGTCGAGGAGGCGGGCGCGTGAGTTGGTGGGAACACCAACGGTGCGTACAATGATCTGACCACGTGGGCAGGTGCTGGACACGTGCTAGGCCACACAAGGAAGGAGAAGGATGCGTGGGAGGTGGAACCGGAGTGTACAGAGAAGGAGCCGAAGTACTCAGAGAAGCTGTTGGTCGCGCAAGGTAGAGGAGGAGGTCGTTAGGTTGCAGGTCGCGCAACACTTAAGAGCAAGGAGGACGGAAAGGGGTTGTTGTTGGCTACGCCTTCATCTGCATGAGACAAAGAGAGAGAGAGAGAGAGAGAATAAAAGAGAGAGAATCACGAATGCAAGCTCTCCCCATCTTCATGTGTTGTGCCCCTTTATAGATGAATGTTTGGAATGAAAGGACACATCACATGCACAAGAAGAAAAAACATTAATTCTATTCATGCATGGGGAGGGGACGTCTCCTTTTCATTTGCATGGGGGAGGGATTTTTATAATAACCATATGCCTCTTCAAAATGAAGAGTCACATACAAGTAAAGACAAAACCAATTAATTTCATTCATGCATGGGAGGAGAGAGACTTAATATGGCCGACTCTTTCATGGGAAATGGGAGAGAGAGTGGTAAGGATGGTGCACATGCATGTATGACATTTAATGAGTGGGAATTTTCCACTCTCAACCTTCCTCATTTCTTTCCAACAAAATGTAAGAGATAATTTGTAGAGCCAAGTCAATTCGTTGGATGTTGATTAAATTAGTACTATATGAGTGTACTCAATTTCTCTCTGATAAATCTGATTGATGATGATAATTGATGAGAATATTTTATCAGATGTTTTCTTGATTTTATGATGGTTTTATACACTTATGCGTATGGAATAATGTAGACATATATTATGTGAATTTAGAGTTTGTAACCTAGGAACTGATATTGTATTCCACATAATTTGAGCCTATTATCACCGCATATCATGTAATCATCACACCCCCATACTTAAATCTTGCTAGTCCCGAGCAAGAATAAGATAAGTAATAATGAAGGATAGAGTAAATAGCCAAGATAGGTTGGGTGAGGATTTGCAGTAGACATACCCACAAAGTCTCGAGTTTTCAGATCTTAACCACACAAATACACAAACTTTAGTAGAGTTGACCCATGGATTAATGATTTTCTCGAATAGTCGACTTGACTTGAGTTTTGTAGTTTCAACAACATCTCAGTTCCAACAAAATCAGACATGGTTTCAGAAGATCGATCATGTCAGTTCATCCCTAAGAAACAAGTATTCTCTTTGACTTTGAATGGATATAAACAGTGTTAGTGATATTTTAGCTTTCGTGAGTCAAGAGAACGACCTAGCAGCACAATCTATCGAGGTACCTAATGATTCCCTACACATATAGCCTCAGTCCTCACCTGAATTCATGCATATTCTCTTTTCACCCAAGTATGTCAGCATAGAAAAAATAGGTCATAATTCTTTGGAGAATGGGACTTAACTTCCAAGGTTTTCCGTAGACCACTTTGGTCCATTGCTCTCATTCTTTTCCTTTTGCAGAGCATAACCTTGGGCATCTTTGGGCCTCTTTTAAGAGTTTAGGTAGCATCATTGGGCTGCTACCATGGCTTTTTGGTGGAGAAGGGTTATTTGGTGGTCTTCTTTCATTGCTTTTGCTTTGCATATCTTTGGATGATTGGTGGTTTTTGGCATTTGTATTGTAATATGCCTTTTTGTAGTGTTTTTGTCTTGGATTTGGCATCAAAGGTAGTATCGGCTTAAATTGGAGGCACGATACTGGCTTATTTGCTAACATACTTAGACTAGAGAGACCATGTTGTTCTTGAGTCGAGTTCCTTCACTGACTATAGATAAGGTTCAGGCATTGGTACAGCCAAGAAGACAACTCCACACCTCAACTAGATTGTAATTGTATTTAGTAAAATAAATTCAATCAAGCTAAGTGAAATGTGCAGTTGTTTAATATCCACTGAAGAGTTTAAGAGTGCTACTAGTTGCTCAGGTGATCTAATTAGATACAGAGGTTCATTCACCAGTAGAGTTAGAGGAACTGAGAGAATAAAGTCCACATAGACCTGAAGAAGGCTTAAAAACTCATGCCTAGTGAAATTCTGATGAAGTTAAGTGGATTAGGGTCAACTCAGCCTAAATCTATGATCTATGCAATGAAGAGCTGATTTCTCAAAAGATAAGATAAAACTAGGAAGGATGTATTTTTGGTGGTTTTCTTGCTTGAAAATATATTTTTAGGGGAAATTTTGCAAAATTTTTGAGTATTTTTTTGATGTTTTAAAAATTATGTAATTTTGAAAACTATGCAGACACCCCCCATACTTATCAGAAACCATGTCCTCATGGTGAAGACAATGTGTAATAGGATGACCAAAAGAAGAGGTAAGTGATGTGAAAAGTATTTTTGTGTTTTTGTTGTGTGTTTTTCTGTAAAGAGGTGCACCCCCATACTTATCTAATGCAATGCAGTAAAGAGAAGGATACAAAGAAAGGAAAAGATACCTATGGGTGTGGACCCACAAAATGTTGTTGGTTTAACGTCCCAACTCGACGATTCAATTTATCAAGAGTATCCAATGTTGTGTGTGAGTGCAGAAGTTGTATTCAAAAAATCCAAATGAAACTCTTGATATGATACGGATATCCTGACCCAGATGTGAGAGTGTGGTTGATGGATTTGATAAATGTGTGCTCTCATTAATACGATGAAGACATTAATTGGTTGATGATATGAATGAGAGATGAATTAGTTTGATCTTGGGTTGGATGTGATGGGAGGAAAATGGGTGGACTGGTGAAGGGCTCATGGACTAGATATGATGTATTGAAGTCGAGCTCTACATGATCAAGAATTGATTCCTCCATAAGGTCCTCTGTATATTGTGATAAATCATCATTTTCCCTCAAATAATCATCACGACTAGCCTTGGTGGCATCTATTGTGAATTTCATTTCAGTTCTCTTCTTGAGCCACAAAGATGATTCTATCCAAGACATATAATTAGGAGATTCAGAGGCCTGGAGCGGGGGAATATTGGCTAATGGATGATTTTCGTCGATTGTTTTGAGTAGTTCCTTGTTATCATCCCAAAAAAGATCAGAGAATAAGCAATCACTCTGATCAGACTCGGTAGTAGAAGATGTATTCATATAGTCATCGACTGAATTGATTTGATTTTCTTTCCTTGTAGTGGGGGTAATGGAATTGGAAATTTTATCTTTGAATGAGTCATTGCAAAAAATCTTCTACATATCATCATGTGTTGGTTGGAAGGGAGTTTTGGTGCATGAAGACGTCAACTCATTGTCTGATATGTCCTCAGATTCCAACTCTAAATCTGTACTTTCCTTAATTGAAAAATCACATCTGGAATCAACATCAAATGGTATATCTCCTTCTGTTTCTTCTTCCCCCTCAACATAAATGCCATCCTCAATTTCAACTTTTGTCTCATACCAATCGATATCATTAATACACCGAGGTTCATAACTTTCAAAATCGTCCGAGGAAGGATCGATGCTATCATCAAAACATATCTTCATCTTTGTCATACCCAGGGTTGAAGTTAATTTGAGATCAGTATTTAGTGTTTTCCAGGTTTCATCTAATTCAAAAATTTTCCAACCAGTGAGAGGACATGGTGGGACTTCAAGTGTAAAGTCTAGATGAGACATGTCCTTATGAGTGAGTTGTGAGGTATTCAGACTAACCTTCAGAGGGTCTTTGGAAAGATGGACATGGGTAAAATAATCAAGAATAGCACAGTTCTCTATCCATCCACAGTCATCAATTTCAGAGTCACCGGAAGTAGGGGTGACATGATCCACAGGAATATCTTTATCATTGATTTTCAATTCCACTCTCTCATCTTCACAGTCAAAATGTGCCTTGGAAGTGGCCAAGAATGGTCGTTCAAGTATGTTGGATCTCTCACTTAGTGTATTGGCTTGATTGGACTTTTGTTGTGTTGCAGCCAGTTACTGAATGGCCTGGGTCAAAGCATCAAAATCTACAACTGAGGTTGGTTGTGTCAGTAAGGTCTCAATCAACTGTTTGGGCTAGGTGTGATTTTGGATCCAATGGACTGTGTCCTCTGCTGTAGAGAAATAATGTGTGCTAGTGGGTGGTGGTTGGATGAGAGGAGTTATGGTATGTTGGATTGTCGCATTCTCTTCTCTCTAAAGTTGTAGCTGTTGGAAGATGAGGTCCATGGTGTTCGGTTTCTTTGCTCCCATGTCTCCTAGGTTAGGTGAATTCTCAGGTTTCTCAGTAGAAGGAGATGGGTTGGATTTTGATTTGTAAACCGGATCGTATTTTAGAGGTTGTTGTAATGGATTTTTCAGGGATCTATGACCTAGCATACACAGCACAAACACCAGACAAGTTGTTGATCCACCAACTCACACAAAAATTGCCGCAGGAGCGGTTATCTTTTCAATTTTAATTTAATGATTCAACAAATATTATCAGAGAATTTATGGGTCCTTAATGAAGAGGTGGGTGTGGAAGATTGTGAGAAATCGACGTCCTAATCTGGCTGGGAGGTCCAGGGTGCGGTACTCAGATCGAGGATATGCTCTTCCCACAAGAACCTGTGCCTAACACGTCGAGGAGTTACGATTTCTCATTGCAATCCCACGTAGCACCTGAGATTTTTGTCTCTATCCAAGGTTTCTATGTGCTCGTGATTTTTGTGTCATACATGTGCATCAAAACAAGCATTCGGAAATTTTGCCACTTTCTGCTCGGGCCACTACGATGGCCTTTCAAGCTTATATTCTTAATGTGATCAAACACGATTTGGTGATCTTTGGATTACGTTATCAGAGGGAGAAGACCACAGAGATGATGCAAAGAAGAAGTCTTTTTAAAAAAATTTCGGTTTAATTCGAAGCACAAACAAATGCAGAAATCTAAAAACCTAAGATGCCTAAGAGAAAGAGAAGCTCACTGTGCCTGCACTTCTGCCGCTAATCCGTAATATTTTGTCTTGCTGATGGTGAGCTTTTCCGAGAAGGGGGAAGAAATTAAGATTACAAAAATTTTCTACTTAAAACAAATTACAAGTTTGCTAAAATTGCATGGATCTTCATTTTTTTTCTTTTTCAGAGTTCAAGTACCTGAAATAAAAAAAATTGCACGGATTAGAATATCGAAAATAAGTTAGGAATGGAGAAAAAAATTGCAAATGTTTCCTAATCCCCGGCAACGGCGCCAAAATGTTGACACGATTTTCCACAGTTTAAAAAGATGATTTTACCACGTCGTTGTTGTTACACGATAAATCGCAATCAAACAAATAATATTACAACTACAAGCATGCTCGGATTACAGAAAATTGTAAGCGGCAAATAGAGGATCGAATCCACAGGGACCAATCAAATTTGCGATATTTGTTCTTCTTTCAAACTTAAATCAAATCTTACTCCATGGCGATGAGAGAAAAAATTATGAAATCTTAAAGAGTAAATGCAATCTCTGGAAAAAAAATATTTCTTAGAACTCAAAGTAAATAAATGTGGACATGAGTGCAAGTAAATAAGAAAATGAGGGTAGAATTGCAAATTAAGATAGAAAAATTAATGTAACATTTGCAATGTTTCAAAACAAAATAATGGAAGGTAAACTTGCAACGTATTAAGGCAACTTAGAGTTGAGAAAGAACCTTACGAAATAAGAATACTTCCAAGTTCAACTTAAACAAAACAAGTAATATAAAAAAATAGGAGAACTTATAACATGAGAATTGTTTCCTTCAAGTTCAACTTAAATAAAATGACTAAAGGAAAGATAAGTAAAGATGGGAAAGAAGTCTTCTCTATTGGAGCTTGCGAATCTAAAATGGAGACGATGATGGTGCTGGATGTCGAGGAGGCGGGCACGCGAGTTGGTGGGAACACCAACGGGGCACACAATGATCCGTCCACGTGGGCAGATGCTGGACACGTGCTAGACCACACGAGGAAGGAGTCGGATGCATGGGAGGTGGAACCGGAGTGCATGGAGAAGGAGCCGAAGTACTCAGAGAAGCTGCTGGTCGCGCAAGGTGGAGGAGGAGGCAGCAAGGTTGCAGGTCGCGCAACACTTGAGAGCAAGGAGGACGGGGAAGGGGTTGTTGCTGGCTGCGCCTTCATCTGGATGAGATAAAGAGAGAGAGAGAATAAAAGAGAGAGAATCATGAATGCAAGCTCTCCCCATCTTCATGTGTTGTGCCCCTTTATAGATGAATGTTTGGAATGAAAGGACACATCCCATGCACAAGAAGAAAAACATTAATTCCATTCATGCATGGAGAGGGGACGTCTCCTTTTCATTTGCATGGGGGAGGGATTTTTATAATAACCATATGCCTCTTCAAAATTAAGAGTCACATGTAAGTAAAGACAAAACCAATTAATTTCATTCATGCATGGGAGGAGAGAGGGACTTAATATGTCCGACTCTTTCATGGGAAATGGGAGAGAGAGTGGTAAGTATGGTGCACATGCATGTATGACATTTAATGAGTGGGAATTTTTCACTCTCAACCTTCCTCATTTCTTTCCAACAAAATGTAAGAGATAATTTGTAGAGCTAAGTCAATTCGTTGGATGCTGATTAAATTAGTGCTCTATGAGTGTACTCAATTTCTCTCTGATAAATCTGATTGATGATGAGAATTAATGAGAATATTTTATCAAATGTTTTCTTGATTTTATGATGGTTTTATACACTTATACGCATGGAATAATGTAGACATATATTATGTAAATTTAGAGTTTGTAATCTAGAAATTGATATTGTATTCCACATAATTTGAGCCTATTATCACCGCATATCATGTAATCATCATATACCGTATATACACTCTATGTACTTTAGCTATATTTTGAATTTTTTTTTGAAAAAATTAAAACTTTTTGGGCTAAAGTATAATCTTTCAAACTAAGTGGATAAAATGTTTTCAAGGTTTTTCTATACTATGCTACACTATTTTTAAGGGTAATATTTTTGAAAATGATTTGAAAATTGGGTTTTACTTATTTTGAAAAATTGTTTGAAAAATGTTTGAAAATCTATATGTGTGACATGGTTTGGAAAATTATTTTCTTGATTTCAAGGAAAGTGAGTCTAACTAGTGTTCTAACTTTATTCAAAAATCCATAAAAATGAGAAAAACCAAAAATCCTTTAAAAGTCTGAATTGACTACTAAACCCAAATAAGTAGTCGTGTTCAGTGAGGGTTTCCCTTAGCAGAGTAGGTGGTTTAGAGGACATCGCGTAAGGCTCCATCCTCAAGCAACGGGTTCCGACCTGTACATACACCTATACTAGTTGAATGTAGATGCATTTACTCTTTTGAGTTTAGGCCGCCATCATGTCTTTTAAAGTCTTCATAAAAAATTAAAAAAATTGATGAAGGAGTTGGATTAAACCCTCTGCATTTTCACCTCCACATAGGATTAGAAATGTTTGAGAACACTCGGTTTATGAGGTCTCGAGATTTTAGGTTAACAACCTTAACCATCATGATATTAGACTTAAACTTCCATATTTCCCTAGTTTACTAGATTTGCATGCTATATTGTATGCTTAGTCTCTACCTTAAGAATATGATCAGCACTTCACAGACACGACTGCGGTCTCGATGAGATGAGTTGACATCTCACTTGAGGGATTGGGATGAGGGATTCAAGTCTGGACTTGATCTAATGATGCTCGAGGATGGGATAAAATCATTGAAGGCTTCATGAAACCTGAGTGTCAGCATTTTAGCCAGTATGAGAAGTTGGTTCTTATACTAATCTCTTGATATTTACCTAAGTGCCAGGGTGTGATAAAATTAAAAAATGTTGATCAATGTGTGCCAACTCTTGGTAAAAGTAGTGGAGCTAGCCAAAAATAACACAAATCAAAGAAATATCAATGTTGAAAATAAAGCTCTCATTCCACAAAGTCAAATATCAACATAGCTTCCACAAAAAGGCGAGTGTACCCAAACATTTCAAAGTGTCCACTTGGACCACCGCTATTAGGACCAGGAGTTGGGCTTGCACCAAAAAAGAGCTCTGCATCGTAAATGCTACAAGTCTGGGTGTAGAAGGTACGATAGGTACTCAAAAAAGGCACACCTCGATGTATTCCCAGAAAAATAAGTGCATACGACTCCAACTTCTCTTGACAGACGTACTGATCAACACCAGAAAAATTGCGTTGAGTAATAAGGCACTCGAGCGGATCTTTGTTCCAATGAGAGGGAGAGAAGAAGTGACATAATCCTAAACCCTCCATCAACTGGTCTGCCATCAACACTTCTAAGTCTGACAACTAAAGAGACAGTGGATTGGATGCAATATTTGATTTATTCCCTAGTGTTGAGGATTGGGTCCTTAGGAGAATTTCTTGGACTGGGACCTCGGGTGACGTTGTGACTCTACTCTCGTGATCGCAGTCAACACGTAATGTCATATCCTTAGTTTATATGTATACAAGAGAGAGTCTGGAAAATTAGAGGAATTGGGTACCTCTTGATTAAGGCTGGATTGAAATCTGAGATTTTGGATCTCCAAAATTGGGAGTTTTTGAACGGATCAGATCCTGTACGTACATGCATAAGGGGGTTAATCCAGCTCATTCATTTTTGAGATGCTCGGGGATGAGCATAGTTTAAGTATAGGGGGTTGATGAAACCCAGTTTCGTGGTCTTAATTCACGGTTATTAACCCCCTAGATTAGACTAAGTGTCAATAAAAATTAGACAAATCTTGTTTATAGCAGAGTCATAGAATAAATTAAAAATAGAAAAAAAATAATAAAACAAAAATTAGTAGTGTTTTTATACCTTAAAAATGCTCACAAAAATATTTCTCCCTCGATTTGACCTATTTTCTATTTTTGATCAACATGAAACTTGAAGATCTCATCGCGATCTACAACTTTTATGTTTTGAGTTTTTTCAAATTCAGCCTTCTTCTCCCTCATATTATACATTCTTTATCTGAATAACTAGATTGGGCCATGTGGCACTTTCTGGTTGTGCCACGTGGCCCGGTCCCTTGCGCACCACGCACCCTGCTCTCTCTGTCGTCAGATTGCCTTCTCTCCCTTCAGATCATCGTCGTTCTTCCTGCCTCCTTTCCTAGTCCTTTGATATTTCTTCCATAATATCATGTCCGTCCGTGAGCGCCTTTCTCTCCTATTGACACGTGGCTTGACCGTCACCGCCGATCTTCTCTAATCCCCACTGCACGCTACCGCTTTATTATCGACCATCCGATCCACTCCCCTCTGCCATCTCCTTCGTCCGCTCACGCCTTCCTCTGAGCTCGACACGTGGTGCTCTTTGCTCCTTCAATCTGCTTTCCATCAATCCAATATAAGATGTCCTTTAGCGCCTTTCTCTCGACCATTCACCTACCTCCTGGCACCCCTCTTTCCCATGTTCATTCACCTCGCCAACCCAACACCCTTCCCATTTCCCCCGTATTCTCCGCCACTCTCTTCACTCGCTAACTATCCCATGTCGTAGACCATCACTCCACCTTCCTCGTGGG
The DNA here is from genome assembly GCA_037367405.1 of Ottelia alismoides. Taxonomy (NCBI): domain Eukaryota; kingdom Viridiplantae; phylum Streptophyta; class Magnoliopsida; order Alismatales; family Hydrocharitaceae; genus Ottelia; species Ottelia alismoides. The sequence continues at coordinate 316,673 of JAZKJV010008705.1, forward strand.
CCATCACTCGCCCCACGATGTCCTCCCCTCACTCTATAATCTCCATGCAATCCACACCCCCATCACCGGAGCTGTCATCTCCCACCTTTAAATACGTTGTCGCCGCAGCCCCCACACCTTGTCCACCTTTACGAGGGTCCCTGCCTAGCTCCTCTCCCCCTCCCCGTGACGGGGGAGGGCAGATTGAGGTCGCGACGACTGCCTCGACTCCGGTGAGACCCCTGGACAATGCATGCCAGGTTCGCGGTGTCTCGACACCGCCAAGCTGCTCATCATGGCTGGGGGAGTTCAACGATGACCCGAGTTCCGTTGAGGAGCTCAATCCCAAGCCCTACGACCGCCAAATCCCAGGCAAGCCTTCCTCCGATCTCCTTTTACTTTTCCTTAGGTGTTCTCTTAATTTATTAGGATTATACCCACGCTTTCGCCTTCCATTAAACATCTCCTGAGTTGCACCACTCATCCACCCTTCATGAGCGACCCTCCACACAATTTCCCCTTCCTCCATAACCTCATACCTCTCCGACCCCCTCCTCAGAGCTCATCATAGAAGACGACCGGCCTCCACGTTCTCCGCCCCTCACGACCCTCCATCCCATTCCACCTCACACACACTTCACTTTGCTCGCTTTGTTATATCCTAACGTGCATGTACTTAGACCATCAATGGTCGGAGCCTTCGCTGGAGCATCCTTGGGAGCTCCATCTTCGGCTATGGTTCAACGTCAATACTCGCCAGATGGTCCCTTGGCTTGGCAGCTCTTCTACGATCATTCCAGCACCTCTAGGGATCACAATGGAGCAGCTTGCTAGATAGTAGAAGGAGGAGGAGCAAGGAAGGCCTCTCCAGAGTTCCATTCTCACCGCCGGCCCCGCGACAGAGGAGTCGGCTCCAGAGTCTACAGGAGTCATTAGATGCACCCCCCGGTGTCCATTTAACGGCTATCACTCGGCCACGTCTCCTCATCCGCAAGCTACAACTGTCGTTCGATCTCCTTGATCGGACGACCCACAGAGGTCCACGTCGTGCCTCCTTGCATGTATAGACACCATTTGATCGTTAAGATCAGATGGTTCATAGCGACCCACGTGTCTGCTCCGAACCTCAGCACCAAATCTCCATGATTGGATCACCCGAGCCGAGCCGAAGCTACTCCAACCTCCACCGAGCCCGAACCGCACGCCAAGCCTAGTCGAACCTCCTCTGAGCTGACGCGCCAGCCAAACCTCGCCCCCTCACGTGCGCGGTCATGTAAGTGCGGGGTATTTTGCATGGATGCCCCTGCTGATTCTTCAAATTGCTTATAGGTCCACTAAGCACGTGCCTCCTATGTGTGCCTGGGTATTTTGCATTCAAACCCTTGCGGGTTTAATAATTACAAATATACCCCCGTACGTGTGGGTAAATTACAGGGAAGGCCTCACACTTATTTTTATTTGCATTTTAGTCCCTTCTAGGGACCTGTTTGCTAAGTTTTCCTTAGTTATTTCCTGTTTTCTTGCATTTATGCCCCTGATTTAATTTGTGAATATCTTGAGCATCATAGCTCCATTTGAGTCGATTTTGGTCTTGAAGCTAGTTTAAATCTCTTTCTAATGGCATGGTTTAATATTCGTTTTGACATTCCGACATTCTAATGTTAGATTTTTAAATTAAATGTCACTTATGTAATGACTTGCATGCCTAACCTTAATATATCAATATAATTGGTTCTTCATTTGATTCTGAAATTGATCTAAGTTTCTTGCTCGATTTACCTCTTAAAGTGTATTGTGATCGAGTCTCTAAACGAACAGACCTCCTATCTCAAGTCTGATCCAACGGAGGAGACGCTTGCGAGCACGTTGATGAGACATGGGCTCCTCGCAATCCCTATTGATGATCCAAGCGGCGAATCTACAGATCTCGTCATAGAGATCCGACACATTCTTCATGAGTGAGGTGCATCGAAGGAGACGTAGATCCACGAGCAAACAATCCGGCAGCATAACGACGATGCTGCAGCGATGGAGACTCTCTCTAGGGCTCCATGGTGGACGGCCACAATAAGAGAGAGAGGAAGAGAGACTTGGCATGTAGAGAGAGAGAGAAAGAGGGGGGAGAGAGCAATTATTTTGATATCTCTTGAAGAGCAAGGGGTGCCTCTACCTATATAGTATTTTGTGATTCATGGATCTCAATCCATGGACAACACAAAATCAAAGGATGAGATTGATTTGTGTTTCTTTTAATGGCCATGATGTTGCTGTAAAAATACAATAATAATTATTTATTTCAATTAATAAATATTATTAAATAAATATAATTAATTTCTCAAATTAATTGATTAATCTTGGAGATAATGAGAAGATTGACCTTATTCCCTAAAAGGGGGGCGGTCTATCTCCTCAATATTTCATGATATTTCTAAGATTTACAACAACACTTGTTGTAAATTATTTCACAAAAATAATTCATAATTATTTCGTGAATATTGCAATCATGCTATTGGAAAAATGTGAATCACATTAACATCCCAAAATAAAATGTAAATTATATATTCTATTAATTATCCAATGTGATTCCAATTTACATCAATAATTAATCGGCAAATATAAATTACAATAGACTTCTCTTATATATTATAAATAACATTTATAATATATTTATGATTAATATGGATAGTGCTAACCACATTATTCATATCCACGATAATTAAATCACATTAAATCATCTTAGATCTCTATTCTCATGTGCCCAAATAATATGTATGACATTTACATTTTTCACATCTTTGATAATTAAATCACATTTAATTATCTTAACAACTCTCCTTATAATAAGAATCAAATTCATATTATTCATGATAATTAAATCACATTTAATTATCAATTTCCCAATGCTCGGATACATATATTAATAATGAAATTATCCTGAACTCTTTCAAGGATAATGCATTTTCTCTGCAGAGATTTGGTGATAAGGACATGGCAATTGTATGGTTCCACGTATAGTGACTTGGATATTGAGATCACATCTCAAATCTAGATCTTGCATACCTCTCATAGATGCTTTTTGAATTTTAATAGTTGAAAAAATACACCTTGATTTCTCCGGCATTATCGAGTCCCTACCCGCTGTCATGGCCAGTACCGGCGGGAGTGGCACGGACCGCAACCGGTGCGACCCGCTACCCCAACGCTCCCCGACTAGACACCATATCCACCCCAGGAAAAGATAATGCCAAATAGATCAATGTGTACTTGATATGATCATCAGTTCTTCAATCAAAATTTTACCATATAGTAATAATCAAAACAATTTTGATTATAAGGAAATTTTCGAGACAAATTCTCAATCCTATTCAAGCAAGTTGTTTGTTGATTGAGTTTCCAATTATGATCTAGATCAAATCTAATCAATTTATTGGCTGAGGCCAAGTCAATTATGAAAATAATCATCATTGAATATTTCTCAAATATTTTCCATAAATATTTCATGAAATTAACAATTAATTTCACTAATTGACAATCACATGGTTCTTGATTAGGAATGTAATTTCAGCAGTGACCCCTACTTACTAAAATTAACATATCTCAATCAATTCAAATCCAAATTAGACAAAACCAGTTTTCAAAGATTGCTAATTTGATATATGACAGAACCTAAGTGATATTTCACACATTTCTAGGTGGATCAAAACAGTAATTAACTCATTAATCATGTTAAGATTCGTAGTTCCCACAACAATGAATACATGTTCATTAAAACGACCATATCTCGAGCAAACAGAATCCAAATTACGTATTTCAAATGCTATGGTTTCCTTATTTAATGGGGAACAAAATACAAGTGATTCATTCGTGTTTAAATATTTTAAACAGGGCTAAATTTATTCATTAAACAGATGTACGAAAATGAAATGCGATAAAAACTTCCGCAACCTTAATGAACCCAAGTCGTCCTAGGTTTACGGATCGTATCCAAAACCTTCGACCTAAGGCTCTGATAGACTTATACCACTTGAAGGATATGGGATAATCCTCAAGTGCATCACGGAAGCGTGAGCGTCGTATCGAATACGACGAGGAACGACTAGTCGGACTACTTGTTCTATGCAGCATAAATTAAAAAAAAATCATGTGACGAAACCACATGATCCAAGAACACTTCTCGGATCATTTCATCTAAACCACAAACAAGTAATAGGATTACCTCTTGAAGTGTGGTTGCGATCGAGTCTCTAAATGAAGAGACCTCCTGTCTCAAGTCCGATCCGACAGAGGAGACGCTTGCGAGCGTGTTGATAAAACGCATGCTTCTCGCAATCTATGTTGATGATCCAAGCGGTGAATTTCCTGATATCGACACATGAGATCCACGTCTTCTTCACGAGCGAGGTGCACCGAAGGAGACGGAGATCCACGAGCAAACGATCGGACAACATAACGACGACGCTGCGGCGATGGAGAACCTCTCTAGGGCATCCATGTTGGACGGTCACATGAGAGAAGAAGAGAGGGCATGTAGAGAGAGAAAGAGACTTATGTTCTCATTGTGTAAAGAAGAGAAAAGGGGTGCCTCTCCTTTAAAATATTTTGGGATCCATGGATCTCAATCCATGGGCAACATAAATCTAATGGCTCTCATTGATTTGTGTTTCTTTTAATGGCTAAGATTTGTATTGGGAAAAACCAACAACAATTAATTTAATTTGGATTAAATATATATTGATAAATCAACATAATTTAATCCTCAAATTAAATCACCAAATCTTGGAGATAATGGAGATGGAAATCTCACTTCCATATGGGAGAGGTGGACGACCACCCTTTCCATATTGGAATTGGCGGCCGTCCCTACTCCTAATTGGAGTAGGAGATTTTCAATGAAATCTTAGAAATCTCCAAGATTCCATGTATCTCCAATATTTACAACAACAATAGTTGTAAAATATTCTACAAAAATAATTCGTAATTATTTTGAGAAGATTGCAATCTTGCCATTGGAAATTTGTGAATCACATTCACAATCCAAAATAAAATGTAAATTACATTTTCAATTTAATGTCCAATGTGAATCCAATTCACATCAACATTTAATTAACAAATGTAAATTACAAATAGCTCTCTCTTATATATTATAAACCACATTTATAATATATGTGATTAATATGGATAGTGCTATCCACATTATTAAATATCCATGATAATTAAATCACATTTAATCATCTTGGATCTCTATTCTCATGTGCCCAAATAATATGAATCACATTCACATTATTTACATCTTTGATAATCAAATCACATTTAATTATCTAAGATAGCTCTCTTTATAATATGAATCGAATTTATATTAATCATGATAATTAAATCACATTAATTATCCATTTCTCAATGCTCGGATACTTATATCAACAATGAAATTATCCTGAAGTCTTTCAAGGATAACGCGCTTTCTCCGCGAATACTTGGAGATAAGGACAGTGCGATTGTATTGTTCCACATATAGTGATTTGGATATTGAGATCACATCTCAAATCCAGATCTTGGGCCTCTTATAAATGCTTGATTTAATCAAGACCGCAAATCTAATCTTCTCATTGCATATGAATCACATTCAGATTAATGTCCAACATTTGGACTAAGATTAGATTACTTATCTATTGAGAGGAGTCACTAAAATCCAGACCCGTTTCATCACTCCCTAGGAATGGAAGCGTCATGGTTATACAACTGTTTATGATCACATCACCCTTAGGCATTCCCAATACATGTACATCCTACATACTGGAAGACCCAGAAGAATCCTGAAGTATAAGATCAATTTTACACTGTCTACTTTAGGGATTTATCATTAGGTTTCTCATATGACTATTGGTAGTTGGTATCGATCATATACTTTCCAAAAGCATATATCATACCCAAGTGTTGATCATATACTTTCCAAAAGTATATATCAAACCTACAAATTCAATCAAGCTTCCAAAGTGAGACGACCGTGCACGGAATTTGATTCTTCCCAATATCTCATGAGTGAGCTCATGTCTTCCGGTTTAGTAATGAACATGTATGATCCCTTTGAGAGATCATATTACTCATATGCCCTTATATGCACACCAGCGCATCGGTGTATAGACCGTGATTAGGTCATCAACCTATTGGTCTGCCAAACGTACATACTTAGACATATAGTAACACATCTGTCTCCAGTCAGAGGATGTGTGCCTATATCATGACAGCATACGACATAGGACTTTGGTTATCTCGATCTCGTTAAGTCAACTCTTTGACCTAACTAATCTGACACCTCTGAATCTCTATTCCCGTGCAGAGGCCCTGCATCAAGAGGTCGGTCAGATATCAGCCTAAATGAGAAAGGATTGCCATCTCCTACTCAGGCTGGAGATCATCTCTCAATAATCATTTGACGGTGCTTGATGAGTCCTCAATCTAACTCTTTAGATGTTCATCCAAGCACCAGCCTCTATGATTCAATATTTAAATCAACAGTTGTATGATAATCAAAATGGCCATGGTACATAACCCTAATTGTACTAAGGGACCTTTTATGAAAATTATCTATTCTTCATTTCATATCAGGGAATGATATTCGCAATAACATTTATTGCATAATGGCTCGTCGTGGGCTCGCATGTCCAACAGGAGGTTGATTATTTATAGACAATATGGAACACCCTTACTGATTGGCCATTAGCAAAGAATTAAAGCTATATACATTGGATTCAAGGCATGGGTGTGTATCATGGACTATTGGGGAACATTTCTTGTGAAGGAAGCGAGCACGATAGATGGATGGAATGTCCGGGAAAAATGGGATACAATGCGGTCTTTGACAGATTTGACGGGCTGCAGAGTGAGTTGTTTATAAAGAAAGTGAGCACCCTTATTTTACCGACCGTGAGGAAAGAAATCAAGTTATGTATAAAGGATACAAGGGTTGGGTGTGTATGATGATTGTTTAGGAGTAATTTCCGTGAAGGGATCGATGTTATTTGAGCGATGGATCGACCGGGAAAAATGGGAGAAAAAGTGGTCTTTGACAGATTTGACATGCTGCAGAGGCTGGAGGGGGAGTTGACCAGAGGTCAACAGAGGAAGCCCTACCATTGGTCCATGTAGGCTTATTACAAGACAAAAAAACAGAGTTATTATAGAATAATTACTTAAAAATAATAAATGATTTTACTAATTTTTTGATATAAAATAAAAAATGTTTATTATTTTATTTAGTATTTTATTACGATTTTTATTTATTTTTTGGTGTATTTTATTACAAGTTTATTTTAATGGTTTATTTATAGGTATAATTACCTATATTTTGTACATTTTTATTTTTGTTTTGTATACTTTACTTTATTATGTTATTCTTTTATTTTATTTATTTATAACTTATTTTTGTAAGTATAAATATATATTTTTTATTTTTATGATGTTCTTTGTACACTTAAATAAATAGGTAAGTATATTCCATAGGTATAGTTGTAGGTATTTTGCCTAGTTTTATATACATGATTTTATTTTAATGTATTTTAATGAGTTTTATTTTAGTTTTTTATTTTTAGTAGAATCTATATAATATTTACAATATTAGAAAAATATAAAGGAATAAAGAATTAAAGAATATATTCTCTTTTTATTTATATACATAGGCATCTTGCCTATATAATTATATAGACTTATTTTTTATTTTCTTTTTTATTTTATGCTAATTTTAATATGTACATGTGTTATAAATAATATTTACAAAATTATAAAAATATGTAAAAATAATGAATAAGTTTTAATCGGTAGAATGTACAATAGGAGCCCAAAACCTAACTTCTACAAAGTAACTCTAAAAAATATAAAACCACCACCATTAAATAGCTCTTGAAAAGTTATATACAATTAGAGGCGATTTTGATATGTTTTGAGTTTTTATTTGAAATATATGAATATGTGAAGTTTGGTTTTTGGCTTTTTATTCTGGGTATAAAATGTACACAGTGTATTATTTTTGTGCAACTCAATTTCGTATTTTTATTTACATTATTATCTACAACTTTTATGTACAAAATTTCTTTATTTGATGAATAAATAATACAGAATAAAATAGGTGCTAAAAATGTATAATTAAAGAATGAATAAATGAGGTATTTATTGTATTTTTTGCCCTTATCTCCCCCTACTTTATTCTTTGTCGACCAACTCCATTCTGGACTTGGTCTCGGGGTTAGGGTCATAAAATATTTTCAATATTTTATTCTATAATTTTGGCATTAAAAACCTTATTTTGTGTACAATAAATACAATAAATAATGAATTTTATTATGTACAAATTAATGCTATTTACATGCATTAGCTAGGATTTTTAAGGCCAAAATGACATAATAAAGGTGATGAAATGGAGATTCATCACCCCCTATACTTGCCTTTGCTAGTCCCTAGCAAACACTTATGCAATAATTACAAAAAGAATGAAGAAGAAGAAGAAGAAAAGAAAAAGAAGGAATCAAAGAATAAAGAATAAATGGAATTGATCATGATTTTTAAACTCATATGTACAAAGTCAAAGTTTGGAGCTCATGTTAGACCTTGGTGTGAGAATGTGTGTGGAACCTGGTCGGGAAATAAATTTAAAGCACAATAGCCCTCGAGAGTCACAGAACTCGGTTCAAATCTCCTCAATAACCATGTCAGAACTAGCCTACATCATACGCAAACCCTTATGAATATGGAACTGACTTGTACAGTGTAAGTGATAGTGGCTCTCCCCAACTGAAATGACAAAGAGACTGACTTCTCTAAAATGATAACCCAATGATTCCCCAACCCAACACTCTATCCTCGAGGAGCGGGGTATTCCCTTCTAAGTTCAAGTGGCATCCAACTCAAGAGGAAGAGGTGAAGAAAAGAATGGACGGTAGCCAGTGTAGTTACCTATCCTGGGATGCATGACCAGTGTAGTCAAGTCATCCAGTTGCATGCTCAGATGATATAACTTTGATACTCAAGCTTGCTTATTTTCTATACAACATATATACATACTCCGACATGCATTTTATTTTTATTTTCAAGCCTGTCCACTTTTTTGGAGTTTTTTTTTCAAACATACTATTCACAACAGCATTTACATAAGGAGTGTTTCCTCTTGAGCCAGAAGACCATCCCTCTTTTGAACCTTTGTTGCAACCCACACTCTCCTCTCTTTAGAATTCATTGAAACTGGACCAGGTTGGGGTGCACTTCCCTCCCTAGACGAGGACGAATGTTTCCACCCGTGTGCGTCTCAGACTGGAAAATCCAACCCCCTCACCACTCCGACTGAGTTGATCCAAGTGAAAGGTGCAAGGGGTCCAAGTTAGGTCACGACCGACAAGAGTCATGCGTGTGTCTTGAAAAGTTCTAGTTTGTCACTTGAGGTGACTTGAACTCAGCCCTGAGTCTCAAAGAATTAACTCTGACTAGACCTGAAGTACCTTAAACCTAGTTCCCATAAGGTTCCAGTGCAGTTAGGTGTAGTAAGGTCCAACCAAGCTCCAATCTTCGATTTTATTGGACTAGTTCAATCATCGAGCTCAATTGAAAAGAATACGAATGCTATGCAAATGCTATGTACAAATCTGCAAAGAATGATGCAATTTTTCACAAATAATTTAAAAATCGAAGAATCTTTTTACAAAAAGAATTTTGAAAAAGAATTTTGACACACAAAGTATAAATATTTACAGTTATTTACGCGGACGTGCTTCTTTATTTTATAAGAGTTAAGAATTTAAAGAATTTATAGGTTTTACACAGTAATTATTATAGGTACATATATACAATTGATAATGAGTTTTATTTTGATTAATATACATATTTGATACATTCATTCCTCAAATTTATTTGAAAATGATTTTCAAAACTATAGTACAAAATAGTTTTGGCAAATATTTACAAATATTTGAAAGCCATTTTGCAAAGATTTTCCAAACAATATATTGAAGAGCTGCGTACTATCATTGTTAATTCGATCAAATTAATGTTCAAATTAATGGCTTGTCGTTCATTGTAGTCAGGTAAATACGGACCAATCAAAAACCTCTTTTAATTAAAGTTCAATTAATCACGAGCAGCAAATTTATTTTACTTGGACAAGTCCAAGGTCGAACTCAGGGAGGCAGTTGTCTCCTTAGGTAGATTTTATGTGAATTTAAGAGGTCGGATTTTCAGAATATATTTTTGGTATTTTTCAACAATTTTTATGCAAATTAGAAGAAAGACAATGCAATATCAGGCCAGTTTACAAGTTAAATCAGAAAAGTACTCAAACTAAGTCCAAAAATTATGAAACTTGGCCAGAATGTGAAACGCAATGAAATTAAGCTACATTAATTTTTTTGGATTTTTCTGATAATTTATGAATTTATTGTGAATTAAAAAAGAATGCAAGGTGATGTTTACAAAATTAATTTTAATAAATACCAAAACACCTTATTTCCAGATATAAAAATTATCCTTGATAGATCTAAGTATGATGAATCTGAAAAAATTGATAAACTTAAAATTCTATGTGAATTGGACCTATAAAAAATCAATCAAGGAAATCACAAATGAATTTATTCAGCCCTCGAGATGTGTGCAAATGAGTTGATTTTTGGGCACAATGTGAACTAAATTATCCTAAGTCTAATGTGAATTTTTGATGATTTTTGGAGAAATAGAGAATTTAATACAAATTAAAAGGCACAAATGGGCAAAATATGGACAATTTCACCAATTAAATGATAATAAATTCCACTGATGTCACAAAAATGAGACAATACAATTTTTAGACTTGAAAAATGATGCCAAATGAGTACCTAAATATGCGTGCAAAGACAGGAACCAAATTGCAAATACAGAAAATAAATTACTGAAATTTCAACATGCTGATAATGACTTAAGTGCAATTACCTATAATGCGGAGGACATGTATGCAAAATGTCCACAAAACACGTGCACCTCACGTGATACTCTTAGCATGGATTGAAATGTAGTTTTCAAAACTTCTAGGGGCCTCAGTACAAAATGCCCAGATCGTGCATAGGAGACACGTGAGGTCCCAGGCTCGGGAGACGTCGGAGGCTCGGATGGAGGCTCGAGGGCACTGCAGGCTCGGATGTGGCTCAGGCTAGCTTCGGGGCTCCGAGCCTAATGGTCGGGGATGAGGCTCGGAGGAGGCGACTTGGAGCGGTGGGGACTGTTGGATCAAGATGGATCCAATGGCAACTGGAGCTCGCTGGAGATGAAGACGTAGACGATCGAGGGCCGTTAAATCAAGATCGATCCAATGGCATCTGGAGCTCGAGGAAGAGGCCATGTGGCGTGATGTGGAGCGTGGGATCCTCCTGATCCAACGGTTGCGAGCTGATGGCAACGTGGACCGCTCAGAACCGTCCGATCAAGGGGATCAGACGGCTATTGGGCTTCGTGCTCAAACGGTCTGCCGCCTCCTGCGGCGGAGGTGGTTGTGCTCCGGCAAAGACCTCCTGGCTCTACCTTCTCCTCCTGTCATCGATGAAGGGTGCTGGAGACTCCTAAGCAGCTGGGGAGGGTTGTGGAGGCATCAGGTAGCCGCCGGAGATCTCAGGAGCGGCTGGGGGGGTCTGAGCACCAGTAGCGGCGAAGCTCGAGTTGAGCTCCGATGACGTTCCGGCCAATGAGCTAGAGTGTTCCTGCAGGGTTAGCTTGATAGCCGAGGCATGCAACGTGTTCTAGAGATGAACGGGAGCACGATGGGAGGCTTGTGGTGCAGTGACGGTGGTCCGGTGATGCTGCTCCGCCAAGGTGGCAGAGCTCTCGTCGGAGTGAAGTACGGTGAGTAGTCGGGGAAAATGGAGATGTGCGCGGGGATGCCAGCTCCGAGGCGGAGCTCGGAGGATGGTCAGATGAAGGTGAAGATGAGTGGAGGAGGCGAATAAAATTCGAGAAAAAGAAAGAAAATGAAGAAGAAGATTGGAGGGAAGATGGAGGTTTCTACCTAGGGAGTGGAGATCGGATCTGAGCTCTTGATCGTCGCTCTAAGGCCGGTAGGGGTTCCTGAGCTCGTGCAGCTCTTGGGATGGGCTGTGGCACGGCGGGGTTGGCCGTGGATCTCGCCAGAGAAATACACCGTCGTTGCTCGGTTTCAGACCTAATTACTGTCACTAATAGGTGGAGTCGAGCTCAAGGTTCCTCTCTGCAATGGTGGATAGGGTCAACGGTCGACGGAGAAGGAGTATTTATAGGTTGGAAGTGGCGGTGACAGGTGATGGAGGGCGAGGTTGGTGGAGGTCGTGGGACGACGTGGGTGCGGGTTATGGCAATCATGGAGGTCGGTGAGGATGAGGGTAGAGTGGGCTACAAGGTGGAGGTGTTAGAGGCCGGAGAAGGTGGCCAGAGTGGTTCCCAAAATAAGAAGGGGGTGGCTCGCGCGCAAGGTGGGCGACGTGGGTGCGGGCCTTGCGGGAGGTAGAAGACGACGTTTGGACCGTTGGATCGAGCAATCCAACGGTCAGGAGAAGGGTGCGAGAGGAGGGATGGTGTTAGATCTAGGGTGATGAGATCAAAGGCATATAGACCGCCACGTGGCGCCAGAAGAATGAGGCAGAAGTGGGCGGTCGTGATGTGATCTTAAGGCTTTGATCGAAGGGCCCAGATATCAAGCGAGATGAGTGGCCAGGATTGCGGGCTTCTGGCGAAGATCGAAGGGCGCAGGGGCGCACCACGTGGCGCAAGGAGAATACGACGCTGATTTGATCTGGGTTCGATCGAATGGCTGAGGAGAGCTGCAAAAATGGAAGGCTCAGATCGGGAGAGAGATGAAGAGATCAGACGGCGGGGAATGGAGGGCGTGTGGCACGCAATGGAGCGGGCCGCGTGGCGCAATCAGAGGGCGCCACGTGGCCTGCTCTGAATGGCTGAGAAAGAATATGGATTTAGAGAGAGAAGGAGGCCGAATTTGGAAAAACTCAAAACATGAAAGTTGTATATCTCAATGAGATCTACAAGTTTAATGATGACCAAAAAACGGAGATGAGTCAATTGTGATACAAAAATACAAGGGTACAAATATACATACATATAGTGCACGAAGGGGCCCAAAAACCCAAGTTTTGCATACGAGCTTCGATTCAAATGAAATTGGTCTCATTTTGAAGGTCTCTGAATGTTTATTAATATGAAAGTGAGTAGACCTAGATTGGAGGTTGTATGACGTAGATATTTGCATTCTAAGGTATGGGGTCTCCAACTGGGTTTGGGATTTTTATTGGGTATTTTTATAAGCTAGGAATTTTTGTCCTTTCCCTTATATTATTAGCTAGTAATATACACAGTATATGGTCAGTTTTATTGTCTTTGGAGGTGGTATAAAATACAGATAAATAGGTGAATATTTTACAAGTGAATTAGGCTTCTTATTAATGCAAATATGGACGCTAAAATGCATGTATTATGGATGCATGTATGAATGCTAATTATGCAAGATAAAGGGAAATGTGCTGCTAAATACTCGGGAACAAGACTCTATTTTCAACTTTAAGAGTGATGAATCACAGATTCATCAACCCCCTATACTTAAACCTTGCTCGTCCCTGAGCAACTAAAATGAAATGCAAGAGTGAAATGGGATTGGGTTCCATACCAAGGTCATGAACAAAAGTTGAAAATGGAGCTGGACTTGACCTTTGGATTAATTGTGTAGCGGAACCTCATTGGGATATGAACTTAAGACCTAACAGACTTCAAGTTCCACAAGTTTTCTATTCAAGACTCCTCAATAGTCAGGTTAGAACAAATCTTCAAACGCAAATTTCTGATGACTATGATTCTTACTTGTACTGTGTAAGTGAAATGTAACTCTCCACATCAGAAATGGCTCAGAACCAGCCTCCTCTAACAAGGTAACTCTAATTACCCGGTCCAGTAACCCATTGAGGCCATGACCCCTAGAGACTCTTCATTTCCATCCTAGGCAACTACATTCACCCCCACGTACATCCTATTGATTGGAGACTCTTATTTGGTTTGATTGTTACATCATGTGCAGGCATCTACCCGAAGTTCTTAAACCCGATCGCATCCCCATCTCGACTCGACAAACACCTCACACATTGCACCATTCTCTTCTCCATCTTGCTCTGCAATATGACCATCGACCTGATCATCGGATGGGGTCGAATCTCAGGTCCATTCCTCCATGTTACGTAGGACCTAACCCATACGATGTTACCACACTATTTCTCCATGTTACTGCTCCTAACCCTTCGTCAGAGTTCCATCTTCGAGCAAGAACCTTTGTGCAGTCCTAGGCTCCCAGCATCGAAGACGGCCTCATCTGGAGGTCAATTTGCATCTGCACAACAGTCCCAAGAAGCTCCAAGACGCCGAGCCTCTCCAGGACCAATCTCTTGGTCTTGGACCCGTTTGAGAGCCTTCACTGTTGTGGAACCCTATCACGGAGACGTTGAGCATATCATCAGCTTGGGAGACCACCGGAGTTGCGAGGAAGGCCGGATCGAAGGAACCACCAACGCATGTTCTTCCATGTTCATTCGGGCCTTGTCATCACTATCCGATCAGTCACTCGCTCCAGGTCACATCTCAGCTGTTGAATTAAAGCCCTACTGTACTACTAGATCCATCTGAGGATCTAATATGGGCCCTCCACGACCGAAGCGTTGTTAGTATATCTTCACCGTCGATCACTTTAAGTGATCCAACCACATCCATTGATGAAAAGTGCCTTTAGGGGTAATTTGCACCTTTAACCTCTGCTATTTTATTTTTACTTTTAGTTCTGTAAATATATGTCGTAGTGTATTTTGTTTTGGATAAATTGCAGTTAGGACCTCGTACGTGTCATATTTGTATTCTAGTCAAACTGAGTTTCAGTCAAGTGTAGTTTTATGTGTTTATCTGGTGTATTTGCATTTTCTATCCTGAGTTTTCACTGGCTAATGAAACAGAGGATGTTTTTTATTATTTGCAATTATTCCCCCTATGAATGCGTAGTCACTTGTAGTGCATGTTTTAGCTGGACAATTTGCATTAAGGCCCATAAGGTTATATTGTGTGTTATCTTTAGGCCGTTGGAACTTAAATATTTGGTAGATAGGTCCTTGCTTTACTGCCTTTTATTTTTATCTCTTATTAATTGCAATAAATAGTAAATTTGGCCTTGCTCCATCTAGTGTCTAATTTAGGTGCTAATTTAAAATCAACCTTAGCTCCTGCTAAGTGTCTTAGCTCTTACCAGTGTCTAATTTAACTGTTAATTTGTATGTCAGATTTCTTTCTTTTTCTATTATAAATAATTCAAAAATAGTAGAAAAAGTCCCTATCCTTATAAAATTCTTAAAAAATCAAAAAGTGTTTTAAAAATTACAAAAAATTATTGTAGGTGTATTTTATCCTATTTTAGCTATTGTATAAATTTGGCTTAAAATATTTTATAAAACCTAAAAAATTACAAAAAAAACAAATCTTATAAAAAACATATAAAATCAAACAAAAGTCCAATAATTTCATTTTAAATTTTTGATTGTAGATATTTCCTTATAGTTTCTAATAAAAATAGCTCCCGGGAGTTGTGAGTATTTTTAGTATTTTTAAATTACAAAATTCTCTTGACTGTGCATTGTTTACTTCTTTTCTCAGTTTTTTATTTTTAGAAAATTCCAAAGCATTTGAAAAATTCTCCAAAAAATCCTTATAAAAAGTATAGCCTGTATAATCCAAAAATAATTTTATTTGTATTTTCTGTGCATTTTCACCATATTTGAAAAATACAAAAAGAGGTGTTGGTGCGTATTTTCTTCCTTGTTCTTATTTGCCTTATTTAAAAATTAAAAAAATACAATATTAAAAAACACTAAAAATAGAATAAAAAATCCCTTGATTCTTTGAGTCGCCTGTCTAGTTTAATAATTGTGCTCCTTGTGTTCAACCATGGTCGCTATACCAGGTTAATAAAATAGCTATACCACGTGTTCTATTTGCTTGACATGTTTAGTGGTTAAATGATTTTCTCGATATCCAATCCGGTTGATTTGGGTGACAACGACATTGTTATTAATTAACTTAATCCTAGTTTGTCGGTCGCGACTTCAGTCTACTTATTAGCAATGTTCACCTGACATTCATTTTATTCCAGTGATAATTTGGATGTGTTTTTTTAATGTCTATCATATCCTGACTACTGTAGTAACAATTATTGACAGAGATTATGGTATATTATTATAATATTATCATGGTTTGATATTTCTGTTCATTTGTGATGAAAGATGAGTTGATTGATATCAATAGATGGAATTGCACCTATAAGTTTGCTTTGCTGATTGTTTCTTTCATCAATACCTGCGTAAGGAGATATATCCCCTATGACAACAATAAGTAGTACAAAATAGACCTAAAAACATACAACATATTTGACCACCTTGCATTTAAAGAACATTAGCAAGAAATAAATTGCCTGCCTAAGTTATATATAAGGACTATATTCCACTTACGTGTGTCGTATACATGTATTATGTGATTTTAAGTAAGCTAACTGTTGTTGAAAGTTAATATGATTAAATGCCAGACAATAAGAAAAAAAATGCTTGCAAGAAAATGGTAACAAATAAGATCTATTTGACACTTCCAATTTAAAATCTGCTGGTCCTTTTTTAGTGGGGTCATTCATCTGCATCGTTTGATAATCTTGGAGGCTTTTGCACATCGTGTTTGATACTTTCCAATTAAAATGATAGTTGAATTTAAGGTTCGTCTTTCATCTTGTTGGAGTTCAAGGAATGTAATTCCTCAAGTAATAACAATCATATAGTCCAAACTTATTAGATATACTTGTCATCATGCAACAATATTTACAAATATGCTGGTAATCATTGTGCCACCAAAGTTTTAGTAAGAAAACGTGTTCATGTGGCACTAAAAAAACTTAAACGGCGAGCACGGGGCGGTGAGGGATGGGGGAGCACATGTGTTCACCAACATGTGGGTGAGGACTCAGCCAACACTTGTGCTCGTCTGTCCACTCGCTCGCTCAAATTTCATAACATTTTGTAGGTGGTGCCTCTTATATTATACGTACAAGCATGTGAAGAGCATCTGTGCTCGCCCATGTTGTGCTCGTTCATGATGTGCTCGCTCACTTGAATTTCAATCGAGCAACACGTAATGTAATAACTTTTGTGGGCGTGCACACGGGTGGGCACATAATGTGCTCGACCGTGTCTGTAAACAGTACGATCAAGGCCCTTTCTTGCTCATTCTGCACGCAATAAAATCCCTAATATCTTTCTCTGGCAACCTGTCTTCCTCTCGCTCGCCCTCCGACAACCTCTATTTGCATCATCTGACCACGCATCCACCTTTCTTCAGGTATTTCGCTTCATCCTTTCTATTTTTAAGCATTATTCTGCATGTCATGTTTCTATTCGTACTTTATGAATTGTGGATTTTTTAATTAAATAATCATATTTGTTTATATTTTTAATGCTTGAAGATGTTGTTTATGTATAAGATATAGTAGTTTGTTATGTATTTGTTATTAGTTTTGATGATGGTTGTCTAGTATAGATGGAACTCTATATGCATGAAAGGTGTATGACAAAATGCCACAACTAGTAGCATGACTAAATGTGCATAATAAAATCGAATACCAAATATCCTTGTTACTTAACGCTTGTTAGAATACATTGTTAATGATTTATAATGAATAAAGCTAAAATATAGGAATAGCATGCCATGATTGTGTAGTATTATGCTTAAATAACATGAGATATAACTTGTTAATGATGACATAACTTAGACAATGATAACATAGAATGTGAAATAATGTTATACTTGATTTGAACTACGTTATTTACTAATTTCCAATTAGGATTAGTTTACTTGAAAAGTATTTATTGTGTGTCTATGTATGTTTCTATGAACACATATATTCTCCTATAGTGTGTAGATATTGGGAAGAGAGATGGAGAGAGGGATAGAGTATGTGGATGTATGATGAATATATATATATATATATATATATATATATATATATATATATATATATATATATAGGGGACTTATCCAATGGGCCCTGTGCCCATTTGAGATGAGATGAGCCCACTCATATTTTACCAATATATTCTATCATTTTGAGTTCAATGCTTATTTATTTACAGTTGTTATATCATATTCTTACTATTAGTAACTATTTTCATATAAAGAAATACTTAGATTCATAGGAAATGGTCATTAGTAAGAATAAAAATGATATTAGTAATACGAATAATCATACAATCATTTCGTATGAATCTATGGTTTTCTTTGTATGAAAATAATTACTAATAGTAAGAATATGATATAACAATTGTAAATAAATAGGCATTGAACTCAAAATGATAGGAAATAATGGTAAAAAATGAGTGGGCTCATCCCATCTCAAATGGGCACAGGGTCCATTGGATAATTTCCCTATATATATATATATATGGAATTTATCCAGAGAGACTTGTGCCCATTTGGGTTTTTTTGAGCATCCAATTGTAGCCGTCCATCTACAATATTCAATCCCAAAAAAATAGGAATTAATTTTCGTATGAAAATAAAACAAAATCGGAAATTATAACTTTTCTAAAAATAGCATTACATTTTTGGAAAGTGCAAGGCATACGTATATGATTGCTAAAACTATTGATTCATTCCAACGCAAGGTACTTTTTTTCATTTCAACGCAAGAAGAGAGGTATGTGATTCGTTTTATGATTTGATCGCTTATTTCTATCATAATTTCGTTGTGTTAATGATATTTTTGTTCTATTTCATCGTTTCATGATTTCATGATTTGATCGCTTACGAAATTTCATATTTTTTATCGTAAGCAATATTTTTTCGAGAAGTATGATTGAAATATGAGAAAGTGGTGTTCATAATATCAATTTTTATTCATTTTGATACATGATCTGTAGTAATAATTGATTTTTTATCGAATGTATTTTATTTTTATATAATAAAAAGTTACAGTAAACACATTTGTTATTTTTCATGCATTAATTTAAAAATATACTGAGTTACTGATGTATTTACTTAATTTACTTATAAGATATTTTATGTTACTATTGCTAACATAATTGTTACTTTTAATACGCTATTTTGAGGATATACTGAGTTACTGATGTATTTACTTAATTTACTTATAAGATATTTTATGTTACTAATGCTAACAAAATTGTTACTGTTTCGTGTGTTACTTTGAAGATATACCGAGTTACTACCATTATAGTCATTATTACTGATGAAAATTCTACAAATTACCTGAGTAATTTAAATATTTACTTGTCCTTTGCTATTACCTACTGATATAGAAATAAAAGCTACTGATTTTTTGAGCAAAAATGAATCTACTTACTTTCGAAATAGTGAATTCTTACTTATATGAATTCCGAAGTTTATCTTACTGATCTCAATTCAGTAAGTTACTTAAGTAGCTCATCAAATTACTTATGCTTCACATTGAATTACTATTATAAATATAATTCATTACAAGTTACTTGTCATATAACAAATGTTACTAACAATTCATTACAAGTTACTTTTCATTGAATGATTATTACTGAAGCGAGTATATTGCTGAGTTACTTTTCTTTTTACAATTCTTACTATTCACGGATATAAAATAGTACTGAAGCAAGTATCTTCCTGAAACGTTACTGAAAATTTGTAAGTAATGTATATTTTTTTCCAATTTCTTGATATTTTAATATTTTTAAATGGTCAATTAACTTATTATTTCTTGCAGAACAATGCAATAATTTGGTGTCTTGAAGAAGTTGATGTTATGCCGACGAGCGAGAGCAAAACAACATCATCTAAATGGACTATAAGACAACAATTGAAATTTGGATGTTCATCATATAACAATAATTAAGTAATTTATATGGCTTTCAGTAACACTTGACGTATTACAAGTAATTAAATGGGCTACATAAGTAAAGAAGGTGTGATTCGATAGTAATTTAAAACAAAGAATAAAACAAGTAAGATATATAGAAGCATCAATAACATGTAATAAATTGTAGGTAAAAGAGGATAATAGAA
This sequence comes from Ottelia alismoides, assembly GCA_037367405.1. Taxonomy (NCBI): domain Eukaryota; kingdom Viridiplantae; phylum Streptophyta; class Magnoliopsida; order Alismatales; family Hydrocharitaceae; genus Ottelia; species Ottelia alismoides. The sequence goes on from JAZKJV010008705.1 coordinate 336,749, forward strand.
GAAGTAAGTTGGAATAAGTATAAAAAATCACGTGACCAGTAACTTATGTATTGCTATCAGTAACACTCGATGCATTATTGTAATTAAAAAGGTTATATAAGTAAATAAGAGGTGATTCAATAAGACTCAAAGTATTAAGTAACTATAACATTTAACAATCAAAATGACTTCAGTAAAATGGACATTTGTAATCAGTACTTATTGTATGGACACTAGTAATTTACATACTTAATTACCGATCTCACAACAATAATTACTTGAGACTGAATATGTATTACTTGAGTAACATGAATGAATTACCGATCTCTATACAATGTAATATTATATATGTAAAATACTGACAATTGTTTCAGTATTACTGATCTCGCAACATATAATTACTTGAGTACATTATGCACATTACTGATCAAATGTACAATGATTATTTCTTCGGTACGAAATTAATGATTTGAATGTATCTTTCCAAAACCATCTTTCTTTTTTAAGGACTCGATATAATTGAAAATATAAAAGGCTCAAACGTATTAAATCCTTCCAAAATCGTGCTCATTCGAAATAGGCAACCATTCAAATGGAAATACACGTGGCGAGCCCACGTTTGGTGCTCACCGCAACTCAAATGGGCACAGATCTCTCTGGATAAGCCCTCTATATATATGTATGTATATGTATGTATGTATGTATGTATGTATGACGAGGCGGGTGCATATATGCATTGAGGGGGTGGTTAGATGGGGGAGTGTATTATATATGTAATTTAATTAATATCAAATACAATTTACTTTTGTCTTAAAGACCTCGATATGCTTTCTATTATCAAAATTATACACTAAAATAAGTTCGTATTATCTAAAATATATTCATTATGTATTTATAATTAATAAAAATAAATGATGAAATTTATTTATACATTAAATATTTTATTTAAAAACATGTTAATTAATTGCAATTTCAAAATATTACATCACATATATTTTGGACCCACCAATCCAAAATGAAATAAAACAAAAGAAACCCTCTTACATATTTACGTGAACTTAAAAAGTATAAAAAATAAATTATAAGTAATTCATGTAAATAAGCATATCAAAGTTTTTAAACATAATAAATTCCATATATAATTATAAAAAGAAGGAAAATAACTAAATTTAATTATTCAATATAAAGAATTTAGTTCCACTATAAAATTATATAATACTACTAATTCCAGGAAAAACTAAAAAAAAGTTTTGCATATAATTATAAATGAAAATAATATAGATATACCTATTAATTATACCGAAAATATAATTTATTATTTATTTTAAAGAAATTAGTTAAATTAATATACGAAATAGAAGTAATTATTAAAATTTAATTAAATATAGGAATATTTTCCATTATATAATTTTACAATAATACTAAGGCAAAAATGACTAAAAAACTTTTAAAAAAATAATTAGATAACAATCTTTTATAGATATTGATGCTTTATAATAGAAATAAAAGCAACACATAACACTAAATTTTAAAATGATGAAGATTCCATTTAATCAAGAATTGTAAAATACCTTAAATCTATTTAAATAAATATTAAAACACATTGAAAGTATTCATTACTTTTATTTAAGTAAATATTAAAATATATTAAATATGAAATAATAATAATAATAAGTTTGATGAGTAAATTTTTACATTAAAGTATTGAAATAGTCATTAATTTCCCATAAAAATAAAAAATAAAATTAATTTCATTTTAGTAAATATTGAAATGTATTAAAATATTAAAATAAATTTTAAATTGCTTTTTTGTACATGAGGAAACAATGTTTATTCAATTGAGGCAATGCGCTTCTTATTTTTTCTAGTTAAATAGCCCTCTTGTGATTATTTATCACATTAAAGTTTAACTAATGTAGATTAATATGCCACATTAGTTTGTAGTTAGGTAGTTAATAAGGTAAAAAATGATAAATAACTATGAAATTATACAAATCAATGCATACATTACGTCCCTCCACATCGGGTGGTGTGTGGCCCTTTACAAATGGAGGTGTGTGCAACACATTGGAAGATTTCAATACTTCCAACGTATTATATTTATTTTTTTCACAAAACTATTGGGCTCACTTCGGGATGAGATATCCCGGTCCAATGAATAGATTTTGATGTGTACAAGAGGAAGATATTTTTTCAGTTACATTCCCGATAATATAATATTAAACACTTTATTAGGCACAATATTAGGATCATATAGATCTGTATCCCAAATTTAAATCAGTTAAATCTATGTAAATACCTGACTAACATAAATATATATACTATATCAATATCTTGAAGTCCTCATATGTAGCACATACATATGAGAGATGTAAGGTACCCGTGTAATATGATATTTCTATTTCCTTTCCTTAGTTTGAAGATCCCGAACTAGGGGAGTCTTTAAAAATTCAAAAACTGAATTAAGACCATCATCGTTACATGTATGTTAGCGTTTATATCTGAGATAGTTTCTGCAATATAACCATGTTCCTCTTCGAGATATGAAATTAATGTTATAGATTTAACTATTGTTACTTTGATAACAATTTTAAAGGTTATTGAGCTTAATTTATGGGGTATATTGAAGAATGTGTGATTATTTTGTCAAAATTTGCTCAAATATAAACTCTAATGTGCATGTAACGATGGTAGTCTTAATTCAATGATTAAATCTTTAAGGACGGGCGCAATAGTAATATTAAAAAAAAGTGTTCCTCTTATCTCCTAGATTAAACTGTGTAAATTAGGCCAACAACTTATAACTAATTTGATATAATATCTGAAACCTCCTTTTCATGATTAGGATGACGAGCAACAGTGAGTGAATGTACAACCGTGTTCAAGATGGATGTTTGTTGTACTCATTTCAACATGGCATAGAGAAGTTAGTGGCATTTGCTTACACCGTCATTATTTATCCATGTCTCATGTAGTGTTTACTTAAGAAGAAGGTTAAAGATGAAGTACAATTACACCTCTATAGACATGGTTTCAAAGAGGGTTATTATACGTAGTAGAGACGTGATGAAATCATCTCACCTCCAGCGAATGAATCAGACAAAGTTCCCCAATTTAATCTATTTGTTAAAATTGTGATGGATGTCGCATGATCTGAATTCATAGACAAAATATTTGGTAATGAAGAACCACAGTCGACACCAAAAGATTTCTTTCCCAACCAAACAACCTCTTCACATGGAGTGAGTTGTTTAGCATGCCATCTTCTCCCGATTAATCATGACGATCATCTGCCTTTCCATCCGGGTTAACATCATCCAGTTGGAGATTGTTACTCTCACTAACTCATTGACCCATTGAACCCATAAAGTCCTCTCCCATCATTGGCTATTTAAACCCCAAGAGCCATACCGCATAAGGTAAATCACTCTTAATCAACACCTATGGAGCCGAGTACTGGAGCCCCTACTTGACAGTGATAATATTTATGAGATTTTGTCGACCATCATCTGGTGCTTGTACGATGATATGGATTATCTCATTTTCAATGTAATCCTTGACTTCCAGAAGATCAATTTAACGGAACGGGTCGCACAGATTAGAGGAGCATGTGACATTAGGTCGCAAGTCTGAGCTGCTATCGATTCATGTATGGTAATCATTGAGCATAAGAAAATATCATTCTTAAAAAATCCATAAAATACATTTACAACATCAACAATGACATACTTGCAAAAGAAATTTTAAATAATTGCTCAACATGACTTCTAGTTCCAGTAGACATACAAATATCTACCATAAATCATGTTACTATTTATACCAAGTTGAAAGTATCATTGAGCCTGTTGCACGAACTTTAATGCTTGGTCAAACTTGTTCTTCACATGAAATTATCAAAACATAATTTTTCAGGAGTCTAATGCCCAGTATGCATCGGAATCCGTGCATGAGAATTCTAACGATCTTTTAACCTATTATATTGCATGTACTTGAGTTTCCATAGAAAATATCATTACATGCCCAATTGTTCCCATGCATGTCTAAGTTCGTTCCACAACATATGTATTTGACCTCTTTTATAAATAAAAGGTATGCATATTTAATATGCATGATAATATACATAGGGTAAAATGGGGTTGCCCCCTAGGGGGAGCTAGCTTGGCTCCACCCGCACCAATTTTTCCATTTTTTTTCCATTTTTGAAAAATGCTTCAATGGATTTCCATCAATATATACATGTATTATGTCATTCAAGTTTCATGCGAAACAAAGACTCATAAGGTCTCCATCTAGACAATCATTTTTTAACGATCATAGAATAGTTGAAATTGATATCGTCTGTATGGAGGTCATAGGAGTCTCTGTTTCGTACGAAACTTGAATGGCATAATATAGGATTGTAGTGATGAAAATCTACGAAATCATTTTAAAAAATGAGAAAAATGGGGCGAGGGAGCCAAGCTAGCTCCCCCATGGGGCAATATATTTATGGCATACATTTCTTCCATTTCGTGAGGCATATTTCATAAGTTTTATGGCACGTACGTGATTCTTTTATCATGTAAATCTCTTTGCATGTTAGCCTTTTTAAGATGATTTTGTATGACTTATGATAATTTTATTTCTTAATCCATTTTTACAATAATTTGTAGTGGTTTAGTCTTTCTTTAAACCATTTCTTGCATGACTTTTTAAAACATTTGCACATATACATTAAACATTAACAAAATTGCACATATACTCATGACATTAACATAGTTGCACATATACCAATAACCTTAACATAATTGCATATATGCCCATGGAATTAACGTAACTGCACATATGCCCATATCCTTAAGAAATTGCACACATGCTCATGACATTAACATAATCGCATATATGCCAATAACATTAACATAATTATACATATGCCCATAACATTAACATAGTTTCACATATGCCCTTAATTTGTATAGTATTAAAAGTTGTCTATAACATTAGAATAATTTCACATATGCCCATAGCATTAACATAATAGTACATATGCCCATAACATTAACATAATCGTATATATGCCATAACATTAATATAATTGCACATACATCCTTAATTTTTTTAGTATTTAAAGTTATCTTAATTATTAGATTGTTAAACGTCTTTGATGGCTTTGATGATCCAGAAAATATCCTATTTAACTCATCATTTTTATTTTGTAGTCGATCATTTAAGAATCAGTCAAAAATAAATCGCACGAATGAATAATTTAATCAATTTACACAATGAGCAGCTATGTTTTTATTTAACCTAAGCAAGCCTCGGGGTCAACTTAAGGAGGTAAATGAACAACTTAAGACTCTATTTATCAAAGCTAGTGTGCGATTTTCAAAACGGAGAATTTTTAGTATTTTTTATGCATGATGAAAATGCAATTTTGGTGAAGTTTGAGGACTAAAATGTAAATTTCAATCAAATGATAACAAAAACTCCTAAAACATGGCCATAATGTAAAAATACACAAAATTAGGCTGCTATAATTTTTGGAATTTTCGGATGGACAATAATTTATTATGAATAAAAAGATACAAACTATGTGATTTTGAGCTATTTAATTTTAATAAACAACACACCTAGTTATTTTTTAGAAATCAAATTATTCTAGAATAACTTTTATTTCCTTAAAATACCTATGTGTACAATTAATTAAAAATCAAATACTTGGATCACAAAACATTTCATTTTAACCTAAATATGAGTGCAAATACAATGATTTTTGGGCATACCTACCTAGTGTATTTTTTAACAATTTTTGGAGCACAGAACAATTTAATACGAATTAAAGAGTTTGTAGTAGGTAAAATATGCTAATTTCTATCAAATTAATTAATTAAATCAATCATAACTCACAAAAATACTGTTGATCATCCACAAGGCAGAGAATAAATTATTCTACGACATGCAATTTTTGGAATGAAAATACGATGTTAAATGATGCTCAAATAAACATGTAAATACAGGGTTCTATAGGTAATATAGAATAATAAAAGAAAAAAAACTAAGGTGCAATTACCATGACCTGCTGAGGGTGAAATGCAAAATTCCAGGCATCACATGATGCTGATGTCGACGAGAGGCGGGGGGCGCTTTGTGATTTGATGGAGCATTGGGGGTGATGCAATCCCTCCCACCCCACGTGCTCCTCACATGAGAGGGGCAACTAGGCAGTGATAGCATTCCTTACGAGGCATGTCACGTGCCAAGGGTGGCGAGAGCAGAGCTACCCAGGGGGGCTTCGACGGGCGAGGTGGAGCGGGTCTCTATGGTGGCAAGGTGGAGGGTGGCAGCCACGCGCGGCCTGGAGTGGTGGTAGAGGGGAATGAGGCAGCGGGTGAAGGGAGCGACTGCTGCAGCCATTTGTAGTGAGGAGCACATAGCGTATAGGCACCCAAGTAGCTGGTGAGGAAGGAAACATTCATGGAGACGCGACAAGAGGCGGGTGGTGTTGGTTTTGCTGCAATCGCGAGGGCTGAGGCAGTTGGAATCAGAGGGCAAAGGTGGTGTGGAAGAAGATACTAATAGTGAAGGATATGGGAAGATCTGTAAGCCCATCACAGAAGCGTGAGGATCGCATCGTATGCGATCGGGAGCGACTACTAGTAGCTCGAGGCAACGGAATTTACAATTTTTCAATCGATGAAACCACTAACGAAACCCAGTTTCGTGGTCTTAATTCACGGTTATTAACCCCCTAGATTAGACTGTGTCAATAACAACCAGACAAATCCTTGTTTATAACAGAGTCATGGAATAAATTAAAAATACAAAAAAATAATAAAACAAAAATTCGTAGTGTTTTTATACCTTAAAAATGCTCACAAAAATATTTCTCCCTCGGTTTGACCTCTTTTCCATTTTTGGTTAAACGAAACTTGTAGATCTCATCAAGATCTACAACTTTTATGTTTTGAGTTTTTCCAAATTCAGCCTCCTTCTCCCTCATATTTCACATTCTTTATCTGAATAACTAGATTGGGCCACGTGGCACTTTCTGGTTGCGCCACGCGGCCCGTTCCCTTGCACGCCACGTTCCCCCCTCTCTCCGCCGTCAAATTACCCTCTCTCCCTTCATATCACCGTCGTTCTTCCTGCCTCCTTTCCTAGCCCTCCAATCTTTCTTCCATTAATATCATGTTCGTCCGCGAGCACCTTTCTCTCCTATCAACACATGGCTTGACTGTCACCGTCGATCTTCTCCAATCCCCACCGCACGCTACCGCTTCATTATCGACCATCCGATTCACTCCCATCTGCCATCTCCTCCATCCGCTCCCGCCTTCCTCTGAGCTCAACACGTGGTGCTCGTTGTGCCTTCGATCTGCTTTCCATCAATCCAATCTAAGACGTCCTTTAGCGCCTTTCCCTTGACCGTTGGATCTCATGATCCAACGGTCGAGAGACCATCTCCTACCTCATGGCACCCCTCTTTCCCACGTCCGTTCACCTCGCCAACCCAACACCCCCTTCCCATTTCCCCCAACTTCTCTGCCACTCGTCACTCGCTAACTATCCCACATCGTAGACCATCACTCCACCTTCCTCGCGGGCCATCACTCGCGCCACGATGTCCTCCCCCCTCGCTCCATAATCTCCATGCAATCCACACCCCCATCACCAGAACTGCCATCTCCCACCTTTAAATACGTCGTCGCCGCAACCCCCACACCTTGTCCACCTTTATGAGGGTCCCTGTCTAGCTCCTCTCCCCCTCCCCGTGACAAGGGGAGGGCGGATTGAGGGCGCAACGACCGTCGCGACTCCGGTGAGACCCCTGGCCAATGTCGGCCAGGTTCGCGATGTCTCGCCACCGCCAAGCTGATCCCCATGGCTGGGGGAGTTCAGCGATGACCCGAGTTCCGTTGAGGAGCTCAATCCCAATCCCTACGACCGCCAAATTCTAGGTAAGCCTTCCTCCGATCTCCTTTTTGCTTTTCCTTAGATGTTCTCTTAATTTATTAGGATTGTACCCACGCTTTTGCCTTCCATTAAACATCTCCTGAGCTGTACCACTCATCCACCCTTCACGCGTGACGCTCCACACAATTTCCCCTTCCTCCATAACCTCAGACCACTCCAACCCCCCTCCTCCGAGCTCATCGGAGAAGACGACCAACCGTTGTGTTCTCCGCCCCCTCATGGCCCTCCATCCCATTCCACCTCGCATACACAATGCACTTTGCTCGCTTCGGTTATATCCTAACGTGCAGGTACTTAGACCATCAATGGCTGGAGCCTTCGCCAGAGCATCCTTGGTGAGCTCCATCTTCGGTTATGGTTCGATGTCAATACTCGCTGGCTTGGCAATTCTTCTACGATCAATCCAGTGCCTCCAGGGATCACAACGGAGTAGATCATTAGACAATAGAAGGAGGCGGAGCAAGGAAGGCCTCGTCGAAGTTCCATTCTCACCGCCGGCCCCGCGGTAGAGGAGGCAGCTCCAGAGTCTACAAGCGTCGTTGGATGCACCCCGGTGTCCATCCAATGGCTATCACTCGGCCACTCCTCACCCGCAAGCTACAACCGCCGTTCGATCTCCTTGATCGGACGACCCGCAGAGGTCCACACCGCGTCTCCTTGTACGTACAGACACCATTCGATCGTTAAGATCGGATGGTTCATAGTGACCCACATGTCTGCTCTGAGCCTCAGCACCAAATCTCCAGGCTCGGATCACCCGAACCGAGTCGAAGCTACTCTGAATCTCCACTGAGCCCGAGCTGTACGCCAATCCTAGCCGAGCCTCCTCCGAGCTGACGCGTCAGCCGAACCTTGCCCCCTCACGTGCCCGGTCACGTGGGTACGAGGTATTTTGCATGGAGGCCCCTGCCGATTCTTTAAATTACAGATAGGTCCAGTAAACATGTGCCTCCCATGCACGCTTGGGGTATTTTGCATTCAAACCCTTGCGGGTTTTAATAATTGCAAATATACCCCGGTGCGTGTGGGTAAATTACAGGAAAGGCCTCACTCTTATTTTTATTTACATTTTAGTTCCTTTTAGAGACCTGTTTGCTAAGATTTCCTTAGTTGTTTCATGTTTTTCTTGCATTTATGCCCTTGGTTTAATTTGTGAATATCTTGAGCATCATAGCTCCGTTTGAGTCGATTTTGGTCTCGTTTCGAAGCTAGTTTAAATCTCTTTTTAATGGCATGGTTTAATATTTGTTTTGACATTCTAATATTCTGATGTTAACTTTTTAAATTAAATGTCACTTATGTAATGACTTGCATGCCTAGCCTTAATATATTAATGGAACTTGCTTCTTCATTTGAATATGAAATTGATCTAAGTTTCTTGCTCGATTTATTCTCATTTGATCAGGGCATAAAATGTTCACTGCATTTGTCCTCAACTGCATTTCCTTGCATTATTAAAAGTAAATAAAGAATGTCTTTCTTGTGTTTCTTTATGCATCGTGTCTTATCTTGTGCATTCATTAACCTATGAACTTTTAATTCACACTTAGTTTAAGTAATCAGAGTCTAAATAATACTTAAGAGGCTCGTGTCCCTGAGTTCGATCTTGGGCTTGTCCAAGTAAAACATAAATCCGACCGCTTCCTTGGTGTTGATTAATACATTATTCAAACGATTTTTGATCGACTCGATTTTATTCGACTACAATGAAAGTGGTTAATTCCGCATTATTAAGAGGATAAAATCGAAGATCGTCAAATGGCACTATTGCCGGGGACACGACTCATCTTTTGTTTTGTTTGGATTTTTTTATTTAATTAAGTGTTAATTTTTAATTCGTAGGTCATGTGTTTGTCATACACTTTAATTAAAATTTATTTGATGGATATCTAACTCTTGTTTTTGTGGTAGGGCCCTTGGTGTTCAAGGAGGCAAGGAGCCGAAGTTTCTCGCTGTGAGGAGCCGCAGAAGTAGACTTTTGAGATAAATCGAAGAAAAAAATGTTGCTTGCATTTCGTTCCATTTCATGTAATAATCGTCTTTACAACAATCTTCATTTGAAGACTCGCGCCTGTAAATGAACGAAGTTCTCCGTGATTGTGTGGGGATCGCCCCACTTGAGTGTTGACCTAGGATCAGGCACGCGGCTCTCCGAGTTTCTTTCACATTTTTATTTTACATGTTTGATCGTAGGTAGGGCACACTTTAATTCTAGACGTACGTAAACATCGCTTCACCTAGCCAAAATTCTTCCCTGCTAATAGAAGCATGTCAGGTGCGGTTTTTTATCGACTTGCATACATTTGATTTTGGTTTTAATCCAGTCTGAGTTTCACAAAATTTGCTCAAGGCACTGCATGTTTTCTCTCTTAACCTAGATCATGATTTTTACCGACTGCAATGGCTTTTTATCGACCTCCCTTCCTGGCTTGATCACCTAAGTTAATGGAAAATGGGGATGAGCAGTAGACGATGATTGCTTGATTTATGCTCACCTTTAATTAGTGATGACCTTAAGCAAATAATTTGGACTGTTAATTGCAAGTTGACCTAAAATAAAGTAAAATAATGTTTTGGGAGAGCAACGCCCTTGTTTACGTAGATGGTTTTATTCGATATTTTCTCACGTAAACTAGAATATTTTAATCACAAATAAAAATGACAAGATAATTAACCAACACCTGTTGGTTTCATGTGTGAGTTGGTGAATTTAGGGGTATTGCATGCTTGTTTGAGCCTTGGTTGCTCCGAGACCCTCCCCTAGACCTTAGGTACTCCATTCATCTCCAAAAATTCATCCGCTCACATGTACATCCATCCTACTTCTTCGCTCACCTCAGGTCTTCCCCAACATCAATTATCCATCTTTATACTTAGGCTACTCGCATCCTAAGTATGGGGGGCCAGAGACTCCGTGATCTTCTTACTCATCTTTCCTTGCCTTAATACTTAGATTATTTCTAATCTAAGTATAGAGAGAGCCCACCTCAGTTCTCGTATATTTTTCTATACTTAAATGGAGCTTTGGCTTTGTATCATCTAGTGCTATGAGGACATAACAAAGTTTAAGTATAGGGGGGGTATATTGTTGACACGATTTTCCACGATTTAAAAAGATGATTTTACCACGTCATTGTTGTTCCACGAAAAATCGTAATCAAACAAATAATATTACAATTACAAGCATGGTCGGATTACAGAAAATTATAAGCAGCAGGTAGAGGATCGAATCCACAGGGACCAAGCAAATTTGCGATATTTATTCTTCTTTCAAACTTAAATCAAATCTTACTCCATGGCGATGAGAGAAAAATTATGAAATTTTAAAGAGTAAATGCAATCTATGGAAAAAAATATTTCTTAGAACTCAAAGTAAACAAATGTGGGCATGAGTGCAACTAAATAAGAAAACGAGGGTAGAATTGCAAATTAAGATGGAAAAATTAATGTAACATTTGCAATATTTCAAAACAAAATAATGGAAGGCAAACTTGTAATATATTAAGGCTACTTAGAGTTGAGAAAGAACCTTATGCAATAAGAATGCTTCCAAGTTCAACTTAAACAAAACATATAATATAAAAAAACAGGAGAACTTATAACATAAGAGTTGTTTCCTTCAAGTTCAACTTAAATAAAATGACTAAAGGAAAAAAATGCAAAAGGTAAGTAAAGATGGGAAAGAAGTCTTCTCTATTGGAGCTTGCGAATATAAAATGGAGACGATGATGGTGCTGGATGTCGAGGAGGCGGGCGCGTGAGTTGGTGGGAACACCAACGGTGCGTACAATGATCTGACCACGTGGGCTGGTGCTGGACACGTGCTAGGCCACACAAGGAAGGAGAAGGATGCGTGGGAGGTGGAACCGGAGTGTACAGAGAAGGAGCCGAAGTACTCAGAGAAGCTGTTGGTCGCACAAGGTAGAGGAGGAGGTCGTTAGGTTGCAGGTCGCGCAACACTTAAGAGCAAGGAGGACGGAAAGGGGTTGTTGTTGGCTACGCCTTCATCTGCATGAGACAAAGAGAGAGAGAGAGAGAATAAAAGATGTTTTCTTGATTTTATGATGGTTTTATACACTTATGCGTATGGAATAATGTAGACATATATTATGTGAATTTAGAGTTTGTAACCTAGGAACTGATATTGTATTCCACATAATTTGAGCCTATTATCACCGCATATCATGTAATCATCACACCCCCATACTTAAATCTTGCTAGTCCCGAGCAAGAATAAGATAAGTAATAATGAAGGATAGAGTAAATAGCCAAGATAGGTTGGGTGAGGATTTGCAGTAGACATACCCACAAAGTCTCGAGTTTTCAGATCTTAACCACACAAATACACAAACTTTAGTAGAGTTGACCCATGGATTAATGATTTTCTCGAATAGTCGACTTGACTTGAGTTTTGTAGTTTCAACAACATCTCAGTTCCAACAAAATCAGACATGGTTTCAGAAGATCGATCATGTCAGTTCATCCCTAAGAAACAAGTATTCTCTTTGACTTTGAATGGATATAAACAGTGTTAGTGATATTTTAGCTTTCGTGAGTCAAGAGAACGACCTAGCAGCACAATCTATCGAGGTACCTAATGATTCCCTACACATATAGCCTCAGTCCTCACCTGAATTCATGCATATTCTCTTTTCACCCAAGTATGTCAGCATAGAAAAAATAGGTCATAATTCTTTGGAGAATGGGACTTAACTTCCAAGGTTTTCCGTAGACCACTTTGGTCCATTGCTCTCATTCTTTTCCTTTTGCAGAGCATAACCTTGGGCATCTTTGGGCCTCTTTTAAGAGTTTAGGTAGCATCATTGGGCTGCTACCATGGCTTTTTGGTGGAGAAGGGTTATTTGGTGGTCTTCTTTCATTGCTTTTGCTTTGCATATCTTTGGATGATTGGTGGTTTTTGGCATTTGTATTGTAATATGCCTTTTTGTAGTGTTTTTGTCTTGGATTTGGCATCAAAGGTAGTATCGGCTTAAATTGGAGGCACGATACTGGCTTATTTGCTAACATACTTAGACTAGAGAGACCATGTTGTTCTTGAGTCGAGTTCCTTCACTGACTATAGATAAGGTTCAGGCATTGGTACAGCCAAGAAGACAACTCCACACCTCAACTAGATTGTAATTGTATTTAGTAAAATAAATTCAATCAAGCTAAGTGAAATGTGCAGTTGTTTAATATCCACTGAAGAGTTTAAGAGTGCTACTAGTTGCTCAGGTGATCTAATTAGATACAGAGGTTCATTCACCAGTAGAGTTAGAGGAACTGAGAGAATAAAGTCCACATAGACCTGAAGAAGGCTTAAAAACTCATGCCTAGTGAAATTCTGATGAAGTTAAGTGGATTAGGGTCAACTCAGCCTAAATCTATGATCTATGCAATGAAGAGCTGATTTCTCAAAAGATAAGATAAAACTAGGAAGGATGTATTTTTGGTGGTTTTCTTGCTTGAAAATATATTTTTAGGGGAAATTTTGCAAAATTTTTGAGTATTTTTTTGATGTTTTAAAAATTATGTAATTTTGAAAACTATGCAGACACCCCCCATACTTATCAGAAACCATGTCCTCATGGTGAAGACAATGTGTAATAGGATGACCAAAAGAAGAGGTAAGTGATGTGAAAAGTATTTTTGTGTTTTTGTTGTGTGTTTTTCTGTAAAGAGGTGCACCCCCATACTTATCTAATGCAATGCAGTAAAGAGAAGGATACAAAGAAAGGAAAAGATACCTATGGGTGTGGACCCACAAAATGTTGTTGGTTTAACGTCCCAACTCGACGATTCAATTTATCAAGAGTATCCAATGTTGTGTGTGAGTGCAGAAGTTGTATTCAAAAAATCCAAATGAAACTCTTGATATGATACGGATATCCTGACCCAGATGTGAGAGTGTGGTTGATGGATTTGATAAATGTGTGCTCTCATTAATACGATGAAGACATTAATTGGTTGATGATATGAATGAGAGATGAATTAGTTTGATCTTGGGTTGGATGTGATGGGAGGAAAATGGGTGGACTGGTGAAGGGCTCATGGACTAGATATGATGTATTGAAGTCGAGCTCTACATGATCAAGAATTGATTCCTCCATAAGGTCCTCTGTATATTGTGATAAATCATCATTTTCCCTCAAATAATCATCACGACTAGCCTTGGTGGCATCTATTGTGAATTTCATTTCAGTTCTCTTCTTGAGCCACAAAGATGATTCTATCCAAGACATATAATTAGGAGATTCAGAGGCCTGGAGCGGGGGAATATTGGCTAATGGATGATTTTCGTCGATTGTTTTGAGTAGTTCCTTGTTATCATCCCAAAAAAGATCAGAGAATAAGCAATCACTCTGATCAGACTCGGTAGTAGAAGATGTATTCATATAGTCATCGACTGAATTGATTTGATTTTCTTTCCTTGTAGTGGGGGTAATGGAATTGGAAATTTTATCTTTGAATGAGTCATTGCAAAAAATCTTCTACATATCATCATGTGTTGGTTGGAAGGGAGTTTTGGTGCATGAAGACGTCAACTCATTGTCTGATATGTCCTCAGATTCCAACTCTAAATCTGTACTTTCCTTAATTGAAAAATCACATCTGGAATCAACATCAAATGGTATATCTCCTTCTGTTTCTTCTTCCCCCTCAACATAAATGCCATCCTCAATTTCAACTTTTGTCTCATACCAATCGATATCATTAATACACCGAGGTTCATAACTTTCAAAATCGTCCGAGGAAGGATCGATGCTATCATCAAAACATATCTTCATCTTTGTCATACCCAGGGTTGAAGTTAATTTGAGATCAGTATTTAGTGTTTTCCAGGTTTCATCTAATTCAAAAATTTTCCAACCAGTGAGAGGACATGGTGGGACTTCAAGTGTAAAGTCTAGATGAGACATGTCCTTATGAGTGAGTTGTGAGGTATTCAGACTAACCTTCAGAGGGTCTTTGGAAAGATGGACATGGGTAAAATAATCAAGAATAGCACAGTTCTCTATCCATCCACAGTCATCAATTTCAGAGTCACCGGAAGTAGGGGTGACATGATCCACAGGAATATCTTTATCATTGATTTTCAATTCCACTCTCTCATCTTCACAGTCAAAATGTGCCTTGGAAGTGGCCAAGAATGGTCGTTCAAGTATGTTGGATCTCTCACTTAGTGTATTGGCTTGATTGGACTTTTGTTGTGTTGCAGCCAGTTACTGAATGGCCTGGGTCAAAGCATCAAAATCTACAACTGAGGTTGGTTGTGTCAGTAAGGTCTCAATCAACTGTTTGGGCTAGGTGTGATTTTGGATCCAATGGACTGTGTCCTCTGCTGTAGAGAAATAATGTGTGCTAGTGGGTGGTGGTTGGATGAGAGGAGTTATGGTATGTTGGATTGTCGCATTCTCTTCTCTCTAAAGTTGTAGCTGTTGGAAGATGAGGTCCATGGTGTTCGGTTTCTTTGCTCCCATGTCTCCTAGGTTAGGTGAATTCTCAGGTTTCTCAGTAGAAGGAGATGGGTTGGATTTTGATTTGTAAACCGGATCGTATTTTAGAGGTTGTTGTAATGGATTTTTCAGGGATCTATGACCTAGCATACACAGCACAAACACCAGACAAGTTGTTGATCCACCAACTCACACAAAAATTGCCGCAGGAGCGGTTATCTTTTCAATTTTAATTTAATGATTCAACAAATATTATCAGAGAATTTATGGGTCCTTAATGAAGAGGTGGGTGTGGAAGATTGTGAGAAATCGACGTCCTAATCTGGCTGGGAGGTCCAGGGTGCGGTACTCAGATCGAGGATATGCTCTTCCCACAAGAACCTGTGCCTAACACGTCGAGGAGTTACGATTTCTCATTGCAATCCCACGTAGCACCTGAGATTTTTGTCTCTATCCAAGGTTTCTATGTGCTCGTGATTTTTGTGTCATACATGTGCATCAAAACAAGCATTCGGAAATTTTGCCACTTTCTGCTCGGGCCACTACGATGGCCTTTCAAGCTTATATTCTTAATGTGATCAAACACGATTTGGTGATCTTTGGATTACGTTATCAGAGGGAGAAGACCACAGAGATGATGCAAAGAAGAAGTCTTTTTAAAAAAATTTCGGTTTAATTCGAAGCACAAACAAATGCAGAAATCTAAAAACCTAAGATGCCTAAGAGAAAGAGAAGCTCACTGTGCCTGCACTTCTGCCGCTAATCCGTAATATTTTGTCTTGCTGATGGTGAGCTTTTCCGAGAAGGGGGAAGAAATTAAGATTACAAAAATTTTCTACTTAAAACAAATTACAAGTTTGCTAAAATTGCATGGATCTTCATTTTTTTTCTTTTTCAGAGTTCAAGTACCTGAAATAAAAAAAATTGCACGGATTAGAATATCGAAAATAAGTTAGGAATGGAGAAAAAAATTGCAAATGTTTCCTAATCCCCGGCAACGGCGCCAAAATGTTGACACGATTTTCCACAGTTTAAAAAGATGATTTTACCACGTCGTTGTTGTTACACGATAAATCGCAATCAAACAAATAATATTACAACTACAAGCATGCTCGGATTACAGAAAATTGTAAGCGGCAAATAGAGGATCGAATCCACAGGGACCAATCAAATTTGCGATATTTGTTCTTCTTTCAAACTTAAATCAAATCTTACTCCATGGCGATGAGAGAAAAAATTATGAAATCTTAAAGAGTAAATGCAATCTCTGGAAAAAAAATATTTCTTAGAACTCAAAGTAAATAAATGTGGACATGAGTGCAAGTAAATAAGAAAATGAGGGTAGAATTGCAAATTAAGATAGAAAAATTAATGTAACATTTGCAATGTTTCAAAACAAAATAATGGAAGGTAAACTTGCAACGTATTAAGGCAACTTAGAGTTGAGAAAGAACCTTACGAAATAAGAATACTTCCAAGTTCAACTTAAACAAAACAAGTAATATAAAAAAATAGGAGAACTTATAACATGAGAATTGTTTCCTTCAAGTTCAACTTAAATAAAATGACTAAAGGAAAGATAAGTAAAGATGGGAAAGAAGTCTTCTCTATTGGAGCTTGCGAATCTAAAATGGAGACGATGATGGTGCTGGATGTCGAGGAGGCGGGCACGCGAGTTGGTGGGAACACCAACGGGGCACACAATGATCCGTCCACGTGGGCAGATGCTGGACACGTGCTAGACCACACGAGGAAGGAGTCGGATGCATGGGAGGTGGAACCGGAGTGCATGGAGAAGGAGCCGAAGTACTCAGAGAAGCTGCTGGTCGCGCAAGGTGGAGGAGGAGGCAGCAAGGTTGCAGGTCGCGCAACACTTGAGAGCAAGGAGGACGGGGAAGGGGTTGTTGCTGGCTGCGCCTTCATCTGGATGAGATAAAGAGAGAGAGAGAATAAAAGAGAGAGAATCATGAATGCAAGCTCTCCCCATCTTCATGTGTTGTGCCCCTTTATAGATGAATGTTTGGAATGAAAGGACACATCCCATGCACAAGAAGAAAAACATTAATTCCATTCATGCATGGAGAGGGGACGTCTCCTTTTCATTTGCATGGGGGAGGGATTTTTATAATAACCATATGCCTCTTCAAAATGAAGAGTCACATGTAAGTAAAGACAAAACCAATTAATTTCATTCATGCATGGGAGGAGAGAGGGACTTAATATGTCCGACTCTTTCATGGGAAATGGGAGAGAGAGTGGTAAGTATGGTGCACATGCATGTATGACATTTAATGAGTGGGAATTTTTCACTCTCAACCTTCCTCATTTCTTTCCAACAAAATGTAAGAGATAATTTGTAGAGCTAAGTCAATTCGTTGGATGCTGATTAAATTAGTGCTCTATGAGTGTACTCAATTTCTCTCTGATAAATCTGATTGATGATGAGAATTAATGAGAATATTTTATCAAATGTTTTCTTGATTTTATGATGGTTTTATACACTTATACGCATGGAATAATGTAGACATATATTATGTAAATTTAGAGTTTGTAATCTAGAAATTGATATTGTATTCCACATAATTTGAGCCTATTATCACCGCATATCATGTAATCATCATATACCGTATATACACTCTATGTACTTTAGCTATATTTTGAATTTTTTTTTGAAAAAATTAAAACTTTTTGGGCTAAAGTATAATCTTTCAAACTAAGTGGATAAAATGTTTTCAAGGTTTTTCTATACTATGCTACACTATTTTTAAGGGTAATATTTTTGAAAATGATTTGAAAATTGGGTTTTACTTATTTTGAAAAATTGTTTGAAAAATGTTTGAAAATCTATATGTGTGACATGGTTTGGAAAATTATTTTCTTGATTTCAAGGAAAGTGAGTCTAACTAGTGTTCTAACTTTATTCAAAAATCCATAAAAATGAGAAAAACCAAAAATCCTTTAAAAGTCTGAATTGACTACTAAACCCAAATAAGTAGTCGTGTTCAGTGAGGGTTTCCCTTAGCAGAGTAGGTGGTTTAGAGGACATCGCGTAAGGCTCCATCCTCAAGCAACGGGTTCCGACCTGTACATACACCTATACTAGTTGAATGTAGATGCATTTACTCTTTTGAGTTTAGGCCGCCATCATGTCTTTTAAAGTCTTCATAAAAAATTAAAAAAATTGATGAAGGAGTTGGATTAAACCCTCTGCATTTTCACCTCCACATAGGATTAGAAATGTTTGAGAACACTCGGTTTATGAGGTCTCGAGATTTTAGGTTAACAACCTTAACCATCATGATATTAGACTTAAACTTCCATATTTCCCTAGTTTACTAGATTTGCATGCTATATTGTATGCTTAGTCTCTACCTTAAGAATATGATCAGCACTTCACAGACACGACTGCGGTCTCGATGAGATGAGTTGACATCTCACTTGAGGGATTGGGATGAGGGATTCAAGTCTGGACTTGATCTAATGATGCTCGAGGATGGGATAAAATCATTGAAGGCTTCATGAAACCTGAGTGTCAGCATTTTAGCCAGTATGAGAAGTTGGTTCTTATACTAATCTCTTGATATTTACCTAAGTGCCAGGGTGTGATAAAATTAAAAAATGTTGATCAATGTGTGCCAACTCTTGGTAAAAGTAGTGGAGCTAGCCAAAAATAACACAAATCAAAGAAATATCAATGTTGAAAATAAAGCTCTCATTCCACAAAGTCAAATATCAACATAGCTTCCACAAAAAGGCGAGTGTACCCAAACATTTCAAAGTGTCCACTTGGACCACCGCTATTAGGACCAGGAGTTGGGCTTGCACCAAAAAAGAGCTCTGCATCGTAAATGCTACAAGTCTGGGTGTAGAAGGTACGATAGGTACTCAAAAAAGGCACACCTCGATGTATTCCCAGAAAAATAAGTGCATACGACTCCAACTTCTCTTGACAGACGTACTGATCAACACCAGAAAAATTGCGTTGAGTAATAAGGCACTCGAGCGGATCTTTGTTCCAATGAGAGGGAGAGAAGAAGTGACATAATCCTAAACCCTCCATCAACTGGTCTGCCATCAACACTTCTAAGTCTGACAACTAAAGAGACAGTGGATTGGATGCAATATTTGATTTATTCCCTAGTGTTGAGGATTGGGTCCTTAGGAGAATTTCTTGGACTGGGACCTCGGGTGACGTTGTGACTCTACTCTCGTGATCGCAGTCAACACGTAATGTCATATCCTTAGTTTATATGTATACAAGAGAGAGTCTGGAAAATTAGAGGAATTGGGTACCTCTTGATTAAGGCTGGATTGAAATCTGAGATTTTGGATCTCCAAAATTGGGAGTTTTTGAACGGATCAGATCCTGTACGTACATGCATAAGGGGGTTAATCCAGCTCATTCATTTTTGAGATGCTCGGGGATGAGCATAGTTTAAGTATAGGGGGTTGATGAAACCCAGTTTCGTGGTCTTAATTCACGGTTATTAACCCCCTAGATTAGACTAAGTGTCAATAAAAATTAGACAAATCTTGTTTATAGCAGAGTCATAGAATAAATTAAAAATAGAAAAAAAATAATAAAACAAAAATTAGTAGTGTTTTTATACCTTAAAAATGCTCACAAAAATATTTCTCCCTCGATTTGACCTATTTTCTATTTTTGATCAACATGAAACTTGAAGATCTCATCGCGATCTACAACTTTTATGTTTTGAGTTTTTTCAAATTCAGCCTTCTTCTCCCTCATATTATACATTCTTTATCTGAATAACTAGATTGGGCCATGTGGCACTTTCTGGTTGTGCCACGTGGCCCGGTCCCTTGCGCACCACGCACCCTGCTCTCTCTGTCGTCAGATTGCCTTCTCTCCCTTCAGATCATCGTCGTTCTTCCTGCCTCCTTTCCTAGTCCTTTGATATTTCTTCCATAATATCATGTCCGTCCGTGAGCGCCTTTCTCTCCTATTGACACGTGGCTTGACCGTCACCGCCGATCTTCTCTAATCCCCACTGCACGCTACCGCTTTATTATCGACCATCCGATCCACTCCCCTCTGCCATCTCCTTCGTCCGCTCACGCCTTCCTCTGAGCTCGACACGTGGTGCTCTTTGCTCCTTCAATCTGCTTTCCATCAATCCAATATAAGATGTCCTTTAGCGCCTTTCTCTCGACCATTCACCTACCTCCTGGCACCCCTCTTTCCCATGTTCATTCACCTCGCCAACCCAACACCCTTCCCATTTCCCCCGTATTCTCCGCCACTCTCTTCACTCGCTAACTATCCCATGTCGTAGACCATCACTCCACCTTCCTCGTGGGCCATCACTCGCCCCACGATGTCCTCCCCTCACTCTATAATCTCCATGCAATCCACACCCCCATCACCGGAGCTGTCATCTCCCACCTTTAAATACGTTGTCGCCGCAGCCCCCACACCTTGTCCACCTTTACGAGGGTCCCTGCCTAGCTCCTCTCCCCCTCCCCGTGACGGGGGAGGGCAGATTGAGGTCGCGACGACTGCCTCGACTCCGGTGAGACCCCTGGACAATGCATGCCAGGTTCGCGGTGTCTCGACACCGCCAAGCTGCTCATCATGGCTGGGGGAGTTCAACGATGACCCGAGTTCCGTTGAGGAGCTCAATCCCAAGCCCTACGACCGCCAAATCCCAGGCAAGCCTTCCTCCGATCTCCTTTTACTTTTCCTTAGGTGTTCTCTTAATTTATTAGGATTATACCCACGCTTTCGCCTTCCATTAAACATCTCCTGAGTTGCACCACTCATCCACCCTTCATGAGCGACCCTCCACACAATTTCCCCTTCCTCCATAACCTCATACCTCTCCGACCCCCTCCTCAGAGCTCATCATAGAAGACGACCGGCCTCCACGTTCTCCGCCCCTCACGACCCTCCATCCCATTCCACCTCACACACACTTCACTTTGCTCGCTTTGTTATATCCTAACGTGCATGTACTTAGACCATCAATGGTCGGAGCCTTCGCTGGAGCATCCTTGGGAGCTCCATCTTCGGCTATGGTTCAACGTCAATACTCGCCAGATGGTCCCTTGGCTTGGCAGCTCTTCTACGATCATTCCAGCACCTCTAGGGATCACAATGGAGCAGCTTGCTAGATAGTAGAAGGAGGAGGAGCAAGGAAGGCCTCTCCAGAGTTCCATTCTCACCGCCGGCCCCGCGACAGAGGAGTCGGCTCCAGAGTCTACAGGAGTCATTAGATGCACCCCCCGGTGTCCATTTAACGGCTATCACTCGGCCACGTCTCCTCATCCGCAAGCTACAACTGTCGTTCGATCTCCTTGATCGGACGACCCACAGAGGTCCACGTCGTGCCTCCTTGCATGTATAGACACCATTTGATCGTTAAGATCAGATGGTTCATAGCGACCCACGTGTCTGCTCCGAACCTCAGCACCAAATCTCCATGATTGGATCACCCGAGCCGAGCCGAAGCTACTCCAACCTCCACCGAGCCCGAACCGCACGCCAAGCCTAGTCGAACCTCCTCTGAGCTGACGCGCCAGCCAAACCTCGCCCCCTCACGTGCGCGGTCATGTAAGTGCGGGGTATTTTGCATGGATGCCCCTGCTGATTCTTCAAATTGCTTATAGGTCCACTAAGCACGTGCCTCCTATGTGTGCCTGGGTATTTTGCATTCAAACCCTTGCGGGTTTAATAATTACAAATATACCCCCGTACGTGTGGGTAAATTACAGGGAAGGCCTCACACTTATTTTTATTTGCATTTTAGTCCCTTCTAGGGACCTGTTTGCTAAGTTTTCCTTAGTTATTTCCTGTTTTCTTGCATTTATGCCCCTGATTTAATTTGTGAATATCTTGAGCATCATAGCTCCATTTGAGTCGATTTTGGTCTTGAAGCTAGTTTAAATCTCTTTCTAATGGCATGGTTTAATATTCGTTTTGACATTCCGACATTCTAATGTTAGATTTTTAAATTAAATGTCACTTATGTAATGACTTGCATGCCTAACCTTAATATATCAATATAATTGGTTCTTCATTTGATTCTGAAATTGATCTAAGTTTCTTGCTCGATTTACCTCTTAAAGTGTATTGTGATCGAGTCTCTAAACGAACAGACCTCCTATCTCAAGTCTGATCCAACGGAGGAGACGCTTGCGAGCACGTTGATGAGACATGGGCTCCTCGCAATCCCTATTGATGATCCAAGCGGCGAATCTACAGATCTCGTCATAGAGATCCGACACATTCTTCATGAGTGAGGTGCATCGAAGGAGACGTAGATCCACGAGCAAACAATCCGGCAGCATAACGACGATGCTGCAGCGATGGAGACTCTCTCTAGGGCTCCATGGTGGACGGCCACAATAAGAGAGAGAGGAAGAGAGACTTGGCATGTAGAGAGAGAGAGAAAGAGGGGGGAGAGAGCAATTATTTTGATATCTCTTGAAGAGCAAGGGGTGCCTCTACCTATATAGTATTTTGTGATTCATGGATCTCAATCCATGGACAACACAAAATCAAAGGATGAGATTGATTTGTGTTTCTTTTAATGGCCATGATGTTGCTGTAAAAATACAATAATAATTATTTATTTCAATTAATAAATATTATTAAATAAATATAATTAATTTCTCAAATTAATTGATTAATCTTGGAGATAATGAGAAGATTGACCTTATTCCCTAAAAGGGGGGCGGTCTATCTCCTCAATATTTCATGATATTTCTAAGATTTACAACAACACTTGTTGTAAATTATTTCACAAAAATAATTCATAATTATTTCGTGAATATTGCAATCATGCTATTGGAAAAATGTGAATCACATTAACATCCCAAAATAAAATGTAAATTATATATTCTATTAATTATCCAATGTGATTCCAATTTACATCAATAATTAATCGGCAAATATAAATTACAATAGACTTCTCTTATATATTATAAATAACATTTATAATATATTTATGATTAATATGGATAGTGCTAACCACATTATTCATATCCACGATAATTAAATCACATTAAATCATCTTAGATCTCTATTCTCATGTGCCCAAATAATATGTATGACATTTACATTTTTCACATCTTTGATAATTAAATCACATTTAATTATCTTAACAACTCTCCTTATAATAAGAATCAAATTCATATTATTCATGATAATTAAATCACATTTAATTATCAATTTCCCAATGCTCGGATACATATATTAATAATGAAATTATCCTGAACTCTTTCAAGGATAATGCATTTTCTCTGCAGAGATTTGGTGATAAGGACATGGCAATTGTATGGTTCCACGTATAGTGACTTGGATATTGAGATCACATCTCAAATCTAGATCTTGCATACCTCTCATAGATGCTTTTTGAATTTTAATAGTTGAAAAAATACACCTTGATTTCTCCGGCATTATCGAGTCCCTACCCGCTGTCATGGCCAGTACCGGCGGGAGTGGCACGGACCGCAACCGGTGCGACCCGCTACCCCAACGCTCCCCGACTAGACACCATATCCACCCCAGGAAAAGATAATGCCAAATAGATCAATGTGTACTTGATATGATCATCAGTTCTTCAATCAAAATTTTACCATATAGTAATAATCAAAACAATTTTGATTATAAGGAAATTTTCGAGACAAATTCTCAATCCTATTCAAGCAAGTTGTTTGTTGATTGAGTTTCCAATTATGATCTAGATCAAATCTAATCAATTTATTGGCTGAGGCCAAGTCAATTATGAAAATAATCATCATTGAATATTTCTCAAATATTTTCCATAAATATTTCATGAAATTAACAATTAATTTCACTAATTGACAATCACATGGTTCTTGATTAGGAATGTAATTTCAGCAGTGACCCCTACTTACTAAAATTAACATATCTCAATCAATTCAAATCCAAATTAGACAAAACCAGTTTTCAAAGATTGCTAATTTGATATATGACAGAACCTAAGTGATATTTCACACATTTCTAGGTGGATCAAAACAGTAATTAACTCATTAATCATGTTAAGATTCGTAGTTCCCACAACAATGAATACATGTTCATTAAAACGACCATATCTCGAGCAAACAGAATCCAAATTACGTATTTCAAATGCTATGGTTTCCTTATTTAATGGGGAACAAAATACAAGTGATTCATTCGTGTTTAAATATTTTAAACAGGGCTAAATTTATTCATTAAACAGATGTACGAAAATGAAATGCGATAAAAACTTCCGCAACCTTAATGAACCCAAGTCGTCCTAGGTTTACGGATCGTATCCAAAACCTTCGACCTAAGGCTCTGATAGACTTATACCACTTGAAGGATATGGGATAATCCTCAAGTGCATCACGGAAGCGTGAGCGTCGTATCGAATACGACGAGGAACGACTAGTCGGACTACTTGTTCTATGCAGCATAAATTAAAAAAAAATCATGTGACGAAACCACATGATCCAAGAACACTTCTCGGATCATTTCATCTAAACCACAAACAAGTAATAGGATTACCTCTTGAAGTGTGGTTGCGATCGAGTCTCTAAATGAAGAGACCTCCTGTCTCAAGTCCGATCCGACAGAGGAGACGCTTGCGAGCGTGTTGATAAAACGCATGCTTCTCGCAATCTATGTTGATGATCCAAGCGGTGAATTTCCTGATATCGACACATGAGATCCACGTCTTCTTCACGAGCGAGGTGCACCGAAGGAGACGGAGATCCACGAGCAAACGATCGGACAACATAACGACGACGCTGCGGCGATGGAGAACCTCTCTAGGGCATCCATGTTGGACGGTCACATGAGAGAAGAAGAGAGGGCATGTAGAGAGAGAAAGAGACTTATGTTCTCATTGTGTAAAGAAGAGAAAAGGGGTGCCTCTCCTTTAAAATATTTTGGGATCCATGGATCTCAATCCATGGGCAACATAAATCTAATGGCTCTCATTGATTTGTGTTTCTTTTAATGGCTAAGATTTGTATTGGGAAAAACCAACAACAATTAATTTAATTTGGATTAAATATATATTGATAAATCAACATAATTTAATCCTCAAATTAAATCACCAAATCTTGGAGATAATGGAGATGGAAATCTCACTTCCATATGGGAGAGGTGGACGACCACCCTTTCCATATTGGAATTGGCGGCCGTCCCTACTCCTAATTGGAGTAGGAGATTTTCAATGAAATCTTAGAAATCTCCAAGATTCCATGTATCTCCAATATTTACAACAACAATAGTTGTAAAATATTCTACAAAAATAATTCGTAATTATTTTGAGAAGATTGCAATCTTGCCATTGGAAATTTGTGAATCACATTCACAATCCAAAATAAAATGTAAATTACATTTTCAATTTAATGTCCAATGTGAATCCAATTCACATCAACATTTAATTAACAAATGTAAATTACAAATAGCTCTCTCTTATATATTATAAACCACATTTATAATATATGTGATTAATATGGATAGTGCTATCCACATTATTAAATATCCATGATAATTAAATCACATTTAATCATCTTGGATCTCTATTCTCATGTGCCCAAATAATATGAATCACATTCACATTATTTACATCTTTGATAATCAAATCACATTTAATTATCTAAGATAGCTCTCTTTATAATATGAATCGAATTTATATTAATCATGATAATTAAATCACATTAATTATCCATTTCTCAATGCTCGGATACTTATATCAACAATGAAATTATCCTGAAGTCTTTCAAGGATAACGCGCTTTCTCCGCGAATACTTGGAGATAAGGACAGTGCGATTGTATTGTTCCACATATAGTGATTTGGATATTGAGATCACATCTCAAATCCAGATCTTGGGCCTCTTATAAATGCTTGATTTAATCAAGACCGCAAATCTAATCTTCTCATTGCATATGAATCACATTCAGATTAATGTCCAACATTTGGACTAAGATTAGATTACTTATCTATTGAGAGGAGTCACTAAAATCCAGACCCGTTTCATCACTCCCTAGGAATGGAAGCGTCATGGTTATACAACTGTTTATGATCACATCACCCTTAGGCATTCCCAATACATGTACATCCTACATACTGGAAGACCCAGAAGAATCCTGAAGTATAAGATCAATTTTACACTGTCTACTTTAGGGATTTATCATTAGGTTTCTCATATGACTATTGGTAGTTGGTATCGATCATATACTTTCCAAAAGCATATATCATACCCAAGTGTTGATCATATACTTTCCAAAAGTATATATCAAACCTACAAATTCAATCAAGCTTCCAAAGTGAGACGACCGTGCACGGAATTTGATTCTTCCCAATATCTCATGAGTGAGCTCATGTCTTCCGGTTTAGTAATGAACATGTATGATCCCTTTGAGAGATCATATTACTCATATGCCCTTATATGCACACCAGCGCATCGGTGTATAGACCGTGATTAGGTCATCAACCTATTGGTCTGCCAAACGTACATACTTAGACATATAGTAACACATCTGTCTCCAGTCAGAGGATGTGTGCCTATATCATGACAGCATACGACATAGGACTTTGGTTATCTCGATCTCGTTAAGTCAACTCTTTGACCTAACTAATCTGACACCTCTGAATCTCTATTCCCGTGCAGAGGCCCTGCATCAAGAGGTCGGTCAGATATCAGCCTAAATGAGAAAGGATTGCCATCTCCTACTCAGGCTGGAGATCATCTCTCAATAATCATTTGACGGTGCTTGATGAGTCCTCAATCTAACTCTTTAGATGTTCATCCAAGCACCAGCCTCTATGATTCAATATTTAAATCAACAGTTGTATGATAATCAAAATGGCCATGGTACATAACCCTAATTGTACTAAGGGACCTTTTATGAAAATTATCTATTCTTCATTTCATATCAGGGAATGATATTCGCAATAACATTTATTGCATAATGGCTCGTCGTGGGCTCGCATGTCCAACAGGAGGTTGATTATTTATAGACAATATGGAACACCCTTACTGATTGGCCATTAGCAAAGAATTAAAGCTATATACATTGGATTCAAGGCATGGGTGTGTATCATGGACTATTGGGGAACATTTCTTGTGAAGGAAGCGAGCACGATAGATGGATGGAATGTCCGGGAAAAATGGGATACAATGCGGTCTTTGACAGATTTGACGGGCTGCAGAGTGAGTTGTTTATAAAGAAAGTGAGCACCCTTATTTTACCGACCGTGAGGAAAGAAATCAAGTTATGTATAAAGGATACAAGGGTTGGGTGTGTATGATGATTGTTTAGGAGTAATTTCCGTGAAGGGATCGATGTTATTTGAGCGATGGATCGACCGGGAAAAATGGGAGAAAAAGTGGTCTTTGACAGATTTGACATGCTGCAGAGGCTGGAGGGGGAGTTGACCAGAGGTCAACAGAGGAAGCCCTACCATTGGTCCATGTAGGCTTATTACAAGACAAAAAAACAGAGTTATTATAGAATAATTACTTAAAAATAATAAATGATTTTACTAATTTTTTGATATAAAATAAAAAATGTTTATTATTTTATTTAGTATTTTATTACGATTTTTATTTATTTTTTGGTGTATTTTATTACAAGTTTATTTTAATGGTTTATTTATAGGTATAATTACCTATATTTTGTACATTTTTATTTTTGTTTTGTATACTTTACTTTATTATGTTATTCTTTTATTTTATTTATTTATAACTTATTTTTGTAAGTATAAATATATATTTTTTATTTTTATGATGTTCTTTGTACACTTAAATAAATAGGTAAGTATATTCCATAGGTATAGTTGTAGGTATTTTGCCTAGTTTTATATACATGATTTTATTTTAATGTATTTTAATGAGTTTTATTTTAGTTTTTTATTTTTAGTAGAATCTATATAATATTTACAATATTAGAAAAATATAAAGGAATAAAGAATTAAAGAATATATTCTCTTTTTATTTATATACATAGGCATCTTGCCTATATAATTATATAGACTTATTTTTTATTTTCTTTTTTATTTTATGCTAATTTTAATATGTACATGTGTTATAAATAATATTTACAAAATTATAAAAATATGTAAAAATAATGAATAAGTTTTAATCGGTAGAATGTACAATAGGAGCCCAAAACCTAACTTCTACAAAGTAACTCTAAAAAATATAAAACCACCACCATTAAATAGCTCTTGAAAAGTTATATACAATTAGAGGCGATTTTGATATGTTTTGAGTTTTTATTTGAAATATATGAATATGTGAAGTTTGGTTTTTGGCTTTTTATTCTGGGTATAAAATGTACACAGTGTATTATTTTTGTGCAACTCAATTTCGTATTTTTATTTACATTATTATCTACAACTTTTATGTACAAAATTTCTTTATTTGATGAATAAATAATACAGAATAAAATAGGTGCTAAAAATGTATAATTAAAGAATGAATAAATGAGGTATTTATTGTATTTTTTGCCCTTATCTCCCCCTACTTTATTCTTTGTCGACCAACTCCATTCTGGACTTGGTCTCGGGGTTAGGGTCATAAAATATTTTCAATATTTTATTCTATAATTTTGGCATTAAAAACCTTATTTTGTGTACAATAAATACAATAAATAATGAATTTTATTATGTACAAATTAATGCTATTTACATGCATTAGCTAGGATTTTTAAGGCCAAAATGACATAATAAAGGTGATGAAATGGAGATTCATCACCCCCTATACTTGCCTTTGCTAGTCCCTAGCAAACACTTATGCAATAATTACAAAAAGAATGAAGAAGAAGAAGAAGAAAAGAAAAAGAAGGAATCAAAGAATAAAGAATAAATGGAATTGATCATGATTTTTAAACTCATATGTACAAAGTCAAAGTTTGGAGCTCATGTTAGACCTTGGTGTGAGAATGTGTGTGGAACCTGGTCGGGAAATAAATTTAAAGCACAATAGCCCTCGAGAGTCACAGAACTCGGTTCAAATCTCCTCAATAACCATGTCAGAACTAGCCTACATCATACGCAAACCCTTATGAATATGGAACTGACTTGTACAGTGTAAGTGATAGTGGCTCTCCCCAACTGAAATGACAAAGAGACTGACTTCTCTAAAATGATAACCCAATGATTCCCCAACCCAACACTCTATCCTCGAGGAGCGGGGTATTCCCTTCTAAGTTCAAGTGGCATCCAACTCAAGAGGAAGAGGTGAAGAAAAGAATGGACGGTAGCCAGTGTAGTTACCTATCCTGGGATGCATGACCAGTGTAGTCAAGTCATCCAGTTGCATGCTCAGATGATATAACTTTGATACTCAAGCTTGCTTATTTTCTATACAACATATATACATACTCCGACATGCATTTTATTTTTATTTTCAAGCCTGTCCACTTTTTTGGAGTTTTTTTTTCAAACATACTATTCACAACAGCATTTACATAAGGAGTGTTTCCTCTTGAGCCAGAAGACCATCCCTCTTTTGAACCTTTGTTGCAACCCACACTCTCCTCTCTTTAGAATTCATTGAAACTGGACCAGGTTGGGGTGCACTTCCCTCCCTAGACGAGGACGAATGTTTCCACCCGTGTGCGTCTCAGACTGGAAAATCCAACCCCCTCACCACTCCGACTGAGTTGATCCAAGTGAAAGGTGCAAGGGGTCCAAGTTAGGTCACGACCGACAAGAGTCATGCGTGTGTCTTGAAAAGTTCTAGTTTGTCACTTGAGGTGACTTGAACTCAGCCCTGAGTCTCAAAGAATTAACTCTGACTAGACCTGAAGTACCTTAAACCTAGTTCCCATAAGGTTCCAGTGCAGTTAGGTGTAGTAAGGTCCAACCAAGCTCCAATCTTCGATTTTATTGGACTAGTTCAATCATCGAGCTCAATTGAAAAGAATACGAATGCTATGCAAATGCTATGTACAAATCTGCAAAGAATGATGCAATTTTTCACAAATAATTTAAAAATCGAAGAATCTTTTTACAAAAAGAATTTTGAAAAAGAATTTTGACACACAAAGTATAAATATTTACAGTTATTTACGCGGACGTGCTTCTTTATTTTATAAGAGTTAAGAATTTAAAGAATTTATAGGTTTTACACAGTAATTATTATAGGTACATATATACAATTGATAATGAGTTTTATTTTGATTAATATACATATTTGATACATTCATTCCTCAAATTTATTTGAAAATGATTTTCAAAACTATAGTACAAAATAGTTTTGGCAAATATTTACAAATATTTGAAAGCCATTTTGCAAAGATTTTCCAAACAATATATTGAAGAGCTGCGTACTATCATTGTTAATTCGATCAAATTAATGTTCAAATTAATGGCTTGTCGTTCATTGTAGTCAGGTAAATACGGACCAATCAAAAACCTCTTTTAATTAAAGTTCAATTAATCACGAGCAGCAAATTTATTTTACTTGGACAAGTCCAAGGTCGAACTCAGGGAGGCAGTTGTCTCCTTAGGTAGATTTTATGTGAATTTAAGAGGTCGGATTTTCAGAATATATTTTTGGTATTTTTCAACAATTTTTATGCAAATTAGAAGAAAGACAATGCAATATCAGGCCAGTTTACAAGTTAAATCAGAAAAGTACTCAAACTAAGTCCAAAAATTATGAAACTTGGCCAGAATGTGAAACGCAATGAAATTAAGCTACATTAATTTTTTTGGATTTTTCTGATAATTTATGAATTTATTGTGAATTAAAAAAGAATGCAAGGTGATGTTTACAAAATTAATTTTAATAAATACCAAAACACCTTATTTCCAGATATAAAAATTATCCTTGATAGATCTAAGTATGATGAATCTGAAAAAATTGATAAACTTAAAATTCTATGTGAATTGGACCTATAAAAAATCAATCAAGGAAATCACAAATGAATTTATTCAGCCCTCGAGATGTGTGCAAATGAGTTGATTTTTGGGCACAATGTGAACTAAATTATCCTAAGTCTAATGTGAATTTTTGATGATTTTTGGAGAAATAGAGAATTTAATACAAATTAAAAGGCACAAATGGGCAAAATATGGACAATTTCACCAATTAAATGATAATAAATTCCACTGATGTCACAAAAATGAGACAATACAATTTTTAGACTTGAAAAATGATGCCAAATGAGTACCTAAATATGCGTGCAAAGACAGGAACCAAATTGCAAATACAGAAAATAAATTACTGAAATTTCAACATGCTGATAATGACTTAAGTGCAATTACCTATAATGCGGAGGACATGTATGCAAAATGTCCACAAAACACGTGCACCTCACGTGATACTCTTAGCATGGATTGAAATGTAGTTTTCAAAACTTCTAGGGGCCTCAGTACAAAATGCCCAGATCGTGCATAGGAGACACGTGAGGTCCCAGGCTCGGGAGACGTCGGAGGCTCGGATGGAGGCTCGAGGGCACTGCAGGCTCGGATGTGGCTCAGGCTAGCTTCGGGGCTCCGAGCCTAATGGTCGGGGATGAGGCTCGGAGGAGGCGACTTGGAGCGGTGGGGACTGTTGGATCAAGATGGATCCAATGGCAACTGGAGCTCGCTGGAGATGAAGACGTAGACGATCGAGGGCCGTTAAATCAAGATCGATCCAATGGCATCTGGAGCTCGAGGAAGAGGCCATGTGGCGTGATGTGGAGCGTGGGATCCTCCTGATCCAACGGTTGCGAGCTGATGGCAACGTGGACCGCTCAGAACCGTCCGATCAAGGGGATCAGACGGCTATTGGGCTTCGTGCTCAAACGGTCTGCCGCCTCCTGCGGCGGAGGTGGTTGTGCTCCGGCAAAGACCTCCTGGCTCTACCTTCTCCTCCTGTCATCGATGAAGGGTGCTGGAGACTCCTAAGCAGCTGGGGAGGGTTGTGGAGGCATCAGGTAGCCGCCGGAGATCTCAGGAGCGGCTGGGGGGGTCTGAGCACCAGTAGCGGCGAAGCTCGAGTTGAGCTCCGATGACGTTCCGGCCAATGAGCTAGAGTGTTCCTGCAGGGTTAGCTTGATAGCCGAGGCATGCAACGTGTTCTAGAGATGAACGGGAGCACGATGGGAGGCTTGTGGTGCAGTGACGGTGGTCCGGTGATGCTGCTCCGCCAAGGTGGCAGAGCTCTCGTCGGAGTGAAGTACGGTGAGTAGTCGGGGAAAATGGAGATGTGCGCGGGGATGCCAGCTCCGAGGCGGAGCTCGGAGGATGGTCAGATGAAGGTGAAGATGAGTGGAGGAGGCGAATAAAATTCGAGAAAAAGAAAGAAAATGAAGAAGAAGATTGGAGGGAAGATGGAGGTTTCTACCTAGGGAGTGGAGATCGGATCTGAGCTCTTGATCGTCGCTCTAAGGCCGGTAGGGGTTCCTGAGCTCGTGCAGCTCTTGGGATGGGCTGTGGCACGGCGGGGTTGGCCGTGGATCTCGCCAGAGAAATACACCGTCGTTGCTCGGTTTCAGACCTAATTACTGTCACTAATAGGTGGAGTCGAGCTCAAGGTTCCTCTCTGCAATGGTGGATAGGGTCAACGGTCGACGGAGAAGGAGTATTTATAGGTTGGAAGTGGCGGTGACAGGTGATGGAGGGCGAGGTTGGTGGAGGTCGTGGGACGACGTGGGTGCGGGTTATGGCAATCATGGAGGTCGGTGAGGATGAGGGTAGAGTGGGCTACAAGGTGGAGGTGTTAGAGGCCGGAGAAGGTGGCCAGAGTGGTTCCCAAAATAAGAAGGGGGTGGCTCGCGCGCAAGGTGGGCGACGTGGGTGCGGGCCTTGCGGGAGGTAGAAGACGACGTTTGGACCGTTGGATCGAGCAATCCAACGGTCAGGAGAAGGGTGCGAGAGGAGGGATGGTGTTAGATCTAGGGTGATGAGATCAAAGGCATATAGACCGCCACGTGGCGCCAGAAGAATGAGGCAGAAGTGGGCGGTCGTGATGTGATCTTAAGGCTTTGATCGAAGGGCCCAGATATCAAGCGAGATGAGTGGCCAGGATTGCGGGCTTCTGGCGAAGATCGAAGGGCGCAGGGGCGCACCACGTGGCGCAAGGAGAATACGACGCTGATTTGATCTGGGTTCGATCGAATGGCTGAGGAGAGCTGCAAAAATGGAAGGCTCAGATCGGGAGAGAGATGAAGAGATCAGACGGCGGGGAATGGAGGGCGTGTGGCACGCAATGGAGCGGGCCGCGTGGCGCAATCAGAGGGCGCCACGTGGCCTGCTCTGAATGGCTGAGAAAGAATATGGATTTAGAGAGAGAAGGAGGCCGAATTTGGAAAAACTCAAAACATGAAAGTTGTATATCTCAATGAGATCTACAAGTTTAATGATGACCAAAAAACGGAGATGAGTCAATTGTGATACAAAAATACAAGGGTACAAATATACATACATATAGTGCACGAAGGGGCCCAAAAACCCAAGTTTTGCATACGAGCTTCGATTCAAATGAAATTGGTCTCATTTTGAAGGTCTCTGAATGTTTATTAATATGAAAGTGAGTAGACCTAGATTGGAGGTTGTATGACGTAGATATTTGCATTCTAAGGTATGGGGTCTCCAACTGGGTTTGGGATTTTTATTGGGTATTTTTATAAGCTAGGAATTTTTGTCCTTTCCCTTATATTATTAGCTAGTAATATACACAGTATATGGTCAGTTTTATTGTCTTTGGAGGTGGTATAAAATACAGATAAATAGGTGAATATTTTACAAGTGAATTAGGCTTCTTATTAATGCAAATATGGACGCTAAAATGCATGTATTATGGATGCATGTATGAATGCTAATTATGCAAGATAAAGGGAAATGTGCTGCTAAATACTCGGGAACAAGACTCTATTTTCAACTTTAAGAGTGATGAATCACAGATTCATCAACCCCCTATACTTAAACCTTGCTCGTCCCTGAGCAACTAAAATGAAATGCAAGAGTGAAATGGGATTGGGTTCCATACCAAGGTCATGAACAAAAGTTGAAAATGGAGCTGGACTTGACCTTTGGATTAATTGTGTAGCGGAACCTCATTGGGATATGAACTTAAGACCTAACAGACTTCAAGTTCCACAAGTTTTCTATTCAAGACTCCTCAATAGTCAGGTTAGAACAAATCTTCAAACGCAAATTTCTGATGACTATGATTCTTACTTGTACTGTGTAAGTGAAATGTAACTCTCCACATCAGAAATGGCTCAGAACCAGCCTCCTCTAACAAGGTAACTCTAATTACCCGGTCCAGTAACCCATTGAGGCCATGACCCCTAGAGACTCTTCATTTCCATCCTAGGCAACTACATTCACCCCCACGTACATCCTATTGATTGGAGACTCTTATTTGGTTTGATTGTTACATCATGTGCAGGCATCTACCCGAAGTTCTTAAACCCGATCGCATCCCCATCTCGACTCGACAAACACCTCACACATTGCACCATTCTCTTCTCCATCTTGCTCTGCAATATGACCATCGACCTGATCATCGGATGGGGTCGAATCTCAGGTCCATTCCTCCATGTTACGTAGGACCTAACCCATACGATGTTACCACACTATTTCTCCATGTTACTGCTCCTAACCCTTCGTCAGAGTTCCATCTTCGAGCAAGAACCTTTGTGCAGTCCTAGGCTCCCAGCATCGAAGACGGCCTCATCTGGAGGTCAATTTGCATCTGCACAACAGTCCCAAGAAGCTCCAAGACGCCGAGCCTCTCCAGGACCAATCTCTTGGTCTTGGACCCGTTTGAGAGCCTTCACTGTTGTGGAACCCTATCACGGAGACGTTGAGCATATCATCAGCTTGGGAGACCACCGGAGTTGCGAGGAAGGCCGGATCGAAGGAACCACCAACGCATGTTCTTCCATGTTCATTCGGGCCTTGTCATCACTATCCGATCAGTCACTCGCTCCAGGTCACATCTCAGCTGTTGAATTAAAGCCCTACTGTACTACTAGATCCATCTGAGGATCTAATATGGGCCCTCCACGACCGAAGCGTTGTTAGTATATCTTCACCGTCGATCACTTTAAGTGATCCAACCACATCCATTGATGAAAAGTGCCTTTAGGGGTAATTTGCACCTTTAACCTCTGCTATTTTATTTTTACTTTTAGTTCTGTAAATATATGTCGTAGTGTATTTTGTTTTGGATAAATTGCAGTTAGGACCTCGTACGTGTCATATTTGTATTCTAGTCAAACTGAGTTTCAGTCAAGTGTAGTTTTATGTGTTTATCTGGTGTATTTGCATTTTCTATCCTGAGTTTTCACTGGCTAATGAAACAGAGGATGTTTTTTATTATTTGCAATTATTCCCCCTATGAATGCGTAGTCACTTGTAGTGCATGTTTTAGCTGGACAATTTGCATTAAGGCCCATAAGGTTATATTGTGTGTTATCTTTAGGCCGTTGGAACTTAAATATTTGGTAGATAGGTCCTTGCTTTACTGCCTTTTATTTTTATCTCTTATTAATTGCAATAAATAGTAAATTTGGCCTTGCTCCATCTAGTGTCTAATTTAGGTGCTAATTTAAAATCAACCTTAGCTCCTGCTAAGTGTCTTAGCTCTTACCAGTGTCTAATTTAACTGTTAATTTGTATGTCAGATTTCTTTCTTTTTCTATTATAAATAATTCAAAAATAGTAGAAAAAGTCCCTATCCTTATAAAATTCTTAAAAAATCAAAAAGTGTTTTAAAAATTACAAAAAATTATTGTAGGTGTATTTTATCCTATTTTAGCTATTGTATAAATTTGGCTTAAAATATTTTATAAAACCTAAAAAATTACAAAAAAAACAAATCTTATAAAAAACATATAAAATCAAACAAAAGTCCAATAATTTCATTTTAAATTTTTGATTGTAGATATTTCCTTATAGTTTCTAATAAAAATAGCTCCCGGGAGTTGTGAGTATTTTTAGTATTTTTAAATTACAAAATTCTCTTGACTGTGCATTGTTTACTTCTTTTCTCAGTTTTTTATTTTTAGAAAATTCCAAAGCATTTGAAAAATTCTCCAAAAAATCCTTATAAAAAGTATAGCCTGTATAATCCAAAAATAATTTTATTTGTATTTTCTGTGCATTTTCACCATATTTGAAAAATACAAAAAGAGGTGTTGGTGCGTATTTTCTTCCTTGTTCTTATTTGCCTTATTTAAAAATTAAAAAAATACAATATTAAAAAACACTAAAAATAGAATAAAAAATCCCTTGATTCTTTGAGTCGCCTGTCTAGTTTAATAATTGTGCTCCTTGTGTTCAACCATGGTCGCTATACCAGGTTAATAAAATAGCTATACCACGTGTTCTATTTGCTTGACATGTTTAGTGGTTAAATGATTTTCTCGATATCCAATCCGGTTGATTTGGGTGACAACGACATTGTTATTAATTAACTTAATCCTAGTTTGTCGGTCGCGACTTCAGTCTACTTATTAGCAATGTTCACCTGACATTCATTTTATTCCAGTGATAATTTGGATGTGTTTTTTTAATGTCTATCATATCCTGACTACTGTAGTAACAATTATTGACAGAGATTATGGTATATTATTATAATATTATCATGGTTTGATATTTCTGTTCATTTGTGATGAAAGATGAGTTGATTGATATCAATAGATGGAATTGCACCTATAAGTTTGCTTTGCTGATTGTTTCTTTCATCAATACCTGCGTAAGGAGATATATCCCCTATGACAACAATAAGTAGTACAAAATAGACCTAAAAACATACAACATATTTGACCACCTTGCATTTAAAGAACATTAGCAAGAAATAAATTGCCTGCCTAAGTTATATATAAGGACTATATTCCACTTACGTGTGTCGTATACATGTATTATGTGATTTTAAGTAAGCTAACTGTTGTTGAAAGTTAATATGATTAAATGCCAGACAATAAGAAAAAAAATGCTTGCAAGAAAATGGTAACAAATAAGATCTATTTGACACTTCCAATTTAAAATCTGCTGGTCCTTTTTTAGTGGGGTCATTCATCTGCATCGTTTGATAATCTTGGAGGCTTTTGCACATCGTGTTTGATACTTTCCAATTAAAATGATAGTTGAATTTAAGGTTCGTCTTTCATCTTGTTGGAGTTCAAGGAATGTAATTCCTCAAGTAATAACAATCATATAGTCCAAACTTATTAGATATACTTGTCATCATGCAACAATATTTACAAATATGCTGGTAATCATTGTGCCACCAAAGTTTTAGTAAGAAAACGTGTTCATGTGGCACTAAAAAAACTTAAACGGCGAGCACGGGGCGGTGAGGGATGGGGGAGCACATGTGTTCACCAACATGTGGGTGAGGACTCAGCCAACACTTGTGCTCGTCTGTCCACTCGCTCGCTCAAATTTCATAACATTTTGTAGGTGGTGCCTCTTATATTATACGTACAAGCATGTGAAGAGCATCTGTGCTCGCCCATGTTGTGCTCGTTCATGATGTGCTCGCTCACTTGAATTTCAATCGAGCAACACGTAATGTAATAACTTTTGTGGGCGTGCACACGGGTGGGCACATAATGTGCTCGACCGTGTCTGTAAACAGTACGATCAAGGCCCTTTCTTGCTCATTCTGCACGCAATAAAATCCCTAATATCTTTCTCTGGCAACCTGTCTTCCTCTCGCTCGCCCTCCGACAACCTCTATTTGCATCATCTGACCACGCATCCACCTTTCTTCAGGTATTTCGCTTCATCCTTTCTATTTTTAAGCATTATTCTGCATGTCATGTTTCTATTCGTACTTTATGAATTGTGGATTTTTTAATTAAATAATCATATTTGTTTATATTTTTAATGCTTGAAGATGTTGTTTATGTATAAGATATAGTAGTTTGTTATGTATTTGTTATTAGTTTTGATGATGGTTGTCTAGTATAGATGGAACTCTATATGCATGAAAGGTGTATGACAAAATGCCACAACTAGTAGCATGACTAAATGTGCATAATAAAATCGAATACCAAATATCCTTGTTACTTAACGCTTGTTAGAATACATTGTTAATGATTTATAATGAATAAAGCTAAAATATAGGAATAGCATGCCATGATTGTGTAGTATTATGCTTAAATAACATGAGATATAACTTGTTAATGATGACATAACTTAGACAATGATAACATAGAATGTGAAATAATGTTATACTTGATTTGAACTACGTTATTTACTAATTTCCAATTAGGATTAGTTTACTTGAAAAGTATTTATTGTGTGTCTATGTATGTTTCTATGAACACATATATTCTCCTATAGTGTGTAGATATTGGGAAGAGAGATGGAGAGAGGGATAGAGTATGTGGATGTATGATGAATATATATATATATATATATATATATATATATATATATATATATATATATATATAGGGGACTTATCCAATGGGCCCTGTGCCCATTTGAGATGAGATGAGCCCACTCATATTTTACCAATATATTCTATCATTTTGAGTTCAATGCTTATTTATTTACAGTTGTTATATCATATTCTTACTATTAGTAACTATTTTCATATAAAGAAATACTTAGATTCATAGGAAATGGTCATTAGTAAGAATAAAAATGATATTAGTAATACGAATAATCATACAATCATTTCGTATGAATCTATGGTTTTCTTTGTATGAAAATAATTACTAATAGTAAGAATATGATATAACAATTGTAAATAAATAGGCATTGAACTCAAAATGATAGGAAATAATGGTAAAAAATGAGTGGGCTCATCCCATCTCAAATGGGCACAGGGTCCATTGGATAATTTCCCTATATATATATATATATGGAATTTATCCAGAGAGACTTGTGCCCATTTGGGTTTTTTTGAGCATCCAATTGTAGCCGTCCATCTACAATATTCAATCCCAAAAAAATAGGAATTAATTTTCGTATGAAAATAAAACAAAATCGGAAATTATAACTTTTCTAAAAATAGCATTACATTTTTGGAAAGTGCAAGGCATACGTATATGATTGCTAAAACTATTGATTCATTCCAACGCAAGGTACTTTTTTTCATTTCAACGCAAGAAGAGAGGTATGTGATTCGTTTTATGATTTGATCGCTTATTTCTATCATAATTTCGTTGTGTTAATGATATTTTTGTTCTATTTCATCGTTTCATGATTTCATGATTTGATCGCTTACGAAATTTCATATTTTTTATCGTAAGCAATATTTTTTCGAGAAGTATGATTGAAATATGAGAAAGTGGTGTTCATAATATCAATTTTTATTCATTTTGATACATGATCTGTAGTAATAATTGATTTTTTATCGAATGTATTTTATTTTTATATAATAAAAAGTTACAGTAAACACATTTGTTATTTTTCATGCATTAATTTAAAAATATACTGAGTTACTGATGTATTTACTTAATTTACTTATAAGATATTTTATGTTACTATTGCTAACATAATTGTTACTTTTAATACGCTATTTTGAGGATATACTGAGTTACTGATGTATTTACTTAATTTACTTATAAGATATTTTATGTTACTAATGCTAACAAAATTGTTACTGTTTCGTGTGTTACTTTGAAGATAT
The DNA here is from genome assembly GCA_037367405.1 of Ottelia alismoides. NCBI lineage: Eukaryota > Viridiplantae > Streptophyta > Magnoliopsida > Alismatales > Hydrocharitaceae > Ottelia > Ottelia alismoides. The sequence goes on from JAZKJV010008705.1 coordinate 376,700, forward strand.
ACCGAGTTACTACCATTATAGTCATTATTACTGATGAAAATTCTACAAATTACCTGAGTAATTTAAATATTTACTTGTCCTTTGCTATTACCTACTGATATAGAAATAAAAGCTACTGATTTTTTGAGCAAAAATGAATCTACTTACTTTCGAAATAGTGAATTCTTACTTATATGAATTCCGAAGTTTATCTTACTGATCTCAATTCAGTAAGTTACTTAAGTAGCTCATCAAATTACTTATGCTTCACATTGAATTACTATTATAAATATAATTCATTACAAGTTACTTGTCATATAACAAATGTTACTAACAATTCATTACAAGTTACTTTTCATTGAATGATTATTACTGAAGCGAGTATATTGCTGAGTTACTTTTCTTTTTACAATTCTTACTATTCACGGATATAAAATAGTACTGAAGCAAGTATCTTCCTGAAACGTTACTGAAAATTTGTAAGTAATGTATATTTTTTTCCAATTTCTTGATATTTTAATATTTTTAAATGGTCAATTAACTTATTATTTCTTGCAGAACAATGCAATAATTTGGTGTCTTGAAGAAGTTGATGTTATGCCGACGAGCGAGAGCAAAACAACATCATCTAAATGGACTATAAGACAACAATTGAAATTTGGATGTTCATCATATAACAATAATTAAGTAATTTATATGGCTTTCAGTAACACTTGACGTATTACAAGTAATTAAATGGGCTACATAAGTAAAGAAGGTGTGATTCGATAGTAATTTAAAACAAAGAATAAAACAAGTAAGATATATAGAAGCATCAATAACATGTAATAAATTGTAGGTAAAAGAGGATAATAGAAGAAGTAAGTTGGAATAAGTATAAAAAATCACGTGACCAGTAACTTATGTATTGCTATCAGTAACACTCGATGCATTATTGTAATTAAAAAGGTTATATAAGTAAATAAGAGGTGATTCAATAAGACTCAAAGTATTAAGTAACTATAACATTTAACAATCAAAATGACTTCAGTAAAATGGACATTTGTAATCAGTACTTATTGTATGGACACTAGTAATTTACATACTTAATTACCGATCTCACAACAATAATTACTTGAGACTGAATATGTATTACTTGAGTAACATGAATGAATTACCGATCTCTATACAATGTAATATTATATATGTAAAATACTGACAATTGTTTCAGTATTACTGATCTCGCAACATATAATTACTTGAGTACATTATGCACATTACTGATCAAATGTACAATGATTATTTCTTCGGTACGAAATTAATGATTTGAATGTATCTTTCCAAAACCATCTTTCTTTTTTAAGGACTCGATATAATTGAAAATATAAAAGGCTCAAACGTATTAAATCCTTCCAAAATCGTGCTCATTCGAAATAGGCAACCATTCAAATGGAAATACACGTGGCGAGCCCACGTTTGGTGCTCACCGCAACTCAAATGGGCACAGATCTCTCTGGATAAGCCCTCTATATATATGTATGTATATGTATGTATGTATGTATGTATGTATGACGAGGCGGGTGCATATATGCATTGAGGGGGTGGTTAGATGGGGGAGTGTATTATATATGTAATTTAATTAATATCAAATACAATTTACTTTTGTCTTAAAGACCTCGATATGCTTTCTATTATCAAAATTATACACTAAAATAAGTTCGTATTATCTAAAATATATTCATTATGTATTTATAATTAATAAAAATAAATGATGAAATTTATTTATACATTAAATATTTTATTTAAAAACATGTTAATTAATTGCAATTTCAAAATATTACATCACATATATTTTGGACCCACCAATCCAAAATGAAATAAAACAAAAGAAACCCTCTTACATATTTACGTGAACTTAAAAAGTATAAAAAATAAATTATAAGTAATTCATGTAAATAAGCATATCAAAGTTTTTAAACATAATAAATTCCATATATAATTATAAAAAGAAGGAAAATAACTAAATTTAATTATTCAATATAAAGAATTTAGTTCCACTATAAAATTATATAATACTACTAATTCCAGGAAAAACTAAAAAAAAGTTTTGCATATAATTATAAATGAAAATAATATAGATATACCTATTAATTATACCGAAAATATAATTTATTATTTATTTTAAAGAAATTAGTTAAATTAATATACGAAATAGAAGTAATTATTAAAATTTAATTAAATATAGGAATATTTTCCATTATATAATTTTACAATAATACTAAGGCAAAAATGACTAAAAAACTTTTAAAAAAATAATTAGATAACAATCTTTTATAGATATTGATGCTTTATAATAGAAATAAAAGCAACACATAACACTAAATTTTAAAATGATGAAGATTCCATTTAATCAAGAATTGTAAAATACCTTAAATCTATTTAAATAAATATTAAAACACATTGAAAGTATTCATTACTTTTATTTAAGTAAATATTAAAATATATTAAATATGAAATAATAATAATAATAAGTTTGATGAGTAAATTTTTACATTAAAGTATTGAAATAGTCATTAATTTCCCATAAAAATAAAAAATAAAATTAATTTCATTTTAGTAAATATTGAAATGTATTAAAATATTAAAATAAATTTTAAATTGCTTTTTTGTACATGAGGAAACAATGTTTATTCAATTGAGGCAATGCGCTTCTTATTTTTTCTAGTTAAATAGCCCTCTTGTGATTATTTATCACATTAAAGTTTAACTAATGTAGATTAATATGCCACATTAGTTTGTAGTTAGGTAGTTAATAAGGTAAAAAATGATAAATAACTATGAAATTATACAAATCAATGCATACATTACGTCCCTCCACATCGGGTGGTGTGTGGCCCTTTACAAATGGAGGTGTGTGCAACACATTGGAAGATTTCAATACTTCCAACGTATTATATTTATTTTTTTCACAAAACTATTGGGCTCACTTCGGGATGAGATATCCCGGTCCAATGAATAGATTTTGATGTGTACAAGAGGAAGATATTTTTTCAGTTACATTCCCGATAATATAATATTAAACACTTTATTAGGCACAATATTAGGATCATATAGATCTGTATCCCAAATTTAAATCAGTTAAATCTATGTAAATACCTGACTAACATAAATATATATACTATATCAATATCTTGAAGTCCTCATATGTAGCACATACATATGAGAGATGTAAGGTACCCGTGTAATATGATATTTCTATTTCCTTTCCTTAGTTTGAAGATCCCGAACTAGGGGAGTCTTTAAAAATTCAAAAACTGAATTAAGACCATCATCGTTACATGTATGTTAGCGTTTATATCTGAGATAGTTTCTGCAATATAACCATGTTCCTCTTCGAGATATGAAATTAATGTTATAGATTTAACTATTGTTACTTTGATAACAATTTTAAAGGTTATTGAGCTTAATTTATGGGGTATATTGAAGAATGTGTGATTATTTTGTCAAAATTTGCTCAAATATAAACTCTAATGTGCATGTAACGATGGTAGTCTTAATTCAATGATTAAATCTTTAAGGACGGGCGCAATAGTAATATTAAAAAAAAGTGTTCCTCTTATCTCCTAGATTAAACTGTGTAAATTAGGCCAACAACTTATAACTAATTTGATATAATATCTGAAACCTCCTTTTCATGATTAGGATGACGAGCAACAGTGAGTGAATGTACAACCGTGTTCAAGATGGATGTTTGTTGTACTCATTTCAACATGGCATAGAGAAGTTAGTGGCATTTGCTTACACCGTCATTATTTATCCATGTCTCATGTAGTGTTTACTTAAGAAGAAGGTTAAAGATGAAGTACAATTACACCTCTATAGACATGGTTTCAAAGAGGGTTATTATACGTAGTAGAGACGTGATGAAATCATCTCACCTCCAGCGAATGAATCAGACAAAGTTCCCCAATTTAATCTATTTGTTAAAATTGTGATGGATGTCGCATGATCTGAATTCATAGACAAAATATTTGGTAATGAAGAACCACAGTCGACACCAAAAGATTTCTTTCCCAACCAAACAACCTCTTCACATGGAGTGAGTTGTTTAGCATGCCATCTTCTCCCGATTAATCATGACGATCATCTGCCTTTCCATCCGGGTTAACATCATCCAGTTGGAGATTGTTACTCTCACTAACTCATTGACCCATTGAACCCATAAAGTCCTCTCCCATCATTGGCTATTTAAACCCCAAGAGCCATACCGCATAAGGTAAATCACTCTTAATCAACACCTATGGAGCCGAGTACTGGAGCCCCTACTTGACAGTGATAATATTTATGAGATTTTGTCGACCATCATCTGGTGCTTGTACGATGATATGGATTATCTCATTTTCAATGTAATCCTTGACTTCCAGAAGATCAATTTAACGGAACGGGTCGCACAGATTAGAGGAGCATGTGACATTAGGTCGCAAGTCTGAGCTGCTATCGATTCATGTATGGTAATCATTGAGCATAAGAAAATATCATTCTTAAAAAATCCATAAAATACATTTACAACATCAACAATGACATACTTGCAAAAGAAATTTTAAATAATTGCTCAACATGACTTCTAGTTCCAGTAGACATACAAATATCTACCATAAATCATGTTACTATTTATACCAAGTTGAAAGTATCATTGAGCCTGTTGCACGAACTTTAATGCTTGGTCAAACTTGTTCTTCACATGAAATTATCAAAACATAATTTTTCAGGAGTCTAATGCCCAGTATGCATCGGAATCCGTGCATGAGAATTCTAACGATCTTTTAACCTATTATATTGCATGTACTTGAGTTTCCATAGAAAATATCATTACATGCCCAATTGTTCCCATGCATGTCTAAGTTCGTTCCACAACATATGTATTTGACCTCTTTTATAAATAAAAGGTATGCATATTTAATATGCATGATAATATACATAGGGTAAAATGGGGTTGCCCCCTAGGGGGAGCTAGCTTGGCTCCACCCGCACCAATTTTTCCATTTTTTTTCCATTTTTGAAAAATGCTTCAATGGATTTCCATCAATATATACATGTATTATGTCATTCAAGTTTCATGCGAAACAAAGACTCATAAGGTCTCCATCTAGACAATCATTTTTTAACGATCATAGAATAGTTGAAATTGATATCGTCTGTATGGAGGTCATAGGAGTCTCTGTTTCGTACGAAACTTGAATGGCATAATATAGGATTGTAGTGATGAAAATCTACGAAATCATTTTAAAAAATGAGAAAAATGGGGCGAGGGAGCCAAGCTAGCTCCCCCATGGGGCAATATATTTATGGCATACATTTCTTCCATTTCGTGAGGCATATTTCATAAGTTTTATGGCACGTACGTGATTCTTTTATCATGTAAATCTCTTTGCATGTTAGCCTTTTTAAGATGATTTTGTATGACTTATGATAATTTTATTTCTTAATCCATTTTTACAATAATTTGTAGTGGTTTAGTCTTTCTTTAAACCATTTCTTGCATGACTTTTTAAAACATTTGCACATATACATTAAACATTAACAAAATTGCACATATACTCATGACATTAACATAGTTGCACATATACCAATAACCTTAACATAATTGCATATATGCCCATGGAATTAACGTAACTGCACATATGCCCATATCCTTAAGAAATTGCACACATGCTCATGACATTAACATAATCGCATATATGCCAATAACATTAACATAATTATACATATGCCCATAACATTAACATAGTTTCACATATGCCCTTAATTTGTATAGTATTAAAAGTTGTCTATAACATTAGAATAATTTCACATATGCCCATAGCATTAACATAATAGTACATATGCCCATAACATTAACATAATCGTATATATGCCATAACATTAATATAATTGCACATACATCCTTAATTTTTTTAGTATTTAAAGTTATCTTAATTATTAGATTGTTAAACGTCTTTGATGGCTTTGATGATCCAGAAAATATCCTATTTAACTCATCATTTTTATTTTGTAGTCGATCATTTAAGAATCAGTCAAAAATAAATCGCACGAATGAATAATTTAATCAATTTACACAATGAGCAGCTATGTTTTTATTTAACCTAAGCAAGCCTCGGGGTCAACTTAAGGAGGTAAATGAACAACTTAAGACTCTATTTATCAAAGCTAGTGTGCGATTTTCAAAACGGAGAATTTTTAGTATTTTTTATGCATGATGAAAATGCAATTTTGGTGAAGTTTGAGGACTAAAATGTAAATTTCAATCAAATGATAACAAAAACTCCTAAAACATGGCCATAATGTAAAAATACACAAAATTAGGCTGCTATAATTTTTGGAATTTTCGGATGGACAATAATTTATTATGAATAAAAAGATACAAACTATGTGATTTTGAGCTATTTAATTTTAATAAACAACACACCTAGTTATTTTTTAGAAATCAAATTATTCTAGAATAACTTTTATTTCCTTAAAATACCTATGTGTACAATTAATTAAAAATCAAATACTTGGATCACAAAACATTTCATTTTAACCTAAATATGAGTGCAAATACAATGATTTTTGGGCATACCTACCTAGTGTATTTTTTAACAATTTTTGGAGCACAGAACAATTTAATACGAATTAAAGAGTTTGTAGTAGGTAAAATATGCTAATTTCTATCAAATTAATTAATTAAATCAATCATAACTCACAAAAATACTGTTGATCATCCACAAGGCAGAGAATAAATTATTCTACGACATGCAATTTTTGGAATGAAAATACGATGTTAAATGATGCTCAAATAAACATGTAAATACAGGGTTCTATAGGTAATATAGAATAATAAAAGAAAAAAAACTAAGGTGCAATTACCATGACCTGCTGAGGGTGAAATGCAAAATTCCAGGCATCACATGATGCTGATGTCGACGAGAGGCGGGGGGCGCTTTGTGATTTGATGGAGCATTGGGGGTGATGCAATCCCTCCCACCCCACGTGCTCCTCACATGAGAGGGGCAACTAGGCAGTGATAGCATTCCTTACGAGGCATGTCACGTGCCAAGGGTGGCGAGAGCAGAGCTACCCAGGGGGGCTTCGACGGGCGAGGTGGAGCGGGTCTCTATGGTGGCAAGGTGGAGGGTGGCAGCCACGCGCGGCCTGGAGTGGTGGTAGAGGGGAATGAGGCAGCGGGTGAAGGGAGCGACTGCTGCAGCCATTTGTAGTGAGGAGCACATAGCGTATAGGCACCCAAGTAGCTGGTGAGGAAGGAAACATTCATGGAGACGCGACAAGAGGCGGGTGGTGTTGGTTTTGCTGCAATCGCGAGGGCTGAGGCAGTTGGAATCAGAGGGCAAAGGTGGTGTGGAAGAAGATACTAATAGTGAAGGATATGGGAAGATCTGTAAGCCCATCACAGAAGCGTGAGGATCGCATCGTATGCGATCGGGAGCGACTACTAGTAGCTCGAGGCAACGGAATTTACAATTTTTCAATCGATGAAACCACTAACGAAACCCAGTTTCGTGGTCTTAATTCACGGTTATTAACCCCCTAGATTAGACTGTGTCAATAACAACCAGACAAATCCTTGTTTATAACAGAGTCATGGAATAAATTAAAAATACAAAAAAATAATAAAACAAAAATTCGTAGTGTTTTTATACCTTAAAAATGCTCACAAAAATATTTCTCCCTCGGTTTGACCTCTTTTCCATTTTTGGTTAAACGAAACTTGTAGATCTCATCAAGATCTACAACTTTTATGTTTTGAGTTTTTCCAAATTCAGCCTCCTTCTCCCTCATATTTCACATTCTTTATCTGAATAACTAGATTGGGCCACGTGGCACTTTCTGGTTGCGCCACGCGGCCCGTTCCCTTGCACGCCACGTTCCCCCCTCTCTCCGCCGTCAAATTACCCTCTCTCCCTTCATATCACCGTCGTTCTTCCTGCCTCCTTTCCTAGCCCTCCAATCTTTCTTCCATTAATATCATGTTCGTCCGCGAGCACCTTTCTCTCCTATCAACACATGGCTTGACTGTCACCGTCGATCTTCTCCAATCCCCACCGCACGCTACCGCTTCATTATCGACCATCCGATTCACTCCCATCTGCCATCTCCTCCATCCGCTCCCGCCTTCCTCTGAGCTCAACACGTGGTGCTCGTTGTGCCTTCGATCTGCTTTCCATCAATCCAATCTAAGACGTCCTTTAGCGCCTTTCCCTTGACCGTTGGATCTCATGATCCAACGGTCGAGAGACCATCTCCTACCTCATGGCACCCCTCTTTCCCACGTCCGTTCACCTCGCCAACCCAACACCCCCTTCCCATTTCCCCCAACTTCTCTGCCACTCGTCACTCGCTAACTATCCCACATCGTAGACCATCACTCCACCTTCCTCGCGGGCCATCACTCGCGCCACGATGTCCTCCCCCCTCGCTCCATAATCTCCATGCAATCCACACCCCCATCACCAGAACTGCCATCTCCCACCTTTAAATACGTCGTCGCCGCAACCCCCACACCTTGTCCACCTTTATGAGGGTCCCTGTCTAGCTCCTCTCCCCCTCCCCGTGACAAGGGGAGGGCGGATTGAGGGCGCAACGACCGTCGCGACTCCGGTGAGACCCCTGGCCAATGTCGGCCAGGTTCGCGATGTCTCGCCACCGCCAAGCTGATCCCCATGGCTGGGGGAGTTCAGCGATGACCCGAGTTCCGTTGAGGAGCTCAATCCCAATCCCTACGACCGCCAAATTCTAGGTAAGCCTTCCTCCGATCTCCTTTTTGCTTTTCCTTAGATGTTCTCTTAATTTATTAGGATTGTACCCACGCTTTTGCCTTCCATTAAACATCTCCTGAGCTGTACCACTCATCCACCCTTCACGCGTGACGCTCCACACAATTTCCCCTTCCTCCATAACCTCAGACCACTCCAACCCCCCTCCTCCGAGCTCATCGGAGAAGACGACCAACCGTTGTGTTCTCCGCCCCCTCATGGCCCTCCATCCCATTCCACCTCGCATACACAATGCACTTTGCTCGCTTCGGTTATATCCTAACGTGCAGGTACTTAGACCATCAATGGCTGGAGCCTTCGCCAGAGCATCCTTGGTGAGCTCCATCTTCGGTTATGGTTCGATGTCAATACTCGCTGGCTTGGCAATTCTTCTACGATCAATCCAGTGCCTCCAGGGATCACAACGGAGTAGATCATTAGACAATAGAAGGAGGCGGAGCAAGGAAGGCCTCGTCGAAGTTCCATTCTCACCGCCGGCCCCGCGGTAGAGGAGGCAGCTCCAGAGTCTACAAGCGTCGTTGGATGCACCCCGGTGTCCATCCAATGGCTATCACTCGGCCACTCCTCACCCGCAAGCTACAACCGCCGTTCGATCTCCTTGATCGGACGACCCGCAGAGGTCCACACCGCGTCTCCTTGTACGTACAGACACCATTCGATCGTTAAGATCGGATGGTTCATAGTGACCCACATGTCTGCTCTGAGCCTCAGCACCAAATCTCCAGGCTCGGATCACCCGAACCGAGTCGAAGCTACTCTGAATCTCCACTGAGCCCGAGCTGTACGCCAATCCTAGCCGAGCCTCCTCCGAGCTGACGCGTCAGCCGAACCTTGCCCCCTCACGTGCCCGGTCACGTGGGTACGAGGTATTTTGCATGGAGGCCCCTGCCGATTCTTTAAATTACAGATAGGTCCAGTAAACATGTGCCTCCCATGCACGCTTGGGGTATTTTGCATTCAAACCCTTGCGGGTTTTAATAATTGCAAATATACCCCGGTGCGTGTGGGTAAATTACAGGAAAGGCCTCACTCTTATTTTTATTTACATTTTAGTTCCTTTTAGAGACCTGTTTGCTAAGATTTCCTTAGTTGTTTCATGTTTTTCTTGCATTTATGCCCTTGGTTTAATTTGTGAATATCTTGAGCATCATAGCTCCGTTTGAGTCGATTTTGGTCTCGTTTCGAAGCTAGTTTAAATCTCTTTTTAATGGCATGGTTTAATATTTGTTTTGACATTCTAATATTCTGATGTTAACTTTTTAAATTAAATGTCACTTATGTAATGACTTGCATGCCTAGCCTTAATATATTAATGGAACTTGCTTCTTCATTTGAATATGAAATTGATCTAAGTTTCTTGCTCGATTTATTCTCATTTGATCAGGGCATAAAATGTTCACTGCATTTGTCCTCAACTGCATTTCCTTGCATTATTAAAAGTAAATAAAGAATGTCTTTCTTGTGTTTCTTTATGCATCGTGTCTTATCTTGTGCATTCATTAACCTATGAACTTTTAATTCACACTTAGTTTAAGTAATCAGAGTCTAAATAATACTTAAGAGGCTCGTGTCCCTGAGTTCGATCTTGGGCTTGTCCAAGTAAAACATAAATCCGACCGCTTCCTTGGTGTTGATTAATACATTATTCAAACGATTTTTGATCGACTCGATTTTATTCGACTACAATGAAAGTGGTTAATTCCGCATTATTAAGAGGATAAAATCGAAGATCGTCAAATGGCACTATTGCCGGGGACACGACTCATCTTTTGTTTTGTTTGGATTTTTTTATTTAATTAAGTGTTAATTTTTAATTCGTAGGTCATGTGTTTGTCATACACTTTAATTAAAATTTATTTGATGGATATCTAACTCTTGTTTTTGTGGTAGGGCCCTTGGTGTTCAAGGAGGCAAGGAGCCGAAGTTTCTCGCTGTGAGGAGCCGCAGAAGTAGACTTTTGAGATAAATCGAAGAAAAAAATGTTGCTTGCATTTCGTTCCATTTCATGTAATAATCGTCTTTACAACAATCTTCATTTGAAGACTCGCGCCTGTAAATGAACGAAGTTCTCCGTGATTGTGTGGGGATCGCCCCACTTGAGTGTTGACCTAGGATCAGGCACGCGGCTCTCCGAGTTTCTTTCACATTTTTATTTTACATGTTTGATCGTAGGTAGGGCACACTTTAATTCTAGACGTACGTAAACATCGCTTCACCTAGCCAAAATTCTTCCCTGCTAATAGAAGCATGTCAGGTGCGGTTTTTTATCGACTTGCATACATTTGATTTTGGTTTTAATCCAGTCTGAGTTTCACAAAATTTGCTCAAGGCACTGCATGTTTTCTCTCTTAACCTAGATCATGATTTTTACCGACTGCAATGGCTTTTTATCGACCTCCCTTCCTGGCTTGATCACCTAAGTTAATGGAAAATGGGGATGAGCAGTAGACGATGATTGCTTGATTTATGCTCACCTTTAATTAGTGATGACCTTAAGCAAATAATTTGGACTGTTAATTGCAAGTTGACCTAAAATAAAGTAAAATAATGTTTTGGGAGAGCAACGCCCTTGTTTACGTAGATGGTTTTATTCGATATTTTCTCACGTAAACTAGAATATTTTAATCACAAATAAAAATGACAAGATAATTAACCAACACCTGTTGGTTTCATGTGTGAGTTGGTGAATTTAGGGGTATTGCATGCTTGTTTGAGCCTTGGTTGCTCCGAGACCCTCCCCTAGACCTTAGGTACTCCATTCATCTCCAAAAATTCATCCGCTCACATGTACATCCATCCTACTTCTTCGCTCACCTCAGGTCTTCCCCAACATCAATTATCCATCTTTATACTTAGGCTACTCGCATCCTAAGTATGGGGGGCCAGAGACTCCGTGATCTTCTTACTCATCTTTCCTTGCCTTAATACTTAGATTATTTCTAATCTAAGTATAGAGAGAGCCCACCTCAGTTCTCGTATATTTTTCTATACTTAAATGGAGCTTTGGCTTTGTATCATCTAGTGCTATGAGGACATAACAAAGTTTAAGTATAGGGGGGGTATATTGTTGACACGATTTTCCACGATTTAAAAAGATGATTTTACCACGTCATTGTTGTTCCACGAAAAATCGTAATCAAACAAATAATATTACAATTACAAGCATGGTCGGATTACAGAAAATTATAAGCAGCAGGTAGAGGATCGAATCCACAGGGACCAAGCAAATTTGCGATATTTATTCTTCTTTCAAACTTAAATCAAATCTTACTCCATGGCGATGAGAGAAAAATTATGAAATTTTAAAGAGTAAATGCAATCTATGGAAAAAAATATTTCTTAGAACTCAAAGTAAACAAATGTGGGCATGAGTGCAACTAAATAAGAAAACGAGGGTAGAATTGCAAATTAAGATGGAAAAATTAATGTAACATTTGCAATATTTCAAAACAAAATAATGGAAGGCAAACTTGTAATATATTAAGGCTACTTAGAGTTGAGAAAGAACCTTATGCAATAAGAATGCTTCCAAGTTCAACTTAAACAAAACATATAATATAAAAAAACAGGAGAACTTATAACATAAGAGTTGTTTCCTTCAAGTTCAACTTAAATAAAATGACTAAAGGAAAAAAATGCAAAAGGTAAGTAAAGATGGGAAAGAAGTCTTCTCTATTGGAGCTTGCGAATATAAAATGGAGACGATGATGGTGCTGGATGTCGAGGAGGCGGGCGCGTGAGTTGGTGGGAACACCAACGGTGCGTACAATGATCTGACCACGTGGGCTGGTGCTGGACACGTGCTAGGCCACACAAGGAAGGAGAAGGATGCGTGGGAGGTGGAACCGGAGTGTACAGAGAAGGAGCCGAAGTACTCAGAGAAGCTGTTGGTCGCACAAGGTAGAGGAGGAGGTCGTTAGGTTGCAGGTCGCGCAACACTTAAGAGCAAGGAGGACGGAAAGGGGTTGTTGTTGGCTACGCCTTCATCTGCATGAGACAAAGAGAGAGAGAGAGAGAATAAAAGATGTTTTCTTGATTTTATGATGGTTTTATACACTTATGCGTATGGAATAATGTAGACATATATTATGTGAATTTAGAGTTTGTAACCTAGGAACTGATATTGTATTCCACATAATTTGAGCCTATTATCACCGCATATCATGTAATCATCACACCCCCATACTTAAATCTTGCTAGTCCCGAGCAAGAATAAGATAAGTAATAATGAAGGATAGAGTAAATAGCCAAGATAGGTTGGGTGAGGATTTGCAGTAGACATACCCACAAAGTCTCGAGTTTTCAGATCTTAACCACACAAATACACAAACTTTAGTAGAGTTGACCCATGGATTAATGATTTTCTCGAATAGTCGACTTGACTTGAGTTTTGTAGTTTCAACAACATCTCAGTTCCAACAAAATCAGACATGGTTTCAGAAGATCGATCATGTCAGTTCATCCCTAAGAAACAAGTATTCTCTTTGACTTTGAATGGATATAAACAGTGTTAGTGATATTTTAGCTTTCGTGAGTCAAGAGAACGACCTAGCAGCACAATCTATCGAGGTACCTAATGATTCCCTACACATATAGCCTCAGTCCTCACCTGAATTCATGCATATTCTCTTTTCACCCAAGTATGTCAGCATAGAAAAAATAGGTCATAATTCTTTGGAGAATGGGACTTAACTTCCAAGGTTTTCCGTAGACCACTTTGGTCCATTGCTCTCATTCTTTTCCTTTTGCAGAGCATAACCTTGGGCATCTTTGGGCCTCTTTTAAGAGTTTAGGTAGCATCATTGGGCTGCTACCATGGCTTTTTGGTGGAGAAGGGTTATTTGGTGGTCTTCTTTCATTGCTTTTGCTTTGCATATCTTTGGATGATTGGTGGTTTTTGGCATTTGTATTGTAATATGCCTTTTTGTAGTGTTTTTGTCTTGGATTTGGCATCAAAGGTAGTATCGGCTTAAATTGGAGGCACGATACTGGCTTATTTGCAGACATACTTAGACTAGAGAGACCATGTTGTTCTTGAGTCGAGTTCCTTCACTGACTATAGATAAGGTTCAGGCATTGGTACAGCCAAGAAGACAACTCCACACCTCAACTAGATTGTAATTGTATTTAGTAAAATAAATTCAATCAAGCTAAGTGAAATGTGCAGTTGTTTAATATCCACTGAAGAGTTTAAGAGTGCTACTAGTTGCTCAGGTGATCTAATTAGATACAGAGGTTCATTCACCAGTAGAGTTAGAGGAACTGAGAGAATAAAGTCCACATAGACCTGAAGAAGGCTTAAAAACTCATGCCTAGTGAAATTCTGATGAAGTTAAGTGGATTAGGGTCAACTCAGCCTAAATCTATGATCTATGCAATGAAGAGCTGATTTCTCAAAAGATAAGATAAAACTAGGAAGGACGTATTTTTGGTGGTTTTCTTGCTTGAAAATATATTTTTAGGGGAAATTTTGCAAAATTTTTGAGTATTTTTTTGATGTTTTAAAAATTATGTAATTTTGAAAACTATGCAGACACCCCCCATACTTATCAGAAACCATGTCCTCATGGTGAAGACAATGTGTAATAGGATGACCAAAAGAAGAGGTAAGTGATGTGAAAAGTATTTTTGTGTTTTTGTTGTGTGTTTTTCTGTAAAGAGGTGCACCCCCATACTTATCTAATGTAATGCAGTAAAGAGAAGGATACAAAGAAAGGAAAAGATACCTATGGGTGTGGACCCACAAAATGTTGTTGGTTTAACGTCCCAACTCGACGATTCAATTTATCAAGAGTATCCAGTGTTGTGTGTGAGTGCAGAAGTTGTATTCAAAAAATCCAAATGAAACTCTTGATATGATACGGATATCCTGACCCAGATGTGAGAGTGTGGTTGATGGATTTGATAAATGTGTGCTCTCATTAATACGATGAAGACATTAATTGGTTGATGATATGAATGAGAGATGAATTAGTTTGATCTTGGGTTGGATGTGATGGGAGGAAAATGGGTGGACCGGTGAAGGGCTCATGGACTATATATGATGTATTGAAGTCGAGCTCTACATGATCAAGAATTGATTCCTCCATAAGGTCCTCTGTATATTGTGATAAATCATCATTTTCCCTCAAATAATCATCACGACTAGCCTTGGTGGCATCTATTGTGAATTTCATTTCAGTTCTCTTCTTGAGCCACAAAGATGATTCTATCCAAGACATATAATTAGGAGATTCAGAGGCCTGGAGCGGGGGAATATTGGCTAATGGATGATTTTCGTCGATTGTTTTGAGTAGTTCCTTGTTATCATCCCAAAAAAGATCAGAGAATAAGCAATCACTCTGATCAGACTCGGTAGTAGAAGATGTATTCATATAGTCATCGACTGAATTGATTTGATTTTCTTTCCTTGTAGTGGGGGTAATGGAATTGGAAATTTTATCTTTGAATGAGTCATTGCAAAAAATCTTCTACATATCATCATGTGTTGGTTGGAAGGGAGTTTTGGTGCATGAAGACGTCAACTCATTGTCTGATATGTCCTCAGATTCCAACTCTAAATCTGTACTTTCCTTAATTGAAAAATCACATCTGGAATCAACATCAAATGGTATATCTCCTTCTGTTTCTTCTTCCCCCTCAACATAAATGCCATCCTCAATTTCAACTTTTGTCTCAGACCAATCGATATCATTAATACACCGAGGTTCATAACTTTCAAAATCGTCCGAGGAAGGATCGATGCTATCATCAAAACATATCTTCATCTTTGTCATACCCAGGGTTGAAGTTAATTTGAGATCAGTATTTAGTGTTTTCCAGGTTTCATCTAATTCAAAAATTTTCCAACCAGTGAGAGGACATGGTGGGACTTCAAGTGCAAAGTCTAGATGAGACATGTCCTTATGAGTGAGTTGTGAGGTATTCAGACTAACCTTCAGAGGGTCTTTGGAAAGATGGACATGGGTAAAATAATCAAGAATAGCACAGTTCTCTATCCATCCACAGTCATCAATTTCAGAGTCACCGGAAGTAGGGGTGACATGATCCACAGGAATATCTTTATCATTGATTTTCAATTCCACTCTCTCATCTTCACAGTCAAAATGTGCCTTGGAAGTGGCCAAGAACGGTCGTTCAAGTATGTTGGATCTCTCACTTAGTGTATTGGCTTGATTGGACTTTTGTTGTGTTGCAGCCAGTTACTGAATGGCCTGGGTCAAAGCATCAAAATCTACAACTGAGGTTGGTTGTGTCAGTAAGGTCTCAATCAACTGTTTGGGCTAGGTGTGATTTTGGATCCAATGGACTGTGTCCTCTGCTGTAGAGAAATAATGTGTGCTAGTGGGTGGTGGTTGGATGAGAGGAGTTATGGTATGTTGGATTGTCGCATTCTCTTCTCTCTAAAGTTGTAGCTGTTGGAAGATGAGGTCCATGGTGTTCGGTTTCTTTGCTCCCATGTCTCCTAGGTTAGGTGAATTCTCAGGTTTCTCAGTAGAAGGAGATGGGTTGGATTTTGATTTGTAAACCGGATTGTATTTTAGAGGTTGTTGTAATGGATTTTTCAGGGATCTATGACCTAGCATACACAGCACAAACACCAGACAAGTTGTTGATCCACCAACTCACACAAAAATTGCCGCAGGAGCGGTTATCTTTTCAATTTTAATTTAATGATTCAACAAATATTATCAGAGAATTTATGGGTCCTTAATGAAGAGGTGGGTGTGGAAGATTGTGAGAAATCGACGTCCTAATCTGGCTGGGAGATCCAGGGTGCGGTACTTAGATCGAGGATATGCTCTTCCCACAAGAACATGTGCCTAACACGTCGAGGAGTTACGATTTCTCATTGCAATCCCACGTAGCACCTGAGATTTTTGTCTCTATCCAAGGTTTCTATGTGCTCGTGATTTTTGTGTCATACATGTGCATCAAAACAAGCATTCGGAAATTTTGCCACTTTCTGCTCGGGCCACTACGATGGCCTTTCAAGCTTATATTCTTAATGTGATCAAACACGATTTGGTGATCTTTGGATTACGTTATCAGAGGGAGAAGACCACAGAGATGATGCAAAGAAGAAGTCTTTTTAAAAAAATTTCGGTTTAATTCGAAGCACAAACAAATGCAGAAATCTAAAAACCTAAGATGCCTAAGAGAAAGAGAAGCTCACTGTGCTTGCACTTCTGCCGCTAATCCGTAATATTTTGTCTTGCTGATGGTGAGCTTTTCCGAGAAGGGGGAAGAAATTAAGATTACAAAAATTTTCTACTTAAAACAAATTACAAGTTTGCTAAAAATGCATGGATCTTCATTTTTTTTCTTTTTCAGAGTTCAAGTACCTGAAATAAAAAAAATTTGCACGGATTAGAATATCGAAAATAAGTTAGGAATGGAGAAAAAAATTGCAAATGTTTCCTAATCCCCGGCAACGGCGCCAAAATGTTGACACGATTTTCCACAGTTTAAAAAGATGATTTTACCACGTCGTTGTTGTTACACGATAAATCGCAATCAAACAAATAATATTACAACTACAAGCATGCTCAGATTACAGAAAATTGTAAGTGGCAAATAGAGGATCGAATCCACAGGGACCAATCAAATTTGCGATATTTGTTCTTCTTTCAAACTTAAATCAAATCTTACTCCATGGCGATGAGAGAAAAAATTATGAAATCATAAAGAGTAAATGCAATCTCTGGAAAAAAATATTTCTTAGAACTCAAAGTAAATAAATGTGGACATGAGTGCAAGTAAATAAGAAAATGAGGGTAGAATTGCAAATTAAGATAGAAAAATTAATTTAACATTTGCAATGTTTCAAAACAAAATAATGGAAGGTAAACTTGCAATGTATTAAGGCAACTTAGAGTTGAGAAAGAACCTTACGAAATAAGAATACTTCCAAGTTCAACTTAAACAAAACAAGTAATATAAAAAAATAGGAGAACTTATAACATGAGAGTTGTGTCCTTCAAGTTCAACTTAAATAAAATGACTAAAGGAAAGATAAGTAAAGATGGGAAAGAAGTCTTCTCTATTGGAGCTTGCGAATCTAAAATGGAGACGATGATGGTGCTGGATGTCGAGGAGGCGGGCACGCGAGTTGGTGGGAACACCAACGGGGCACACAATGATCCGTCCACGTGGGCAGATGCTGGACACGTGCTAGACCACACGAGGAAGGAGTCGGATGCATGGGAGGTGGAACCGGAGTGCATGGAGAAGGAGCCGAAGTACTCAGAGAAGCTGCTGGTCGCGCAAGGTGGAGGAGGAGGCAGCAAGGTTGCAGGTCGCGCAACACTTGAGAGCAAGGAGGACGGGGAAGGGGTTGTTGCTGGCTGCGCCTTCATCTGCATGAGATAAAGAGAGAGAGAGAATAAAAGAGAGAGAATCATGAATGCAAGCTCTCCCCATCTTCATGTGCTGTGCCCCTTTATAGATGAATGTTTGGAATGAAAGGACACATCCCATGCACAAGAAGAAAAACATTAATTCCATTCATGCATGGAGAGGGGACGTCTCCTTTTCATTTGCATGGGGGAGGGATTTTTATAATAACCATATGCCTCTTCAAAATGAAGAGTCACATGTAAGTAAAGACAAAACCAATTAATTTCATTCATGCATGGGAGGAGAGAGGGACTTAATATGTCCGACTCTTTCATGGGAAATGGGAGAGAGAGTGGTAAGTATGGTGCACATGCATGTATGACATTTAATGAGTGGGAATTTTTCACTCTCAACCTTCCTCATTTCTTTCCAACAAAATGTAAGAGATAATTTGTAGAGCTAAGTCAATTCGTTGGATGCTGATTAAATTAGTGCTCTATGAGTGTACTCAATTTCTCTCTGATAAATCTGATTGATGATGAGAATTAATGAGAATATTTTATCAAATGTTTTCTTGATTTTATGATGGTTTTATACACTTATACGCATGGAATAATGTAGACATATATTATGTAAATTTAGAGTTTGTAATCTAGAAATTGATATTGTATTCCACATAATTTGAGCCTATTATCACCGCATATCATGTAATCATCATATACCGTATATACACTCTATGTACTTTAGCTATATTTTGAATTTTTTTTGAAAAAATTAAAACTTTTTGGGCTAAAGTATAATCTTTCAAACTAAGTGGATAAAATGTTTTCAAGGTTTTTCTATACTATGCTACACTATTTTCAAGGGTAATATTTTTGAAAATGATTTGAAAATTGGGTTTTACTTATTTTGAAAAATTGTTTGAAAAATGTTTGAAAATCTATATGTGTGACATGGTTTGGAAAATTATTTTCTTGATTTCAAGGAAAGTGAGTCTAACTAGTGTTCTAACTTTATTCAAAAATCCATAAAAATGAGAAAAACCAAAAATCCTTTAAAAGTCTGAATTGACTACTAAACCCAAATAAGTAGTCGCGTTCAGTGAGGGTTTCCCTTAGCAGAGTAGGTGGTTTAGAGGACATCGCGTAAGGCTCCATCCTCAAGCAACGGGTTCCGACCTGTACATACACCTATACTAGTTGAATGTAGATGCATTTACTCTTTTGAGTTTAGGCCGCCATCATGTCTTTTAAAGTCTTCATAAAAAATTAAAAAAATTGATGAAGGAGTTGGATTAAACCCTCTGCATTTTCACCTCCACATAGGATTAGAAATGTTTGAGAACACTCGGTTTATGAGGTCTCGAGATTTTAGGTTAACAACCTTAACCATCATGATCTTAGACTTAAACTTCCATATTTCCCTAGTTTACTAGATTTGCATGCTATATTGCATGCTTAGTCTCTACCTTAAGAATATGATCAGCACTTCACAGACACGACTGCGGTCTCGATAAGATGAGTTGACATCTCACTTGAGGGATTGGGATGAGGGATTCAAGTCTGGACTTGATCTAATGATGCTCGAGGATGGGATAAAATCATTGAAGGCTTCATGAAACCTGAGTGTCAGCATTTTAGCCAGTATGAGAAGTTGGTTCTTATACTAATCTCTTGATATTTACCTAAGTGCCAGGGTGTGATAAAATTAAAAAATGTTGATCAATGTGTGCCAACTCTTGGTAAAAGTAGTGGAGCTAGCCAAAAATAACACAAATCAAAGAAATATCAATGTTGAAAATAAAGCTCTCATTCCACAAAGTCAAATATCAACATAGCTTCCACAAAAAGGCGAGTGTACCCAAACATTTCAAAGTGTCCACTTGGACCACCGCTATTAGGACCATGAGTTGGGCTTGCACCAAAAAAGAGCTCTGCATCGTAAATGCTACAAGTCTGGGTGTAGAAGGTACGATAGGTACTCAAAAAAGGCACACCTCGATGTATTCCCAGAAAAATAAGTGCATACGACTCCAACTTCTCTTGACAGACGTACTGATCAACACCAGAAAAATTGCGTTGAGTAATAAGGCACTCGAGCGGATCTTTGTTCCAATGAGAGGGAGAGAAGAAGTGACATAATCCTAAACCCTCCATCAACTGGTCTGCCATCAACACTTTCTAAGTCTGACAACTAAAGAGACAGTGGATTGGATGCAATATTTGATTTATTCCCTAGTGTTGAGGATTGGGTCCTTAGGAGAATTTCTTGGACTGGGACCTCGGGTGACGTTGTGACTCTACTCTCGTGATCGCAGTCAACACGTAATGTCATATCCTTAGTTTATATGTATACAAGAGAGAGTCTGGAAAATTAGAGGAATTGGGTACCTCTTGATTAAGGCTGGATTGAAATCTAAGATTTTGGATCTCCAAAATTGGGAGTTTTTGAACGGATCAGATCCTGTACGTACATGCATAAAGGGGTTAATCCAGCTCATTCATTTTTGAGATGCTCAGGGATGAGCATAGTTTAAGTATAGGGGGTTGATGAAACCCAGTTTCGTGGTCTTAATTCACGGTTATTAACCCCCTAGATTAGACTAAGTGTCAATAAAAATTAGACAAATCTTGTTTATAGCAGAGTCATAGAATAAATTAAAAATAGAAAAAAAATAATAAAACAAAAATTAGTAGTGTTTTTATACCTTAAAAATGCTCACAAAAATATTTCTCCCTCGATTTGACCTATTTTCTATTTTTGATCAACATGAAACTTGAAGATCTCATCGCGATCTACAACTTTTATGTTTTGAGTTTTTTCAAATTCAGCCTTCTTCTCCCTCATATTATACATTCTTTATCTGAATAACTAGATTGGGCCATGTGGCGCTTTCTGGTTGTGCCACGTGGCCCGGTCCCTTGCGCACCACGCACCCTGCTCTCTCTGTCGTCAGATTGCCTTCTCTCCCTTCAGATCATCGCCGTTCTTCCTGCCTCCTTTCCTAGTCCTTTGATATTTCTTCCATAATATCATGTCCGTCCGTGAGCGCCTTTCTCTCCTATTGACACGTGGCTTGACCGTCACCGCCGATCTTCTCTAATCCCCACTGCACGCTACCGCTTCATTATCGACCATCCGATCCACTCCCCTCTGCCATCTCCTTCGTCCGCTCACGCCTTCCTCTGAGCTCGACACGTGGTGCTCTTTGCTCCTTCAATCTGCTTTCCATCAATCCAATATAAGACGTCCTTTAGCGCCTTTCTCTCGACCATTCACCTACCTCCTGGCACCCCTCTTTCCCATGTTCATTCACCTCGCCAACCCAACACCCTTCCCATTTCCCCCGTATTCTCCGCCACTCTCTTCACTCGCTAACTATCCCATGTCGTAGACCATCACTCCATCTTCCTCGTGGGCCATCACTCGCCCCACGATGTCCTCCCCTCACTCTATAATCTCCATGCAATCCACACCCCCATCACCGGAGCTGTCATCTCCCACCTTTAAATACGTTGTCGCCGCAGCCCCCACACCTTGTCCACCTTTACGAGGGTCCCTGCCTAGCTCCTCTCCCCCTCCCCGTGACGGGGGAGGGCAGATTGAGGTCGCGACGACTGCCTCGACTCCGGTGAGACCCCTGGACAATGCATGTCAGGTTCGCGGTGTCTCGACACCGCCAAGCTGCTCATCATGGCTGGGGGAGTTCAACGATGACCCGAGTTCCGTTGAGGAGCTCAATCCCAAGCCCTACGACCGCCAAATCCCAGGCAAGCCTTCCTCCGATCTCCTTTTACTTTTCCTTAGGTGTTCTCTTAATTTATTAGGATTATACCCACGCTTTCGCCTTCCATTAAACATCTCCTGAGCTGCACCACTCATCCACCCTTCATGCGCGACCCTCCACACAATTTCCCCTTCCTCCATAACCTCATACCTCTCCGACCCCCTCCTCAGAGCTCATCATAGAAGACGACCGGCCTCCGCGTTCTCCGCCCCTCATGACCCTCCATCCCATTCCACCTCACACACACTTCACTTTGCTCGCTTTGTTATATCCTAACGTGCATGTACTTAGACCATCAATGGTCGGAGCCTTCGCTGGAGCATCCTTGGGAGCTCCATCTTCGGCTATGGTTCAACGTCAATACTCGCCAGATGGTCCCTTGGCTTGGCAGCTCTTCTACGATCATTCCAGCACCTCTAGGGATCACAATGGAGCAGCTCGCTAGATAGTAGAAGGAGGAGGAGCAAGGAAGGCCTCTCCAGAGTTCCATTCTCACCGCCGGCCCCGCGACAGAGGAGTCGGCTCCAGAGTCTACAGGAGTCATTAGATGCACCCCCCGGTGTCCATTTAACGGCTATCACTCGGCCACGTCTCCTCATCCGCAAGCTACAACTGTCGTTCGATCTCCTTGATCGGACGACCCACAGAGGTCCACGTCGTGCCTCCTTGCATGTATAGACACCATTCGATCGTTAAGATCAGATGGTTCATAACGACCCACGTGTCTGCTCCGAACCTCAGCACCAAATCTTTATGATTGGATCACCCGAGCCGAGCCGAAGCTACTCCAACCTCCACCGAGCCCGAACCGCACGCCAAGCCTAGTCGAACCTCCTCTGAGCTGACGCGTCAGCCAAACCTCGCCCCCTCACGTGCGCGGTCATGTAAGTGCGGGGTATTTTGCATGGATGCCCCTGCTGATTCTTCAAATTGCTTATAGGTCCACTAAGCACGTGCCTCCTATGTGTGCCTGGGTATTTTGCATTCAAACCCTTGCGGGTTTAATAATTACAAATATACCCCCGTACGTGTGGGTAAATTACAGGGAAGGCCTCACACTTATTTTTATTTGCATTTTAGTCCCTTCTAGGGACCTGTTTGCTAAGTTTTCCTTAGTTATTTCCTGTTTTCTTGCATTTATGCCCCTGATTTAATTTGTGAATATCTTGAGCATCATAGCTCCATTTGAGTCGATTTTGGTCTTGAAGCTAGTTTAAATCTCTTTCTAATGGCATGGTTTAATATTCGTTTTGACATTCCGACATTCTAATGTTAGATTTTTAAATTAAATGTCACTTATGTAATGACTTGCATGCCTAACCTTAATATATCAATATAATTGGTTCTTCATTTGATTCTGAAATTGATCTAAGTTTCTTGCTCGATTTACCTCTTAAAGTGTATTGTGATCGAGTCTCTAAACGAACAGACCTCCTATCTCAAGTCTGATCCAACAGAGGAGACGCTTGCGAGCACGTTGATGAGACATGTGCTCCTCGCAATCCCTATTGATGATCCAAGCGGCGAATCTACAGATCTCGTCATAGAGATCCGACACATTCTTCATGAGTGAGGTGCATCGAAGGAGACGTAGATCCACGAGCAAACAATCCGGCAGCATAACGACGATGCTGCAGCGATGGCGACTCTCTCTAGGGCTCCATGGTGGACGGCCACAATAAGAGAGAGAGGAAGAGAGACTTGGCATGTAGAGAGAGAGAGAAAGAGGGGGGAGAGAGCAATTATTTTGATATCTCTTGAAGAGCAATGGGTGCCTCTACTTATATAGTATTTTGTGATTCATGGATCTCAATCCATGGACAACACAAAATCAAAGGATGAGATTGATTTGTGTTTCTTTTAATGGCCATGATGTTGCTGTAAAAATACAATAATAATTATTTATTTTCAATTAATAAATATTATTAAATAAATATAATTAATTTCTCAAATTAATTGATTAATCTTGGAGATAATGAGAAGATTGACCTTATCCCCTAAAAGGGGGGCGGTCTATCTCCTCAATATTTCATGATATTTCTAAGATTTACAACAACACTTGTTGTAAATTATTTCACAAAAATAATTCATAATTATTTCGTGAATATTGCAATCATGCTATTGGAAAAATGTGAATCACATTAACATCCCAAAATAAAATGTAAATTATATATTCTATTAATTATCCAATGTGATTCCAATTTACATCAATAATTAATCGGCAAATATAAATTACAATAGACTTCTCTTATATATTATAAATAACATTTATAATATATTTATGATTAATATGGATAGTGCTAACCACATTATTCATATCCACGATAATTAAATCACATTAAATCATCTTAGATCTCTATTCTCGTGTGCCCAAATAATATGAATGACATTTACATTTTTCACATCTTTGATAATTAAATCACATTTAATTATCTTAACAACTCTCCTTATAATAAGAATCAAATTCATATTATTCATGATAATTAAATCACATTTAATTATCAATTTCCCAATGCTCGGATACATATATTAATAATGAAATTATCCTGAACTCTTTCAAGGATAATGCATTTTCTCTGCAGAGATTTGGTGATAAGGACATGGCAATTGTATGGTTCCACGTATAGTGACTTGGATATTGAGATCACATCTCAAATCTAGATCTTGCATACCTCTCATAGATGCTTTTTGAATTTTAATAGTTGAAAAAATACACCTTGATTTCTCCGGCATTATCGAGTCCCTACCCGCTGTCATGGCCAGTACCGGCGGGAGTGGCACGGACCGCAACCGGTGCGACCCGCTACCCCAACGCTCCCCGACTAGACACCATATCCACCCCAGGAAAAGATAATGCCAAATAGATCAATGTGTACTTGATATGATCATCAGTTCTTCAATCAAAATTTTACCATATAGTAATAATCAAAACAATTTTGATTATAAGGAAATTTTCGAGACAAATTCTCAATCCTATTCAAGCAAGTTGTTTGTTGATTGAGTTTCCAATTATGATCTAGATCAAATCTAATCAATTTATTGGCTGAGGCCAAGTCAATTATGAAAATAATCATCATTGAATATTTCTCAAATATTTTCCATAAATATTTCATGAAATTAACAATTAATTTCACTAATTGACAATCACATGGTTCTTGATTAGGAATGTAATTTCAGCAGTGACCCCTACTTACTAAAATTAACATATCTCAATCAATTCAAATCCAAATTAGACAAAACCAGTTTTCTAAGATTGCTAATTTGATATATGACAGAACCTAAGTGATATTTCACACATTTCTAGGTGGATCAAAACAGTAATTAACTCATTAATCATGTTAAGATTCGTAGTTCCCACAACAATGAATACATGTTCATTAAAATGACCATATCTCGAGCAAACAGAATCCAAATTACGTATTTCAAATGCTATGGTTTCCTTATTTAATGGGGAACAAAATACAAGTGATTCATTCGTGTTTAAATATTTTAAACAGGGCTAAATTTATTCATTAAACAGATGTACGAAAATGAAATGCGATAAAAACTTCCGCAACCTTAATGAACCCAAGTCGTCCTAGGTTTACGGATCGTATCCAAAACCTTCGACCTAAGGCTCTGATAGACTTATACCACTTGAAGGATATGGGATAATCCTCAAGCGCATCACGGAAGCGTGAGCGTCGTATCGAATACGACGAGGAACGACTAGTCGGACTACTTGTTCTATGCAGCATAAATTAAAAAAAAATCATGTGACGAAACCACATGATCCAAGAACACTTCTCGGATCATTTCATCTAAACCACAAACAAGTAATAGGATTACCTCTTGAAGTGTGGTTGCGATCGAGTCTCTAAATGAAGAGACCTCCTGTCTCAAGTCCGATCCGACAGAGGAGACGCTTGCGAGCGTGTTGATAAAACGCATGCTTCTCGCAATCTATGTTGATGATCCAAGCGGTGAATTTCCTGATATCGACACATGAGATCCACGTCTTCTTCACGAGCGAGGTGCACCGAAGGAGACGGAGATCCACGAGCAAACGATCGGACAACATAACGACGACGCTACGGCGATGGAGAACCTCTCTAGGGCATCCATGTTGGACGGTCACATGAGAGAAGAAGAGAGGGCATGTAGAGAGAGAAAGAGACTTATGTTCTCATTGTGTAAAGAAGAGAAAAGGGGTGCCTCTCCTTTAAAATATTTTGGGATCCATGGATCTCAATCCATGGGCAACATAAATCTAATGGCTCTCATTGATTTGTGTTTCTTTTAATGGCTAAGATTTGTATTGGGAAAAACCAACAACAATTAATTTAATTTGGATTAAATATATATTGATAAATCAACATAATTTAATCCTCAAATTAAATCACCAAATCTTGGAGATAATGGAGATGGAAATCTCACTTCCATATGGGAGAGGTGGACGACCACCCTTTCCATATTGGAATTGGCGGTCGTCCCTACTCCTAATTGGAGTAGGAGATTTTCAATGAAATCTTAGAAATCTCCAAGATTCCATGTATCTCCAATATTTACAACAACAATAGTTGTAAAATATTCTACAAAAATAATTCGTAATTATTTTGAGAAGATTGCAATCTTGCCATTGGAAATTTGTGAATCACATTCACAATCCAAAATAAAATGTAAATTACATTTTCAATTTAATGTCCAATGTGAATCCAATTCACATCAACATTTAATTAACAAATGTAAATTACAAATAGCTCTCTCTTATATATTATAAACCACATTTATAATATATGTGATTAATATGGATAGTGCTATCCACATTATTAAATATCCATGATAATTAAATCACATTTAATCATCTTGGATCTCTATTCTCATGTGCCCAAATAATATGAATCACATTCACATTATTTACATCTTTGATAATCAAATCACATTTAATTATCTAAGATAGCTCTCTTTATAATATGAATCGAATTTATATTAATCATGATAATTAAATCACATTAATTATCCATTTCTCAATGCTCGGATACTTATATCAACAATGAAATTATCCTGAAGTCTTTCAAGGATAACGCGCTTTCTCCGCGAATACTTGGAGATAAGGACAGTGCGATTGTATTGTTCCACATATAGTGATTTGGATATTGAGATCACATCTCAAATCCAGATCTTGGGCCTCTTATAAATGCTTGATTTAATCAAGACCGCAAATCTAATCTTCTCATTGCATATGAATCACATTCAGATCAATGTCCAACATTTGGACTAAGATTAGATTACTTATCTATTGAGAGGAGTCACTAAAATCCAGACCCGTTTCATCACTCCCTAGGAATGGAAGCGTCATGGTTATACAACTGTTTATGATCACATCACCCTTAGGCATTCCCAATACATGTACATCCTACATACTGGAAGACCCAGAAGAATCCTGAAGTATAAGATCAATTTTACACTGTCTACTTTAGGGATTTATCATTAGGTTTCTCATATGACTATTGGTAGTTGGTATCGATCATATACTTTCCAAAAGCATATATCATACCCAAGTGTTGATCATATACTTTCCAAAAGTATATATCAAACCTACAAATTCAGTCAAGCTTCCAAAGTGAGACGACCGTGCACGGAATTTGATTCTTCCCAATATCTCATGAGTGAGCCCATGTCTTCCGGTTTAGTAATGAACATGTATGATCCCTTTGAGAGATCATATTACTCATATGCCCTTATATGCACACCAGCGCATCGGTGTATAGACCGTGATTAGGTCATCAACCTATTGGTCTGCCAAACGTACATACTTAGACATATAGTAACACATCTGTCTCCAGTCAGAGGATGTGTGCCTATATCATGACAGCATACGACATAGGACTTTGGTTATCTCGATCTCGTTAAGTCAACTCTTTGACCTAACTAATCTGACACCTCTGAATCTCTATTCCCATGCAGAGGCCCTGCATCAAGAGGTCGGTCAGATATCAGCCTAAATGAGAAAGGATTGCCATCTCCTACTCAGGCTGGAGATCATCTCTCAATAATCATTTGACGGT
The DNA here is from genome assembly GCA_037367405.1 of Ottelia alismoides. NCBI lineage: Eukaryota > Viridiplantae > Streptophyta > Magnoliopsida > Alismatales > Hydrocharitaceae > Ottelia > Ottelia alismoides. The sequence goes on from JAZKJV010008705.1 coordinate 404,662, forward strand.
GCTTGATGAGTCCTCAATCTAACTCTTTAGATGTTCATCCAAGCACCAGCCTCTATGATTCAATATTTAAATCAACAGTTGTATGATAATCAAAATGGCCATGGTACATAACCCTAATTGTACTAAGGGACCTTTTATGAAAATTATCTATTCTTCATTTCATATCAGGGAATGATATTCGCAATAACATTTATTGCATAATGGCTCGTCGTGGGCTCGCATGTCCAACAGGAGGTTGATTATTTATAGACAATATGGAACACCCTTACTGATTGGCCATTAGCAAAGAATTAAAGCTATATACATTGGATTCAAGGCATGGGTGTGTATCATGGACTATTGGGGAACATTTCTTGTGAAGGAAGCGAGCACGATAGATGGATGGAATGTCCGGGAAAAATGGGATACAATGCGGTCTTTGACAGATTTGACGGGCTGCAGAGTGAGTTGTTTATAAAGAAAGTGAGCACCCTTATTTTACCGACCGTGAGGAAAGAAATCAAGTTATGTATAAAGGATACAAGGGTTGGGTGTGTATGATGATTGTTTAGGAGTAATTTCCGTGAAGGGATCGATGTTATTTGAGCGATGGATCGACCGGGAAAAATGGGAGAAAAAGTGGTCTTTGACAGATTTGACATGCTGCAGAGGCTGGAGGGGGAGTTGACCAGAGGTCAACAGAGGAAGCCCTACCATTGGTCCATGTAGGCTTATTACAAGACAAAAAAACAGAGTTATTATAGAATAATTACTTAAAAATAATAAATGATTTTACTAATTTTTTGATATAAAATAAAAAATGTTTATTATTTTATTTAGTATTTTATTACGATTTTTATTTATTTTTTGGTGTATTTTATTACAAGTTTATTTTTAATGGTTTATTTATAGGTATAATTACCTATATTTTGTACATTTTTATTTTTGTTTTGTATACTTTACTTTATTATGTTATTCTTTTATTTTATTTATTTATAACTTATTTTTGTAAGTATAAATATATATTTTTTATTTTTATGATGTTCTTTGTACACTTAAATAAATAGGTAAGTATATTCCATAGGTATAGTTGTAGGTATTTTGCCTAGTTTTATATACATGATTTTATTTTAATGTATTTTAATGAGTTTTATTTTAGTTTTTTATTTTTAGTAGAATCTATATAATATTTACAATATTAGAAAAATATAAAGGAATAAAGAATTAAAGAATATATTCTCTTTTTACTTATATACATAGGCATCTTGCCTATATAATTATATAGACTTATTTTTTATTTTCTTTTTTATTTTATGCTAATTTTAATATGTACATGTGTTATAAATAATATTTACAAAATTATAAAAATATGTAAAAATAATGAATAAGTTTTAATCGGTAGAATGTACAATAGGAGCCCAAAACCTAACTTCTACAAGGTAACTCTAAAAAATATAAAACCACCACCATTAAATAGCTCTTGAAAAGTTATATACAATTAGAGGCGATTTTGATATGTTTTGAGTTTTTATTTGAAATATATGAATATGTGAAGTTTGGTTTTTGGCTTTTTATTCTGGGTATAAAATGTACACAGTGTATTATTTTTGTGCAACTCAATTTCGTATTTTTATTTACATTATTATCTACAACTTTTATGTACAAAATTTCTTTATTTGATGAATAAATAATACAGAATAAAATAGGTGCTAAAAATGTATAATTAAAGAATGAATAAATGAGGTATTTATTGTATTTTTTGCCCTTATCTCCCCCTACTTTATTCTTTGTCGACCAACTCCATTCTGGACTTGGTCTCGGGGTTAGGGTCATAAAATATTTTCAATATTTTATTCTATAATTTTGGCATTAAAAACCTTATTTTGTGTACAATAAATACAATAAATAATGAATGTTATTATGTACAAATTAATGCTATTTACATGCATTAGCTAGGATTTTTAAGGCCAAAATGACATAATAAAGGTGATGAAATGGAGATTCATCACCCCCTATACTTGCCTTTGCTAGTCCCTAGCAAACACTTATGCAATAATTACAAAAAGAATGAAGAAGAAGAAGAAGAAAAGAAAAAGAAGGAATCAAAGAATAAAGAATAAATGGAATTGATCATGATTTTTAAACTCATATGTACAAAGTCAAAGTTTGGAGCTCATGTTAGACCTTGGTGTGAGAATGTGTGTGGAACCTGGTCGGGAAATAAATTTAAAGCACAATAGCCCTCGAGAGTCACAGAACTCGGTTCAAATCTCCTCAATAACCATGTCAGAACTAGCCTACATCATACGCAAACCCTTATGAATATGGAACTGACTTGTACAGTGTAAGTGATAGTGGCTCTCCCCAACTGAAATGACAAAGAGACTGACTTCTCTAAAATGATAACCCAATGATTCCCCAACCCAACACTCTATCCTCGAGGAGCGGGGTATTCCCTTCTAAGTTCAAGTGGCATCCAACTCAAGAGGAAGAGGTGAAGAAAAGAATGGACGGTAGCCAGTGTAGTTACCTATCCTGGGATGCATGACCAGTGTAGTCAAGTCATCCAGTTGCATGCTCACATGATATAACTTTGATACTCAAGCTTGCTTATTTTCTATACAACATATATACATACTCCGACATGCATTTTATTTTTATTTTCAAGCCTGTCCACTTTTTTGGAGTTTTTTTTTCAAACATACTATTCACAACAGCATTTACATAAGGAGTGTTTCCTCTTGAGCCAGAAGACCATCCCTCTTTTGAACCTTTGTTGCAACCCACACTCTCCTCTCTTTAGAATTCATTGAAACTGGACCAGGTTGGGGTGCACTTCCCTCCCTAGACGAGGACGAATGTTTCCACCCGTGTGCGTCTCAGACTGGAAAATCCAACCCCCTCACCACTCCGACTGAGTTGATCCAAGTGAAAGGTGCAAGGGTCCAAGTTAGGTCACGACCGACAAGAGTCATGCGTGTGTCTTGAAAAGTTCTAGTTTGTCACTTGAGGTGACTTGAACTCAGCCCTGAGTCTCAAAGAATTAACTCTGACTAGACCTGAAGTACCTTAAACCTAGTTCCCATAAGGTTCCAGTGCAGTTAGGTGCAGTAAGGTCCAACCAAGCTCCAATCTTCGATTTTATTGGACTAGTTCAATCATCAAGCTCAATTGAAAAGAATACGAATGCTATGCAAATGCTATGTACAAATCTGCAAAGAATGATGCAATTTTTCACAAATAATTTAAAAATCGAAGAATCTTTTTACAAAAAGAATTTTGAAAAAGAATTTTGACACCCAAAGTATAAATATTTACAGTTATTTACGCGGACGTGCTTCTTTATTTTATAAGAGTTAAGAATTTAAAGAATTTATAGGTTTTACACAGTAATTATTATAGGTACATATATACAATTGATAATGAGTTTTATTTTGATTAATATACATATTTGATACATTCATTCCTCAAATTTATTTGAAAATGATTTTCAAAACTATAGTACAAAATAGTTTTGGCAAATATTTACAAATATTTGAAAGCCATTTTGCAAAGATTTTCCAAACAATATATTGAAGAGCTGCGTACTATCCTTGTTAATTCGATCAAATTAATGTTCAAATTAATGGCTTGTCGTTCATTGTAGTCAGGTAAATACAGACCAATCAAAAACCTCTTTTAATTAAAGTTCAATTAATCACGAGCAGCAAATTTATTTTACTTGGACAAGCCCAAGGTCGAACTCAGGGAGGCAGTTGTCTCCTTAGGTAGATTTTATGTGAATTTAAGAGGTCGGATTTTCAGAATATATTTTTGGTATTTTTCAACAATTTTTATGCAAATTAGAAGAAAGACAATGCAATATCAGGCCAGTTTACAAGTTAAATCAGAAAAGTACTCAAACTAAGTCCAAAAATTATGAAACTTGGCCAGAATGTGAAACGCAATGAAATTAAGCTACATTAATTTTTTTGGATTTTTCTGATAATTTATGAATTTATTGTGAATTAAAAAAGAATGCAAGGTGATGTTTACAAAATTAATTTTAATAAATACCAAAACACCTTATTTCCAGATATAAAAATTATCCTTGATAGATCTAAGTATGATGAATCCGAAAAAATTGATAAACTTAAAATTCTATGTGAATTGGACCTATAAAAAATCAATCAAGGAAATCACAAATGAATTTATTCAGCCCTCGAGATGTGTGCAAATGAGTTGATTTTTGGGCACAATGTGAACTAAATTATCCTAAGTCTAATGTGAATTTTTGATGATTTTTGGAGAAATAGAGAATTTAATACAAATTAAAAGGCACAAATGGGCAAAATATGGACAATTTCACCAATTAAATGATAATAAATTCCACTGATGTCACAAAAATGAGACAATACAATTTTTAGACTTGAAAAATGATGCCAAATGAGTACCTAAATATGCGTGCAAAGACAGGAACCAAATTGCAAATACAGAAAATAAATTACTGAAATTTAAACATGCTGATAATGACTTAAGTGCAATTACCTATAATGCGGAGGACATGTATGCAAAATGTCCACAAAACACGTGCACCTCACGTGATACTCTTAGCATGGATTGAAATGTAGTTTTCAAAACTTCTAGGGGCCTCAGTACAAAATGCCCAGATCGTGCATAGGAGACACGTGAGGTCCCAGGCTCGGGAGACGTCGGAGGCTCGGATGGAGGCTCGAGGGCACTGCAGGCTCGGATGTGGCTCAGGCTAGCTTCGGGGCTCCGAGCCTAATGGTCGGGGATGAGGCTCGGAGGAGGCGACTTGGAGCGGTGGGGACCGTTGGATCAAGATGGATCCAATGGCAACTGGAGCTCGCTGGAGATGAAGACGTAGACTATCGAGGGCCGTTAAATCAAGATCGATCCAACGACATCTGGAGCTCGAGGAAGAGGCCATGTGGCATGATGTGGAGCGTGGGATCCTCCTGATCCAACGGTTGCGAGCTGATGGCAACGTGGACCGCTCAGAACCGTCCGATCAAGGGGATCAGACGGCTATTGGGCTTCGTGCTCAAACGGTCTGCCGCCTCCTGCGGCGGAGGTGGTTGTGCTCCGGCAAAGACCTCCTGGCTCTACCTTCTCCTTCTGTCATCGATGAAGGGTGCTGGAGACTCCTAAGCAGCTGGGGAGGGTTGTGGAGGCATCAGGTAGCCGCCGGAGATCTCAGGAGCGGCTGGGGGGGTCTGAGCACCAGTAGCGGCGAAGCTCGAGTTGAGCTCCGATGACGTTCCGGCCAATGAGCTAGAGTGTTCCTGCAGGGTTAGCTTGATAGCCGAGGCATGCAAAGTGTTCTAGAGATGAACGGGAGCACGATGGGAGGCTTGTGGTGCAGTGACGGTGGTCCGGTGATGCTACTCCGCCAAGGTGGCAGAGCTCTCGTCGGAGTGAAGTACGGTGAGTAGTCGGGGAAAATGGAGATGTGCGCGGGGATGCCAGCTCCGAGGCGGAGCTCGGAGGATGGTCAGATGAAGGTGAAGATGAGTGGAGGAGGCGAATAAAATTCGAGAAAAAGAAAGAAAATGAAGAAGAAGATTGGAGGGAAGATGGAGGTTTCTACCTAGGGAGTGGAGCTCGGATCTGAGCTCTTGATCGTCGCTCTAAGGCCGGTAGGGGTTCCTGAGCTTGTGCAGCTCATGGGATGGGCTGTGGCACGGCGGGGTTGGCCGTGGATCTCGCCAGAGAAATACACCGTCGTTGCTCGGTTTCAGACCTAATTACTGTCACTAATAGGTGGAGTCGAGCTCAAGGTTCCTCTCTGCAATGGTGGATAGGGTCAACGGTCGACGGAGAAGGAGTATTTATAGGTTGGAAGTGGCGGTGACAGGTGATGGAGGGCGAGGTTGGTGGAGGTCGTGGGACGACGTGGGTGCGGGTTATGGCAATCATGGAGGTCGGTGAGGATGAGGGTAGAGTGGGCTACAAGGTGGAGGTGTTAGAGGCCGGAGAAGGTGGCCAGAGTGGTTCCCAAAATAAGAAGGGGGTGGCTCGCGCGCAAGGTGGGCGACGTGGGTGCGGGCCTTGCGGGAGGTAGAAGACGACGTTTGGACCGTTGGATCGAGCAATCCAATGGTCAGGAGAAGGGTGCGAGAGGAGGGATGGTGTTAGATCTAGGGTGATGAGATCAAAGGCATATAGACCGCCACGTGGCGCCAGAAGAATGAGGCAGAAGTGGGCGGTCGTGATGTGATCTTAAGGCTTTGATCGAAGGGCCCAGATATCAAGCGAGATGAGTGGCCAGGATTGCGGGCTTCTGGCGAAGATCGAAGGGCGCAGGGGCGCACCACGTGGCGCAAGGAGAATACGACGCTGATTTGATCTGGGTTCGATCGAATGGCTGAGGAGAGCTGCAAAAATGGAAGGTCCAGATCGGGAGAGAGATGAAGAGATCAGACGGCGGGGAATGGAGGGCGTGTGGCACGCAATGGAGCGGGCCGCGTGGCGCAATCAGAGGGCGCCACGTGGCCTGCTCTGAATGGCTGAGAAAGAATATGGATTTAGAGAGAGAAGGAGGCCGAATTTGGAAAAACTCAAAACATGAAAGTTGTATATCTCAATGAGATCTACAAGTTTAATGATGACCAAAAAACGGAGATGAGTCAATTGTGATACAAAAATACAAGGGTACAAATATACATACATATAGTGCACGAAGGGGCCCAAAAACCCAAGTTTTGCATACGAGCTTCGATTCAAATGAAATTGGTCTCATTTTGAAGGTCTCTGAATGTTTATTAATATGAAAGTGAGTAGACCTAGATTGGAGGTTGTATGACGTAGATATTTGCATTCTAAGGTATGGGGTCTCCAACTGGGTTTGGGATTTTTATTGGGTATTTTTATAAGCTAGGAATTTTTGTCCTTTCCCTTATATTATTAGCTAGTAATATACACAGTATATGGTCAGTTTTATTGTCTTTGGAGGTGGTATAAAATACAGATAAATAGGTGAATATTTTACAAGTGAATTAGGCTTCTTATTAATGCAAATATGGACGCTAAAATGCATGTATTATGGATGCATGTATGAATGCTAATTATGCAAGATAAAGGGAAATGTGCTGCTAAATACTCGGGAACAAGACTCTATTTTCAACTTTAAGAGTGATGAATCACAGATTCATCAACCCCCTATACTTAAACCTTGCTCGTCCCTGAGCAACTAAAATGAAATGCAAGAGTGAAATGGGATTGGGTTCCATACCAAGGTCATGAACAAAAGTTGAAAATGGAGCTTGACTTGACCTTTGGATTAATTGTGTAGCGGAACCTCATTGGGATATGAACTTAAGACCTAACAGACTTCAAGTTCCACAAGTTTTCTATTCAAGACTCCTCAATAGTCAGGTTAGAACAAATCTTCAAACGCAAATTTCTGATGACTATGATTCTTACTTGTACTGTGTAAGTGAAATGTAACTCTCCACATCAGAAATGGCTCAGAACCAGCCTCCTCTAACAAGGTAACTCTAATTACCTGGTCCAGTAACTCTTTCCTCGAGGAGCGGGGTATTCCCTTCTAAGTTCAAGTACGACCAGCTCAAGAGGAGGGGGTAGAGAAAAGAATGGACGATGGCCAGTGTAGCTACCAATCCCGGGATGCCTGACCAATGTAGCCAAGTCATCCAGCTGCATACTTCTTTGCTAATATATATACTCTGACAGATATTTTATTTTTACTTGGACCTGTCTGATTTTTTTAGAGTTTTTGCATTTTTTCGAAAATATACAGGGTGCAGCATGTACATCAAGAGTTTTTCCTCTTGAGCCAGTAGACTATCCCTCTTTTGAAGCATTATTGCAACCCACGGTATCCCGTCCTTAGATATCAACATCACCAGACTAGGTTGAGATGCACCATCCTCCCTAGAGGAGGACGGATGTTTCCACCCTTGTGCTACTCCAAGCTAAAGGATTCTACCTCCTCACCACCTCATCAATGAAGAGCTACGTACATGGTGCTTGTCCAAGTTAGATCATTATCTAAAAGAATCATGTGTGTGCACGAGATATTCTACTTAGACTGATTAAGATGACATGTGAACATAGACTTACGGACTCAAAGAATTAAGTCACTTGACCTGAGAAATCTTAACTCCAATTCTTGTAAGGTTCCTCTGAAATTAGGTGGATTAAGGTCAAATCAAGTCCTTCCTCAACATCTACTCATAACTTGGTTCAGAACCCACTAGCTTTTCACCTTGCATATGCAAGATATGCAGATGAGATGCAGGATGACATGCTATGTAGGTGAAATGCAAGACTCTTTTTTTCTTTTTTTTATCTTTCTTTTTTTGCAAGGATGATATGGAAGAGTAAATACGAAGCCTATTTTTTTGTTTTTTTTGTTTTAATTGTTTTTTTTCAAAAATTTGGTATACCTCCTATGTAACAACAATTTACAAGAGGTTTATAAGTATTATACAAATTATACAAGTGTTATACAAGTATACATGTATTTTAATTTTTAGTTTTTTTTTCAAATTTTACAAAATTTTTAGAAGTATTATACATCAATGTTTTTTCAATTTTTACCCACCCGTAATTATTGCATAATATATGCAAAAAATACGCGAAAATATGCGAAAGTACGAGCTATGGGTAAAGTATATATGTAATATATACACGCCCCCCTATACTTAGCGTGTGCTATGTCCTCAGAGCACGACAAGCGAGGAAAAAAGCATAGCTCGTGCTAAGCGTAGGAGAGCTAAAATAGCAAAAATGTATAGAAGTCGTCCTGCCCCCCTATACTTAGGCTCTGGCAGCCTAAGTTTAGAAAAGGATCAAAAAATGGGGCGGGTGAGGTTAAGAGGGGAAATGGAGGAGTATATACACGGCGGGCATCGGTTCCCCTATACTTAGGCTCTGGTCAACCTAAGTATAGAACAGGAGTTAGTATGAGAACCGATGAGGTCTAGAGAATATACAACGAATGGTGAAGAGACTCGGGTCACTCTCCCCCCTATACTTAGGATATGGTCATCCTAAGTATAGCCATAAAATGAAATGATATGGAGCCAGGGCGAGTGATTCGAATCACTGGGGAAATATATACAAGAAGGAGTGAGAATATACAAGGATCAAGAAGGTTTGTGACGAACCTTCTTGCGGGAGTGAGGAGGTAAGAAATATACAAGTGTGTCGCTGTCAGAATCATCCTCAGATGAATAGTAGTGAGGTGAAGGGATCGTCCAACGCGGGTCAACACATGGCTGCTTGCTTAGATACGGCTTAAGAACAGTCGAACTGAGCTCACTCATATAAATTACCTTGTCTGGACCTAATGAGGACTCCTCAGAAAATTTCTTCTCCGGAATGTTGAAGGATATTTTCTTGGTCGGTTTTCTAGAACCTGAATCATTGAGAGGGATCATCAAAATAGTCAAGGCAATCAACAAAGGTTGTGTCCGACTCAATGAGAGCTTCTGGTCATGAGTCCTCCTTAGAAGCTGTCATGGTGGTGGTGCAAGCAGTTGATGAAGTGGAGGTGTGGGGAGTCTCAGAACCAACAGTCGTCTGGATAGTTGGCCTCTCAGGTGTAGCAGAGAGGTGGAACTCGTCTACCTCTCGATGGTCATGACTGTCAGCAGATGTGCAGGTCACCATAGAGTAAAGTGTATCAAAGAGTGGGTGAGGTCGAAGCGCTCCCAATGCTGAAAAATCGATCTCCCAAGTCTTGCAATCTATAGTCGCCTTAGCCAAGGCTAAGAACGGCTTTCCAAGAATAATCGAAGATTGGGTAAACTCTCCTCGGTGCTCGATGTCAATGACCGTGAAGTCCACATGGAGTAGAGCAGCTTGGAAAGTAACGACGATTGAAATGTTTCCTCTCGCCCGTTTGATAGATCGAACAACCAGCTAAACGAACGATCTCTCTTGACTTTCTGATTGGCCTCAGTTTGAGCTTGTCAAATACAGAGGTCGGGAGGATATTTATCAGTGAGTCATCATCGATTTTCGCATGGGTAAAGATGTGTCTTTGATTTCATACTCAATTCGGGGCAACCGCTTCACTCCGCGGCTCTTGGTCTTTCTCCCCATCACCAAGGAGGTGTCCATAGACATAATGTGTCTTTCAGTCCTTGTCCTCTTATTTCCCGACCTCTTGGGCATCATTTTACTCTTTACAAATCTCTTGAGCTCGGGGAAGTGATCTATGGCCTTTATTAAGGGAAGTTTGAAAATCAATTCTTCATCGAGTGCTTCCCTTAGGGCAGGATCCAAAATTTTCAAGTCTTTTTCATTTTCTATTTTTATGGATTTTTCTGATTTTTTGATGTTCTTGGTCTTTTTGGGATTTGCATTTTTTGGTACTTTTGGTGGATGAATGCTCAGACTCTGGATTGGAAGGCAAGGGGTTAGTAGAAGAGGGAGATAGAATGGACTTCAGCTGTACACGATGTGTGGGTTCCCTAATGTTCCCTCTTTTTTCAACCTCAAAACTACTCATGTCTTTTTCCACTTTCATTCTCAAGCTGGCAGAAATTGAATGCAATATATCTATGACATCTTTCAACTTGTTACCGAATGTTTCATTTTTCGCGATCAGTCGAGAAACATCATCCTCCAAAAAATTCTCATGACAAATCATGGGAGAGTTCTGCTCAATTGGAGGATACTGTTGAGATATTGGGGTCTCATACTCAACATACCTAGACTATGGCATGTAATGTTGGGTCGAGTATGGACCATCCAAATGGCACATATTGGTCGGAGCCTCATATGATGGAGTCAATGAAACGAGGACTGATAAGTCTAGCTCATGAGTCCAATCTTGTGAATGTATAGGCTCTTCGACTGTGTGATATAAAGGCTGGCTAATGGAAACATGATCACTAAGGTCAATCAATTCTGGGAAATCATGATGTGCAGGCCTCTCCATTTGGGTTGTTCGATCGACCATTTGATAAATCCTCGTATCTACCCTTTTAATGTTATCGAACACGGATCGATGAATCGTCGAATGAAATTAATGTGCGGTTTTATGTCTGTTTAACCTGGACAAGCCCCAGGGTCGACTCAAGGAGGCAAAGGAACAACTCGGGATCAAGTTAGAGGGATTAGATTGCGGTTTTCCAAGTGGGCTTTTTTTAAATTTTTTTATGCAATATAAATATCAAATGCAAAGTATGAATTGGATTAAGTTAACAAGAAAATAAGCGACTTAGCCAAATTTAATTTTAATGTGAAATTAGTTCTAATAAGCCAAGTGATATTTTTCCTAAAAACCTAATCCAACAACGAATGCAAAACTTATTTTTTTATAATTTTTGGGTTTAAAATGGACAAATGAAAAATGCAAACTTTTTTGGGGGGTTTCTAGAATTTTTCATGCAAATGATATGCAAAAATTATGAAAAATTTACTGAAATTTAAACATGCTGTCAGGGACTTAAATGCAGTTACCTATAATGCGGGGGACATGTATGCAAAATGCCCACAAAACACGTGCGCCTCACGTGATACTCCTAGCAGGGACTGAAATGTAATTTTCAAAACTTCCAGGGGCCTCAGTGCAAAATGCCTAGATCGTACGTGGGAGACACGTGAGGTCCCAGGCTCGGGAGATATCGGAGGCTCAGATGGAGGCTTGGGGCGTTGCAGGCTCGGATGTGGCTCGGGCTAGCTTCGGGGCTCCGAGCCTAGTGGTCGTGGATGAGGCTCGGAGGAGGCGACGTAGCGCGGTGGGGACCGTTGGATCAAGATGGATCCAACGGCATCTAGATCTCGCTGGAGATGAAGACGTGGACGATCGAGGGTCGTTAGATCAAGATCGATCCAACGGTATCTGGAGCTCGAGGAAGAGGCGACGTTGCATGATGTGAAGTGTGGGATCCTCCTAATCCAACGGCTGCAGGCTGATGGCGACGTGGACCGCTCAGAACTGTCCGATCAAGGGGATCAGACAGCTACTGGGCTTCGTGCTCAAACGGTCCGCCGCCTCCTGCGGCGGAGGTGGCTGTGCTCTGAAGAAAATCTCTTGGCTCCGCCTCCTTCTCCTATCGTCGATGAAGGGTGCTGGAGACTCCTAAGCAGCTGGGGAGGGTCGTGGAGGCATCAGGTAGCCGTCAGAGATCTCAGGAGCGGCTGGGGGGTCTGAGCACCAGTAGTGATGAAGCTTGAGCTAAGTTCCGATGACGTTCCTGCCAATGAGCTAGAGTGTTCCTGCAGGGTTAGCTTGATAGCCGATGCGTGCAAAGTGTTCGAGAGATAAACGGGAGGTCGATGGGAGGCATGTGGTGCAGTGACGGTGGTCCGGTGATGCTGCTCCGCCAAGGTGACGGAGCTCTCGTCGGAGTGAAGTGCGGTGCGTAGTCGAGGCAAATGGAGATGTGCGCGAGGATGCCAGCTCTGAGGCGGAGCTCGGAGGATGGTCAGGCGAAGGTGAAGATGAGCGGAGGAGGCGAATAAAATTCAAGAAAAGGAAAGAAAATGAATAAGAAGATCGGAGGGAAGATGGAGGTTTCTACATGGGGAATGGAGCTCGGATATGAGCTCTTGGTCTTCGCTCTAAGGCCGGTAGGGGTTCCTGAGCTCATGCAGCTTACGGGATGGGTTGCGGCACGGCGGGGTTGGCCGTGGATCTCGCCGGAGAAATACACCGTCGTCACTCGGTTTCAAGCCTAATTACTGTCACTAATAGGTAGAGACGAGCTCAAGGTTCCTCTCTGCAATGGCGGATGGGGTCGACGGTTGACGAAGAGGGAATATTTATAGGTTGGAAGTGGCGGTGACAGGTGATGGAGGGCGAGGTTGGTAGAGGTCGTGGGACAACGTGGGTGCGGGTTATGGCGATCATGGAGGTCGGCGAGGATGAGGGTAGAGTGGGCTACAAGATGGAGGTGTTAGAGGCCGGAGAAGGTGGCCGGAGTGGTTCCCAAAATAGGAAGGGGGCAGCTCACGTGCAAGGTGGGCGACATGGGTGTGGGCCTTGCGGGAGGTAGAAGACGACGTCTGGACCGTTGGATCGAGCGATCCAACGGTCAGGAGAAGGGCGCAAGAGGAGGGCTGTGATTAGATCTCGGGTGATGAGATCAAAGGCGTATAGACCGCCACGTGGCGCCAGAAGAATAAGGCGGAAGTGGGCGGTCGTGATGTGATCTTAAGGCTTTGATCGAAGGGCCCAGATATCAAGCGAGATGAGTGATGAATCTCGTATTCATCACTCTAAATCTCATTTATTAAGCTCAAATCCCCAAAAATCAACAGCATTCTGGCATCTATTTTGCATAATTAGCATTCATGCATGTTTCCATAAGAATTGCATTTTAGCACAAAAATCTGCATAAAATAAGAAGCCAAAAATCCAAGCCAAAATGACCTGTAAATAAGCCTAACTTCCCGGATTTTTAACACATTCATGCTAACTCTGAATGACTAAAAAATCACTTCCACTGTGTACATATCACTAACAAGAATAAAGGAAAAATACAAAAAAAATAACTAACCCAAATAAGTGGACCAAAAACCCAAACCCTAATTTCAGGATTTTCGGACTAAAAGCCACATATCTCCCACATCCAGTGTCCGATTGAATTCTACTCACTTTTTAACTAATGAGCATTCAATTACCTTCAAAACAAGACCAAGTTCAAGTGAATCGGAGCTCATATGCGAAAGTTGGGTTTTGGGCCTCTTTTGTACATTGTGTATTTTCGCGGTTTTTGACCTTGTATTTTATGTATATATTTTCTTAATCAATAAAAATCCAAAAAAATTAGAATTAAGTGTCTTTTATTTATCTTTGATTTTTCCGGATTTTTATCTTGTTTAAAAATGACATAAAAATTATAAAACCCAAAAATCAAGGTATTCTATGTACATAGAATACCCCAAAAATTCACTTTATGCAAATGATCGATTTTGGTTTTGATGTCTTCATGAAAGTTGTAGATCTCATCGAGACGAGCAATTTTCGTGAAGAAACTTTTTCGATCCGAGGTCGTTTACTATTTATTTTCGATTTTACAAAATAATTATTTGTCGAATTTTGTGGTGCTGACACGTGGCCGCACCTGGTGCCGCCACGTGTCAGCCATTTTTGACCTTATTATTTCCATTTTTGTTAAAAAAATTTTTTAAAAAAAAATAAAAATAAAAAGGACGCACGTGCGTCGCACGTGCCTCCAGGGCACGTGCTCTGCACGTGCGCCCGCGTCCCCTCCCTTTTGGCGCCACGTGTCGCATGCAGGGCCGCCCGATCTCGGCCGATCGGACGGCCCCTGCTTGTCTTCTTCCTCCGGCTTCCCCTTTCCCAAATCAGAGACCCGCCGCCCGCGAATCTCGCCAACTCCGCCCCGCGTATCTCGCCATCGCCGATCCTCGTATCACCGACCCCGATCTCCCTCAATCCCGCCGATCCCCTTCCATCTCCGTCCAAACCCCCCCTGCTATTTAAACCCATCACCGCCCTCCTTCATTCGCCATCCGCCGATCACCCCTTGGCCTTCCTCCCGGCGGTGACAGCGCTGGTGGGTCGCCATTGCGGCGAGATCCAAGGCGGCGACGCCTTGCCGTGCACCGCCCTCGCGCGAGCTGCCATCGCTCCGGTCCTCCGTCGAGCCCAGTTATCTTCTTCGACCTTCACCGCCAACTTCACCGCCGGTCAAACGCCCTTCTTCTCCGACAACCGCTCGCGCCATCGACTCCATCTCCAACGCCAAAGCTTCATCGCCTACGACACACGGCGACGCCTCCGCCAACCTCCTCGGCCGTGAAGACCTAGCTACGCCGCCACCTCGACGCATCAGGCCACCTCCGCTTCGCCCACGCCGGTCACCTCCTTCGCCGCATAGCAGAGCAGCCATCCCCCGAAGCACAACGACGCTTCACCGACGATATCTCCGCCTTGACTCCTCCTCCGTCAACTCGTTCTACACCGCCATCGCCTGCGACGCCGATCTCCACCGCCTCCATCTTCTTCATCTACAACATCTCCACCTCCACCGCGACAGCACGTCAGATGGCGCCGTTGCCGGGGAGGCAAACGGCTTAGATTTTTGTCTAAAAAAATTTTTGTTCGGTTTTTCCGCATTCGGGTAGTCTGACCCCCGAATTTTTCATTGTAAATTCCATTTTTTTTTCTCTGCAATTTATTTTCAGCATTTATTTTTCATATTATTTTTTGAGTCACTCTCTTACATTTTCTCTCTTATTTTTTTGCGAGGTACCGTGTACATGGAGCGGTTTTCAATAACCGACGCAACTTCACCAAAAACCGCAAATAATTTAAGATGGAGTCGAGTCGTGAGAGAGAGTAGAGTCTAGGATTTTAATTTCTGCACTTTTAATTTCTGCAATTTTACAGCGGTGTCCGTTTGGACTCTCGCGTGTGTAAAAGACCTCTAAACTTTATTCTGTGGTGTGTCGTGGCCTGTTTCACTCTCCGGCGAGGGTGGGGCCCGACTTGAGTGGCGATTAGGATAGACCTGCACATACGGCTCTCAGAGCAATTTAATTTTTGATTGTGCTCGTAGGATCTTAAGCCACACTTCACTTTAATCGAGACGCACATAGATCGTTCAATTTAGCCAAAAATTTAAATCAATTCTTCCCGCTAATAGAACTTTCTGCTTAGGTGCGGTTTTCCATCGGCTTGCATTTCATTTAGAATAATTTTTACATTCTGTCTAGCATCCCACATGGAGATTGCGAGGATTCACTGTAAGTCTTCTAACTGAGCATTCATCATAGTTTTCCGCGTGCATCGGCTTTTCTCGAATTCCTCTCTCTTGTTTTATAACATAACTTTAAAGGAAATTGGGACTGGACGGTAGACGTGTATTTGTGCTCATCTAATTTTTCAGTGATCACCTCATTAAA
Organism: Ottelia alismoides; assembly: GCA_037367405.1. NCBI lineage: Eukaryota > Viridiplantae > Streptophyta > Magnoliopsida > Alismatales > Hydrocharitaceae > Ottelia > Ottelia alismoides. The sequence goes on from JAZKJV010008705.1 coordinate 420,499, forward strand.
ATCGGGACTGCTAAATATATCTGATCTCAAAGAACCCATAAAATCAAGAATTTTTGCGGGAGAGTAACCCCGACCTTGGATGATTTTATTTTTTCTGAGTGAGCGAGAGACGACACTTAAGGATAGAGCCCAAATCCAAAATCTCAGCTCGCTAAATTTTTGCCAAGATTGAATTATCACCAACTAAAATCGAAAAGATAATAGCCGAAATCTTACGTCTTCATTATGTGAGTTGGTGAACCCAGGGTTTGATTTGTGTTTGTATTGGTGTGCGTGAACCGATATCAAAGATCAATAGCCGCACAGTTGATAAAATTTTCTGTCCCATACAATCATCTCTCTCATCTCTTGATTTTAATCTCATCATGGAAATTTTTCCAAATTTCAGATCCAACCCATCATTTCTCTCAGCTCCTTCAAAAATGACCGAACACCACTATGAAAACAAATCTATGTCGGTTTGGCCCAAATCCACTACTTCCTCTTCGTTTAATCCTCCAACATTTGCGGGAAGCTTTCAACCGTAGATGACTTCGACCTCATTAAATCCTTTCTCAAATCATCCAACCACACCATCTTGGACTGAACCGTCTTATTCTCACTCTCTCGCCAATGAAACATTTCAAGATCAAAATCTCTTTAACTCCCAAGACTGGCAGAGAACCCAAACCCAGATGGAAAGACATGCGCTTAATGATCATCATCGTTGGATTGACCATGACAGATCCCTTGTCAGACATGATACTCATACAGAGGACTGGACTGAACTCCTAGACACATATAGACCTTGTATGCTGACTCCACAATATCAAGATCTGTCCAATCATGATCGAAGGACTGAACTATACTCTGATCGAATACACATGCCTGTACCAAATGAGCAGCCTCCTTCCATAAATTTTGAGGAGAAATTTTCAAGAAATGATCATATAATGGGAATCCCAAGAAATTCTCCTCTCCGCATGTACAGAAAAATGGAAGACGAAATTATTGAACAAAATCCGAGTGCTCCTGTGGTTGATCATGAACAAAATTGTGAGGATAATGTTTCAAGGATAAAAACAAGATTTGAATTGATGGAGGACAAATTTCAAAAATTTGCCGACCGAGTAATCTCATTCTATGGTGGATCGGGTGTAAAACTAAATGAGGAAATGATTGAATCCCATGATGAAAATGTTGAGGATATTCAAAGACCTAGGGATGGCTCTAATCTCAAAACTTCTGCTCATTACGGCCCTAGGAATGACTATGCCTCTGACCCAAATTCTGAATGTCCAGGCCCCTTCTCATCTAAGGAAGACACCACATCGCCACACCACACAGAAAATACAAAAAAATTTGAAACTCCAGAAAATCTCATAAAAATTGAATCTGAAGAAGATCTGAGGAATTTGGATCCTGCTTTACGGGAAGCACTGGAAAAATACTTGATTTTTGAACTTCCCATTATAAAGGCCATTGAACACTTCCCAGACCTTAAGAAATTTCTAATGGACAGGTTAATCGTCAAAAAGTCAGGAAGGATTAGAACAAAAACTGAAAGACACATCTTGTCAATGGCCTCCTCCTTGGTGTTGAGGAGAAAAACCAAGAGCCGCATAGTGAAGCGGTTGCCCAGATTTGACTGTGAAATCAAAGACACAATTTTCACACATGCTCGTATTGATGACGATTCACCGATCAATATCCTCCCGACCTCTGTATTTCAGGACCTCAAACTCGGGCCAATTCGGAAGATACGAGAGATTGTTCAATTGGCAGACCGATCGATAAAAAGGCCGAGAGGAACCATTTCTGTCATCATGAAATTCCAAGGTGCTCCGCTCAAGGTAGAATTCACGATCATTGACATTGAGCATCAAGGAGAATTCACCCAGTCTCCAATCATTCTCGGAAAACCATTCTTGGCATTGGCCAAGGCGAGTATTGATTGTGAGACTCGGGAGATAAATTTTACGGCATTGGAATCATTACGATCTGATACAGTCTTTGAGGAACCACGATTTTCTGAGGTAACCCACGAAGTCCCCAACAACCGCAACCATGAAATGGTAGAAGAGCCCTACCCCACTGCTACACCTGAGATTGCATTTGTTAATGAGACTATTGGTTTAGAGACTCTCCCCGATATCTCAATTCCCACAGCTTTCTACTACGATCCTGAGACATTTGCATGGTCGCACCCTGGAGCAACATACTCTGATTATCTTGACCAAATCCTCCCAAATCAAGAGTGCACCAACATTCAGGAAACAAAGAACGAACACGTAGCCCGAATACTGACCAAGGAGAAGAATTTTAATGGCTATTCATCTGGGTACTCAAGTGAACCGACATCTTCACGAAACAAGAAAAAGAAAGTCACCTTTGATCTTTCGAAAGAGGAATCGGTTGATGATCCCTCATCAGGTCCGGAAAAGGTAGTCTACATGAGTGAAGTATGTTCGGCATCTCTAAAGCCATATCTTCGAAAGGATCCAAAATTTGATTCTCGTTGGACAACTCCCGTTCCTAATTATTACTCATCCAAAGCTGATGCTCCTACCTTTCACAAGTACACTGGAATTATTTCTTAGGAACTGACTGAGACTGGAGCATCTGGATATTCATCGGAGAACAAACTGATTGATCTTAAAAAGGAACGAATTTTGAGGAAACAATTGGAGAAACAAAAAGACATGAATATCTGGAGTATGTCCACTTTCAAATACTATTCTTCTGAGGATAACTCTGATGATGTTTACTTTTCATCTGACTCAAATATTCCATCTACTATCCATCATGATATTTCTGAGGATGACACTGATAATAGTTGGGAATCATATGCCACATCTCCGACTCATCATTACGATCTCCCACCGCAGGCTCACAAGAAGATTAGCCGTAAACCGCCTTAATCATCGGCTACCCACCCCCCCTCCCGACCACATCGGTCTCCTTGTACAGCTTCTTCCTCTACTTAGGCCAAGGCCTAAGTATAGGGGAGACCGATGCCATCTATATATACCATCACACTCCATCTCCAGATCGACTCGTTTCCACCCTTCTTCTATACTCAGGCTGACCAGAGCCTAAGTATAGGGGGAACCAACGTCCACCTGTATATACTCTCCTCATTCACATATCCTGACCGCTTCATTTTTTCTTTTCTTTTCCGCTCTTCTTCTATACTTAGATTATTCACAGTCTAAGTATAGGGGGGTGATTTTTGTAAATCTTTTTCTTTTTCTTTTTCACTCTCTTACGCTTAGCCCGAGCTATGTCTTCTTTACGCTTCTTGTGCTCTGAGGACACAGCACTCGCTAAGTATAGGGGGGCCTGTATATATACTATGTATATATTTTAGCCATACCTCGTACTTTCGCGTAAGTCTATATGTATTTACGGGGTGGGTTTTTCTTAAAAACAAAAAAAAATGTGTTTTTCCACTAACACTGACTTTGCCCAAATTTTTTTTGAAAAAAATGGCTTCTTATTCATTCATTCATTCAAAAAAAAAAGAGAGAGAGAGAAAAGAAAAAAAATTGTGTCTGCATTTCACACACTCGCATTTCATCAAGCATCGCATTTGCATATGTGAAAAGTCTTTGGGTTCTGAACCAAGTTATGAGCCGAAACTGAGAGTGGTCTGGACTTAACCTTAATCCACCTAATTTTCAGAGGAACTTCACCGAGAAATAAGATTTTAGAGTCTTCAGGTCTTTGACTTAATTCTTTGAGTTCCACATGACAATGTACAGCGTTTGACTCTTAGTGTCTAACCTGGTCTCTTCATTCTGGGTACAACTCTGGAATAAGGAATTAATTTGTACTCTCGCACTATGCACTTAGCTCAACTCAGACGGGATGTTGGAAGACTGTGTGAGTTTCTTTTCTGGTAGCGTGGAAATCTAAAGACTGGAGTACGGGTTGAAATAAATCTTCGGAAAAGGGATGGACGGCTGGGCACAATTTTTTCTAAGACCCCAAAAAATGTACGGAAACAAAAGATTCTATATCCGTAGGGGCACAACAAGATCCAAGCAGAACCACCAAAAATTCCAAATACAAAGAAGCAACTACCAAATAAAATTTGACCAAAAAAAAGGGTCCAAGCTTCCAGAAACCTGCAGATCTTGGTGGAGACTCGGCTACACTGGCCATCTTCACAAGGAGAGGTGACTACACTGGCCACCCTTCAGTTCTTTTCTCATTCTTCTATCTTCTCCCCCCAATTCGATTGTGAACACAGCGCGACAGACCTTAGAAGGAAATACCTGACTCCCCGAGGACGAGTTATTGGAGAGGAGGCTTGCGTGGTAGTCCGGCATTCTGGGTGGGAAGAGCTAAAATATTTCACACACAAGAGTCGGTTATTCAATGTTCAAAGAGTATACTTTGGGAAGATGATTGATCTAAGATGACTTCTGAGCCGAAACTGTAGCAATGATGTGTAGAACTTGAGGGCTGTTGATTTTAAAATTCTAAGTCTCACAGAAGTTCCGACACACAAATAAATCCAAAGGTTGAGTTTAGGTTCACTTTCACCTTCAGCTCATGGTCTTGGTATGGAACCCAATCTCATTTCACCTCATGGCATTTCTTTTTGATGCTCAGGGACGAGCATGGTTTAAGTATAGGGGGATGATGAATCTCGTATTCATCACTCTAAATCTCATTTATTAAGCTCAAATCCCCAAAAATCAACAGCATTCTGGCATCTATTTTGCATAATTAGCATTCATGCATGTTTCCATAAGAATTGCATTTTAGCACAAAAATCTGCATAAAATAAGAAGCCAAAAATCCAAGCCAAAATGACCTGTAAATAAGCCTAACTTCCCGGATTTTTAACACATTCATGCTAACTCTGAATGACTAAAAAATCACTTCCATTGTGTACATATCACTAACAAGAATAAAGGAAAAATACAAAAAAAATAACTAACCCAAATAAGTGGACCAAAAACCCAAACCCTAATTTCAGGATTTTCGGACTAAAAGCCACATATCTCCCACATCCAGTGTCCGATTGAATTCTACTCACTTTTGAACTAATGAGCATTCAATTACCTTCAAAACAAGACCAAGTTCAAGTGAATCGGAGCTCATGCGAAAGTTGGGTTTTGGGCCTCTTTTGTACATTGTGTATTTTCGCGGTTTTTGACCTTGTATTTTATGTATATATTTTCTTAATCAATAAAAATCCAAAAAAATTAGAATTAAGTGTCTTTTATTTATCTTTGATTTTTCCATATTTTTCCGGATTTTTATCTTGTTTAAAAATGACATAAAAATTATAAAACCCAAAAATCAAGGTATTCTATGTACATAGAATACCCCAAAAATTCACTTTGTGCAAATGATCGATTTTGGTTTTGATGTCTTCATGAAAGTTGTAGATCTCATCGAGACGAGCAATTTTCGTGAAGAAACTTTTTCGATCCGAGGTCGTTTACTATTTATTTTCGATTTTACAAAATAATTATTTGTCGAATTTTGTGGTGCTGACACGTGGCCGCACCTGGTGCCGCCACGTGTCAGCCATTTTTGACCTTATTATTTCCATTTTTGTTAAAAAAAAATTTAAAAAAAATAAAAATAAAAAGGACGCACGTGCGTCGCACGTGCCTCCAGGGCACGTGCTCTGCACGTGCGCCCGCGTCCCCTCCCTTTTGGCGCCACGTGTCGCATGCAGGGCCGCCCGATCTCGGCCGATCGGACGGCCCCTGCTCGTCTTCTTCCTCCGGCTTCCCCTTTCCCAAATCAGAGACCCGCCGCCCGCGAATCTCGCCAACTCCGCCCCGCGTATCTCGCCATCGCCGATCCTCGTATCACCGACCCCGATCTCCCTCAATCCCGCCGATCCCCTTCCATCTCCGTCCAAACCCCCCCTGCTATTTAAACCCATCGCCGCCCTCCTTCATTCGCCATCCGCCGATCACCCCTTGGCCTTCCTCCCGGCGGTGACAGCGCTGGTGGGTCGCCATTGCGGCGAGATCCAAGGCGGCGACGCCTTGCCGTGCACCGCCCTCGCGCGAGCTGCCATCGCTCCGGTCCTCCGTCGAGCCCAGTTATCTTCTTCGACCTTCACCGCCAACTTCACCGCCGGTCAAACGCCCTTCTTCTCCGACGACCGCTCGCGCCATCGACTCCATCTCCAACTCCAAAGCTTCATCGCCTACGACACACGGCGACGCCTCCGCCAACCTCCTCGGCCGTGAAGACCTAGCTATGCCGCCACCTCGACGCATCAAGCCACCTCCGCTTCGCCCACGCCGGTCACCTCCTTCGCCGCATAGCAGAGCAGCCATCCCCCGAAGCACTTCGACGCACCACCGCTTCATCGACCGCCACGTCTTCTCCGACCAACTTCGCGGCTCCGAGCACCGTCAGCAGGAGCCCCTCAGCCTTCCTTGGCTGGCCCACCAGCTCCTCGCCTCGGCCGGCCTCCGCCTCTCTCAGCCGCCTGCCGCCGGGTCCGACCCGAGACCCCCCGCACGTGGCTCGCACGTGCGTGGGGGAACTTCCCCAGCAAGCAAGCCCAGGGGCACGTGTTGCGCACGTGCTCCCTTGGGCATTTTACGTAAGACCCCTGGATGCTACAGGAATTACAGTCCAGCCCCGCCCCCAGAGGGCACGTGCCACGCACGTGCCCCTCTGGAAAATTTGCAGAAACCCCCCTCTATTATTGGTAATTACACTTAAGTCCCCCACTGGAGTTCGCTTTATTTATTTATTTTATTTATTTGCATCTGTACCCATGTGTTCCCCCTCAGTTTTGAATATTTTCTCTACATTATTTTATCAATCCAAAAATTGCATGATGTTGGTTAATTGATCCTCTACGCTTTGACATGTTGTGGGTAATTTTGTGATTGACGGTTAATTAATAAATAATTATTTTGTGTAAAATTGCATATTTTGCCCAATTCTTGCTCTGAAATTCATAATTGGTTAACCGTTGCTCTAAAAATCCCCGAAAAATCACATCTTGTAGAGTTAATCATTCTTAACATTGTACCCAAAAAGATTTGCATTTGGATACATATTATGTCCTGTAAAAATCATTTCGCATCTTTTAGTATTTAATTTTTAATAGGTATTAAACCCCACATTTTTGAGGTTTAGGATTTTTCTTAGATCCGTCACCTAGTGATAGATCTCAGATAATTTTGATCCTTGAAAATAAGTAGGTTTGATATTTATTAAAATTAAATATTAAAAATCATTTTGTTTGCATTTAAAAATCCATAAAAAATTTATATTGCATCCAAAAATTCCAAAAAAATTGCAGTGCATCAATTTCATTGTAATTTACATTGTGGCCAAGTTTCGTATTTTTCGGACATCATTTGAACGTTATTCATATTTTAGTCCCTAAAATAAGGCTAAATTTGCATGTGCACCCCCTAATTCATTGAAAAATTCCAAAAAAAGAACGCTTCGAAAACCGAACACGAACTTTGATAGACTTAATTCTAGGTTGTTCCTTTGCCTCCTTGTGATCGACCTTGGGACTTGCCCAAGTAAAATAAACATAAAACCACGATATTAAAAATTGGATAAATCAATTGTGGTATTTTCTTGACCGTTTCCGATTGCCGCCTACGACGCACAACACGATAAAAACTACTTATTAAAAGCAGCATTTCCGGATACGTCAATGAGTGGCCAGGATTACGAGCTTCTGGCGAAGATCGAAGGGCGCAGGGCGCACCACGTGGCGCAAGGAGAATACGACGCTGATTTGATCTGGGTTCGATCGAATGGTTGAGGAGAGCTGCGAAAATGGAAGGCCCAGATTGGTAGAGAGATGAAGAGATCGGACGACGGGGAATGGAGGGCGCGTGGCGCGCAATGGAGCGGGTCATGTGGCGCAATCAGAGGGCGCCACGTGACCTGCTCAAAATGGTTGAGAAAGAATATGGATTTAGATAGAGAAGGAGGCCGAATTTGGAAAAACTCAAAACATGAAAGTTGTAGATCTCAATGCGCTCTACAAGTTTCATGTTGACCAAAACGGAGATGAGGTCAAATATGATACAAAATTACAAGGGTACAAATATGCATACATATGGTACACGAAGGGGCCCAAATACCCAAGTTTTTCATACGAGCTCCGATTCAAATGAAATTAGTCCCATTTTGAAGGTCTCTGAATGTATATTAATCTGAAAGTGAGTAGACCTAGATCAAAGGTCGTACGAGGTAGATATTTGCATTCTAAGGTCTGGGGTCTCCAACTGGGTTTGGGATTTTTATTGGGTATTTTTATAAGCTAGGAATTTTTGGCCTTTCCCTTATATTATTAGCTAGTAATATACACAGTATATGGTCAGTTTTATTGTCTTTGGAGGTGGTATAAAATACAGATAAATATGTGAATATTTTACTGGTGAATTAGGCTTGTTATTAATGCAAATATGGACGCTAAAATGCATGTATTATGGATGCATGTATGAATGCTAATTATGCAAGATAAAGGGAAATATGCTGCTAAATACTCTGGAACAAGACTCTATTTTCAACTTTAAGAGTGATGAATCACAGATTCATCATATATACATTTTTCAAAATATTTTACAAACATTTTCAAAATCATTTGCAAATAAAATTTCAAATCTTTTATTTCATACAAAGAAAGAATTTTTGCACATAAAAATATTTTTACAAAGGTTGAAAACATTTCACAAAAAGTTTTTCAAACGGTTCACACCATTTTTCAAATCATTTTGCAAAAGTATTTTTAACCTGATTTATTAATCAGTAAATACAAACCAATTTGAGGAATGATTGGTGTTATTAAATGCTTTTTACTGAAATATATACGTATGTATATATTATATTTAGTCATAATTATTAGTAATTATACGAAAGTACGAGTTGTGGCTAAAGTATATACATAGTATATACGACCCCCTATACTTAGCATGAGTTATGTCCTCATAGATCGAAAAGAGAAAGAGAAGACATAACTCGTACTTAGTATAGAAAAGCCTATACTACAACGACTAAAGGATAACAAATGAAAGAATCGATAAATAAATAAGAAGGTGATCATCCCCCTATACTTAGGATCAAATAATCCAAATTATAGCAGACTGTACACAACGTAGGGAGGGTCACGGGTGGGAGAAGATCACGGCTCAGACTGTCTCCCCCTATACTTAGGGTGAAATATCCCTAAGTATAGAATAACAAATCAACAAGAGAGGAGACAATGGAGGGGATCAAAGAATGAACGAATCGGGGTGCACACCCCCCTATACTTAGGATAAAGTACGTCCTAAGTACAGAAAACTGACACAAAGGGGCGACACCTTTTCTGTAGAAAAAGAAAATGAGAAGGAAAAGAAGAAAAGAAGAAAAAAATAAATATACATATAGACGAAAAGATCGTAAAGAATGTGCGCGTCACTCCCCCTATTGTTAGGGTGAAATATCCCTAAGTATAAGCAACGACAGGAGTGACGAAAGTGAATGAGGAAAGAACAACGCGGTGTGTACCCCCTATACTTAGGACAAGGTACATCCTAAGTATAGTCATAAAGATATGGCGATAGATTTGGGGCACAGGTAACATTCGGGAGAAAGAAGGAATAGAAGACAGAACACATATATACAACAAGGTAGATTGGTAAAGTATAGGGCGGTATCTGGTAAGCGAGTACTGTGTTCTCATCATCGTCTCCCTATGATGTCTTGAGATTTTGAGTTAACCAGCCTTAGTCATTAGGGTCCTTGACTTAATTATTCACATTTCCCTAGTTTGAAAGATGTGTGTGCTATATTGCATGCTTAGTCTCTACCTTAAGAATATGATCTGCACCTCACATACACGACTGCAGTTATGATGAGATGAGTTGAAATTTCACTTGAGGAACTGGGATGAGGGATTTGAGTTTGGACTTGATTTAATGATGCTCGAGGATGGGATAAAATCAATGAAGGCTTCATGAAACCTGAGTGTCAGCATCTTTAGCCGGTATGAGAACATGGTTCTTGTACTATCTCTTGACATTTACCTATGTGCCAGGGTGTGATAAAATAAAAAAATGTTGATCAGTGTGCGCCAACTCTTGGTAAAAGCAGTGGAGCTAGCCAAAAATACTACAAATCAATGAAATGTCAAAGAAAAGCTCTCATTCCACAAAGTCAATTATCAAAAGAGCTTCCACCAAAGGCGAGCGCTCCCAACCATTTCAAAGTGTCCACTTGGACCACCGCTATTAGGACCAGGAGTCGGGCTTGCACCAAAAAAGGGCTCTGCATCGTAAATGCTACAAGTCTGGGTGTAGAAGGTATGATAGGTACTCAAAAAAGGCACACCCCGGTGTACTCCCAAGAAAACAAGTGCAGACGGCTCCAACTTCTCTTGACGGACGCACTGATCAACACCAAAAAATTGCGTTGCGTAATAAGGCACTTGAGAGGATCCTTGTTCCAATGAGAGGGAGAGAAGAAATGACACAATCCTACGCCCTCCATCAACTGGCCTTCCATCTACACTTTCAAGTCTGACAACTAAAGAGACGGTGAATTGGATGCAGGAAATGATTTATTCCCTAGTGTTGAGGATCGGGTCCATAGGAGAGTCTCTTGGACTGGAACCTTGGGTGACGTTGTGACTCTACTCTTGTAACTGCGGTCAACACTTAAAGTCATATCCCTTATATATATATATGTATACAAAGAGAGTGTGATGATTAGGGAAATTGGGTACCTTTTGACTAGAGCTTGGTTCAGCTTAGAATTTTACGATCTCTAAAACCGAGAGTTCTTGAACGAATCAAGTCTTGTATTCACATGCACAGTCAGGGGTTAACCCAACTTATTCATTCCTTATTTGCTCGAGGACTAGCAAAGTTTAAGTATAGGGGGTGATGAATCCACGATTCATCATCTTAATATCTTGATCTTAGCAAAATCCCCAAGTAAAATCCCAAATAAATGTCTATAAAATCCATAAATTAACAAAATGACTCTTGTAAATAAAATACACTAATTATTATATATTGGATTGTATAAAATAAATTAACACTAAAAAGCCGCAAAAATAAAGGAGTTTTATACTTGTAAATAACCCAAAACTTCATATATTTTTAATAATTTCATTTCAACTCCTTTTTGGCTAATTCTTTCTCTAACTTGTTCATAATAATGTACATAAAAATACAAAAATACAAAACAAATAATATCTCAAATAAATGCTCCTAGATCCCAATGGGAAAAAGGCGTAAAGACCAACTTCCAAGCTAAATTCCCGCTCCGTATGAACTCCAAATTCACCAAACTCACTTTTAGTTCAAGTTAGAAAATTATCTATCCAACGGAAGTGGTTTCATTAAAATCGGAGCTCATTTGCAAAAGTTGGTTTTTGGGACCTAGATGTACATTGTACATTATGTATATATTCATTCTTTAGTCAATTTTTATTATTTTTTTATCTTTCTCAATTACTAAAATTACAAAAAAAATTATGATTGTGTTGTATTTTTATTATTGTATTTTACTGTATTTTTTCGTTGTAAATATCTCCTATTAAAAAGAAAAAAAATATAAAAAGAAAAGCAAACAAAAAAATGTACATGTTGTATATCTTCTTTTTGTAAATTCCCCACTCTTTTTCTTCTCTTTATTTTATTTTCTCTTTTTAGTAGCCTACTTTATTTCATTTCATTTTTATTTATTTAATAACATTCTCTACAATAACTATTCTACCACCAACTCCCATTCCACCCCACATTCTTCATCTAACCTCCATTCAACTCCATCGTCAATCTAACCTCCCATTCAACACCACCTCCATTCTAACCTCCCTTTCTCTTCACTTTATATTCCTCCTTACATCCACAATTTTCCCCATCCACCATTCTAATAGAATAAGGAGAGAGCTTGGAGTGTTTTGTTGGTGACAGCTGCGAAGCATCGTCCTCAAGCGACGACCTCCTTCAGGTGAGATCCGCGGAGTTCCACTCCGCGTCACGAGTTCCCCGTCGAGCTCGCTAAGCTTCTCCGATTTTATTTCGCCAATCGGATCGAGGCGACAACAGGAGTTCAGCGTAGCTGCTCCGCCAATCCGGCGAAGAATCAGGTAAGTATTCCTCCTCGTTTCTCTTGTTATTTTATTTTATCTAATATCTTGTTTCCTTGTCGTTTATATCACCATCATTTTTTTATCCATCATAACCCCATATCATTTTTATTTTCATATCATCACGATCAACCCACCCTCATAGTTGCATTTGTTCATATTTATCATTTTGCATTTCTTCATCTTTTTATTTAAAAAAAAATTAAAAGCATTTGTTCATTTTGCATTTGATCATTTTCTGTTTAAACAAAACAAAAAAAATTAAAAAAATTAGTTTGCATTACAGCAGAAAAAAAAGAAATCAAAAAAATTAAAAAAAATCAAAAAAAAAGACGGAGCAGCAGAACCGCCGCCCCCTTCCCCAAGGGCAGCGGCTCCGCCGCCCCTCCCTCCATCCACGGCCACCGCGCCAGATGGCGCCGCCACCGCCCGCCCACCGCCCTCGATTCCGCCACGTTGCCTCCTCCCCACAGCCGCCCAACTCCGACCTCGCGCCGCCCCTCCGTCGGCATGCACCTCCGCCACCCGAGTGCGGCCGCACCGCCGCCGCCGACCACATCCCCTTTGGGTTTCACCTGCGCCCTAGCAAACCCATTGAAGAAGAAGGGTATTTCTCTTTATTTTTTATGTAAAAATTATATTAGTTTTATTCCTTGTTTCTAATATTACAAAATAGTCCCTGTGCAAGTTTGTGTGTAATTTTAGTTTCTGAATTTGCAAGTACAACCCTGTGTTCATGCGTTAATTTGGACTTCATTTTGGTGTCATTTTATTCAAAGAAAAATACCATTGTGACGAGCAACTAATTGCCTATATTTTGACCATTTATTTGTATTTTTGTGAGTAATGGGTAATTAATTAAAATTGTTTAACTGAAATTTTCTATATTTTACCCATTCCGTGCTCTTAAAAATATATCTCATACATGGTTGCTCCAAAAAATCGACAAAAATTAAGAATGATGCCTTCAAATGTGATAAACGTACTACCCAAATTTCGTCTAAAATGGAGTTGTCTTGTGCCTGAAATAAATTGTAGAGTGATTTTAGTATTTGATTTTTAATTAAATCCACGTATATCCTTTTTGCAAAATTTCAAGTCTCTTGTATTCCATCTAAATACATCTACTTGAGATAATTTGCATTTTGAGTAATTTGATAACGTGGATTTATTAGGAATTAATTACTCACTGTCACTCTATTTTCACTAAAAAATTCATAAAAAATTCATAACTTGTCAAAAAATTCCAAAAAAATTACTGTAGTCTCCTTGCATCATGTTTTAGTTCCAGGAAATTTTTCATAATTTTTGCTTAATGTTTGTGTGATAAATTGCGAAAAAACCCATAAAAAGTGTGTATTTTTATTTATTGCATTTTAACCCCTAAAATTCTAAAAAAATGTGTTTTGTGTTCATCACTGGATTAGGATTCTAGGAAAAATGTAATTTGGCTAAATTGGATTAATTTGACATTAAAATTAATTTGGCCTTGTTGTGTGTTTTCTTAGTGTTGTAATTCACTTGCATTTGCATTCTTTTTGCATAAAAAATCTAAAAAATACGCGTTGGAAATCTAGACCTAAGTTTGTGAATTAACCCCCAAGTTGTTCCTTTGCCTCCCTGAGTTCGACCCCGGACTTGCCCGGGATATAAATTAAAGCCGAGACACTCTTCACGGAGATCTTCTCTCGGTTCTGACCGAATCGCTAAGTACACGTATTACAACGTGACCTAATTAAATATCGTATCTAGCGACCCGTCAGATGGCGCCGTTGCCGGGGAGGCAAACGGCTTAAGGATTAGTTTAAAAATTTAGATTTAGATTTTCATTTACTCGGGTAGTCTGACCCCCGAGCCACTTGTATTCATTTCATTTTTTTTGCAATTATTTCTCTTTATATTTTTGTATATATCTTGTTGTTTATCTCTCTAACATAAATTTTATTTTCCTTGCGAGGGCCCGGTGGACTTGGAGTACATCGGAGGTCGACGGGCGCGACGCGTGCCGACTGCTGAAGAGCGAGGAAAAGCAATTTATTTTTTAGAGAAATTTTGTAAATTTTTGTAATTATTTAGCTTGCTCTTTATAGCGGCTCTTGTTTGAGAGCTCGCGTTTGTATCCGGACTGGACTTTGGACCCGCTCGTGGTCGTGTGGTTGATTGACGTAGAATAGGACTTGCACTCGCAGCTCTTAGAGCATTTATTAGAATATCTTTATTGCTTGTGCTCGTAACTTTTAGGACCACACATCACATTTAACGAGACGCACTTAGACCGCTGGGCTATTAGTCAAATTAAACTTGTTCATCACTCGCTAATAGAACTGCTTGTCTAGGAACGGTTTCTCGTTTGCATTCATATTAGTATAAAATTTCAATTCTGCCTTGCATCCCGCATGTAGAGCGCGAGGATCACTGTAAGTCTTCTGAACTGGGCATGCATCATTAATTTCATTATTTGCATCGGTTTTTCTCGACTCCCTCCCCTTGGTTTTTGAAACTTAGGTTAAAAGGAAATCAGGACTGATCGTTAGGTGTGCTTTGTTTGGTGGACTAATCAAGTGATAACCAAACTTAAAACCGGGACTGCTAATCAGAGTTGATCAAAAAAATTGACTAAAACTAACAATTGTTTTGGGAGAGTAAAACCCTCATTGTATGCTTGTCTAATTGTGATTGTTGAGAGGTGAGGACGTATCCCTAGGATAGTACCCAAAACCTACTTTTGAGCCTTGCGTAATTGGATTTATATCTTGATTTATCACCTAATTAAAACTGAAAAGATAAACGGTCGGACTTTTGCGACCATCACTGTGTTGAGTAGGTGAACTCAGGGTTTGCTATTGTGTTTGTTTGTTTTGTGTGTTATTCGGTGCACTTGCACGCTTTCTTCCTCGATCCGCTTCATTCTCCCATTTTACCTCCAAGATGTCAGAATATTGGTCATCATATCCACGTCATTCTTCTTCGACCATATTTCGATCATCTCCACCCTCTCATTCCTCTTCATACCCACACCCCAACCGCGAAGTCAGAACTCCGACTTACTTCTCCACTTCTTCGTCCTTCTCACCTACCCCACATTCTTGCACCCCTGACCCACAACCACTTGGATTGGTTCACTATATTCTCGTCTGCTTGCTGGAATCAAGGAACAAATCAAAGAGCAAGCGACTGCTAAGATGAATGATTGGCATAATCAGTTGACCCCACATACCTCACTTTCACCTCAAGTTGGGACAGAACAACAATTTCCATATACACATCCCGACTTAACCTTAGGGTACAACATGGTCGATCAGACAAACCGAATGGAGAGGCCTGCACCATACGATCTTCCTGACCTGATTGACCTGAGTGATAGAGACCACATTGACCAACCTTCATATCACCCATTCGGAGAGCCGACATTTACAGGGGATTGGATTCATGCGACTGATTTACAGAACCCCTGTCTACTAACTCCGCCTGATGAGGCTCCGACCAACAACTGCCATACATATAGGCCATACTCAACCCAGTATTGCACACTCGAGTCAAGGTGTGTTGAGTATAAGAGCTCGAGTTCTCAGCAATATCCTCCAATTGCGTCAACTTCTCTCATGAAGTGTCATGAGAACTTATTGGAGGATGACATTTGTAGACCGATCAAGAGTCCAGGTATAAATGTGGATCATGGATTTCGCGGATTGAATCTTGAAAACCTGGAAGACACTGGATTGACCACACGTCATGTACAGCTGGAGTCCCTTCTACCTCCCTCTTCTACTAACCACTTTCCCTCCAAACCAGAGTCTATACATTCTCCTAGTCCTCCTTCACCTACCAAAAAGACCAAAAAAATTGAAAACTCGGAAAATACCATAAAAATTGAAAAAGGAAAAGATCTAAAAAGTTTGGATCCTGCAGTTAGGGAAGCATTGGATAGAAAGTTGATTTTTGATCTTCCCTTAATAATGGCCATTGAACACTTTCCCGACCTTAAAAGATTTGTGAGAAGTAAATTGATGCCTAAAAGGTCGGGCAATAAGAGAACAAGGACTGAGATACATATAGTATCTATGGCCACATCTTTGATGATAGGGAGAAAAACCAAGAGCCGCAGAGTAAAGCGGTTACCTAGATTTGATTGTGAAATCAAAGATACCACATTCACCCATGCAAGAATCGATGATGACTTACCGATTAATATCCTCCCGACCTCCGTGTTTGCCAAGCTCAAACTCGGATCTGCCAAGAAGTCAAGAGATATCATTCAGTTGGCAGATCGGACCATTAAACGGTCAAGAGGAACCATTTCAGTCATCGTCACTTTCCAAGGTGCTCTACTGGAGATAGACTTCACGATCATTGACATTGAGCACCGAGGAGAGTTCACCCAGTCTCCGATCATTCTTGGGAAGCCGTTCTTAGCCTTGGCTAAGGCAACTATAGATTGTGAGACTCGGGAGATCGATTTCTCTGCATTGGGAGCACTCCGACCTCACCCGATCTTTGAGGACACACGATATTCCAAGGTAACCCGTAAAGTTGCAGACAGTCGCGACCTTCGAGAGACAGTTGAGTCCCATCTCTCTACTACACCTGAGATACCGACTGTCCAGACAACCATTGGTTTAGACACTTCCTACAACCACACACCGCTTACTGCTTGCACCACCACCACGACAGCTTCTAGAGAGGTTCAGAGACGTGTGCTGACCTTGCAGGAGTATTACAATGCATATGGTGACTCATCTGATGATGAACCTCTGGTCAGAACCTCACACACACCACATCCAGGACATACATCAAAGGAGACAACTGGGACCAAATTGACCAATCTTGATAAATCGGTTGCTCCATCCTCTAGTCAGTCATCTAGTAAGAAGAAGACGAGTGTTGATTCCTTGAGGTGTTCCCCCGAACTCCTTAAGACGTACCAATCTCCTCTTCCTCTTGATGCTTCAGGTTCTAGAAAACCGACTAAGAAGGTTACCTTCGATGTTTCAGAGAAGGAACTTTCTGAGGAGTCCTCATCAGGTCCGGATGAGGTGATCTACATGAGTGAGCTTAGTTCGGCTTATCTGAAGTCATATTTGAGCAAGCAGCCGTGTGTCGACCCCCGTTGGACGTTCCCCACACCTCACTATTATTCTTCTGAGGACGATTCTGATAGCGACACATGTGTATACTACCCACCCCATCGCTCCCGCAAGAAGGTCCGTCACAAACCTTCTTGATCCTTGTATATTCTCCCTCCTCCTTGTACCTATTTTCCTTCCTTTATTCACCTCCCTCCCTCATGATTCGCATCACTCGCCCCAGTTCCGTATCGTTTTCATTTTGTGGCTATACTTAGGATGACTAGATCCTAAGTATAGGGGGGTGAGTGACCCGATTTGCTCCTTCTCTTCTTTTTATTTTCTTTTTGTATATTCTTTCCCATTTTCATCGGTCTTCCAAATCTTGTGTTCTTTCCAATACTTAGGCTGACCAAAGCCTAAGTATAGGGGGGACCGATGCCCGCCATGTGTATTTACTCATCATTTCTCCTCTTTACCTCGTCTGCCCTATTTTTTCTCTTCTTCTACACTTAGGCTGACCAGAGCCTAAGTATAGGGGGGGCGGATCGACTTCTATACTTTTTATTATTTTAATTTTCCTACGCTTAGTACGAGCTATGTCTTTTTGTCACCTAGTGCCATGAGGACATAGCACAAGCTAAGTATAGGGGGCGTGTATATATTACATATATACTTTACCCATACCTCGTACTTTCACGTATTTTTGTATATATTATACAATAATTATGGGATGGGTTAAAAAATAAAAAAACAAAAAAAACAAAACTTTTTCTAAAAAAAAAGTCTTTTCTTATTTACCTATCTTTTAAAAAAAACTCTTAAAAAAACTTCTTTGCCTTTGTTTGTCAAAAAACAACAAAAAAAACATTCATAAAAAAAACAACAAAAACAAAAACTAAAAAAAACTAACTAATAAGTTGGTTTAATCCCTGACACAATTCACTTTCACACAAGACTAGTGATGTTCAAGAACACTTGGTTTATGAGGTCTTGAGATTTTGAGTTAACCAGCCTTAGTCATTAGGGTCCTTGACTTAATTATTCACATTTCCCTAGTTTGAAAGATGTGTGTGCTATATTGCATGCTTAGTCTCTACCTTAAGAATATGATCTGCACCTCACATACACGACTGCAGTTATGATGAGATGAGTTGAAAGTTCACTTGAGGAACTGGGATGAGGGATTTGAGTTTGGACTTGATTTAATGATGCTCGAGGATGGGATAAAATCAATGAAGGCTTCATGAAACCTGAGTGTCAGCATCTTTAGCCGGTATGAGAACATGGTTCTTGTACTATCTCTTGACATTTACCTATGTGCCAGGGTGTGATAAAATAAAAAAATGTTGATCAGTGTGCGCCAACTCTTGGTAAAAGCAGTGGAGCTAGCCAAAAATACTACAAATCAATGAAATGTCAAAGAAAAGCTCTCATTCCACAAAGTCAATTATCAAAAGAGCTTCCACCAAAGGCGAGCGCTCCCAACCATTTCAAAGTGTCCACTTGGACCACCGCTATTAGGACCAGGAGTCGGGCTTGCACCAAAAAAGGGCTATGCATCGTAAATGCTACAAGTCTGGGTGTAGAAGGTACGATAGGTACTCAAAAAAGGCACACCCCGGTGTACTCCCAGGAAAACAAGTGCAGACGGCTCCAACTTCTCTTGACGGACGCACTGATCAACACCAAAAAATTGCGTTGCGTAATAAGGCACTTGAGAGGATCCTTGTTCCAATGAGAGGGAGAGAAGAAATGACACAATCCTATGCCCTCCATCAACTGGCCTTCCATCTACACTTTCAAGTCTGACAACTAAAGAGACGGTGAATTGGATGCAGGAAATGATTTATTCCCTAGTGTTGAGGATCGGGTCCATAGGAGAGTCTCTTGGACTGGAACCTTGGGTGACGTTGTGACTCTACTCTTGTAACTGCGGTCAACACTTAAAGTCATATCCCTTATATATATATATATATATATATATATGTATACAAAGAGAGTCTGATGATTAGGGAAATTGGGTACCTTTTGACTAGAGCTTGGTTCAGCTTAGAATTTTAGGATCTCTAAAACCGAGAGTTCTTGAACGAATCAAGTCTTGCATTCACATGCACAGTCAGGGGTTAACCCAACTTATTCATTCCTTATTTGCTCGAGGACTAGCAAAGTTTAAGTGTAGGGGGGTGATGAATCCACGATTCATCATCTTAATATCTTGATCTTAGCAAAATCCCCAAGTGAAATCCCAAATAAATGTCTATAAAATCCATAAATTAACAAAATGACTCTTGTAAATAAAATACACTAATTATTATATATTGGATTGTATAAAATAAATTAACACTAAAAAGCCACAAAAATAAAGGAGTTTTATACTTGTAAATAACCCAGAACTTCATATATTTTTAATAATTTCATTTCAACTCCTTTTTGGCTAATTCTTTCTCTAACTTGTTCATAATAATGTACATAAAAATACAAAAATACAAAACAAATTATATCTCAAATAAATGCTCCTAGATCCCAATGGGAAAAAGCCGTAAAGACCAACTTCCAAGCTAAATTCCCGCTCCGTATGAACTCCAACTTCACCAAACTCACTTTTAAAGTTCAAGTTAGAAAATTATCTATCCAACGGAAGTGGTTTCATTAAAATCGGAGCTCATTTGCAAAAGTTGAGTTTTGGGACCTAGATGTACATTGTACATTATGTATATATTCATTCTTTAGTCAATTTTTATTATTTTTTATCTTTCTCAATTACTAAAATTACAAAAAAAATTATGATTGTGTTGTATTTTTATTATTGTATTTTACTGTATTTTTTCGTTGTAAATATCTCCTATTAAAAAGAAAAAAAATATAAAAAGAAAAGCAAACAAAAAAATGTACATGTTGTATATCTTCTTTTTGTAAATTCCCCACTCTTTTTCTTCTCTTTATTTTATTTTCTCTTTTTAGTAGCCTACTTTATTTCATTTCATTTTTATTTATTTAATAACATTCTCTACAATAACTATTCTACCACCAACTCCCATTCCACCCCACATTCTTCATCTAACCTCCATTCAACTCCACCATCAATCTAACCTCCCATTCAACACCACCTCCATTCTAACCTCCCTTTCTCTTCACTTTATATTCCTCCTTACATCCACAATTTTCCCCATCCACCATTCTTATAGAATAAGGAGAGAGCTTGGAGTGTTTTGTTGGTGACAGTTGCGAAGCATCGTCCTCAAGCGACGACCTCCTTCAGGTGAGATCCGCGGAGCTCCACTCCGCGTCACGAGTTCCCCGTCGAGCTCGCTAAGTGATGAGTACATATTATACTGGTATAATAGTATACAAAATACATAAAGAATTCCATTAATATCTGATACATACACCTCAAATATCACTTAAGCCAGATATTATCGATTCTTCAAATACAACAAGAAAATCACCTCTAGAAATGCATAATTAAATTAATGACCAAATTCTCTCTTCATCATCAAATCCAATTACTCATTGAAATACTTTATCCAAACAAATTGCTTGATCATTATATCCAATTTGGCTCTACATAATTTGTTAGCAAGAAATGAAGAGGAAACATTGTGCAAAATTCACATTCTTTATTCTCTCTCCCTTTCCCATACAACACATGGCTCAAGAAGCATTTAAAACCCATATTCCTTTTTCCCATGCACCTTTTCCCCATACAAAAATTAATTCTTCATGCATTCATGATGATATTTTGTCTTTATTTGCATGGGATGTCTCCCTTTATTTGCAAGCATATTTCATCTATAAAAGGAGGCCTTCTTACCCCATTCTCAACTCACGCACCCTCTCCCTCTCCCCCATTTTTCATGCACGCCATTCTCTTCTCTCCCCCATTTTCTTCTTTCTCATTTTTTCTCTCTTGTTTCCATCTCCCTCTCTTTCGTTTTTCTCATGCAGGCACAAAGATAGCGCCAACAACGTTCAGTCGTTCTCCTCCTCCCCGTAGTTTTCCTCCAGCCCGTAGCAGCCCGTGCGTCCACACGCACGGCCATCTCCTCCAGTTCGTAGCAGCCTGCACGGCTATCTCCTTCTGCGCTGCTGCGACGCATCTCCTCCTCGACGACCTTCTCTCTCCGGCACCATACTCGTGTGTGCAATCAGCCCACGTGTCTTCCTACACACTCCCATCTCCGCCATCATCGTCATCTTCACTCGGGAATCAAATAGAGAAGCATTTCTTTCCCATCTTATTTGTCGCATGAATTTTTATTATCTTGGTTAGTTGGTTTAAGTTAAATTTGAAGGAACAACTCTTTTTGTGTAAGCTATTGTCAACTCTATTTTTCTTGAAAATATATGCAATGCAAGTTTTTTCATCATTCTCTCTTGAAAGCTTCCAAGTAAATCTCATCTTCCCATATTAAATTGCAAATCAATCCCCACTTCCTTACTTAGTTGTACTCATACCATCATTTGCTTACTCTAAGTTCTAAGAAGTATTTTCACCGTAGATCGCATTCTATTATAAATTTTCTTTCATCGCAATACATTTATAAATTGAATCAAGTTTTAAAGAAGAACAAAAAGAGCGAGTTTGCTTAGTCCCTGCGGATACGAACCTCTACTTGCACTATATAACTCATATTTTTCCAACATTCTTGTAGTTGTAATATTATTTGTTTGATTGCGGTTTTGCGTGGAACAACAACGACATGGTAAAAATAACTTTTTAAACCGTGTAAAATCGAATCAACATTTTGGCGCCGTTGCCGGGGACTAAGCAACGTTTGCAATTTTTTTCTTCATTTTTACTCATTTTCAATTATCTAATCCGTGTATTTTTTTTGTTTTGCAGGTACTTAGGCTTCAAAAACAAAAAAAAACTTGTCTTTTCATGTATTTTGTTTTAGCAAACTTGTAATTTGGTAAAAAATGTAATCTTAATTTCCCCCTCCCTTCTCAGAAAAGCTCGCCATCAGCAGGACAAAATATTACGGATTAGCGCCAGAAGTGCAGGCACTGTGAGTTTTTCTTTCTATTAGGCATCCTAGGTTTTTACATTTCTTGCATTTGTTTGCGCATCGAATTACACCAAAAAAATTAAAAAAGAGTTCTTGATTGCATCATCTCTGTGGTCTTCCCCCTCTGATAATCTAATTCAAAGACCACCAAATCGTGTACTTATCATTTAAAGAAGATAAGCTTGAAAGGCCACCGCAGTGGCGTGGCCCGAGCAGAAAACGGGAAAATTCTGATTGCTTGATTTGATGCACGTGTATGGCACAAAAATCACGAGCACATAGAACCCTTGAATAGTGACAAAAAAATCCCTGGTGCTACGTGGGATTGCAGAGAGAAATTGTAACTCCTCGACGCGTTGGGCACAGGTTCTTGTGGGAAATAGCAGATCTCACGATCTGAGTACCGCACCCTGGATCCCCCAGCCGGATTAGGACATCGATTTCTCACAATCTTCCACACCCACCTCATCTTTAAGGCCTCTAATTTCTCTGAAAACTTTTGCTGAATCACTAAACTAAAATTGAAAAGATAACCGCTCCCGCGGTAATTTTTTTGTGTGAGTTGGTGAATCAACAAATTGTATGGTGTATTGTGCTGTGTATGTTAGGTTGTATATCTTTGAAAAATCAATTGCAACAACTGGTAGATTACGATCCGATCTATAAAAGAAAATCCCACCCATTCTTTTCAGTACTTGAGAATCTTTATCTTTATTCATGGAAAAAATTCAAGATATGCTCAATGAGATGCACGAGAAAATGAAACTGAATCGGGCTATTGCATTGAATTATTTGGAGGATAGGAAACGATCTTCTCGTCCCATTGATCCACCTATTTTATTATCGATTGAGCATGAGATTGATGAAATGATGCATCTAGTGCAAAAATATCAAGAAGATCAGGAATACAAAAAGAACGAGTCATCCGATCAAACGTCAAAATCACCCCATGATGACCCTATATTAGAGGAATTTCTTACATTACCTTCTCCCGCATGCCCTTCCTTTGTCTCTTCCAAGCCACTTTCACACGCAGAACACTCATCCATTTCAGATACTGGACTAATCTCCGATTCTTTAAGAAATCACTCATTCTCCTTACCCCTATCACCGACCCATGAAAGTGACTCTAAACATACTCTTCATGAATTAGCTATCCAAATCCAACAAAATCAGGGAGCACTTATGGATGAGTGTAATAGGAAGCATGAGAATGTCAGTAAACAACTTTTGGAAATTCGTGCTCACTTGATGAATAGGCCAAATAGTTTGACGGGTGAATGCAATATATCTCAACAATATTTTGAGAAACATCAAAAAAAGAAAATTGAGGATTTCAGACACTCAAGGGAAGAAGAAAAATGGGTCCCAATATCAGTGAATCAAACAATGATACTTCCTTTTGATGAACTAGATGTGAGACGTATAGAAGAAGAATTCATTGATGAAATAGTGTCATCTCCATGTCTCCTCAAATCTAGATTGGCGACATTTTATGATATCCCCATCTTCACTCCTCCTGTGTCAGACCATGTATTAATTGAAATGCCCAATGATTTAATAGATGAATGTTGTCTCTTGGAAAGACTCGAACACTTTGAACATGAAACTTCATTTAGTCATCTTGAGGGGCGTCTTATGGATGAAATTGAGGAGGAATGTGATATAATTTCGGCTTTCATGAACCTTGTTGATCAGAATAATTTTGGAGAGTATAATAAGGACATTTTTGAAATTGAGATCACACCCCTAATACAACTCGATCACGACCCACTCTTGATGGATACATGTATTAATGATAGCATTGATCTTTCCTTAGACTATTCTGAAGGTTATGAACATCAGTCTACTGATGATATCGATTGGTCTGAGATAATAATTGAATTTGAGGATAGTATTGGTATTGACTCCAGCGAAGAAATCGAGGAAGATCCGATGTTTGATGTTAATTCTGGATGTGATTTTACGATTAATGAAAAAAGTCCAAACTTAGAGTTTGAATATGAGGACATAGTAGACAATGAATTGACTTCTTCATGCACCAAGACTCTCTTCCAACCAACACATGATTATATGTTGAAGATCTTTTATGATGACCCTTTCAAAAATGAGATTTCCAACTCCATTGCCTTCACCATTGAGAAAGAAAATCCACTCAATTCGATTGATGAATATAATAATACATCTTCTACTACTGAGTCAGAATCTGATCAGAATGATTTTTTATTCTCTGATCCTTTTTGGAATGAAACTGAAGAACTACTCAAAACATTCGAAGATAATCATCCAATCATTCATGCGACTCAGCATTTGCCAAATCCGACCTCTATTGTCATACCTCCGATTTCAATAGACAACACTCCCCTGCTTCTGACCTTTGAATACCCAAATCATATTTCTGGGAGAGAATCACCCTCGTGGCTCAAGCAGAGAACTGAAATGAAATTCACAATAGATGCCAACGAAAATAGCCATGATGATTATTTGAGGGAAAATGATGATTTATCACAATATACAGAGGACCTCACGGAGGAATCAATTCTTGATCATGTAGAGCTCGACTTCAATACATCATATATGATCCATGAGTCCTTCACCAATCCACTCATTTCCCTCCCATCACATCCAATCCAAGATCAAACTGATTCATCTCTCATTCCGATTCATCAACCAATTAATGTCTTCACTGTATTAATGAGAGCACACATTTATAAAATTCATCAACCGCTTCTCACATCTTGGTCATGATATCCATATCATATCAAGAGTTTCATTTCGGTTTTCTGAATACAGCTTCTGCACTCACACGCAACACTGGATACTCTTGATAAGCTGAATCGTCGAGTTGGGACGTTAAACTAACAACATTTTATGGGTCCACACCCATAGGTATCTTTTCCTTTTCTTTGTATCCTTCTCTTTACTGCATTGCATTAGATAAGTATGGGGGTCCACCTCCACACTTCAAAAAAAAACAAAAAAACTTTTCACAATCAATCACCCCTTTTGATCCTCCTATTACACTTTGTCTTCACCATGAGGACATTGTTTCTGATAAGTATGGGGGAGTGCCTGCATAGTTTTCAAAATTGCATACTTTTCAAAAAAAATTGCAAAAAAAAATCTCCTAAAAATATTTTCAAAAAAACCACCAAAAATACTTCCTTCCTAGTTTTATCCTATTTTGAGAAATCAGATCTTCACTGCATAAATCATAGACTGAGGTTGAGTTGACCCTAATCCACTAAACTTCATCAGAATTTCACTAGGCATGAGTTTTTAAACTTTCTTCAGGTCCATTTGGACTTTAATCTCTCAGTTCCACTAACTCTACCGGTGAATGAACTTCTGTATCTAACTAGATCACCTGAGCAACTAGTAGCACTCTTAAACTCTTCAGTGGATATTAAACAACTGCACATTGCACTTAGCTTGAGTGAGTTGAGTTTACGAGATACAATTACAATCTAGTTGAGGTGAGGAGTTGTCCTCTTGGTTGTGCCAATGCCTGAACCTTATCTATAGTCAGTGAAGGAACCTGACTCAGGAGCAACATGATCTCTCTAGTCTAAGTGTGTCAGCAATTAAGCCAGTATCGTGCCTCCAAAGACAATATTAAGTCGATACTACCTCTTGATGCCAAAACCCAAGACAAAAATACCATAAAAAGGCATATCACAATACAAATGCCAAAAACCACCAATCATGCAATG
Source organism: Ottelia alismoides (assembly GCA_037367405.1). Taxonomy (NCBI): domain Eukaryota; kingdom Viridiplantae; phylum Streptophyta; class Magnoliopsida; order Alismatales; family Hydrocharitaceae; genus Ottelia; species Ottelia alismoides. Next base: position 446,366 of record JAZKJV010008705.1, read on the forward strand.
ATGTGCAAAGCAAAAGCAAGGAAAGAAGACCACCAAATAACCCTTCTCCATCAAAAAGCCGTGGTAGCAGCCCAATGATGCTACCTAAATTTTTAAAAGAGGCCCAAAGAGGCCCAGGGTTATGCTCTGCAAAAGGAAAAGAATGAGAGCAACGGACCAAAGCGGTCTACGGAAAACCCCGAAATTAAGTCCCATTCTCCAATAAACTATGACCTATTTTCTATGCTGACATACTTGGGTGAAAGGAGATTATGCCTGAATCTAGGTGAGGACTGAGGCTATTTGTATAGGGAATCATTCGGTACCTTGATAGATTGTGTTGTTAGCTCGTTCTCTTGACTCACGAAAGCTAAAACTATCACTAACACTGTTTATATCCACTCAAGGTCAAAGAGAATACTTGTTTCTTAGGGATGAGCTGACCTGATCGACCTTCTGAAACCATGTTTGATTTTATTGGAACTGAGAGGCTGTTGAAACTACAAAACTCGAGTCAAGTTGACTATTCGAATAAATCATTAATCCATGGGTCAACTCCACTTAAGTTTGTGCATCTGTGTGGTTAGGATCTGAAAACTCGAGACTTTGTGGGTATGTCTGCTGCAAACCCTCACCAGATTTATCTTGGCTAGTCTCCCTATCCTTCATTATTTCTTATCTTATTCTTGCTCGAGACTAGCAAGATTTAAGTATGGGGGTGTGATGAGTACATATTATACTGGTATAATAGTATACAAAATACATAAAGAATTCCATTAATATCTGATACATACACCTCAAATATCACTTAAGCCAGATATTATCGATTCTTCAAATACAACAAGAAAATCACCTCTAGAAATGCATAATTAAATTAATGACCAAATTCTCTCTTCATCATCAAATCCAATTATCATTGAAATACTTTATCCAAACAAATTGCTTGATCATTATATCCAATTTGGCTCTACATAATTTGTTAGCAAGAAATGAAGAGGAAACATTGTGCAAAATTCACATTCTTTATTCTCTCTCCCTTTCCCATACAACACATGGCTCAAGAAGCATTTAAAACCCATATTCCTTTTCCCCATGCACCTTTTCCCCATACAAAAATTAATTCTTCATGCATTCATGATGATATTTTGTCTTTATTTGCATGGGATGTCTCCCTTTATTTGCAAGCATATTTCATCTATAAAAGGAGGCCTTCTTACCCCATTCTCAACTCACGCACCCTCTCCCTCTCCCCCATTTTTCATGCACGCCATTCTCTTCTCTCCCCCATTTTCTTCTTTCTCATTTTTTCTCTCTTGTTTCCATCTCCCTCTCTCTCGTTTTTCTCATGCAGGCATAAAGATAGCGCCAACAACGTTCAGCCGTTCTCCTCCTCCCCGTAGTTTTCCTCCAGCCCGTAGCAGCCCGTGCGTCCACACGCACGGCCATCTCCTCCAGTTCGTAGCAGCCTGCACGGCTATCTCCTTCTGCGCTGCTGCGACGCATCTCCTCCTCGACGACCTTCTCTCTCCGGCACCATACTCGTGTGTGCAATCAGCCCACGTGTCTTCCTACACGCTCCCATCTCCGCCATCATCGTCATCTTCACTCGGGAATCAAATAGAGAAGCATTTCTTTCCCATCTTATTTGTCGCATGAATTTTTATTATCTTGGTTAGTTGGTTTAAGTTAAATTTGAAGGAACAACTCTTTTTGTGTAAGTTATTGTCAACTCTATTTTTCTTGAAAATATATGCAATGCAAGTTTTTTCATCATTCTCTCTTGAAAGCTTCCAAGTAAATCTCATCTTCCCATATTAAATTGCAAATCAATCCCCACTTCCTTACTTAGTTGTACTTATACCATCATTTGCTTACTCTAAGTTCTAAGAAGTATTTTCACCGTAGATCGCATTCTATTATAAATTTTCTTTCATCGCAATACATTTATAAATTGAATCAAGTTTTAAAGAAGAACAAAAAGAGCGAGTTTGCTTAGTCCATGCGGATACGAACCTCTACTTGCACTATATAACTCATATTTTTCCAACATGCTTGTAGTTGTAATATTATTTGTTTGATTGCGGTTTTGTGTGGAACAACAACGACATGGTAAAAACAACTTTTTAAACCGCGTAAAATCGAATCAACACTAAGCTTCTCCGATTTTATTTCGCCAATCGGATCGAGGCGACAACAGGAGTTCAGCGTATGCTCCGCCAATCCGGCGAAGAATCAGGTAATCCTCCATCCACGGCCACCGCGCCAGGTGGCGCCGCCACCGCCCGCGCACCGCCCTCGACGCCGCCTGCGCCCGCCTCCTGCAGCGGCTGGCGCCGCCTCCGCCCCCCAACCCTCCTCCGCTCCCAGCGGCCCACCGCCCTCGATTCCGCCACGTTGCCTCCTCCCCACAGCCGCCCAGCTCCGACCTCGCGCCGCCCCTCCGTCGGCATGCACCTCCGCCACCCGAGTGCGGTCGCACCGCCGCCGCCGACCACATCCCCTTTGGGTTTCACCTGCGCCCTAGCGGACCCATTGAAGAAGAAGGGTATTTCTCTTTATTTTTTATGTAAAAATTATATTAGTTTTATTCCTTGTTTCTAATATTACAAAATAGTCCCTGTGCAAGTTTGTGTGTAATTTTAGTTTCTGAATTTGCAAGTACAACCCTGTGTTCATGCGTTAATTTGGACTTCATTTTGATGTCATTTTATTCAAAGAAAAATACCATTGTGACGAGCAACTAATTGCCTACATTTTGACCATTTATTTGTATTTTTGTGAGTAATGGATAATTAATTAAAATTGTTTAACTGAAATTTTCTATATTTTACCCATTCCGTGCTCTTAAAAATATATCTCATACATGGTTGCTCCAAAAATCCACAAAAATTAAGAATGATGCCTTGAAATGTGATAAACGTACTGTCCAAATATCATCTAAAATGGAGTTGTCTTGTGCCTGAAATAAATTGTAGAGTGATTTTAGTATTTGATTTTTAATTAAATCCACGTATATCCTTTTTGCGAAATTTCAAGTCTCCTGTATTCCATCTGAAAACATCTACTTGGGATAATTTGCATTTTGAGTAATTTGATAACGTGGATTTATTAGGAATTAATTACTCACTGTCACTCTATTTTCACTAAAAAATTCATAAAAAAAATCATAACTTGTCAAAAAATTCCAAAAAAAATACTGTAGTCTCCTTGCATCATGTTTTAGTTCCAGTAAATTTTTCATAATTTTTGCTTAATGTTTGTGTGATAAATTACGAAAAAACCCATAAAAAGTGTGCATTTTTATTTATTGCATTTTAATCCCTAAAATTCTAAAAAAATGTATTTTGTGTTCATCACTGGATTAGGATTCTAGGAAAAATGTAATTTGGCTAAATTGGATTAATTTGACATTAAAATTAATTTGGCCTTGTTGTGTGTTTTCTTAGTGTTGTAATTCACTTGCATTTGCATTCTTTTCGCATAAAAAATCTAAAAAATACGCGTTGGAAATCTAGACCTAAGTTTGCAAATTAACCCCCAAGTTGTTCCTTTGCCTCCCTGAGTTCAACCCCGGACTTGCCTCTGATATAAATTAAAGCCGAGACACTCTTCACGGAGATATTCTCTCGGTTCTGGCCGAATCGCTAAGTACACGTATTACAACGTGACCTAATTAAATATCGTATCTAGCGACCCGTAAGGAAACACCATAAGTGAAGCCGAGTGCCCAGAAAATGATGTACCCTCTCGCAGATAACCCTCGGAGAGTAGTACATGCTAGTCAATGAATAATCATAACAGGAGCTCACCCTTGCGAGGGTCGTCAAGGTGAGCGGGCTCAAAGGAGCCTGATCCATCAGACGGATCAATGGACGCGGTCTCGGTAGACGACATGTCGACTACCAGCAGAAAAGACCGACAAGTCAAGAAAGAGTGGCAGCGTCCCGCAGACAACCCCCGGGGAGCATACTACCAACTAAGCGTCGAATAATCAGAGAATGATGGCCCATCCTTGTGAGGACCGTCAAGGAGAGCAGAGTCAAAGGAGCCTAGCTAGATGGGTCCCAAGATCCAACAGATCGGGTAAACATCAAAGCAATGGGGACCCAAAGCATATCAGACGACTCGGCCCCATGCTCCCATCAATAGGAGACATATTCAGAAAGGGGAACCGAGCATAAAGAAAGTGTTGCATTTTCTCGCAGATAGTCCTCGGAGAGCAATGCAAGCTAATCATGGAATAGTCAGGTCAGATCTCGTCCTTGCGAGGGTCGTCAAGGAGAGAGGACTCGAAGGAGTCAATCAGAATGGTCTCGGTAGGAGACAAATCGTCTACCAGCAGAAGAGATCGTAGATCTAGCAAGGCGTCATAGTCTCTCGCAGATAACCCTCGGAGAGCAGTATGAACTAGGCATGGAATAATAAGAAAAGTGAAGCTCATCCTTGCGAGGATCGTCAAGGAGAGAAGACTCATAGGAGTCGGGGACATTGACCTCATGCATCCACAAATCGGGCACACAATCAGCAGGAGGCCGAACATTCAAATCAGACGACCCGGTTCCGTGCCCCAGCACATGGCAGCACAGTTAGTCAAGTGGAACTGGGTGTAGAGAATGTGTCGCATTGTCCCATAGATAGTCCTCGGGGAGTAATACGAACTAGGTTAATCAAGTCTTTGGATTGCTGGCATAAAATCTCAAGTCCTCAAAAGCAATAAATCCATCAATCCTCAGGAGGGCATAAGATCAAGTGAGGGAGAAAAAAATCAGGGCAATCACAGGACATCCCTCAGTCAACTAATCAGCTGAGATGTCACGAAAGATAATCAGGAATCCTCAAAGTACCATAGGTGGATAATAGAATCAGGAGATCGGGGATGGATCAATCAAGAAGATGAGAGATCATGTGGGTTCCACACACCATCGCTAACAAACACAAATTACGATAGTCAATCAACCCTCAAAATCAAGATGCTTGGAGCCTCAAACAAGAGAGATCAATCAATGCTCATGAAATCATCATTTAATCATCAAAATAGGTCACATCCTCAATCCGATGTGCGAGATCTAAATCCTTAATAAAGAACCACACCTAATCATCGTGCATCATCAAAGTCCTCAATAAGCTCCTATGCACGTATCGAAAATCAAATCCACTGAGAGTAAGATATCAATCTCAACAGCCTCGAAACATGCCAGACTTACTCAAATCCTCAATAGAAGTTGCAATCCTCGATGCGTGCTATCTCTAAAAGCACAACAATCCTGGGTGATAGAAGAGATGGTACGCGGGACACGAGGAGGGTGGGCAAGAAGGGAGACAAAAGATCTGGCGAAGATTATTGAGCCAAAAAAATACGGAAATTTGCTAGACAAATTCCTAAAACCTATTCAAGAAACAAGTTTGATGAAAGTGTAACAAGTAACCAATTGGTGATCTAGATCTAATCTAATCATTCATTGGTTGAGGAAATGTCATTTAAGGGAATAATTATTATTCTAATATTTCCCAAATATTATCCATAATTATTCCAGGAAATTAACCATTAATTTCACAATATTTTTAAACGACATTCACAAGGTTTTGGATAAACATGCAATTTCCAGCAGTGACCCTCACTAACTAAAAATACCATATCTCATTCATTTTAAATCCAAATTAAGCAAAATCCAAGCGCCAATATCATGACTCACTACAAATGAGGAGGTATATGTATAAGAGAGGTAGAGAGACTAAAAGATGAAAATGGATGACTCACACGAACGGGACTGATAACTCAAAGAGAAAATGCAAATGGACTCCAAGTCACAAGCAATACTCAAAGCAAACCCCCGATTCACCTACTCAACATAGTGAAGACCGAGATGTAGTCTTTTTTATATTATCGATTTTAGAGTTAGGTGGTCATAAAAAGTTGTACACACCGGAATCAGGCTTTGCGATTGGGGCACTAATCCTTAGTGTGTACGTAGAAATAAAATGCTCAGACAAGGAGGGGGTTTCTCTCCCCAAGACAAGGGATCCATTACGTTTTATTTTAGGTCCAATAGAGTTAGCAGTCCCAATTTTATTTTTTTTTATTATCACTTTTTTTATTATTTTTCAATGCACGTACCTAACGGGGTTCCAATTTCCATTAAGCATCCTAAGTGGTCAAAATTAGAGGGAGAGGATCGGAAAAGACATGGAGTCGGAAATCGATGATGCATGCAAAGTAAGAGGACTTACAGTGCTTCCCAACTCTCTCCATGCAGGATGCAGAACAGAATTGAAACCTAAGCTATATGAGATGCAATCTGAGGAAATCTCCCTAGATACAAGATGCTATTATCGAGAAGAACATTATCCCAAAATTGACTAAGTCCAAATCATATATATAGGTACATGCAGATATTAGGTGTTTGGACCTTAGTTTATCGTCAAGCAATCCTAAGCTAGGGCTCATTCACACAAAATAATAAAAATAAGATAGAAAGCGAAAAAATATCATCGAGACTCTCGAGGGAACAATACCTCGGGTAATGAACCTCGGGAAGTCGGAGTGTAGAGAGTCGTGTATTATTACATACCAAAGTTACTCTCTCACATAAATTTACAATTTTTTTTGAAAATACGAAATAAAATAAAGCTCGTTGACTTTCTCAAAAATTTCTTCTCCATCTGCCTTGGATGCTCTCTCCTGCCAACTCAGTCCGAAAGTTGGTTCTGCCTTGCTTGGGTGCACAGGTCCTCCTAGGAGATCCTCCTTCGCACAGTGGTCCCTCGCATCAAAGACAAATAGAGAAGAGGTCAGAACAATCACAATAATATTAATAAATAATGCAAATAAATAAATATGGACAAGAGTGAAGAATCAAATAAATAATAAATATCCCAAACGACGTTGCTCCCCGACAATGGCGCCATTTGATGATTCGAGATTCATCGTCGGCCGTGCATTCCACACAAGGCGGGAACGCAGTCGCTGAGGTGACCGACAAAAAATCCCAATCAATCAACAATTAACCCACGATATGAATAAAGCAATTAAATCTAAAAAATGTGGAGTTAAAATTTATTGTAACTCTACATGCAAATGTGTATAGTGTATAAGCATGTGTAGAGGTCGAACACTGGGAGCAAATGGTTGGGGGCAAAATATGCGCACAAAATTATTCAATTCTTTTCTTGTCCATGTTATTATTTTTGTGGGTTTTTTAATTATATATTATATATAATTTTCTATTTTATTTTTAGTTTTACATTTTTTTATTTTATTTTTAATTTTCTTATTTTATATTTTCTTTTTATATTTTTTTATCTTTTTATCTTTTTTTATAAAAATAATGTATCCTATATAAGGCTTTATTTACATAATACATAGAAATATATTTATAATAATTATTAAATATATATAATTCATAAAATAAATTGTTTTGGGTTTTAATATTTTTCTAATGTTTTTGTATATTTCCAGAAATTTTTGCTAATTCTTATGTATTTTTAAAGTCAAAAAAATATCTCAAATATGAGATTAATACATCATCTGAAACTAATTTGGGTTTTAAAATAGTAAACAATTCCTAAATCTACCCAAATTAATTTTAGTACATAATTAATAATATTTAGATAATTATAAAACAAAAAAACATATTTTTGGTATTTTTAGGAATTTTTATATTTTTATCTAATTTTGGAGCTTTCTGATTTTTTTAATTTTCTTTTCTTATTTTTAGGTTTTTTTGTTTTCTGGACTCAATAAATATCAAAATATACTACATATAATTTTTTGGAATTTTTCATTAAGTTTTTTTATTTTTTTGGTATTTTATAATTTAAACAGGGCAAAAATGTGCTCTATTTCATTTTTAATAAATAGGTTAAATGCAAAAAAAATGTCAATTAAAAATATGGCCGTGAATATACAAGGCATGAAGCATTTATCCCTATTTTTGTGGATTTTTAGGAGCAAAGTAGGTATTCCCATTAAATAGATAAATAATGCAAAAATGCATGTCCTAGCAGGGGCATAAGTGTAAATAAAGTAGACATCATCGGCCACAATGCAAATATGCCTTAATAAAACAACATTTATTTAATTTTCGTGAATCATTTTACAACATACAAAATTACCAGGGGCCTCTATAAAAAATTACAACCCTCACTTGGGACTGCACGTGAGGCTGGGAAGGACCCAAATGATAATACCAAAACATGCAGGAAGTCCTATGCAAAATTCCCAATTATTTAACACTTTACATTTTATTTACAAAACTATATAATGAATACAAAAAATAATCGGGTGAGATATGAAATTTACCCCAAACATAGGCGTGATCGGACAACTCTTCTTTCTTTACTTGACACGCGTCCACTCCTCACATGACGATGACGGTTCGCGATCCGACGGTGATGATTAGTTCTCACGACTGAGATCTACGGTGAAGGGGTGACTCAATCGGACGACGCTGGTGTGATCTGGGGATCCTCCCCAGATCGGATGGTTATTGCTGTCCTCCAAGAACAGGGAACAACACTGAGGTTCCCCTGCTTCGATCATTGATTCCTCCTCGTCCAGACGGGCTTTGGTGATGGCAACAGACTCTACACGTCTGGGGTGGTGTCCCACAGCTGTTGGTGTGCACAGGAAGATCCAAGACCCCATGTATATGCTTGGAGAGCTCAGAGAAGAAAGGGGTTCTGGGAACCTTGAAGTCAAAATGATTTGAACCCAGGAGGGCTCCTTTGAGCGCGTGACCTGCACGGAGAACGCAAGTGGCTCGAGGTGTTTCTCCTCGACCAAAAATGAAGCTATGAGCGCGAAGGATGAGGTGGGCGGCGAGGTCTCCGACGAGGTGCCAGAGCGAAACCTCGATTCATAGAACCAAGAAGGTTCTGGTTGGTCAAAGGTGGCTGGGAGGTGGAGAACGTGATGGGGAAGGAAATGGAAGTGAAATGGAGCTTGGAGAACAAGGGAAGCACGGTGGAATCGTTCGCCAGAGCGGAGTTGCGACAAACTACGAATTAACTTTATTAACCTAACTAACTACGCTAATGGCTAAACTAAATGCATAAATAAAATGCTGGAATGAAAACCTAACTAATAATGGTAAAATGCGCAACTCGTACCTGGTTGGATGCCAGGGAGCAGAGGTCGCCGGTGATGACGGCCTTGGGCACACCTCCTCCTTCGCGAGCTCCCATCCATCTCAGGGGACCTCCATCTGTCACCCGGATGCACACTAGGCGGAAATGGTGGAACTCTAGGGCTTGAAGATGGCCAAATTGAAACATGGAGGAGAGGTTGATTATTTATAGATAATATGGAACACCCTTATTGACTGGTCGTTAGCAAACAATTAAAGCTATATACATTGGATTCAAGGCATGGGCGTGTATCATGGACTATTGGGGAACATTTCTTGTGAAGGAAGCGAGCGCGATAGATGGATGGAATGCCCGGGAAAAATGAAAGAAAACACGATCTTTGACAGATTTGACGGGCTGCAGAGTGAGTTGTTTATAAAGCAAGTGAGCACCCTTATTTGACCGACCATTAGGAAAGAAATCAAGTTATGCATAAAGGATACAAGGGTTGGGCGTGTATGATGATTGTTTGGGGAATAATTTCCGTGAAGGGATCAATGTTATTTGAGCGATGGATCGACTGGGAAAATGGGAGAAAACGCAGTCTTAGACAGATTTGACGGGCTGCAGAGGTTGGAGGGGGAGTTGGCTAGAGGTCAACAGAGGAAGTCCTGCCATTGGTCCATGTATCCATGTAGGCTCACTATAAGACAAAACATAAGGGTTATTAAAGAATAATTACTTAAAAATAATAAATAATTTTATTAATATCTGGTATAAAATAATTTTTTATTATTTTATTTAGTATTTTATTACGATTTTTATTTATTTATTGGTGCATTTTATTACAAGTTTATTTTTAATGGTTTATTTATAGGTATAATTACCTATATTTTGTACATTTTTATTTTTGTTTTGTATATTTTACTTTATTATGTTATTCTTTTATTTTATTTATTTATAACTTATTTTTGTGAGTGTAAATATATTTTTATTTTATTTTTATGATGTTATTTGTATACTTAAATAAATAGGTAAGTATATTCTATAATGTAGGTATTTTACCTATGTTTTATATACATGATTTTATTTTAATGTATTTTAATGAGTTTTATTTTAGTTTTGTATTTTTAATAGAATCTATATAATATTTACAATATTAGAAAAATATAAAGGAATAAAGAATTAAAGAATATATTCTCCTTTTATTTATATACATAGGCATTTTGCCTATATAATTATATAGACTTATTTTATTTTTTATTTTTTTGATTTTATGCTAATTTTAATATGTACATGTGTTATGAATAATATTTAGAAAATTATAAAAATATGAATTTGTAAAAATAATGAATAATGAATAAATTGAATATTTTAATCGGTAGAATGTACAATAGGGGCCTAAAACGTAACTTCTACACAGTAACTCTAAAAATATAAAACCACCACCATTAAATAGCTCTTGAAAAGTTATATACAATTAGAGGTGATTTTGATATGTTTGAGTTTTTATTTGAAAGATATGGGTCTGTGAAGTTTGGTTTTTGGCTTTTTATTCTGGGTATAAAATGTACATCGTGTATTATTTTTGTGCAGCTCAATTTTGTATTTTTATTTACATTATTATCTACAACTTTTATGTACAAAATTTCTTCATTTGATGAATAAATAATAAAGAATAAAATAGATACCAAAAATGTATAATTAAAGAATGAATAAATGAGGTATTTATTGTATTTTTGGCCCTTATCTCCCCTACTTTATTTTGTCGACCAACTCCATTCTGGACTTGGTCTCGGGGTGGGGGTCATAAATTATTTTCAATATTTTATTCCTTTTTCTTTTCTTCTCTTTATTCTATAATTTTAGCATTAAAATATTATTTTATGTACAATAAATACAATAAATAATAAATGCTATTATGTACAAATTATTGCTATTTACATGCATTGGCTAGGGTTTTTAAGGCCAAAATGATAGAATAAAGGTTATGAAATGGAAATTCATCACCCATATGACTCATATGTTCATGAAATATATTGGGTGTCACTGCTTTTGTTAGCGGGTCTGCCACCATGGAATTTGTTCCAATATGCTCTATGGAAATATGTCCAATTTGTACTCTCTCTTTCACAATTAAAAACGTTATGTCAATATGCTTTGACTTGGTTGAGCTTCTTTTGCTGTTGGAATAAAGCACGTTGAATTGTTGTCACAAAATAACTACAATAGTTTTTGGATGCCGCTTACAATACGCATCCCATTGACAAAATTCTTCACCCATATTCCATGATTTGATGCCTCATAACATGCTATGAATTCAGTTGCCATAGTGAAGGATGCTACAATTGTCTGTTTAGCACTCCTCCATGATTTGGCTCCTCCAGCCATTAAGAACACATAGCCTGAAGTGGATCTTCTACTATTTTGACATCCAGCAAAATCAGAATCGGAATACCCATTGATCTTCAGCATATCCGATCTGTGATATGTAGGTCTATAGTCTTCTGTTCTCTGAAGATATCTCATGACATGTTTGGCAGCTCTCCAATGATCCATGCCTGGATTCGCCATGTATCTGCCTATCATACCCACAATAAATGCTAGATCCGGACGTGTGCATACTTGTGCATGCATAAGACTCCCAATTGCAGATGCATAAGGGATCTTACCCATTCCCTGAATTTCAAGGTCATTCTTAGGGCATTGATTAAGACTGAATTTTTCTCCTTTAGCAACAGAGGTATCGATTGGTTTGCAAAACGGCATGCCAAATCTTTGGAGCACCTTATGAATGTAATTCTCTTGTGATAATCCAAGTACGCCTCGAGTTCGATCTCGGTGTATCTGGATTCCTAATACAAAAGAAGCATCCCAAAGATCTTTCATTTTAAAATTATTTGAAAGAAATTTCTTTATTTCATGCAACAAATATAGCTCATTACTAGCAAGCAATATGTGACCCACATAAAAAATCAAGAATATGTGTTTACTCCCACAAAACTTGTGATATACACAATCATCCATTGGATTAGTCTCAAAACAGAATGAGATTATTACTTGACGGAATTTGTGATACCATTGACGGGATGCTTGCTTAAATCCATAGATGGATTTCTTTAACTTGCAAAGCATACTCTTTGCATCTCCCTGAACAAAGTTTTCTAGTTGAACTATAGATCACCTCCTCAACATCTCCATTGAGAAAGGCGGTCTTAACATCCATCTGATGAAGCTCAAGATCAAAGTGTGCAACTAATGTGATGATAATTATAAAGGAATCCTTACTAGAAACATGTGAAAATGTTTCTTTGTAATCAATTCCATCTCTTTGAGTAAAACCTTTTGCTACAAGATGTGCTTTAAACCTTTCAACATTACCATTTGAACCCCTTTTGGTTTTAAATATCCATTTACAACCAATGGGTTTCACACCTTCTGGCAATGGTACAAGGTCCCAAACTTGATTGTCTTGCATCGATTTGTATTCCTCATTCATGACTTCAACCCATTTTGCAGAGTTAGAACCTTTCATGGCCTGATGGAAGTTGATTGGATCATCTTCACTAATTCCATTTTGTTCTTGAAGAAATACTATACAGTCATCCGAAATAGCACTTCTTCATTCTCTAATGGATCTCCTTAGAATTTGAGGTTGTTGATTTTGATCTTGTATAGCAAAATCCTGCATGAGGGGTTGTTGAATATCGTCACCTTGAGGCTCTTGATTTGTTTCTTGCCCAATGACTGGAATGCATTCTTGTGCATTTTCAGTCACAACATTAGGAATCGTGATTGATTCCTCCTCAAAGATAATATCTATAATGTGCATCTTCCCCTCCAAATCAATATCATCAAAAAAGGTTGCGGTTCCCGTTTCGAATATTTTCTTGAGTACGGGATCATAAAAGTTGTAATCCCTTGATCACTTTGAATAACCAATAAAGTAGCTGCTCACTATTTTGGAGTCTAATTTTTTTCTCATATGGCTTATACGACCTTGCCTCAGCTGGACATTCTCATATGTGTAAATGCTTTAGACTAGGTCTTTTACCAGTCCAAAGCTCATATGGTATTTTTGCAACTACTTTTGTTGGTACTATATTCAAAATGTAAGCTGTTGTTTTTAATGCTTCTCCCTAGAGGGACTCTGGTAAGGTGGAATGACTTATCATACACCTCACCGTATTTTTAAGAGTCCTATTACGTCTCTCAGCCACACCGTTCATGCTAGGTGAACCTGACATAGTATACTGAGGAACAATTCCCCATTCTTGTAGGAACAAAGCAAAAGCACCTAGACATTGTTCACTTGAACCATCATATATGTTGTAGTATTCACCACCATGATCAGATCTGATGCACCTTATACTTTTGTTGAGCTCAACTTCAGCCTTAAATGATTTGAACATGTCCAGAGCTTGTGACTTTTCATGAATGAGATATAGGTAACCGTATCTTGAATAGTCCAGGATACGAAATATCCAATCATGATTCCTAATGTTGCCATTGGATCATCTATGAATGATACGAAATATTGTTGACCATTCCAGGATGCCAAAGGAAATTGACCACATATATCAGTATGTATCAAATGCAAGACACTAGAAGCTCTATTGGCACCTGATCTCCTTGATTTGGTTTGTTTTCCCTTAATGCAGTTGACACACACATTTAAATCTGTAAAATCTAATGAATTTAAGATGTTGTCAGATACAAGTCGTTCCATTCTTGATTTGGATATATGACCCAAACACTTGTGCCAAGTTGATGCTGAATTTCTGAGATGATTTTTCGTTTAGTGCCTCTTGATTCAACAACAACCGTACATTCATTATACGAGGCAATGTTATCAAGCAAATAAAGCTTGCCACTAGAAACTAAAGAATCGGTACCAATCATAGCAGAGTTAGAAGAAAGACTAAATTTCCCATCTCCAAAATTCAGAAAATAACCTAAATTGTTGAATGCAGAAACAAAAATCAAATTTCGTCTAAAAGATGGAATAACGAAAGTATTCTTTAATTCTAGATAATGACCAGTTCCTAATAAGAGCTCAAAAAATCCAGCTGCCTCGACTTCTGCCTTCTTTCTGTCACCTACGTAGATGTATCTTTCAACATTAGTTGGTCTTCGGTAGTTCACCTGTATAGAGACACTTATGTGGGTAGAGGCACCAGAATCTAACCACTAAGTATTTATTGGAACTGAAGCTAAATTAACTTTTGAACAAACCAAAGTATGAATTGTACCTTTCTTCACGCGCCATGCAAGATATTTGGCACAATCTTTCTTAACGTGTCCAGTTTTCTTGCAGAAGAAACAATTAATTGCATCCTTGTTCTTCTTCACTGGACCCATCACAATAGCATTACTCCTTTCTTTTCTTTTCTTGCCCTTATCCTAGAGGCCACAACCAGATGAGTACTTTCTAGCTTATCTTGCTTCAACCTGTCTTCCTTTTGAGCACAGTAAGAAATGAGCTCGTTAAGAATCCACTTCTTGTTTTGACAGTTATAACTGATTCTAAGCTGGCTATACCGTGACTGAAGAGACAACAAAACCAAATGAACTAGCAAATCATCAGATATTGTCAATTCTAATTCTTGTATCTTTGAAGCAATATGAGCCATTTCAAGAATGTACTCCCTCATGTTTCACTTACCGGTGTACTTCATGAAAATCAAACGTTGTAAATAAGTGCTTGTTTCTGCCTTATCATTTTTCACAAAACGCTCTTCAATTTTAGCAAAGTATTCTTTAGCCATAGTTAACCTTTCTTCAGCAATCCCTCTAAGGGTTTTTAGAATGACATGCTTTATGATCATGAGACACATGCGATTAGAGCGTTCTCACCTCTCATAGTGCTTCTTATCATCAAAAGAATTATTTTCCATAAGAGGAGCGGGAGTCTGCATCTGAAATGCAAGGTCTAGATTCATGCAGCCAAGCACTATCATAATGCTCTCTTTTCATGCCTTGAAATTTATGCTTTGAAGTTCGGGAATGGAGTTCAAAGTGGCAGAGGCAGTAGATGCGGAAGCAGAAGCTATAAAATAAAGAACAAAAGAAAAGAATTAATTTATTGTTCACAAATGTGAATATACATATACAATTATAAGAAAAGCAAGATATCAAGCATATCACTAACTATTAAGTCTTTGAAAATAATGTTAGTCGTAAGTGATACTTTTGTTGTGGTCTGCCAATAATAAATCCTGTCAAGTAATGAGACCATCTTTGGATGTGTCTTATTACTCGCATGGAACTTTATAATTATTGTTCAATTATCATCATATGTATGCGATACAGTTAAATAAATATTATCTCTCTTTTGGAAAGGATAATATTTATAATGCATACAAAATCCGTCCAAATATTTCCAATAAGATAATTTTGACGATAGAGGTCACTTTGGTGGCTTATTCGCTTCAATTATATTATTGGTGATATTGTAGTTCTGACATATGGCTGATATAACTTTAAGTCACCTTTTTTTCATATTCCAACCAAAATTCTATGTAGAAAGTAGAAGCTAATGTCATAATTTAAGTAATACAATAGCAATCCGATGACATTTAATTTCAATGTACAGTCCAATGACATGATGCAAAAAATGCGACAATGATTTATTCCATAAATGGCGATAGAAATTAATGCCGTGAATGAAAAAAATAATGTTGTTAAAGTTGATATGTTATCATATCTATGTTCCCATTTTTATATTCTGGAAATTAGTATCATCTTTAATGATCTCCATAAATGGAAAGTGCCTAAGAAGAGAACGCCAATGGTAAAAAAATAAAATTATGCATGATTTTGAAACAAGAGTAAATGTAACAGAATAAATTGTGTAAATGGGATGACAAGTGATCAATGCAATGTTGAGATCACAAAGAATGGACTTCAGTAAGTTTCTATAAAAGGAATTTAGAAAATTTACAAATAAGGCAAATGAATCAATATTATAAATTGAGATCAATAATATACTCGCGCAATGTGAACAACAGAAAGCTATCTAAACAGTTCAATTGTTACTGCCATTTAAAAAAATGACTTGATACAAATTAAACGGCATCCGGTTTGGATTGAGACAGAGAAATCAATTGATTAATTTATGGGAGGCATATACTTTTATGTGAACTATATATGTTAATGGATACGATGCCTTAAAAAAAAGTTTTTTAATAAGTAAACAACAACAAAGACCCTAGAAAATTTTGTTATTTCTGTGATTGGAAATTCATGCCAAAAGATTCAATCTCCGCCTTCGAAATCAAGTCAAATAATACATGCATGAAACACATACACGATCCAGCTAATTAATACAAGGATTATGTTTACTGTGAGATTCGTTCGAATTGAAAGATAAGATCCATTCACGGCATAATTACAACAAATAATAAATGCATGAAAAAACACACGATCCAGCAAATCAAGTCAAAAGATTCAATCTCCACTAATTATATTTACTGTGAGATTCGTTCGAATTGGAATATACATAATATAAGGGATTAATCTCCTTTTGCATGCCAACAAATCAATATCAAAAGTATACACTGGTATTAAGCATGAGTAATACACAGATCTAGCAAATCCCACATAAAAAAAATGTGCAAACACCAAAAACAAGAGATACAACAGGAAACATGAAATTAAGGAAGATAATATCATCCTGTATCAATATTTTCACACCATCATAATTACAATAATTCAAAAATGATTATTTCAAATCCATATCACGGGTGTGAAAAAAATATTATAACATACACATAAAACCCTATAAATCAGAATCGAGATAGTTCTGATACCACTTGATAGAACTAGAAATCGATCCAAGTTCAAGGGTAACAGAATACCTGATGCCATTCCTTTGATGTTTGATGTTGGTGTATATCAACCCGCAAAGGTTAGCCCCAGATCTTTCTCACGAACATATACCTTTCTCGCTCTCTCTTATCGATGGAAAACAATAGAGAAAAGAACATACCTCGTTTGGGGACCCTTGGCCTTATTTTATTTGACAATACAACCAAAACAATCATCAATCACCTTCCTCTTTTGTTCATCATAAAGAGATTTTATTCTCTAATTAACGGTAATCAAATGTGCACTGATCGCAATTTTAATGTCTATATTAGTGGGATTTTCAAATCCCAACATTATGAAGTATTACTTTTAACTTGTAACCAAAGATCGGAAGAACCCTTGAGTAATCCTTCTTAAGAAGGATGAGGGGAGTTTGGTGCTGCATCTAACGTGTGGAGTAAATTTTTGGAATAATGTAAAATCAAGGAATTATCATATATATATTAAATGGTATTATATCACTGTCAAGCATGAGCAATATCAAGTACTTTTGTGACACTTAAGTATGGTTAGTAATTGATATATGATGGAATAAAAGGATTGGCGGAATAAATGATGATCACTAGAACTATTTTTCATAAGTTCAATAAATGATTTAAACTAGACAATTTACTCAATACGTTGAAACAAGAATATCTTATTTTAAGATCAAGATATGGAGTTCGACTATCTTTCTTTTTTCGTCAAATTCTCTATATCACTGATCATGTCTATTTCGACAATGATAGTACAGTTACATGCCTTTGTTGAATTTATACAAGATGAATCCATATAAGAAGCATTCATGCCTTATTTGTTTGAGGTAGACATGACATGTATCACTCCTTATCCTACAAAATTTCAATCTCTTTAAAGATGATCAATATTTGAGTTTCGAAGTTAACATGTAGATAAGTTTTGAAACTCTATCCCTCCACATCAATTTTTCATGTCATAAAATACAAATAACTCCCACTTATCTTACAATTTTATCTAATATAATTAAACTTCTATCCCTTCTTATCCAACCTAACAAAGAACAATAATAAGTATAATTTGTCTCTCCATATCCCACAAACATTGTTCATGGAGGAAAATTCCTCCCAGGGGTAGGTTTAAAATGAAATTTGCTGTATGCGTTCGAGAATTTTTTTTGTTATGTATCGTAGATAAGCCGCCTCTTGAAGAGGCGGCTTTGGTTAAGAGGAAGTCGCTTCTCCAAGAGGTGGCTTTGGAGGAAGCCGTCTCTTGAAGAGGTGTATCTAGTAAAGTCACCGCTTGGAGAGACAACTTTTGTCCGCAGAGCTAATGCTTCTCTTTTTTGGAGTTATAAATATATATGAAGTCATAAAATATGGTATAAAAACATGTTTAGAAGACATGACTGATAGATTAATAAGGCTAAATGTTCATACACAAGATCCAACCATAAAAGTCAAGATAACATTTACATACGAAGTACACTCAAAATTAACACGCATGCCTTATATTACAAAATAGCGAAGATATCGATCTAGCCTTTACACTCCCTTCTCCATTTGTACTGTAATTTGACCAGTCTGTCATCGACCATGGAGGTCTCCGGTGCGCTTGGTTCAAATCCATGAAGTTGGTTTGTTTCGATCGATATCATCGATGTTGCTTGTATCCGTTCCTTCAACTCTGAAAAAAGACAGTGGGAGGGGTGAATGACATGAAGATCCTGCATCCATAACTGCTCGATCCCTCCGTGGTGCAGGTGACGTTGTAGGATCTCTAGGTGGACCACACTCAGAAATTGAGGTCTCAAATTCTATGTCGGACTGAGGTGATTGTTGCGTCTCAACTGGGGCATCTCCCTCGTCAGAAGTCCTCTCTTCCCTTTGTCAATTAGCTTGTCCTCGTCCACGTCCTCAAATACGTGAATAGCGATGAGATGTAGCTTCTGCCTCACCATCTTCCTCTAAAATCTCCTCATCTAGGACGTCTCTGAATTGCCGATGTATAGATTCACGTAGATAAGAACTTGCTTCAGCAGTAAGCTCTCTAATCCGTGGAGTATCATCATCACAATGACGTACAATCTCGCTGAAGTGAGACACCTGCAATATCAACCATTCTTGTCAGAACAAGATACATGATACCATAATAGCTATTTAAAGTTACTTTTTTCTTACTGCGTAATCCATTGTGCATCCATGTCGAGAAATGAATCGTCGTGTAATACTACGATACCATGACAAGTAGTCGGCAGTCGTATCTGGTCCTTTCAATGGAATGGGAGTCATAGACACAATGTAGTCCCTACGGATATTCCATAGTCTAACATAAAATGTATGGAACTCCGTCCAATCGACGTTGCTCTTCACTCGGAGATCGATTGAATGCAAATGAGTTGAGGTATCGCAATGCATCGGAATCTCCTGAATCACACAAAACTGACAAAGGACTCTATCTGGTGTGTATAGCTCAACAATGTAAAAATGAATCAATTGGACACGAGCCACATGCAAATCTTCATTGCCAAGACAATCTAAAGATAACAAAGAAAACACATCCTGTGTGTATGGGGTCCATACCACCTGCATAACATTAGATATGTAAATAAAATAAGCGATAGAATCAAGTGCTAAGTCAAAATAAGCGATACCACCAGGTTAAGTAAATACCCGCTCCACAAGTTGGAGGTCAAGTGCATCCCTATATGACCGAATCACATGAGTAGACTCGTTGTAATATTAAACTCTGCATGCCACCTTGCTCCCATGGGCTTTCCTTGCCAGAGAGGTCAGTGATTAACAACTGGGGAGATATGGGAGAAGCGCTCCCAAGCCCACAACTGCAATAGGATCAAGGGTCCACCAATCTCAACTGCGTCAGCCCTCGATGCAACACATAACTGCCTGTACAAGTATGCCAAACAAGCTGAGCCTCAACTGTATGTCCCACAAGTCTCCAAATCATCCAGAAATGGTAGATAAATCAGTGAAATCTCGTTTCATGACTTATCAGGAAAAATCACACCACCCAAGAGCTGTAAAATGTAAGCCCGTGTGAAAAGCAGAATGGTATCCTCCTCGGCATCCTTTGACAGAACTGAAAAATGCTCAAGTAGCCAAGTCACGCGTATTCGAGATCCATCAATGTTGGGCCGCTCGGACCGGACTCCAAGCAAACGCTCATACAATCATTTCCAATTGGACGAATTAGTATGACCAATCATTGCTTGACCATCTATCTTCAACTCAAAAATGTAAGCGACATGTTGCAATGTGACAATCATCTCTCCATGGCACAGGTGAAGCCGTCTCTACACAAGAGCAGTAACCAAATGCTAGTCCAGAGAAATGAAATCCATCTGCATTACTCTAAAAAAACCCGCTATGTAAATGTGGGGAAAAATACGCTCGTCCAAGGGAACATACCTTAATGTGCTCTCTCCCGTCGTCTACAATGTAGACATCTCGTCATCTGAAACAACAAAATAGATAGAGTATGAATACATATTTTTGCAATGGGATGCGAATATTTTGAAAAGTTTTAAGTGCATCGCCTGCTCAAACAACTGACGAACGGTGGGTTTATCCCCGATCAAAGCCGTCTCTTCAAGAGACGACTTCCTCCAAAGCTGCCTATTGGAGAAGCAGCTTCTTTTTAATCAAGACCGCTTCTTTAAGATACAGCTTATCTACGATACATAATAATAAAAAAATTCTCGACCACATACAACAAATTTCATTTTAAACCTACTCCTCGAAAGAATTTTCCTCACTGTCCATGTAACTCAATAGAAATAAATGTCCATGTAACTCAATAGAAATAAATGATGTAATAGCTTAATCCTCTTTATCCCGCTCCCGTCCATGCAACAATTCCACCTTTGCATACAATCCATCTCCCCCTCTGTCTCACTCACCAAGCCGCGAGACACTTCACTGCCATCCCCGCAGGAGGAGGAATGCAGGAGAGCGTCCTCTCGGCGCGGCGCTCGCCGCCAAGTCCCGACTCGTCCGACGGCGGCGAGGACGAGTCGAAGAAGCGCAAGCATTCCCTCCTCTGGCCCCCGCGCCCCTCCTTCAAGCTCTTCTGCCCCTCCTCCAGGCCCTCCTCCTCCTCCCCGTCCTCCCTCCTTCTCCTCCTCCTCCTTCTACTCACGGTCTCTATTCTCTCCCTCGCCGCCTTCAGATCGTGGGGCTTCGCGTGCCCCTACGACGCCTTCGGGAGGATGGACCTCCACGGCGCCGGCGCCATCGAGGGCTTGGCGTCCGACTTCGGATTCCTCGGGGTTCCTACCTGTGAGATTCGTCTCCCATCCCTGGATCTGTTGTCCGCTCCTTTTTTGTCCGTATCTGATTTCCTTTTTTTTGTTGATCCAATTTGGAACGTTGGGACTCTGGAAATGTGTAATTTAGGTCGCTATCTAATGCGGAATCGCACGGATCAGGCTATAGGATAATTTAACTGGTATAGTACAGATGTGAGCGCTTTTGGATGAAGGAAGGGATACTTCGCGTTAGCATTGTTTGTTCAATTGTTGCGTGTGGAGCTTTCTAGGTTGTTGTTTTGGTATTGTTCAATCTACAAGGTCATCTTAAGACCGATTCTAATGATGGGGGAAAGACGGAATTTTCTGCAACGAGGAATAATAAATGTGAAGGAACAAATGAGGTTTATGACTCATTCTTTTCCGGTTGTTTTATGGAATAAGTGTTCCAGACGTAGACATAATGGACGTTGTAAACACAGTATGACTACCTTATGTCGAGATTGCTTATTTTGGAACTATCCTCATTTCGTGATTGTTTATTCGGGGATATGGCTTCCTTATTCGTGGATAGGAGCTATTATCTCTCTCATTTTAAACATGACCTTATGAAGGATTACTTTTTATCTTGTAACTAAACATGGGGAATCACCCAGGAGTGATACTTCTTGGGAAGGAAATGATATCTGGGATGAGTTCGATGTGAAATCTGATGTGTGTTGTAGATGATTGGAATAATGCGAGATTGAGTTGCTGGAGATGTATTAAACAACATTGTATTACTTTCAGACTTGTGGAAATGTGTTGAGGAATTGCGGAGATGTATTAAACAACGTTGTATTACTGTCGGATGTGGAAATGTGTTTAGTAGTAGGTCATCCCTCCTCTTGCTGTTTAGTTAAGTAAGAGATTAACTTCAAAAATGGATCAGCCCGTTGGTAACATGCTAGAAATTAAGGTCTTAAGGCATAATTCTTGATACAATACACCATAATGCAAGTACATGTCTTACTAGCTTACTAAAGCCTAGTGTTTGCTATTTTTCTTCCATATCCTGAAAAAGAGGAGGATATTAAGTTCAAAGAGGTAGTATGGGATGTACTGATTTCTGCCAGCAGTTATCAATTGATCATTATCCGGTTAATTTTCAATCAGATAGAGATTGAAGTACTTAAGCTCTTTTTGTCCTTTTTTGTTAAAGGCAGATCGAAACAAGGGAGAACTGTTGAATGGACATCAAAGGATTTGCTTAGAGGATTGGAAGAATTTGTACCAATCTATGAAACACGCCCTATAAAAAATAACATGTTTGGAATGGGATTTGACCACAGCTTTGGGCTTTGGTTCATGGCACGTTGGCTCAAGCCAGATCTTATGATTGAAAGCGGTGCATTTAAAGGTCATTCTACATGGGTTCTTCGACAGGCTAGACCAGACACTCGTATCATCTCACTTTCTCCTCGTCATCCGGAGAAATACTTGAAGAAGGGGCCTGCATATGTTGATGGGAACTGTACATATTTTGCCGGAAAAGATTTTGTGGATTTTGGAAGCATGGATTGGAGAAGCGTGATGAAGAAGCATGGTATTTCCGATCTCAGCAAGGTTCTTATCTTCTTTGATGATCATCAGAATGAATTAAAGAGGTAAATAAATTGCTGAGTAGTGAATTGATGTTCTGCTGTTTTCTAGGCCTGGTATTGCAAACCTATTGCAGAACTTTTTCCCTCATTCCACTTGATTCAAGCACTTAATATTGGATCGATTAGTATAACACCATTTGTGCCAAAATTACTACTGTATATCTATTTAATACAAGTGCCAGTACGTGATAAATGACTAGTGCTTGCTAGTGTGATATAGAAACACGTGTCATTTAAATTCTATCTAAACTTCTCTTTGTTTTATGCCGCAGACTGAAGCAAGCTCTAAAAGCTGGCTTTCAGAAACTTATTTTTGAAGATAATTATGATACTGGAACAGGAGACCATTATTCCTTGAGACAAATCTGTGATCAATATTATATTCGAGGTGCGAATCTCTTCCTCTTCATTTTTATTGATCTTTAACCATTCGTTGTAGTGCATTTCTCCATCTTTTAGCACAGTAGTTAAATGTTGTCAAAATATTTATGGCCATCTTAGGTTGCATCTTTGACTTCAAAAAATCTTAGGTTGCATCTTACATGTGGATTTTGTGCAATGTCAAATTTTAAATAAAAAATCAGACTGGCTGAGGAATAAAATTGGCATCTCCTTTTGTTTTTGGTGGTCTCTAAATGATGGTTTGATTTCCTTGAATGGTTGAATTGGTGATGATGCCACCATTCAAATAAAAATGGAAAAAACCAAACGGGGCTATTTCCGGTAACTGTTCTTTTGGGAGGAATCAAATACAAAAAATCTACAAGCAGGGAAGTAAAAATAGATAGAAAAGCTGAAGAAAAAAAGTGGTACGAAAACCTTATCAACTGTATGACATGTCAACTTTTGGTAGCATGAGGTTGATCCCACAATAGGAAGTGGTGGATACCTCATGATGGGTTTACCCCTCAGAGAAGAACCTCATTTTCCGTAGTACACAAATTGTGTTTGCATTGTGGATTTCTGTTCTTTTCTTGATGAACATAAGGTGGTTGAATTGGCTGTCAGTTCACATTCAAACCGTTGAACCTGGTTTTTTACTGTTTGAGGTTCCATTTCAAAGTTTAAAAAGCCTGAGTGGACCAATCATGATCCAATTACCAGTTGCAGTGTTGGAACTGGCCAGTTTGGTCCGGTAGCAATCAGTTTGGTCCCTTTTTTAAAAAAGAATCGTGTTAGCAGATTTATTCCCTGTAGTTAGTTTGGAGATTTAAATGGTTTGGTGGTAGTGCATTGTGCCTACCACCCAAAAGATCAGGGTTCAAATCTCCCCTTGTGGAGGTTGCGTTAGGTAGTCGACAGCCAGCGTAAAGAATAGTCGAATCTTTCAACATGGATTTGAGAAAGAATCCATGTAGCCGGCCCTACTTATAGTGGAAGAAGTCTTCGCCAGTTAGTTTGGAACTTTGGAGATTTGTTATTCATGTCGTGTATGTGGATTTTGACATTGAAAATATATAGGAGCTTCGACCCTTGTCTTGAGAAGTTGTATGGTGTGAAAGCAGCTTGTTATTTTGAAGGAGCCTTTGCAATGTCAATGTGCCCGGTTTTTTCTCATGTGAATGGGGGGATATAATATGCAGTTTTCTGAATGTTGACTAGCTCAATCAATATTATCCAGGGAAAGATGTCCTTAATCTTATGTTGAATAGCATTTTGACTAATCATAAAGGGTCCCAATTAACTAGTAAAGCATTTTAAATCAACTTCATCAAGTAGCCAGCATTCATATGAGTCATCTATGAACCTTGTATTGGGACGGACACCATAGAGTGTTTCCTCTTTTTTGATCTAAAAAAAAATCTATGAACCTTGTATGTGGGATATCAAGAACTTCTTGATTTAAGAGTTTCCACAACTAAACTTGGGATAATATAAGCAATGTTTTAAAATAACATGAGGCGTATCGAGGCGTTTTTCCTTTATCGCCTCGAGGCGTAAGCCCCACTCCATATAGAAAAAATTTCATAAAAACGATAATTGGTCGTAACTACATTTTGCAAGTTTTATAAATTAAATAACTTTGATAAAAACATAACTCTATGAGATTTCAAGGCTAATTTCATGTTTCAAACATCCAAGTTCACACTGCGTGAGCTAAACGATCTCAAATCCCCAACAACAACGATAAAATTTCAAAATATAAATAATTTGACCATTAAAATACATGAACGATTAATAAAATAAATTCAAAAATAAAAATATTATCATTGCATCTCTAAATATCGATGTCATATTTTTAAAAACAAGCAGGAAAATATTTAGTTTAAGCATAAAGTGTTGTAATTTGTTATAATTATCTTCTTTTGGACTCTCAAACTATAAGGAGTCAAGTAAATATGGATTTGCAAACACAACAATGAGTTATTCTCGGTAATAAACAACAACAACAACAACAAAGCCTTTTCCCACAATTAAGTAGGGTCGGCTACATGGATTCTTCGTCTCCATTCAGATCTATCTTGGGTCAATCTCGGACTTATATCCAAAAAATTAAGATCCCTTCGTATAGTCTCTTTCCAACACTTCTTGGGCCGTCCTTGCCCTCTCTTAGCCGGCTCAACATCCCAACACTCGCATCTCCTAACCGGTGCATCAGTTGACCTTCTTTGCAAATGACCAAACCATCTTAAGCGATTTTCTCGCATCTTATCCTCGATCGGAGCTACACCAACTTTCTTTCTGATTGCATCATTCCGAATCCGATCTTTACGTGTATGTCCACACATCCATCTTAGCATTTTCATTTCTGCTACAGCCATTCTCTGCACATGTCTATGGTTCACAGGCCAACATTCAGAACCATAAAGCATAGCAGGTTTCACGGCTGCTTTGTAAAACTTTCCTATAATTTTTAAAGGAATTTTCTTATCACAGAGAACAACGGAGGCTCCTCTCCACTTTAGCCAGCCCGCATTTATTCTATTAGTAACATCTCCATCAATTTCCCCATCATGTTGCAAAATAGATCCCAGATATCTAAAAGAATCTCTCTTCTGAATATTATCGTCACCAATCTTCACCTCGATTCCTTCACCATTGCTTCCATCAAGGGTGCATTCCATATATTCCGTCTTAGCCCTACTTATACGAAAACCTTTTGTCTCCAATGCATGTCTCCAAACCTCGAGTTTCTCATTTACTCCATCTCTAGTCTCGTCAATCAACACAATATCATCAGCAAATAACATACACCAAGGTAACTCATCCTGAATGTGACTTGTCAACTCGTCCATAATCAAAGTAAAAAGAAATGGACTCAAAGCTGAACCTTAATGTAAATCAATGTTGATATCAAAATAGTCAGTCTTCCCCGTCGGGGTCCTTACACAAGATAAAGCCCTATCATACATATCCTTTATGAGATTAATGTATAGGACAGGTACTTGTCTCTTCTCCAAAACTCTCCACAGTATCTCTCGTGGGACGGAATCATAAGCCTTCTCCAAATCAATAAAGATCATATGGAGATTCTTCCTTTTAGCTCTATAAATCTCCATTGTTCTCCTCAACAAATGGATGGCTTCAATAGTTGAGCGATCTGGCATGAATCCGAATTGGTTTCTTTTACTTGGGAAACTTGCCTCAACCTTCTTTCGATTACACGTTCCCAAATTTTCATAGTGTGACTCATCAGCTTGATACCTCTGTAATTTGAATAATTTTGAATGTCTCCTTTGTTCTTATAAAGAGGCACCACGATACTCCTCCTCCAATCTTCAGGCATTTTCTTGCTTCGCCAAATAACATTGAATAAATTCGTAAGTCAAGTCAAACCACGCTCACCTAAAACTTTCCATACTTCTACAGGGATGTCATCCGGTCCAACACCTTTCCCAGGTCTCATAACTTTCAAAGCCTCCTCTACTTCTTTTCTTTGTATTCGTCTATAACATGCACGATTCAAGTAACTTTCACTACTAGCTAGATCACCCAAAGTTATCTCTCTATTTCCTTCTC
Source organism: Ottelia alismoides (assembly GCA_037367405.1). NCBI lineage: Eukaryota > Viridiplantae > Streptophyta > Magnoliopsida > Alismatales > Hydrocharitaceae > Ottelia > Ottelia alismoides. Next base: position 473,105 of record JAZKJV010008705.1, read on the forward strand.
AAATGAAAAGTTTATGAAAGTATTGCTCCCATCTAGTCTCTATATCCTTCTGAGTAACAAGCACGTGACCTTCCTCGTCCTTAATGCATCTCACTTGAGAAAGGTCTTTGGACTTTCTTTCTCTTGCTTTGGCCAACCTGAATATATCCTTCTGGCCCTCCTTAGAGTTGAGATTTTTATACAAAACTTCATAAGCTTTTGACTTAGCTTCGCTTACAACCTTCTTTGCTTCTTTCTTTGCTATTTTATAGTCTGTGACAGTTTCCTCTGTTCTAACCTTAGACATAGCTTTAAAGCAAGCTCTTTTAATTTTTAGCTTCTCTTGCACTCCTTCACTCCACCACCAAGCCTCCTTTTGACCCGGAGCTCCTCCTTTTGACTCGCCTAACATCTCTTTGGCTACCTTTCGGATACAAGATGCTACTGCCTCCCACATCTCGTTTGCACTACCGCTACAATCCCAAGATAAGTCTTCTAAAACCTTCTCCCTGAAGCTTGATTGCTTCAGCGAAAGATTCCACCACCTAGTTCTAGTGATCGTAGGAACCTTCTTTTTCTTTACCAGCCCTTTTATTTGTAAATCCAAGACTAATAAGCGATGTTGGGTTGTCAAACTCTCTCCAGGGATTACTTTGCAATCTTTGCAACACAACCGATCTCTTCTCATCAACGCAAAGTAATCTATCTGTGTTCTAGTTGAGCCACTCTTGTAAGTAATTAAATGCTCCTCCCTCTTCTTGAAAAGAGTGTTTGCTATGAAAAGATCATATGCAGTTACAAAATCCAGAATGACTTTTCCCTCTTCGTTTCTATCCCCAAAACCATGTCCTCCATGCACACTTGCATACCTTGAAACATCTTTTCCCACATGTCCATTAAGATCTCCACCTATGCAAACCATCTCTCTTTGTGGGATTCTTTGTAAAATCTTATCCAGATCCTCCCAAAAAGCTTGTTTAGTCCTTTCATCTAAACCAATTTGAGGTGCATAAACTTAGATGATATTCAGAATTTCTTCTTCAAGCACCAACTTTAGCAAAATAATCCGATCCCCAAATCTTTGCACCTCAACCATGCAATCCTTCAAATCTTTATGAACAACCACTCCAATACCGTTTCTGCCCTTATCTTTACCTGAATACCAAAGTTTAAAGCCTGACTTCTCGATCCCCCTTGCTTTCTCTCCAACCCATTTAGTCTCTTGAAGACATAATATATGAATCTTCCTTCTTTCCATTGTATCCACTATCTCCATCAATTTTCCAGTTAAAGTACCAATATTCCAACTACCAATCTGTAACTTCCTTTGCAATCTCTTTTGGACTAACTTCTTTACTCGCATGCGTCCATTATGCGAGAACCCTTGCAAATTTTGGACTGCATCCGGACGGTGATGCAGCGGAACTAGCTTATTTACCTGCATGCGTTCCTCATGCTAGAACCCTTGCAAATTTTGAACTACATCCAGGCTGCGATGTAGCGGTCCTTGCCAATTTTTCATTGCATTCGGGCGATGCAACGCGTCGCAAGTAGGGAACGCCCCAACGAAATATGTATGTTTTCTTAAATCCATGTTTAAAAAATCCGAACAGTTTTGAGATAAATTCATAAATAGTGTTCTTAGAAGAACTTTAAGAACACTACTTACGAATTTATCTCTCCTGCGCTGGCTGTCGGCTACCTAACGCGCAACCCTCCTCATTTACCCGGGCTTGGGACCGGCCATGGTTGAGGTCTCGGTAATAATAAAATTCTGAATAAAATTTAACTAAAGGGCCTATATGTCCATACCTTTTTTAAAAATTGATCGAGGCATGTGTGCCAATTAATTGAAAAAGACAAGAAAGTAAGCAGTGATCACTTTTTACTTTACCATAAGGATTGCATAATAAAGATACCAGAATATTGCATGTTATGGCCTTTCTTGTTCACGCATGCGTTGATGTGTATTATTTTGGTCTCGACTGAATAAAAGCAAAGATTAGACATGTTTACAAAACACACCCTTCTAAATTTAGGTCAAAATAGGGGGCTTGCATCCAAACATTTCAATAAAGAAAGCATTTATGCTTGATTCGTACTAAAGAGTAAATGCATTAGATTCAAGTAATCAAGACTCAATTTTTTGTTCATGTTGATTTATAAAGAACATACATAACAAAGTAAAAATAAGCTTAATATGTTGATAAACTGCAAAATAAATGCAGTATTTTTTTTCATGTTGACTTAAAAAAATCGAGTGTAAATGAGCTTAATATGTTGATAGACTGCAAAATAAATGCATTAAATACACTAGTTTGCATGTATTGGAGTGTTAATTAAATGCCTTCCAATGAATCACGAGCTCAAAGACTTGAAACTACTTGTCTACGAAAAACGAAAGGCTCACAATCAAAGAGAAGAGAAGAATGTATAGCATAAAACAAATGAAAAATCAGATTAAGTTTGAGCTCGTACACCTTGAAGCGCACGCCTCAATGAGGCTCTAGGCGTACGCCTCAGCACCTCGAGGCGTACGCCTCAGCACCTCGAGGCACGTTTTTAAAAACAATGAATATAAGGTGTTACATGTCGATCATAAAAGCCTTGGAGGTTGACCACCGATATTGTATTAAGCATCTCGTACGTTTTGTGGTTGTTAATGGAGCTTCGGATGGGGAAATAAATCATATGATAAATAGCATGACATGGCGATGATGCTGATTTGTTCAATTGGAGTGCGAGATGTATATGATCAAGGCAACATGTCATCTCGAACCACTTTTTGGAAGGGCATTTACTCAGTTCTTCCTTAGATGCTTCATTTTCTTCATCCTATGGCGAACAATGAAATAGATGTTAGCTTCCAACATGATTGGTCCATAGAGAGACCTACGTGTCAATGTTTTCCAAGCTTATTTATGTTGGCCAGTAATTAGGATTCGTGGGTGGTAGAGGCTTGGTCGAATGATGCATGGACATCTTTTCGATATGGTCTTTTCGACCAAGCGGTCAAGGAGTTTGTGAGGTTAGCTGAGGTCTTGCTAGAGACATTTGAGGGGCCATGGTGAGAAGGATGGTTGGTGATGGTTTGGGGGGATCTTATTGATGAAGAAGGCATATACTGGAAATATGCTCTTTTTTGTTTCTTTTATGTTTAATCATGGTATCCCACAAAAGGACTGTTAAAGCCTTTAAGGGTCAAGATCTTCTAGTAGTTGTGTCAAGGGTATGTAATGTTCAAGGATTATCGTACAAAGATCATCCAAGGGGCTTTAGTGAGTTGCGTACTCTGCTCTGATGATTAGGAAGATGTGGTCCACTTATTTTTTTCACTTGTAAGAGTTTAGAGATGTTTGAGTGATTCATCGTTTGGATCATGGCCTCAAATTTCAATGAAATTCCACCGATTTTTTTTCGAAATTTCCGTCTCTCTAGGTCATCGAAGTCAAAACGCTACCTTGTTTCTTTTTCCAAGATTTCAACAAATTATCAACAAAATGTCAACGAAATTTCCTCGAAATTACATACCGTTTCGCAAAACAACAAATAAGGGAATCTACACTTCGCTTTCATCGAAATTTGCATATATTAATGAATTTTCACTTATTTACTTACAGATGTGTTGAGTTATTAGAAGAAAATTCTTTAGTTAGTTTCTAAATTTTGGATCTAAATCCAAACCAATTCAGTTAGACACAAGAGTTAAGCGTTAAATTCAAGTTTTAACTGAAGAGCTTTGTTTTGTGGTTCTTTCTTTATTTTGATATATATATATATATGTTTTGATTAGTAGATATTATATATGTCACATCATTTTTTATTGACGAGATGATTATCATGACTTTTGCTTACATTTTAACATACAATTCTGACTCTAAGCAACAGATTGCTATACATATCAACATGTGTGATGATTATGATGATAATACTACTTCAAAACTTATATTACAATTCTATTCTATAAGTAAGTGTGTATTTCAATTTTATTTATTGATTTAGGAGTTAGTAATATTAAAAACCTTAGTTTCTGGGAAAAGTCAGAGTTTAGAGTCATTTCCAATATTTCCAAGGATTTCACCAAAATTCTCCGAAATTTCTCTTTCTGGACTTAGCGAAATGAAACTGAAATCCGAAATTTAATGCTTTGCTATCTTGCGGCTTCTCTCTACTACAAGGAGCGTGTGTGGTTGTGAGAGTGCTAGGTTGTTAACAACCTTCCAAATCTTGTAACTGTAGTATTCGTCTACTGTCAGGTTGGATGTAGATTGTGCTTGTGAATGCTACACATTTTTTTGGTATTAATTGATTTGTTTATGTCTTTTATTATATATATTTTACGATCACAAGGTATACAATGCATCTTTTAGACATACAAGTTAGAAAGATTTGTGTTTGTGTGTATATGCGTGTGTCTTATTTTATTTCTAAAATTAAATGTATTTCTAAGTTGAAAGTATTTTGTTTAGATACAAGTTCTAAGCTATCATTTTGATTTTCAATTTTTACATAAGATATCATTTCACTAGCACTCTTTGTTGGCCTCTGTTATTGTTGCATGTGTCACCATTCTCTTCATGTTCAGGAGGTGAAACTATTGGCTTCTAATTTCGGCTCCAAATCAGGTTCTGGTTATAGAGCAATATACTGTTTTTTTTACTGTTGGAGCGATTTGATGGAAATTTAATGTAACATATCATGTTAATATCTTACTATTAATAAAAAACAGTGTATTTCTATCTTATTTATTGAGTTAAAGAATATTAGAGATCTTAATTTAGAAAAAATGAGTTTTCAAGTAATTTCTCCAATTTCCGTCCATTTCACCGAAATTCCGTCAAATTTCTCTTTCCAGGCTTACCGAAACGAAATCGAAATCCGACATTTAAGGCTTTGGTTTGGATTTCTATATGCCTACAACTTTTGGAGATCTATCATCTTGAGTTGGATCAGGTTGGAGAATGATAGGATCATGATTATGGCTACTATTTGGCTCGGAAATTGGAATGAGGTTATTTTTCGTAAGAAATTTTATGTTGAGAGTGTTCTGGAGCATGTCATGGCTCTTCTCTTAGTCTTGCTTTTTATAATTCTTGAACTCGTGATATATAAACTTTTTGGTGTGCGTTGATTTTAGTTGCTCACCCTTTTCCTTAAAAGAAAAAAAAGCATGGCAAAAAACGTCAGGGAACTGTATTTACATAGTTCGAGACAATCACAATGATCCTCCTACACCACGAGGGGGGACTTTGGGGGTTTGATCTTTTATACTTTCTTCTCACTAAAACCTGTTTAAAAACATAGAAGAAAACCAACAACAATCACAGCAACAAGAACATCAAATATAATGTTGTTTGTGGCAATCATGATGGTGTTCCTTCCCCACTGTATATAGGGTCGGATCTTCATATTATGCTTTTCAAATATGCAAGTAGTATACGATTCTATGTATAAAACTACCAAATCATGAGTCCCCTTCACGTCGTTCACGAAAATTTGGGACTAAACAAAAGGTGAGTAATAATTGGAGCGTGAGAAATGCAGTTACCCATCTACTTAATATACAACTTTAATGTTCTCCTTCAAATCAGAGCTTAATAGCTTTAGCATCTTGAAAAAGAAACTATCTTCCCCCTTACTTGATATAGGCGACAATTACAAGCAACATGAGTAGGAGACGATCCCAAACGATATGAATAGGAGACTATCTAGAGCAATATTAGTCGATGATCCAAGCAACAATAGTACACGTTGACCCTAAGCATATATAACACATTAAAACCATTGCTAGTGTCATACATAGCTGAAGAAACACGTCTTCTGAGCCGTGGATTTCTTTAGTTCTCATCATGAGTTCCTCCCATACCATAATCTTGAAAGGGGGCATCCTATATGAAAGCTCAAGGAATGAGTTTTTATGGGGACGACAAAATGATTTCTTCTATATAGAAGCTTCAGAAATAAGACTCATAGGATTTTGAGGGAAAAATAGGTTCTCATTTCTCTCACGCAAGTATCTCAAAGAAAAGATCTCGTAAATAACCAAGCAAGTTCTTTTTGATGTATAGGACATAATATGAATTATTCACATGCAATCCTAAATAAAGGTATAACCAAATCCACGCTCTACTTTAAGACATCTTCTTTTTCCCGTATTTGTGGAAATCATGGAAGTATTTGACCAAGTTGAGAAAAGACACAAGTAAGTTTAATATATCCATCTGTTTTTTCCACACATTCACCCTATTTCCCTCTTTTTTCTCCATTTCTTTTTACTTCTTTTTTTTTTAAAAACAAACATCTCTTCATTTTTTTGGAAACATATTAAAACAAAAAATAAAAGGAATATTGGACCCAAAGATGCTTCGTCCTGTATTCTTCTTCGTCATCTTCAACATATGGTTTCTTGGAACCCTATGCCTCGCTTGCATTGTTTCGCATGCTACACCTTACTTGCACCTACTATCTTAGGCCTTGTTGCCACGCGATGACTACCTTGCTTCAACTACCTCAGCATGTCATCACACGATACTATGATCTTAGAGTTTATACCATTACTCATGCAGTTGAGTCGTAATCTTATGTAGGTCCATATTTCCTTGATTGCCACTCTGAATATGAGGTGTTTCCTCACGGCCAATGTTTTGAAATGTGTGAGGTGCATCAAATCAATTTTCTTGTATCAAGGTAAGGCATAAGCCTCAAGGTGATTGATGCATTATCCCCTGTTTACATAAGAAATTTATACATAAATAGAAGTATTTATTTATAAAATGCATTTGACGAGTAGAATAATACAAATAATGGACTTAATAAATCGAACTTGTATATAGAAGTTAAATAAGCATAATTAATCAATGTAAAATGGCAACTTTTATATAACAATTCAAACAATAATATAACTAAACTTTATAGATTAATCAATGTATATACTATGTTTCTATATTATGTAGCTCCCTCAAACTCAAGAGCAATGGATGTAGCATGTTTTCGTAGTTCTACTGGGATAGCAGATGGTTTGCATCCAAGTAGGCCACTCTATGTAAGAAATCTAAGCAATACTTCTGTCGTGATAGGTATAATATCTTTGTAGTGCGTATCACCTCAATGCAAAGGAAGTATCAAAGTCAACCAAGGTCCAATGCCTTGATCTCTAGAATGTGTGCATTGTCACTAACAACTATCATATCATCAACATAGACAACCAGTATAACCGTGCTAGTAGACTGTCTGACAAAAATGGAATGATTAGATGTAATCATGTGGAAGCCAAGAAAGCTGACTCATTGGTAAGCTTGTCAAACCAAGCTCGTGGACTATGCTTTAGGCCATAAATGGTCTTACGAAGTCGGATACATGCTCCCCTTTGATGGAATAACCCGTTGGTTGCATCATGTAGACATCCTCCTCGAGGCCACCATATTGAAAAGCATTATTCTTATCTAGCTGAAAGATGAGCTAATTCTTATTAGCAACAACTGAGAGAATACTATGGATAGATCCCATCCTGATCACTTGAGAAAAATAGCAAAGTAGTCCATGCCATAAGTCTGAGTGAAGCATTTTGCCACAAGCATGGCCTCCAGCTTCTTAATAGAATCATTAGGTGGTTGTTTGACCATAAAGACCTGTCGACATACAACATGCTTGACACATGAAGGATACGACACAAGATCCCACATGCCCCCTGGATGTAAGTGCATCCATCTCCTCATCCATGATCTTTTTCTAACCATGGTCCTGCAATGCACTATGATGATCACAAGGAATAGAAATATCTGTCAGAGCATCTGTAAAATGCCTTCACAACTGGATAGACCATCAATAGAAATAAAATATGATGGAATGTATAATATATTGCATTTTTGTCCGTTGCAGAGCTATAGGAAGATCTAAGGAGCATCCAGATCCGCAGTGGTGGAGACACTCGAAGAGGGGACATCATCTTGCAAGTAAGGAACACGTAATGGTTTGTAGACATGTAAGGTCCGAATGAAGTATTTTCTTTTGTAGACAATGGGTGGGGACGGTAGTTCCAAGGGTATGTCACTGATAGATTGAATAAAGTAGTTGGTCTGTTCAAAGAAAGTGACATCAACAGAAATGTAATAGCAGCGAGTCCCATGGCCTCAAATTTCAGCGAAATTCGGTCGAATTTCTATCGAATATCGATATCCAGTCGAAATCGAAATTCGACCGAAATGACCGAAACGACCGAAATATGGGGGTCCTAGTACAAAAAATGACCGAAATGACCGAAATTTCGGTCGAAATTCCACCGAAATTCCATCGAAATTCTGTTTTGGTCGGTACCGAAATGGTGACCGAAATCGACATTTAAGGCCTTGGCAGCGACCAGTCAGATCGTATCACCTATATATCTCTTCTGGGTGCGAGAGTACCCAAGGAAAACACACTTGATAACACGAGGAGATAATTTATATACAGTCTGAAAGTTATGAACAAAAGCAGTGCAATAAAAAATTCGTAATGGCAGTAGAAATGGTGCTTCATTGGGATATAAGAGAGAGAAAGGAGTTACACCTTTTAGAACATATGATGGGAGCTGGTTATGAGATATGCGGCAGTGAGAATGGCATCCCCATAATAGGTCTTGGGAACCTTCATGTGAGTGAGTAATAACATGCAATTTTCAGGAAGTGGCGAAGTTTCCTTTCTGCTAATCCATTTTGCTGAGAGATATACATCCTGGAAGTCCGATGAAATGTTCCCTAAGAGGTTGATGAGCACAAAATTAATAAATAGGGCTTAGTTTTTATTAGAGTCTAATTTTATTTATGTTTATTCGAGTCGTTGCAAATTTTATTTAAATAAACGAGATCGTGTGTGATCTCCAAAATTAGTTAGTTAATTTTAAATTTGAATTTCGAATTTTGAATTAGAGTCAAATTAGGATAAGGTAGATTTGAATCTTGATTCAAATCAATTAAAGTCCATTAAGATCGAGTTAGATTTTATTCACTTTCTATTTTTGTAATCCACCTCTACTATATAAAGAGGTTGGTAGTCTACAGTAAAGAGAGTACAGTCCAGTTGATATTGAAAATTGAGATTCTTCTCATTATCCCTCTCTCCTGTCTCTCTCTCTTTCCCTTGACGTGTTGTTGCGTTTCTTCTCCAAAAATCCCTCCTTAATCCGACGAGTTATCTCCTCTCAACTCCTCCTATTTCTTCTCCACCGATATTCCCACCATAAAAATTATTATTTCCACCGTTGCAAATTCTGACTGCATCATTTGGTATCAGAGCATGGAAACCGAATCGTTCCTACGATTCGACGATCCTGTCGAGTATTGGCGTTTGCAACTCAATCTCATTTGCATATCTCACGGTTCGCATGTTCGTACGCGACAACGAATGCTCAAAAAGCGACTTATATCAAGCGTTAAGGTACAAGCATGGCTGGACACAACATTCGATGAAGATTCATACGACAACGACAAAAATCAGATTGATGAAGCTGTTGTGCAACCCATTTTTGATCAAGAAAATGAAGGTATTTTCATTCAAGATGAATTTTATTGATACAAATGTTGTACACGGAAGCAATGATGATGTTGGGCCCATATTCGACGAGGAGTTCACGGATGAAAAATACGGAAGCCTTGATTTCTTGACAGTAAAAGTGGCTGTCTAGGAAACAAAATACGACGGAAAATTGGCCTTCCACGCTAAAAAGGGGGAAGACCTAGATTTGGCTTCTGCGACACCGACACTGCCTCCAACGCCACTCGTCGTGACAACCCCAACATTGTCACCCATTCCCAACCACAATCGAAGGAGCCGCAACTCACGCACGACGTGCATGCCATCGGTGCGCCACCTTCGCCTTACGCACGACTGTCACCACCGTGCGTGCGGCTTGCGCCGGCGCTGCTGCTATCGTTGGAAGCGACGCCATACGATCTCGAGACCCTTTCGGCCGAACCTTCTTCCTCGTCACTGTGACTGCATGAACCCCGGGCGTCTCCACCTCCATCTCCCGCACCTCCAATCGTCATGTCGCTGGAAACATCTGTGCCTCCTATATCGTCGCCGCCGTCGCCGTTGCATGTGTCACCCTAGCTGCGAGATACACCGATGGAGCCGCCGCCACCATCTTTGAGGTGGAGAGAGTCAAACCCTAAAGGGAGATGGGGAGCTCTCTCTCGTCGGATCTCCTAAACTAAGTGGAGATGGAAATAATTGGAAAATCTATGAGCAACCTCCTTCGCCCAAAATTTTTTATTTAAAGGAGAACTTGGAGAACTTATGTTATGAGTTTTGTTTAAGTGAAGGGGTAGAACATTTGCAACCATGCCTCTCAGTGGAAAGAAACTACAAACGTAATATGGAAAAGAAGCCAAATTAGAGAGACCAATGCCTATTGACTTCTCCACTGGCGAATCGAAGATCAAGCAATTTGTCAGGAGCATGGTTCGAAAAAACGCGCCTCGAGGCGCACGAGGCGTACGCCTCGAGGCGAGGCGGTCGGAAAACGCCTCTGAACGACAGCCTCGACTGGATCCTAAGAGGCGGTCGCCTCAGTTGGTCGAGGCGGTCGAGGCGGTCGAGGCGAAGGCGAGGCGCTCACCGAGACTTTTTCTTTTTCAAATTATTTTTTTATGTTAATTCAATTATCCAATTAGCAATTTCAGATGTTTATAAAGATGTAGTTGTTTAGGATATAATATATAAGATGAATGCTTAAATTTGGCCGCTTTCATGTTCATATTTACTATTAAACATATTCAATCATGTTAAAAAACTCTTAAAATATGCCCTTAAATATACGAATCCACAAGTATCATAGAAAAAATTACACGTAAAATTATTTTTAAGGAGTTTTCAAACAATGAGCTATGTAATATACCAAGAAGGTCAAATAAGATATAATTCAAGGGGAGTTTATGTACTACTCCCATTGAAACAAATCAATACGACGGTTGGGGTATGGTATGGCAGGAAGGGGAGCATACGACGGTTCTTCAACTTAGGTTAGATGTTTAGAATTTAGGGGAATATCAACATATTTAATCTATAATTGGATGGAAAATTAGTAAAAAGACATATACACTTGTATATCTTTTCTTTCAGTGTTCCTATCTTTGTAATTGCATCATATATTATAGTAATTTATATCATATGTTAGTTAGAATATATATATAATTTCATTAGTATATATTTTGTTGTAGTTTTTTAGGTTTTCTCCTTGTAAACTGAGGCTTACGCCTCGACTGCCTCGAGGCTACGCCTCGCCTCGATTCCAGGGAAACCGCCTCGTTCCGTTTTTAGTTTTTTCAAACCTTGTTCAGGAGACAAATTTTTTCAAGCGGAGGAGAATTGATGCAACACAAAATTAATAAATAGGACCTCAGTTTTTATTAGAGTCTAATTTTATTTACATTTATTCGAGTCATTGCAAATTTTATTTAAATAAACGAGATCGTGTGTGATCTCCAAAATTAGTTAGTTAATTTTAAATTTGAATTCCGAATTTTGAATTAAAGTCAAATCAGGATAATGTAAATTTGAATCTTGATTCAAATCAATTAAAGTCCATTAAGATCGAGTCAGATTTTATTCACTTTCTATTTTTGTAATCCACCTCTACTATATAAAGAGGTTGGTAGTCTACAGTAAAGAGAGTACAGTCCAGTTGATATTGAAAATTGAGATTCATCTCATTATCACTCTCTCCTGTCTCTCTCTCTTTCCCTTGACGCGTTCTTGCGTTTCTTTTCCAAAAATCCCTCGTTAATCCGACGAGTTATCTTCTCTCAACTCCTCCTATTTCTTCTCCATCGATATTCCCACCATAAAAATTATTATTTCTACCATTGCAAATTCTGACTGCATCAGAGGTAAAGAAAGATACCAAGTCCTGTTGGGTAAACCCAAGAGCATTGCCAGTCTGTATAGTTTGAAAACAAACAGAGAAAGATGAATTAATAAACTGAAAGAATCTCAATTTTATTAATCTCCGACCATTCCTTTATTAGATAGACCCAAGAAGATCTTCTATAATCATTTACAAAGATAATAAAATATCTATAACCACCCATAATGTGAATAGTATAAGGTCCCCAAACATCACAATGAACCAAAGCAAAAGGTAAAGTTCAATGTGGATGTTCCCCAGGAGGAAAGAAAGCTCGATGATGTTTTCCGAATTAACACTCACACTCGAACGACTTTTGTGAAGAGAGTTCGAGGAATATCATGGAGGGAGATTTAGTAGAGGGGTGCCGAAGTCGCAAATGCTAGAGGAACGAGTCAGTAGAGATGGAAGCGACACCAACAAAGGTAGAATCAAGAGGGATGCCAAGATAGAAAATGTCATTCTTTTTATGCCCCATCAAAGATCTGTATCGTCTGAATGTCTTGAAGATAACAATAGAGCTTGTCAAAAATCACACGACAATTTAGCTTGTAATATAAGACATGTGAACATACAATAAGCTCAAAGGAAAGCCAGGAGCATAATAAACTCCAATTAGCCAGATCTTGGAGGAAAACTCCATGGTCTCAACAACAATAACGTGGTAATGAGCCTCGTTAGCAACCCACACCGATAGTGTCAACAAGATACCTTCTCCACAGGATAGAATCACATCCACGACCTTGACCATAGTTATGGCCATGACCACAACCAACCAGAGTTACGGCCTCATCCACGATGAAAACTGTTTCTACCATCCCTTCCTGAAGAAGCTAGAAAAGCAGAGTTCTCAGCGGGATGCAGAACAGAAGTGTGACCGGTAGAAGTATTAAGCTTATGAAGAAGACCAAAGATAATCTTTATTGATGTTTAAGTCTCGGGCATGAGAAACTGATTCTTTTCATTCTGATAGCGAGGATGTAAACCGACAAAAAATCAGTAGACCTGCCATTCGGATCTTTCTATCACATGTTTAGTACATCATGCATGCTAGAAGATGGCAATCTCTTCATAGAGTGGAGAACGCACGATAGTATTGCACAAGAGTAGAGTCGTCCTGAGATACGGACCAAAATCTGTATATAGATCGACAAGACGAGACTTGGTAGTCTGCTGAGAGTAAGATTGTGCTTGTTTGTCCCACGTCTTTGGCGATATCCTTGTAAAGAAGGTTTGCCACAATATGAGATTCCACATTATTGGTCATCCACGTCATGGCATGATAATTGTTTCCAAGTTAGGATTCGTAGTTCTCGTCAGCTTATTTTAGGAGATCCTTCGTGAGGATATATATCTTCCCCTGATCATCAACGAACACCTTGAAGGCAAGAGATCAGAGGACGTAGTTGTCAGCGTCCTTGAATTTGATACTAGTCCCCTGCAACATCATAGAAGATGTAGTATACAGAGTGTTGGCTTCATTAGAGTTGGATGCCATCGCGATCGGAGGCTAAGATCGGAGAAAAAAAGCAGTTATCTGTTCAAGTACGCACGCGAGTCAATACTCAGGAGGTTTTAGCCTTATATATAGGTGCTGGAAACCCTTAGTAGAGGACAAACCTCTTCACACAACGTTAGGAGGAGGGCGTGGGGCCTCTTGGTGGAGTTCTGGTACTCAGCGGTAGGCTCGAAGCCTTCTGATAGAGAGCTGATGCCCCGACAAAGGACTGGAGGGGCCTTAGATAGAGGGTTGAGGCCCCCGCAGATCTCGATGAAGGGTTTGGACCCTTAGGCGGAGCCCTGGATGGCCATCGATTGGATGTTGGGTGCCTCGGGATGCCAATGAAAGGCTTGCAACCCTTGCACAGAAGGTTGAAGGCCTCCTAAGTCACCAACAAAGGGTTGGAGACGCTCAAGGTTCCAACGACGAGTCGGAGGCCTTTAGGCCGTAGGTGGAGGGTCGCGTGAAGCCCTGGATGGGCTGTGAGGTTGGGGAGCCACCACAAAGAGGGGTTGGAGGTAGCGGAGTGATAGTTGGGTATAAGCCCCCGTCTAGGATCGTTGCTTTGATACCCTGTGGGGAGTAATTGAGAATGAACGACTTATCTCGTTCAAAGGGGTCTAGAGTTTCTTATATAGCGTGAAACTCTAAAGAGCTAATAAAAGAAAATTACATAAAGACCTTGAAGGAGTTACATGACTCAATAAATAGATAGAGAGAAATAACACAATAACTATACAAACAATAATATGTTTTTAAAGAAAATGATGGTGGAATAAGGGGAATAATAGGAACTTATCAAGTAAACAAGTTATAGTTTCACCATGTAAATGGTTTACACATTGCAACTTATTACCAATTTTAAATTATATCAAATTAAAAATTTAAAAGTAAGTAGAGGATTTGAAGAGGCAGGTTTAGTAGAGGCCTCTGTAGATTTAGCTTGAGGGGGGTGGGGGTAAACGCTTGTTTCATTTATTTGATGACATCGAAAAGGGGAACACTATTGATAGGTTAAGTGTGAAAGATGAGGTGGTGGGGCAGGGGGAAAGTGGACATGTTTCAGCATGACACTTTTAGGATTTTACAATGAAATTTTTTGTACGGGGCTTGGTAGTGGTGTGGCATGTTAGCTTCTAGGTTGTCGCAATAGCAGTGTGATTGGTTGATTAGATCGGGTCTCAAAGGACAAGGCAAAGCCTCTTTGGCCAGTTTGAAGCAAGAGTGATTTTCTAAACTTGTTGGGTTCTTGTTCTTCTTTTACAAGAAATTTTGGAGTTGAGGTTGAAGCGGTACATGTGGTTTCCAAATTCCTTGATGGAAATTTGGGTTTAGGAAAGGTTGAACATGTTCTTTTTGTTCCTCCTCCTGAAGCATGAATTGTCGAGTGAGTATGGACTGTCACCAAATTGTGCTCTCAAACTCTATTTACGTGATTGTTGCAAAGGTCCTATATGTGAGGCTTATGTAGTCTTAGAAGGTCTGATGATTCCATCCCAATCAGCTTTTATCTTTAGTTGATTTGTGATGAATAGTGTTATTAGCACAACTGAGAGATTGTGTGAAATTGGGAGAGGAATGAGGTAGAAGGCTTCTTTTGTAAGGTAGATTTTGCTAAAGCTTTTGATATCATGGATTGATCTTTCTTGTCGAGCATATTGGGGAAATATTGTTCAAATCCTACAGCTTTCTTAGATGAAGAGATCTTGATGGTTCTTCACGTTATTTAATGTCCGACCACATGGTGATGAGTACAACCTAGAAGGGGCATGAGGCAAGGATGTCCCTTGGCACTAATGTCCATAGTGATGGTTCATGTTTTGGTTACGGGTTTATATTACACAAGGACCTGGAATACGGTGTGCGATATTCGTTTGGTTAGGCGGTCAAAAGCAATTAAGTGGATATGCGGAGGAGTCTACAGAGAGGGGAGTAATTGAGCCGAACTTGAGTAAACCGGCCCAAGTTCGGTTCGGTTCGGTTCATTTAGCATACTTTAATATTTGGGTTCTGTCTGAGTTTAATAAAATGAAAATCATGTTCTTGTTTGGTTCGGCTCAGTTCAGGTTCGTAACAGTTCGATATGGATTGTTAAGGGTTCATTTTAGAATAAACATTGAATAATATCAATATCCTATTCCCTTCAAAACAAACATGAGAATCACAATATCTACTAACAAACATCATAATCACACGATTAATGCAAATGCAACAAAACATGAAGATGCATGTGAATCACAAACATCATAATATTACACTATTAATGCATCATAATCACACAAACAAGAGAATCTCACAAACTTGAATGACAAAGAGGTGAGGGGGGGTCGTAGTGACGATGGCGGTGTCATTGGAAGTAGGGAGGTGTGTTGATGAATGTAGGGAGGCGCTAACGACATTGTTGGAGGGTGGAAGGTGTGAGCGTGACCATTGGAGGGAGGGAGGTGCAACCGTATGGGCATGGCCATTGGAGGGAGAGAGGCACCACGACGCGAGCGGGGGAGGCACGATGATGTCCAGGATTTAGGGCACGAGGATGTCGGGGGAAGGGAAGGCAGATTCAGAGAGGTGGGTAGGATTAGGATGCGCATTTTCATCCAACGGTGGAGGGTATTTGGAAATTGGAATGGATAGAGGATATGGCCGCCTTCTTTTTAGAGCAATATGTATGTGGAAAGTAACAATAATATTGTATATTCATTGTAGCCTAAGAGCTCTCTTATATAGGAGAAAAGCTCTATCGGGAAATTACATGAAGTGGACAGAAGAAATATGAAATATAAAATAAAGATTGAGAGATACAAATATCTCAACAATCTCCCTCAAGCGGGAGCATATATCTGGAACTTCCCTAATGGTCTAGTGGTAAAAGCAATGGCTCCCATGTTAAAAGACCAGGTTTCGAATCCCCCCTCCCCCCAACCCCCCCCTTCTGGTATTAAAAAAAGCTGGAGCATATACCTATCATGCTCAACTTGGAACAACAACGATGAAACGAACCTCTAGCAAGAGCTTGGTAAACATATCTGCAATTTGATCGCTTAAAGCAACAAGAGAAGTGGAAATAAGTCCCTTCTGAATTAGATCCCGAGTGTAATAGAAACCTACCTCGATGTGCTTGGTTCTTTCTTGGAAGGTTGGATTATTAGCTATGAATAGAGTTGCTTGGTTATCGCATTGGAGGTGCATGGGAAGAGACGTCTCAATAGTAGGTCAGTTAGGACGGATCTGGCTCACATCATATCCGTGCTCCCTTGGGCCATGGCTATATATTGTGATTCGATGCTTGATCTAGCCACAACTGTTCGTTTCTTACTTTTCCATGAAACTAGTGAACTACATACAAATACAGTGAAGCCTGATGTAGACTTCTTGTCCTCAGGGCACCCATCATAATATGCATCAGCACATCATGTAACTGTAATAAACGTGTCTCTTCTGCATCCATATGAACCTACCTGGGTTGTTCCATAAACTAGCTGACTCTACTAACTGCAAATGATATATCAAGCCTAGTGATTGTGACATATAACAGCTTCCCTATTAGCTCTCTATATCGTCTCTTGTCAACTTCTTTAGAGTCATCATCATGGAGCTTAGCATTGAGATCCGTTGGAGTAGTGGTAGGTCTACATCCTGTCATGCCCGTCTCAGTTAGAAGACCAGTAACATACTTCCTTTACGTTATCACCATGTCGCGCTGATTTCTTGCAAATTCTAGACCAAGAAAGTAACGAAGATTTCCAAGGTCCTTGATCACAAATTGTTGTCCAAGGAAATCCTTAGCTGCTTGAATACCATGCTCATCATCACCTGTAACAATGATGTCATCTACGTAGACAAGAATAACAACAATACCTCTCTGGGATCTCTTAACAAAAGAGAACGATCTGCAGTAGATCTGACAAACCCATATTGTTCAATCAACTCTAAGAACTTCTGAAACCAAGCCCTCGAACTTTGCTTAGGGCCATATATGGCCTTGTGAAGTCTACACACCATATGAGACTCCCTCTCAGCAGCAAATCCTGAAGGTTGTTGCATGTAGACTTCTTCCTACAAGTTACCATACAAGAAGGCATTCTTGACATCTAGTTAGAATAGAGTCTAGTCGCGTACCACAGTGACAGAAATGAGAATCCTCAGTGTAGAGTAGAGGGTAACTGGAGAAAATGTATCATGGTAATCTACCCATAAGTTTAGGTAAATCCACGAGCAACAAGGCTGGCTTTGTACCTGTCCATAGTACCATCCGCGCGATGTTTCACCGTAAACACCCACTTGCTACCAACAACAGATGCACCAGGGGGAGCATGTACATACTCCAAGTGCCACGAGACTGTAATGCAGCCATTTCCTCCTCCTTAGCCAGACACCACTGACTAACATGCAATGCCTCCTGATATGTTCGTGATATCTCCACAACAGACATGCCCACAACAAACCTTTGAAACTCCTCTAAGAAATGTGTATGAGAAATATAGGGAGAAGCCGATCTAATGTGAAGAGATAAAGCACCAACATATGGGGACTAGACCAGTCTATAGAGATCTCCTTGCTTACGGCCAGATCCAATCACCCTGCCTGTAAGGATGTCCTCAAACACAAGAGAAGATGGGTCAAATATGACACGACAATGTAAATCTTTGGTGATTTGACTAATAGACAATAAATTCATAAAAAAATCAGGAGCATAAAGAACATTTTGAAGGTGCATTGTTGAAGTTAACTGCACCTCCCCTTGACCAGTGATGGGAGAATGTGTTTCATATGCTACAGATCTACCTGGTGAGTCGTACTGTATGTACTAAACTATCCTCTGTCATCACAGAGATGATGTGAAGCTCACGAGTCCATAATCCATTCAGACAAATCTGCCCTATAACAACTAGTAAAGGCATATGGAGTTTCTGATGTGGATGCAGATGTTGAGGCGGCTACCTCAAAGGATCCTGTAGGAGGAGTGGATGACCCTGGGACATGATCTCTCTCAGTCGTGCCACGAGCTCTTCAAATCTCCGATCAGCTGTTCTGCAACTCGAGCTGAAGCAGGAAAGTCATGCTTAGAGTAGCATGTGTCCTCTGTATGTCTCGATTGATGACAATAGGTGCAAAGCTAACGAGGTCGACTGCCCCCTCCCTGACCACGGGTACCATGCCCACGATACGGTGTAGAACTCCCTCTACCATGTGATGTAACCATAGCTGAGGAGGTCTGAGACTGCTGAGTAACTCCACCAGACGTCATAGAGAGTCTGCTCAATCTGCAGTATGCCTCCTCTATTGGATGGATAGTGGCATCAGTAAGAATCCGTGAGCGAGCAGCATCATATTCAGGATCAAGGGCCACAAGAAACGCTCCGGTCATCACTGAGTCTTTGTAGGCCTTGAGTTGTTCTGGCAACGCGATCGAAGGGATGAAACTATGAAGCTTCTCAAACATACCCTTAAGAGAAGTATATATGGTATGGAGTGGAAGACCATTCTGCTTAAATGTGAAGATATCATGCTGAAGTTGCGGTATCTTCGACTCATTCTTCGTCGGAGAGTATGTAGCAGCGAGAATATCCCACATCACCTTTGTTGTGGGCTGGCTCGGAATGTCATTGGCTATCTCCATTGAAACTTTACCAGACCACCATACACACGCATATGCGTCATCTGCCTATCACTAGACGTGAACTATATTCTTGTATTTTGGCTCAACATTCTTGTCTTTTGGCTCATCCTGTGTGAGGATGTGCTTCTTGCTGTTGCACTGCATTAAGCTCATGAATTGCATGGCTCATAGTTCATAATTTGTTCCATCCATTTTGACAATGGGTGCTGGACCTTTGTAGGCACCCAGGGATGAAACCGGCTTTAGAGTTGACTCTATTGTCTGACATGATGACAACAATAACCAAGACTTTGAAGACAGGAATGAATGCGTCTCCACGAACATGCAAGAAGATGGTTGTGGGTGTAGACTCATACCACAATCTCTTTCATCCGTTGAGAGCCTCTTTGGGTAACTAGGGTGTTTTAATCAAATCACACCCTAGAAACCCAAAAATCAGATCGATCAATGATTAAATCATCCTTTTGAAACGATTTTCCAAACCTCAAAAAGCGTCAAACGGGGATCTCTAGTATGCCACAAAGCCCCTCGGGCTATGGCGGAGGTGGCAGAGAGCAACTAGGACTGCCATTGGTAGCCCTAGTTGCACTAGGGAGGCCAATAACGACAGCCTTGGCGGTTGCCGCTGCTCTCGGGCGGTGGTGGTAGCCTCGACTGCTGTTGTTTACGACATCCGCAGTGGTCGGTGGTGCCGCGCATGAAGCTAGACGACGATGGTCGCGACGCTTGATGCGTTAGGGTTTTAGTGTAGTGGGACAACTAGGGCACATGCTCCGGCCTAGGACCATCGCTCTAATATCATGTGGAAAGGAAAAATAGAATTTTATATTCATCGTAGCCTTAGAGCTCTCTTATATAGGAGAAAAGCTCTATGGGGAAATTACATAAGTGGACAGAATGGATATGAAATATAAAATAAAGACAGAGAGATACAAATATCTCAACAATATATATATATAGGAGAAACTTCAAATGAGATTGGGGCTCACCACCCCTATGACGAGCCATCAACTCATCTATTTATTTAAAATCACACGGCTGAAATAAATGACCTATTATATGCATTAATTTAATGACGAGAAATCTATTTTGGTCATTTTGTCACATTGTTAAAATGAAATGTGACAACTCATAACCTAATTAGAATGGGTTCTCTCTCACATTGGCGGCTGCAAGCCTCTCTCTCACGATGGCAAAGTCGATGGTTGGCGACAATGTCAAGATCTCGACATGTCAATGGCAAGATCTCTCAACGCATTAATTTTTTCCTACTTATTAGGTGGTTTCGATGAATAAATAGATCGACGATGATCCTATCTTAGCGATCTGGATTGTTCGTTCACCATCAGAGTTGCTTGTAAAGAGAGGTGCCCTCACGCAAAGTGGGGTATGGGTGGTTGCCACGAGGAGTGCAGAGGAGGGAGGTGCAGCCTGGAGGAGAGTGGAGGACACACATGGCCGGAAAGGGGCGCTTGCAGTGGTGTACGACCTAGAAGATGGAGGAGCGTGATAACGTGCTGTTTGAAGGTTGCACGAAGGTGGTGCTGTGGAGGCAAATCTCAGTTTTACATTTTAGAGCATGTATTACATTTTTTTATAAATCTCATTTTTTTACAAATCTTAGAATGATTTTTACAATTCTCGATTACTATTTACAATCTTTGATCATTTTTTACATTTTATCAATTTCTAATGATCTACTTTTTGTTGTGGATCTTCATTCAGATATTATTAAGCGACCAAGGTTGCAGAAGTCGACAGTCGGTACTCGATCAGCATGGTCACTGACTAAGGATTAATCGACAGTCGGGAGAGTAATCGGATTTAGTCGGGCAATAGTCGATTTTGAATTTTTTAATTATTTTAAATATATAAATCAATTTTTAATATATTTACTCTCATTTATATTCATATATTTAACAGTTTTAATATTTTTAAGAGCTTAAAAAATTAAGAGTTTTAATCACTATAACAAACTTTAACTTGAAATAACACACTTTAGCACACTTGAAATATATAATCACAAACTCATGAATTATACTAAATTCACTAATTTGCATCTTTATTCAGTCAATATGACCTACAACTATGTGCCGAATATGTTGCTAAATATGTTGAATATGTTGCTAAAAGACTAATTTTATATATGAATATGTTGAATATGATCTTCAAGATTGTATATATACTGAATATTCCATGAATATGTTGAATATGACAATATTCAATGAATATGTTGAATATGACCTATATATGTGATAAATATGTCGCTAAAAGACTAAATATTTCTCTGATTATGACCTACAGAAATTTCTATGTGCAAGATTTGCGCAACACAAGAAGATAAATCCAAATATGATTCATATATTTCCAGATTATAAACCCAAATGCCAATCAACAATGTCCAAATCATATATAGAAGTTCAAAAAAGCAAAAAAAAAAAGAACAAAAGGCAAAAAAACCCTAACCTGATCGTCGCGTCACTGTTTGTGGTTGGATAGGCTCGGAGGAATGCGCTAAAGGGAGCTGGGATCTCCCTTGGTGTTGGCAACACAGAGGCGTGGGCTCCGTTGATCGGAGTCGAAGGAGAGGAGCCCAAATGCGCGGAGGTGGAGGCAGAGGAGAGGTGTCGACGAGAGGTATCACACACAAGGATTTGGGTAGGGGCTTATTGTCGAACAAGCCCTACTTAAGCCCCTAATCGGGTCAACAGTTAGCCTTAACCGGTCGACTTGGCCATCAGCAAAAAAAAAAACGAAATTTCTATGCAGAAATAGGCCGAGTAGTCGGCCGACTAACCCGACTACTCGGTCGATTAATTGGATTTACCCGACTAAGGCTCGATTTGGCCTAGTCGACTAGGCTACCTGGTCGAGGTGACTAATCGGACCGACTAATCGGGTTAGTCGGGCGATTTTCGCAACCGTGTAAGCGATTACGTATTTTAAAAAGGAATGCAAAATAATTATAAAGGAACACAAAACAACTACAAAGACCCATATGATGTTACAAATAAAGACTTATAAAAGGAGTAAGAATTTTACAAAGGTGCTCGAAAAAACTACAAATACTTGTGATATTATCGTTTAAAATTTTCAAAATCGAGCCTAATTTCTATACTATCTTATTCATGTTTACAAATATCTGTATTAAATTGCATTTGCTAAGAACGTTTTAGGAAATCGATAAATAAAGAAATTAACGAAAAAATCCAAATAAAACAAGACTAAAATGGTAATTGATGTTATTAATGAAATTCAAATTTATATGGAAACAAAATGATCAAAATACCATTTTTGACAATGCATCGTTGGATCGAGATCGATGAGACTTTTTAATGAACCTAAGCGAACCTACCTAATTCAAGTTCGGCTCGTTTATTTAACCGAGCCTAAACTTGTGTTCAGGTTTAGTTTGTTTTTTTCGAACCGAATCTGAATCAAAATTTTGGCGAGCCAAAATCTGATCGAGTATCGAACATGAGAATTTTCTGACAGTCCTGTATAGCGGGACATTTGTGGATTACATGGTTTTTGTATTAGTTTAACTAAAATCTTTTAAAAAATATAATAATAAAGCATAACACTAGAGACTTGTTTTATACTTAATGATTTAACATAATCCAAAATTAAAAATCTCAAACAAGACAACATAACTTATAATCCCACCACCATGAAACTCTTGCAAAGTAACCCAAGATGATCATAAAATTGATTTCTGTGCCACATTTTTGACATAATACCCCTTGATATTTAATGCATCATTTTTTGTATATGGAAAGGATTTTCAAATCTCTCTTGTTGGGATCCCTAGACAAATTTATACAAGTGGTCCGCACAGACTGCACATACGGGCTGCATAGAATGGGATTATATCACCGCATACATGGCCCTAATATGCGTCCGAGCTGCATATTGACCGCATATGGGTTACATGCTTCGGTAAGGGTGCCGAATGTATATGTGGTTGCACATGCGGCCGCATGGGCCTCATATCTGAACATTGGTTTTATGCATATAGCATGCCAAAAAATGACACCACATGCTCTGCCATGGACTCATGGTCTGGTTTGCATCGAGATGCATGGTAGATGCATTTGATGTTAGACACTTTTGTTAAGGTCTCGAGCTTGAGGGCTAAATATCATTACTCCTTGCGTTTTTTGGCATGGATGGTGTGTAAGCGACGGGGTGTGGGGAACAGTCAATCATGAGCATATCTGTCTGCAAGTAATGTATCTTGGCATGCCATCTATGCGCCTTTGTATAGATTTCTGTTGATAGGGCACTGGCGGTGGGGAAAATGGAGAGAACTTCAGGGTTAAAGATTGAGGTTGCTATAAAACTTCAGGGTAAAGATTGGGTTGTCATCTAACTCAATCTTCAGGTTGCTGGATGAGATTGAGAAGAGATCCGATGGGATAGGAAGAAGATTCCTTTGGAAAGGGAACAAGGAAGAGAGTTGGAACACATGCTTGGTGAAGTGGCAGAACTTCTGCTAACTAAAGAATGAAGTTGGTATTTATAGAGATAGATATTATTATATGCTATGTACCTGTTCGTAATTTTTTATCTCTCTGGACTACTATGTATTTTACCCTTTAGGTCTCTCCCTATATAAGAGAGCCTAGGGTTCCTTTGAATATTAGATCGCTTATTTTTCCCAACATGGTATCAGAGCCCAAGCCCTAGGGCTCCCTCCTTCTCCCCACCCGCTGCCCTCTCTCCCTTCGTTTCTACCCGCCGACGCCGCCGCCTCCCCGGGCGCTCCTCCGCCTTCCCGGGCCCCTCTCCGCCTCCCCGGGCGCTCCTCCGCCTCCCCGGGCCCCGCCGCCTCCCCGGGCCCTTCTCCGCCTCCCTGGGCACCTCCGCCTCCCCAGGCTCCTCCGCCTCCCCGGGGTCCTCCGTCGGTCCCCCAGTTACGCCGACCCCCTAGTCCCGTCGGCCCCCTTAGTCCCGCCGGCCCTCTTAGTCCCGTGAGCCTCCAGTCCAGCCGACTCTCCTATCTCGGCGTGCCCTAGCGGGACTCCTGCCACCCGCCGTTGGCCGGCTTTGGTTCTAGCCGGCACCGCGGCGACTCCTGACGCCTTGATCATAGCTGTCTCTTCCTCCAGATATATGGATTTGGGTGCGTAACGTCTACATACGCACTCGAATCCTATGCAGTTTGTGTAAACATCTGTCACTTTGTCTACAAACCCTAGTTCTCCAGCGGCGATATGTCAGAATCAATGGTTGATATGCCCTCCGTAGGCGCGTTCAAAGGTCCTGCGCCAGTAGTCAAGATGGACGGGTCGAACTATGAGCTCTGGGCGATGCAGTTCATGAGTCTCATGAAGTCGAATGGTAAGAAGCAGAGCACATTCTTACCGAAGATGAGCCCGCAGAGAAGACAGGGATATATGCCTCGTGGGAGGCCGATGATTCGCATGTCAAGGTCTGGTTGTCAGGAACACTGTCGATGGAGATTGCCAATGATGTCCTCCATCAGCCCATTGCCAAGGCAATGTGGGATATTCTAGCTGCTACGTATTCCCAGGTTCGAAATGAGACCAAGATGTTACAGCTTCAGTATGATATATTCACGATGAAGCAGAACGACAGACCTCTTCACTCCTTGTACACATCCCTGAGAGGGATGTTTGAGAAGTTATACAGTACCATTCCACTCACAGCGACTCCTGAACAGCAGAAGACATTTCGGAATGCTACCATGGTGGACGTTCTACTTGCAGCCCTAGATCCTGAGTATGAGGCCGCCCGCTCTCAGATTTTGGCTGATGCAGTTATTCCTCCGATGAAGGATGTTTACAGGAGGCTCAGTCGCATATTAGTTTCTTCCAGCTCATCTACTCCACCCCCATCGGCGATGGCAGTATCGCGTGGGAGAGGTGGTCACTCTTCTAGCCGTGGTCGTGGACGTGGACCCCGGGGTAGGGGTGGTCGCCTTCGTCAGCCGTGTTCATACTGTCACCGCACATGCTACTCGGAGGAGACATGCTACTCCAAGCATGGTTTCCCAGCATCGGCACGTGTAACAAAGCATTCTCAGCCCTAATTGGCATCTACTGCAGACAATCGTTTCGAGGAACTTGTGGCACGTCTACGTGACATTATGCCACAATCATCTGGTGATTCTTCTAGTGGACCTTCAGATGCTGCTACAGCATCTGCTAGTTCCTCTGCTGCTGCTAGTACCTCAGGTAGTGCTACTGCATTTATATCTTCTCATGATATCTCTGATTGGATTATAGATTCTGGTGCCACACATCATCTCTGCCGAGATCGAGAGAGACTTGAGTCCTACAGGGATATTCCCCATGGCCGCTCAGTACAGATTGCAGATGGTACTCATTCCCTCCTTGTTGGACAGGGGAAGGTCTTCCTATATTCTACTATGCATCTACAGAATGTCCTACATGCTCCTGAGTTCTCGATGAATCTGTTGTCTATTAGTCAAATTACGAAGGATTTGCATTGTCGTGCTATATTTGACCCGTCTTCTCTTATTTTTCAGGACATACTAACGGGTAGGGTGATTGGCTGTGGCTCTGAGCAGAATGGTCTATATCAGCTGGTCCGGAACTCTTATGCTGGCATCTCTTCTCATTCTGCCGGACCAGTTTCTCCGTACATCTGGCATCTCCATTTTGGTCATCTCCCGCTCCAGAAAATGCGACATCTTCTGCCTCAGATCTCTCCCAGTTCTTCCTTTCGTTGTGAAGCGTGTCAGTTGGGAAAGCATCATCGGTCGAGCTTTCCTAGTCGTCAGAGTCGGAGCAGTAGCTCCCCGTTCGAGTTGTTTCACATAGATATATGGGGTCCTAGTCGTGTACCCGATCATCAGGGACACAGATTTTATCTTGTGGTAGTGGATGATTTTTCTCGTGTTTCTTGGGTCTTTCTTCTAAACAATAAATCTGAAGCAGGCGATGTGATTAAGAATTTGATTAATGAAGTGCGAAATGTGTTTTCTTCTACTGTTAATTATGTTCGTACAGATAATGCTATAGAATTCTGCACACGGTCCCTCTCTCAGTTTCTTTCGTCAAAGGGCATTATTCACCAAACCACTTGTGCTTACACATCTCAGCAGAATGGAGTGGCAGAAAGAAAGCATCGCCACCTTCTTGACATTACTCGAACCCTACTGATTCAGAGTTGTGCTCCTATTTCTTTCTGGGGGGATGCTGTTCTTACCGCTTGCTACCTGGTCAATCGTATGCCATCTTCTGTTCTTGGTGAGAAAATTCCTCTCTCTATCATTTTTCCTGACAAGGAATTATTCTCACTTACTCCTCGTGTCTTTAGTACTGTGGCATTTGTTCATCTTCTGACTCCTGGACTTGACAAACTCTCTCCTAGAGCTGTCAAGTGTATCTTTGTCGGTTACTCTAGGACTCAGAAGGGCTATCATTATTATGATCCCATAAACAAGAAATACTTTGTCAGTGTTGATGTCACGTTCTTTGAGTCTGTTATGTATTTTTCCCCTGCAGGTGACAGACTGGTACCATCCACTACCAACGATGATGTCTATGTCCCTCCACCTCCTACTTGGAGTTCACCTGAGTTCATTTCTGTTCCTGTTTCTACGTCATCTTCACCACCACCTCCACCTCCACCACCTCTACGACCTCCTATTCCACCTTTACCAAAATTCTATACGCGTCGGTCAGGTCCTGCTCAGGCTACACGTCAGACATCCATCACGCCTCAGGTATGTTCAGATGGCATTACTACTGACGGGTCAAACATGGTACATGTGCATGATTTTTCATTGCAGGAGGAGATTACACCATCCAGTACAACGGAAGATGATCTTGATCTTCCTATTGCTATTCGGAAGCAGAAGCGGACGTGTACATCTTATCCCTTTGCTTCACAGGTGTCTTTTCATCACCTCACAGGCGACTTTCAGAGATTTGTTGCAGCTTTATCTTCCGTGGACATACCACGGACCTACCAGGAAGCTATGAAGATTGATTGCTGGAGAAAGGCTATGGAAGATGAGATGCGTGCCTTACAGTCTCGTGGCACATGGACCTTGGTTATTGCTCCTCCTGATGCATCTATTGTGAGCTGTAAGTGGGTATTCACAGTTAAATACCACGCTGATGGCAGTCTAGATCGGTACAAAGCACGGCTGGTTGCGCGAGGTTTTACACAAACCTATGACGTGGATTATATGGATACATTTTCTCCAGTGGTTCGTCATTCTACTATTCGCATTCTCTTATCAGTTGCTGTGGTACGTGACTGGAATATATCTCAACTGGATGACAAGAATGCCTTCTTGTATGGAGATCTGTAGGAGGAAGTCTACATGCAGCAACCACCATGGTTTACTGCTGAGGGGGAGAAGAATATGGTGTGTAGACTTCACTAGGCAATTTATGGCCTTAAACAGAGTCCAAGAGCGTGGTTCCAGAAGCTTTCCAATCTGATAGAACGACAGGGATTCAAGAGGTCGAATGCATACATGTACGGTTGTTATCATGGTCTATGTTGATGACATCCTGGTTACAGGAGATGATATTCAGGGCATAGAAAGGGCGAAGGCATTCCTAGGCCATCAGTTCATCACGAAGGATATTGGAACGCTAAGATACTTTCTGAGGTTGGAATTTGCCAAGAATGCACAGGGTCTAGTAATGACCCAAAGGAAGTACATTACAGATTTCTTGACTGAAACAGGCATGGCTGGATGCAAACCATCAAGTATTCCCATGGATCCAAGCATGAAGCTGTATGATGATGACACAACTGAAGTGGACAAGAGGAGATATAGAGAAATGGTGGGTAAGCTCCTTTATATTACCATAACTCATCCCGATATTGCCTTTGCAGTAAGCAGGGCGAGTCAATTTATGGAGCAGCCAAGACAAGTTCATATGGATGCCATATACGTGATACTGAGGTATCTGAAGTCTTCTCCAGGTTCAGGGTTGCTGTTTCGAAAGGGCACAGATCTATCTATCTCAGCTTGCGTAGATGCCGATTATGCAGGATGCCCGGATCGAAAATCAACCTCAGGATTTGCGGTTTTTGTTGGGAGCTCTCTGGTTTCTTGGAAAAGCAAGAAACAAACTGTTGTGGAAAGGTCCAGTGCTGAATCCGAATATAGGGCCATGGCGCAAGCAAGCACGGAGATGATGTGGGTTCGATCTGTACTAGAGGATCTACATGTAACAGTACCTCTGCTCATGCAGCTTTAGTGTGACAATCAGGCAGCCTTGTTTATTGCCAATAATCCAGCTTTTCATGAGAGAACAAAGCATTTTGAAGTCGACTGCCACTACACTAGAGACTTGATCCAGAGAGGATGGATATCTACAACTCACGTGAGCTCAGGGGATCAGACTGCTGATGTATTCACCAAGCCGTTGCTCAGAGGACCTTTTCAGAGATGTTCTTCCAAGCTGAGCATGATAGACATCTATGCTCCACCTTGAGGGGGAGTATAGAGATAGATATTATTATATGCTATGTACCTGTTCGTAATTTTTTATTTCTCTCTGGACTACTATGTATTTTACCCTTGAGGTCTCTCCCTATATAAGAGAGCCTAGGGTTCCTTTGAATATTAGATCACTTATTTTTCCCAACAATATTGGTATAAGGATTTGGGGTTCGTTTTACAAGGCTCTCATGTGCGAGTGAATATGAAGATGTTGGATGGGAAAAAAGATCTTTGCGACAGTGCGTTACACTATTGTATTGCATGTGCTTGTCTTCCGAGGTATGGTGTGATTACCATGGATGGCCTCTATCAAGGCCCTAAATGTCGGTTTCGGTCGGTGACCGACCGAAATGGAATTTCGATGGAATTTCGGTCGAAATTCGATCGAAATTTCGACCATTTTGGTCATTTTTTGTAACTAGGGCCCCCATATTTCGGTCATTTCGGTCGAATTTCCATTTCGACTGTATATCGATATTCGAAAGAATTTCGACCGAATTTCGCTGAAATTTGAGGCCATGGCCTCTATTATGTCTAGGATTGCACAACTGCTACAATGACAACTAGGCAGTGGCTATGAGTTCAGATCTTTGGATGGATTACTAGTCAGGACTCAGGAAAGGACGGGCTGGTGGATGCATATCCAAGGTTTGCACTTGGATGGAAACGGACAAGAGGTGATCATGCAGTGTTGGAGTAGAGGATGGGGACCTCTGTTTTTCAGAACCCCTCCTGTTTAGAGGGTGATAGAGTTCTCTTCATTCATCCTTGTTGGACAGGGGTTGCAGGTGGTTGGATGTGGAATGACAGCTTCTCCATTTCAGATGTATACGAGGCTTTTGTGGGTGCATGCTGAGCATGGATTGGAAATTTGTGTTGGGCTGTTGCTTGATTTGGGTGTTGACACTCCTGAAGGTCATGCACATGCATGCTTTAGTGAGAAGGTTGGTTACCATGGTTTATAAATTAATGGGGTGTTGATTTTGTCAAAACTTGCTTAGTTTGGGGCGACGGGGAGGAGGATGTGGATTATCGCCTCTTCTTGTGTCCGTTAAGAGGTTATTAGTATGGTTTGGAGGATGATGACGATCACTTGGGTGGATACAAGTTGTTCAGACAATTTTGGGATAAGCTTTAGGTCAAGTAGATTGGCGGTATGCTTTGAGATATAGATGACACCGGGACATTAGCCAGCATCCCACCAGTTTTGTGGGCCTTTGGGATCACGAGGAATACAATGATGATCAGGCATGCGAGGTATTATGAAATGCAGTGCATTGGGCAAATACCTTGTATGCATCACGGGTGTCGCTGCACCAGCAGTTGGAGTATTGCATTGGAATTGTAACTATGGACTAAATTAAGGAAATCCTGGATAACTACCCACGTCTGATAGTCATACTTCAGTTTTTAAAAAACATTGCAACTAAGGCTCATGTCTCAATTTCACATCACCGTCGTCATCCGGGGACTCAACTTAGTATTCAAAGGCTTAAGCCTCGACAAGGTTGATTGCGGCTTTAAGCCTTGAGGCATGAGGCCACTGTGCCACCTCAAGGCTAGATTCTAAACCATGCCTGCGGTTGGTGAGACAGACATAATTGCCTCTCTGTACTTTTTAGTGTTTGTTTCCTTCTCTGCTCGTGATGCAAATAGAAATTTCCAACGGTGGAAAATACAAATTTTGGGTAGAAGAAATTTAGAGAGGGGAGGGAGAAGGAGAAAACGCGTCGGTTACGCGGGATTTTGGAGAAGACTAGCGAAGATCGCACTTAGAAAGAGCTAGAGACGGAGATAAACTCAATTTCCATATAATCTAAACTGTCTAAAAACAGTAACCTATCATCCCTTTATATAGGAGGGATGAGATTACAAAAATAGAAATAGAAATTCAAAACTACTTATCTTAATTGACTCTAACCAACTAACTAATTGATTTGAAATAAATTCAAATCTCTAATCGACTCTAACTAACTAAATTGAGATCACACGTTA
Source organism: Ottelia alismoides (assembly GCA_037367405.1). Taxonomy (NCBI): domain Eukaryota; kingdom Viridiplantae; phylum Streptophyta; class Magnoliopsida; order Alismatales; family Hydrocharitaceae; genus Ottelia; species Ottelia alismoides. Next base: position 503,541 of record JAZKJV010008705.1, read on the forward strand.
TCTCTTTATTTAAATAAAAATGCGACAATCGAATAAACATAAATAAAATTAACGGATAAAAATATCAAGCCCTATATTTTAATTTTGTGCTGCATCAATTCTCCGCCGCTTGAAAAATTCGTCTCCTGACAAATTGCTTGATCTTTATTCCGTCAGTGGAGAATTTCATCTGAATTGGTTGAGTAGATAACCCAAATTTTGATCCTTTTCCATGTTACGCTTGTAGTTTCTTTCCACTGAGGGATATGGCTGCAATTGTTCTACCCCTTCACTTAAAATGTACCAATAACATAATTTTTCCTCCAATTGGCCTTTTATATAAAGACCATAGTGACGAGGGGCCTGCTTGTAATTCCTCTTATCTCATCCTTTCTTTTAAGGCATCCGATTAAGGAGGGATCCCTTGTTAGGGTTCCTCTTACCCGAAGCATTAGGCGGCGATGTTTCCTGAAGTGCGGGTAGTGGCGGCGACGCAACAAGTAGGGAGGCTTTGACCGGCGACGAGGAAGGAGGTTCGAAGGCCCCATCTTGCGCACGCAGTGGCGACCGTGCCTGAAGCGTGCGCGACGGCCGCTGTAGCTCGAGATCGAGCGGCGGTGGCACTGCAGACGGCGAAGACGGTGTACCTGCGGTGATGGGGCTGCCCGAAGGGGCGTTTCTATATCTCCTGCTGTAGCTGGGGGTGCGAGGACTGCCCGAGGGGGCGTTGGGGCTGGGAGGGTTGCCGGAGTTGCGGAGGTTGCAACAGGGACCCAGGAGGGAGTCGTGGGTGGCACTGGAATCGGTTTTTCCAATCGTTGTAGGTCTGAATATTCCTGGACAGCAAGCAGATCGACGATTTCCCATGCTTCTTCTGTAGGGTCTTCATCAAATATGGGACCCAAGTCTTCGATTTCGTGTTGTATCGAAGTTGTATCAATAGAATATAGGTCTTGTATGAAAATACCTTCGTTTTTTGGGTTTAAATCAGGTTGAACAGCAGGTGCATCATTCTGATTTTTGTCGTTGACGAACAAATCTTCGTCGATTAGCGTGCCCAACCACTCTTGTACTTTGAGGCTTGATATGAGGCGATACTTGAACTTCCTCGAGCGTGAACGTGAATGCGGATCATGAGATAGACGACTCAAATCGAATTGCAAATGCCAATACTTGACAGGATCGTTGAATCGTAGGAACGATTCAGTTTCCATGCTCTGATACCACTTGATGCAAATAGAAATTTCCAACGGTGGAAAATACAAATTTTGGGTAGAAGAAATTTAGAGAGGGGAGGGAGAAGGAGAAAACGCGTCGGTTACGCGGGATTTTGGAGAAGACTAGCGAAGATCGCACTTAGAAAGAGCTAGAGACGGAGATAAACTCAATTTCCATATAATCTAAACTGTCTAAAAACAATAGCCTATCATCCCTTTATATAGGAGGGATGAGATTACAAAAATAGAAATAGAAATTCAAATTCAAATCATCCCTTTATATAGGAGGGATGAGATTACAAAAATAGAAATAGAAATTCAAATTCAAAACTACTTATCTTAATTGACTCTAACCAACTAACTAATTGATTTGAAATAAATTCAAATCTCTAATCGACTCTAACTAACTAAATTGAGATCACACGTTATCTATTTATTTAAATAAAAATACGACAATCGAATAAACGTAAATAAAATTAACGGATAAAAATATCAAGCCCTATATTTTAATTTTGTGCTGCATCAGCTCGCTGTTGCCATTTCGTGCTGCCTCGCCGAGATGCTCATAACCATACAACAAGATTGTCTTGGAAAACAACTCGTCATCGTTGATCTCCACATGTTGATGATGCTTTTCACAACCTCGTCCTTGGAGAAATCATGAACATCAATGTAACTTTAAAGACACTTTTAAAAGAAACACAAACCTCAAGAGGAGTAACACCAAAATTGACTTGCTCCAAAAACCATGCTAGAAAATATATTAGTCATAAGCATAGGATTACTGATGTAACGTGGTTCCTGATGATTAGGATTACTGCCCTACTTAGTGGAATAGGCAGCAGATCTTCATATTATGTTTCTGTTATTTCTCTTATATAGTAAGAGTACAGAGTTCTATGTACTGACCCACCAGCGCTTTCCAATTTTAAGCAATATAGGTTTATACGACATGTAATTACATATCTAATATACGACATGTAATTAAATATCTAACTTAATGTATAACTCGTAGAAAACTATACTAAATAATCCAACTCTCTCAATACCCACACACAACTCTCTCAATGCCCACACTTTTTCACAGGTGAAATATGTCGATCCAATAATATCAAGTGCCCTATCTATGTAACATTTGTATGAATGATTGAATGGTGCATATTGATAATGTTTAAGTGAGACACAGGAGGTTGCGTTTCTTACTACTTGTAGTCTGTCATGATTAGTCCACACCCATTCTTACAATATTACGAATTCTAATTACAAAACCTCGTTATGGAAATCTTTCAGACACATTTTGATCCATATGCCACTTGATTACATTTTAATTAGGTTTAGCAATTCAGTATAGGGATTTTTACACCACGAACTTCAAAAACTTTGTAAATTAACTTCTCGACACTGTAAATATCGTAATTATCACCTAACCCCCGCAAAACTTGCTAACTCTTACACTACGAATCATGTGGTTAAATCTCATTTGTTTTCCTTTAAAATAAACTATATCCCATAAAAAAACTTTATATTACCCTTTATGATTAACATATTTACAATTGTATACCCTCCTTCCCTCCCCCCACCCTCCTAACCTCCTCTTCCCCTCCACCTTCCTCCCTTAGCCGTCCCGACAATCGGCCCCTCCCTTGTGCATGCCCCAACTTCCGATCCCCTCCCCCGTGCTGCCCTGATTTGGAGCTCATTCTACCACCGACCATAGCTCCTTTGTTCACACTTTTCTGTTTTAGACCAAGCCATTGCCTTCAAATCAGGGTTCTGATTGCATGTCCTCATTACCTGGAGGTTGACATCGAACTTTGATAACGTATCGTCTGAAGCAACTCTGGGTGATGAAACCTCTTGTAGATCGAGCTACATCATGTGGAGATTTTATCACTTGCCCATACGTGAAGAGCACCACCTTCATTCAGATTATCCATTGTCGACTAGTCTATTGCCGGAGGATGGTTCATCTGAAAATGAAGTCAGAATCACCACCACATTCGAATCGCACGGAACGAAGAGCATCTGCATTAAACCTCAAATCTGAGCCATTACTGGAGGACTGGAGATCTGCATTGAGAATGTCGTCGATGATTGATCATTCCCAATTAGATCGAGCAAGAGATCAGATCGGTCCTTCAATAATCTGATCGAGGAGCGTACATTGCATGGACGAAGAACAGATACAAAATGTCAAAATCGAGGAAGAACACCATTGTCGCTCCAAATTCTCTACACTCGTTCAATCATCAAAAGGAGAACATTTATTGACGCTCGTGATCGATGTAATCCAACATCGTTCGATTCAGATAGCATCCAAAACATCTAACACTTTCACGTGATTTGAGTTGAAACTCACAATTAGTTCGACACCATTTAATCTCGACCCTTCGCCACATCCACCTCATGTGACCTCCGCCTCCCATCCCCGGCACTGTCGCATCTTCCTCCTTTAAATACCCTCTGCCGCTCCCATTCCCCGTGACACATCCTCGGGGTGCTGAGAGGCTGCAGCACATCCGTCAAGAGACTCACTCGAAACGTCAAACACCTGAACCTAGAGCTTGCAGAGGGTGGGCACAAGCTTAAGGTGTCCAGGAAGAGCATGACGGCCATCCACACGGCCATTAGCCACGCGGAGAACCTAATCACGAGTGTTAACAAGGGCTTCCGCTACAAGATGCGCTTTGTCTACGCCCACTTCCCCATCAACGCCTCCATTGCCAACGACAACATCACCATCAAGATCAAAAACTCCCTCCCCTCCAAGCTGAATGCACATCCAAGTGGTGAATCTCATCATTTCGTACGCCCCCAGCATCCTCGGCTTTTTGAGGTGCCTCATCACTGATGAAGCATCATTGGACACGGCTGCATTGAGGAATGTGCGGCTCTTGATCAAGGTGGTAAGTTGTTTGACCTGGAAATGAGAAGAAGAAGATGAATAATAAGGGGGGAGGAGAGAGAGGGAAAAAGGTCCATGATCAGATCTTTCCATGGTTTGATTAACTCGACTAATCCAATATATCAAATCGAGAAGAGTTAGAATTGACGGCAGGGGTTGTGACGTAACACGGAGCAATTTTACTGGGTTTATGTGATAATTATGATGTTTACAGGGTTGAGAACGTAATTTACAAAGTTTCTAGGGTTCGTGTGTAAAAATCCTATCAATATATTCTTTTCTCAGATGGTTACTTAACACGTCATTCTAATATCTATTGAAAAATCCAAGATGCATTAAGTTGTGCATTTTTGTGCTCGAATAACATTATACTAGTAAGATATCTGTTTTCTTATTGCTGAAGATGGTGACGCGGAACCCTTTTCTTTTCACGATACTTGTTGCTAAAGATGTTGACTCGGAACCCTTTTATTTTCACGATGCTAATGAGGATTTTGCAATCCTAAAATTTGGCATCCAGATAACCTGTGTTTTTCTCATAATTTTCAATGACTTCATGCTTTTCGTTTGCATTTGATTACCAAGGTTTAGATGAATATCTTTGCCTTTCACGTCGCAATATTTGTGATAAGAGGGCGACATCTAAATGGAAAGTAAACAACCCACTTTTTTGTTTGACATTCATGCAATTGTTACACCTTACAGGTGGTGGCCACAGCTGTTTTAAAGACAGTGACGAGGCTCGTATACGCATGAAAAGAAGACAATTCTGGGACAAGGCAGTGGACATTGAAGAACTATGTGGGAAGGGAGAAGCATGGTGGGGTGTCCGGGGTCAGATGCGTGATGATTTTAACCACAGCAACAAGATGATTTCTTATGCAGAACACTTCCAGAATAGCAGATATTTGGAGTCTGTGCTGGATGTTTATTGGGAACTACCGCCAGTAGCCGGTCCATCCCTAACTCACCAAACCAGATATGATCCTGCTCGTTCGACCGATCCAATTGTCGAAGATGGCAAATATGGCTTGTTCCAAAAAATTGGTCTGGGTGGCTTTGAGACATCGGTATTCAATGGTTATACACAGATGGTGTATGTTGAAATATCGGCGCCAACATCGTAGCTGATCGGGAAGTGGGTATGCAGTTTGGATTAATGACAAGTGTCCTTTTCATCATAACCTGGAACTTAAAACTCTGTATATACTTCGAGAAGTGTCAGCAACAAATTGATCCATGGAAGTCGCACTTGGGTTGCCCGGATTGCTACGGTACGTGCTTTAGCTACCTTGCAGATGGAGTCAGATGCGATTCACAAACAGATTCTACAAATAATTTAGAAGTGCTGCTATTTCAATGAAGTGATGATTGGAGATGAAGACTTTCCTTAGGATGTTACTTCAGCATGTTATTACATATGACCCAAGCTATGGAAGAGCCTCTTCTACTAGAGATGTGAACTTCTTTGCAAGAAAATCAAGTGTTGAGCAGTGTCAGATGAACTCTTTGTTCTTCATCTTGCAGGTTTTGTGTACTTAAATGGATAAGCAAGAAAGTCGACGTCTTTGTTCATTTTGCTCCTTGTAATCGATGGATATCTGGTTTCTTTAGATGACGACAAATTATTCAGTTTCTTTCCCTTAGAGGCACACATCCCCAATTCTATCCATCAAAAAAATAGATTAAGACAATTGTTCCCTGTCAGCATAAATATTGTGCAACTGCCTCTCTTTTGGCGAAGTATAACAAATAGTTATGTATAAACAGATTTTGCAGGACAAGAAATGCTGAAAATTGGGTTCAATATAGGGGCGCAGATTTCGGGTACCTCTTTGTTCTCATGCAATAAAGAGCGTGACAAAAATCCTTATGAAAATCTGCGTAGGGGACGCCAAATCCAGAACATTTTGAGCAATGCTTCGCTTAGATTTTCATAGCAAGTTTTGCTGTTTTGCCGAGTTTTTTTTTACAAGTTGACCATATATCAAACTTTTCTGATTTAATTAAAAATTAAATTTGCATGTAACAAAATTACATATAAATAGAGGGATTGCATCGAAATAGGAGACAAGCGGGGAACAAGCTGCGTCGCTAGTTCTTTTTGAATTGCAAAACCGATCCTTTTGAACACTACAATCATAAATCTAGGAACTATCACATTACTATTCATGACTTTTTGGATCCTCTTCAAAAGCTCAATAGCTTCTGGTGCTAAGAAACCAAAAGTATAAAATAACAAAAGTCCGAACTTCAATAATCTGTGATAAAACAAAGATCCTACCATCCAAAGGATCATCAAATCCTTCACCCATCTTATAAAAACACACTTGTGAGATGGGAAAATTCTGCAACATATAGCTCCTAAGATACAAGGCTATAAGCTGCATGGTTTAGGCTTTGTAATCTCAAACTGACGTGTCAAGGTAATACAAGGGACACGCGTTATGCTAAGAACGTGTAAAGAAAAAAGCAATGTATCGATATTACATGTACTGAGCTTTGCTCGCATCCAATTCTACAAGCGTTCTTAGAAAATCTACAAGGAACAACTATCATGGTAAAACTCATGAACTCAACTTCAAGGTCCTCCATTCCATACCTCACGGAATCCTCGTGCATATGCGCTGATCTGATCTAATGTCCCAAATCGAAGCTAACGTCAATATCACCTCAGATGAACACATTCAGACAGATGGGCAGACCACCCTATGCATCTTCAAATTCGCTGTAATTGCTAAAATCGGAGTCATTCTCCTCATCAATGTCTAAAGAGTTGTTAGAATGCGAATTTGGATTCTGAAACTGTATGATGACTTCTTTTGCTTCAGATAAAAGAGCATTTTTCGCAGCCTTGACTGCACCTGCTTGTGGTACCGCGTTCAGCTTGGAATCAGTTTTGGAAACCTTCCTACCAGCCTCTCTGCAATGAAGTTGATCGATGTACTTCTCGTGCAGCGCCATGTTCCTCACTTTCTTCAATACCTCAGGGCTTGGCTTGCTCTCCTTACCTGAGGACCTGAGCTTGGCGGGCAGCGATGCACGCACGGCAATTGTTGGTATACATTTGCCGCTGCGTTGTGGTGACTTAGTTGTGGACACCATTTCTTTTCTGGGTGGATTAATGCAAGTCTCGAATACCGGGAAGAGATCTGCTTGCTGATTTTGTTCCGCTAAACAATGCTTCTTCAGTAAGTGCCTCACCGTTCTTTGGGCGAGAAGTTTCTGTTGCTTTTTGCTCCTGGCCTTCTTCATGGATTCCTTGAAGAAGATGCTGGGGTTTCCGCCCGACAAATTGAGATGGCTCACCGGAGAGCATTTGATCTTGCTTGGCCTTTGAGGACGCTGAAAAAGAGGCGGAGTCACGTAGCTCGAATGGATCCTGTCGAAACATTCTTTGGCAGATTTTCCTGGAACCTGGAATATAGATCAACTGTTGGTTACGGACTTAGGAAGTAAGATTCACAAACAAATTTGGCATGCTTGTCATGCAAGAACAATTGCAAGATTTGATTAGTACGAGACGCTGAAGGGGAAACACTAAATTAATGAATAGCGCACGAGTTGGAAGTGATCTTATCATGCAAGTAGTCATGGAAGGCTCCTAAAGATCAAGACTAAGTATATAAAACATCTGCAGATTTCTCTTTTTCCATGGCTTCATGCATAGCGTGATTAGATGTCGGTTTGTGTATAGTGAAAACAAGCAAAACACAACGACAGGACACAGGTAATTTCCGAGTAGAACCATTGTTTGAATTAAGCCATGGCCTTAAATGTCGGCGAAATTCGACCGAAATTCGGTCGAATTTCGGTTTCGGTCGATACCCGATATCGATACATACTGATATATCTTTTTCCAGGATATCGACACATATCGGCCGAAATATGACCGAAATTCGGTCATGTCGACACCTTTCGGCCGAAATGACCGAAACTTGGACTATACCGATCGAGGATGATCGATAATGATCGGTGGGTCTCTACCGATCATTACCGGTAATGATCGAGGATGATCGATAATGATCGGTGGGCCTCTACCGATCATTACCGGTAATGATCGAGGATGATCGATAATGATCGGTGGCGCCTCTACCGATCATTGGCTGTACTGATCGAGAATGATCGGGTTGCCTCTACCGAACATTACCGATAATGATTGATAATGATCGACGTTGATCGATGATGATCGGGAATGATCAGGGAGCCTCCACCGATCACTACCGGAAATGATCGGGGATGCTCGGGAATGAACGGTAACGATCGAGGATGATCGGAAATGATCGGTGGGCCTCTACCGATCATTACCTGTAATGATCGAGGATGATCGATAATGATCTGTGGGGCCTCTACCGATCATTACCGGTAATGATCGAGGATGATTGATAATGATCAGTGAGGCCACAACGATCATTACCGGTAATGATCGAGAATGATTGGTGTGCATCTCACCGAAATTCCAGCCAGTCTCCGAAATGGTGATCGAAATCGATATTTAAGGCCTTCATCATGAAAACAACTTATTATTATAATAAAAATGTGTATTTCTATCTCATTTAATGATTGACCAACATCAGAAATCCTAATTTCGTAAAAAAATTGAGATTTCAAGTCATTTCCAGAATTTCCGGCCATTTCACCGAAATTCCACCGAAATTCCACCGAAATTCCTTTTCCGGGGTTACCGAAACGAAACCGAAATCCGACATTTGAGGCCTTGAATTAAGCAGATTTCAGTCAGAAATAAAAGCAAAGAGATACATCAATACCAAACCCAAAAAACTCCACATTTTATCGTTTTTATTGAAGACTATGCATAAGGATGGCAGAACTGGAATGCATTGTCCATGAAACTCCAAGAACAGAATGAAATTATCGACGCGAAATTAAAAATTCTGCAAGAGTAACTCGAACAAGTATCACTACAAATCTGAAGATATGTATGAGCAACCAAATGGTAATTGACCGATTGCTGCAAATAGTGCAAAGTTGAGAATTTTCTAAGTGGAATCCATTGCAAGGCATGCTCAGTCAGTAAACCACAATCAAAATAAAGTGTTTCTCATACAATTTTATACTTTGAGATTATTCGAAACAGTTACACCTCACCTATCAGCATTGCAGATCAATGTTGGCAAGTATTCTTATATCATAAATAATCACCACTAATTCAATTAGATGCTCGAGAGGGAAATCAGGTGGCATACCATTTTGGAGACCTTCTTCCAGAAATGAGGCGACGGTCGCGCTTTCAGATAGGCTCTCTGTAACGCATTGTCTTCTTCGACGGTCCATTCCAAACCGTCCACCGAATTTCGATCATCTGCGGCACCTCCACAACTTGTATCTTTCTTCTTCTCCCCAATCCTTACCACCTTTGGTGTGGAGAACTTAACTCTCTGCGCACTTTGGTGAATTCCAATCCTCGCGAAGCTATCACTGCTACCAGGCATCGTGCCCCCGTCCTCATCTTCCTCACCTTCCACAATCTTCCCAAGCTCCTCAATGACCCCAATTTTACTTCCAATCTTCCTCTTCACACCTTTCTTCTCTTTCCTTCCTTCAGTTTTTACTGGTGTGCTATCCTCAAATTTAACATCCTTCTCCCTATCCCTCACCTCAAGCTCCTTCCGCATGTTCGTCCCGCTGCTCGTCTCCCGATTTGCCCCTTCTCTGGAAGCCAACAATCTAATTGACCTACTGCGACCCGTATCAGTCCTCACCACCACGTCTTTCTCACAAGAATCCGCAACCAACTTGCAAGATCTCGTCGATCTCCTCAAAACACGTCCCTTCCCGCCGTTTTCGTCGGATTTGAGGAGATGGGTAGTCGAGATTTCGCACAAAGATGGAGTTTTTGGGGTCAAGGAGGTATCTTTGAAGGACCTGGAGGGCAAAGAAGTCGGCACCTTGCTGTTCTTGGGCAAACACGGAGTGCTGGGGACATCGATGGCGGCGCAGTGCGGATTGAGGCGCAGGGATCTGCGGAGGGGGGCCGGATTGGAGGTGTTGGGTGCCGAGGTTTTGGATCGAATCTCAGGAATGACCTTTGGCATCGGAGGGATCTGGTGGAGGAGAGAAGTGGAGGTCATCGAGGGCTTTGGCGTCACCTGGAGATGTGGAGTTGCGAGATTCAAATGTTGTGGGGAGGGAGAAGGCGTGTCGGATCCTGTAAACGGATCCTAGGTATCCGATTAAAGCAGCTTTGTTATTTAGGGTAAACGTGTAAATCCAATGGCATGATTCCATGGGAAGCAATATGCACTGGGGATTAAAAGAGGACACGAATATAGGTAAAATAATATCCTTGGACATTTAAAAAAATAATATGAATGCAAATATGAATATTTATGATGATATATCCTAAAAAATACTAATAAAAATATTGATAATAACAAAAATACCTTATAAATTAACTTAAATCTATGTGTTTAAGATGGTTTTATACATAAAATAAATATCCTAGATGTACTCATTGCATATCCATATTCATTCTCATCCGTATATGTAACCTTACAAGGAGACTTTGTTAGGATTTCTCTCAATTTGACTTTTTAAAATTGTGACTAGAGCATAATTGAGTAAAAGTATCGTATTCATAATCAAATTTAAAGTGACATATTGATTTATAAAATACATATATTATATAATTTTACAATCATATCTGTATCGATATCCTAAAAACTAGTATTCCTATCTATATGACTACATCAAAATAATGAATGTTCATATATCTGTAAAAAAAAATAAATGTGTTTATCATCACGCCTCTTTTAGATATTGAAATATCAATTATGGTTCTCTCTTTCTTGGAATATCACTTATGCACCTGACTTTTTTGCAACGTAATTGAACTAAATCATATTTTATTCAAACCATGGCGTGGATAAAGGGCATAATTGTCAATCCACCCCCACCCCACCTAGTCTAAGGAACGAATCTCCTGTTGTAACAACCCCTACTGTAACGTAGGGGATCCGTTGGATGGGTTCGGATGACCCTCAAAGAGGATCGGGGATGATCGGCATGCATCTCGGAGCCATCCAATCTCCATCCAACGGATCCCATGCATTACAACAGATGTTGTAACAGCAACAGGTCCTCTCTGCCTCTGTCCATCCCCTCATAGCTCCTCGTGCATGGACGTTCCATCCATGTTCTTCCTCCTCTTTACCCTCTTCCTCTCCCTCACGAAGTCCACCCTCACCTTGTTCCTCAAGATGTTCGTTCTCTTCTGCCCGAAGTAAGCCTCTGGGTTGTGAGGCTCCATGTTGTGCTTCATGCAGAAGGGAACTCAAACACAAGGTATCTCGCGGTCTCTTCCAGTGCCTCGAGGGAGAGAAGGGAGCCCCCATCGTCAGAGAGGTAGCATGCGAGCTTCTCCACAGGGTTCACAAGTGGTGGGTCCTTATCTGGATCGATGACGGAGACGAAGATGTCAATTTCCCGGAGGTCGAACTGACCCTTTGGGTTGCGGGGTCCTAATGACTCAAATTTCTTGCGGAGAACCAATAAGGCATCCTCCTATGCTGCATCATGATATGTTTCCTCCTAAAGAAGAGGAGCGTACACGTCAAGAAGATTCCAGCTATCACAACAGCAATCGCACGAGGTGAAAAGCCAGGACAAGGTGTTGTGGAGACAGAGGCAAGGGAGACAATGGGTAAGCTCACTAAATCCCGGGCTTAGGTCCATGACTCGTTATCGGGGAATATTAGATCTGATAATTTGTTGGATTCGGATCCAGATGGATCCATTATAACTACATAAATGTTTAAGCTCAAATTGTCAAGTACTAGTCTCTACTATCCATAACCCACATCCACACTTCGTGAATTTCCGAGTGGGACTATGTTTGGAGGTACCATTTTCATTGCTAATGATCTCTTATGCGCCATCATTGAGATCATAGGCAAGAGCACATATGACACCATGTAAAAGGCGACGGTGGAAGATTGCAATCAAGTGACCATGAATACAGAGGAGGAGGTGGGACGCAGAGGATCGGGGGGGGGGGGGGAGGGGAGGGGGAGGGGTTCATAGGTGGTAAGGACATAGAAGGAGGGGCTCTGAGGGGAGGGGTGGGGTAGGAGGAGGTGATGGTGGGTTTCCAGTGAGAGGAAGAGGAGATTTTTAATATTCCAAAAAAGAGGCATAATTGATATTGCAATATCTAAGAGGGTACAAATGATAAAAATCCAAAAAGAATGAAGAAACTTCATTCATATTCGTATATGGGAAAGAGAAGTATATATTATATTTAGCTCAAATCAAGATGGATACAATAGTGGATAAATACAAAAATATCTTTTATCCGAATGCATTTCTATTGAGTTTATGTTAATTTTAAAATCATGATATCCACAAGAAAATATACTATCATATTTTTTATCCCGATTCAGAAAAATGGCAATGATATCCATATCAATATATACAATAAATGAAAACTATCTATATATTCGTAATGAATATCCTTATCGGCATCCATCTTTGCCAAAAACATTAAATATCTAGTTTTTACTTCAAAACGGATAACAATTACAAATTCAATGTCAATATGAATATATCCTTATCTGATTGTATTCCGATGAATCTAATGTACATTTTAAAATTCAGATATGTATCAATATCCACGTTTTTAAGAAATTATATGACTAATTGTATCAGTAAGAAACAAGAAAACGCTACCGTTAGTACAAATTTGTATCTGAAAATAAAAATGAATATGGTTCATTAGCATATAAATACAAGGGTTTTTATCACTTGTGTCCTCTGAGATATTACAATATCAATTATGTCATTCTCATTTTTGGAATATCAGTTGTGTCTCTGACTTCTTGCACCCACTCGTGGCCATCCGCCAGAATAGCAGTCAAAGAGTTGAACTAAACCATGGTTTACTCAGACCATGGTGTGATTAAGAGGGGTATAGTGGTCAAAACAAAGCCAACCGAATAAGACAAACTGACCATGGAAGATTATTCATCTCCATTGGATTTACAATCAAAGTAAAGAAGAATGGATTAGGTACACACGATATCAGCATGGGGAATAACTCGTATTCAAAATGAAGTGATTACAACTTAGATATGCAAACTTTATGAACTGAAAATGAAAAAGGGAAACAAAATAGACAGATGCGTCGTAATTTTATACAACAGCAACAACCTTCATACGGTGGCTGGAGAGAAATGGTGCAGCCGCTACTGTTGCATGAGAGGAACGAGGAACCTTGAGTTGCTGTAGTGGGAGTCTGAGATGAGATATCGAGGACCAAAATAGACAGAGCTACTGTAGCGTGGGTCGAAATACCATGGGTTATAGCTGCTGTACAGGGGATTGACTTGGATTTGTTTCCGGAGGACAAATTTAAATCAGATCGATTCAAGAAAATCAAATGAAAAATCGATCCAATATCATCAGCAACACCCAGGAGCATATGGCAAGATTCAGACCTTCGAGCATTGCAACCCACCTTTTCATCTTCGAATCTTGGACCTAAGTCGTCAGGACAGAGCTCTTTTGCAGTTGTCGTACGTTCACCCAACAGTAGAAGAAGCCAATACCCTATGTGGATGATGATCTCTTGTCATGACTCTATAAGCTCCATAGCATAGGACCGGGAACTTCGTCTCCTCAGTTGAGCTACATCTACGTGGAGAGGCTGTGGGCGTTGGGTTGGGGTTGGGATTGGGTTCCGCCATGGGTAGGGGATGTGGAGGTAAAGGGGAGGGGCTGGAGAGGGAAGGGGCAGAGGTGAGAGGCGGAGGAAGGGGTTGTAGAGGCATGAAGGATATGGAAAGATCTTTAAACACATCATGGAAACGTGGAGATCGTAAAATATGCGATCGGGAACGACTAGCCACACTAGCTGTTCGGGGCAGCGGAATTTTAAAAAAATTGAACGATGAAACTACATGATCCAAGAACACTTCTCGAATTGTTTCATCTAAACCCCAACCAAGTATTAGGTTTACCTCTTAAAGCGTGATTGCGGCCGAGTCTCTAAACGAAGAGACCTCCTGTCTCAAGTCCGATCTAACAGAGGAGAAGCTTGCAAGTGCGTTGATAAAAAAATTCGACATCTTCTTCACGAGCGAGGCTTACCAAAGGACAGAGATCGAGGAGCAGTCGAAGCAGCGACACGACGGCGTGGCAATGATGACGATCTTCTCTAGGGTTTTGGGTAGACAACCACTCTAAGGGCTCGTTTGGTTGCTGGGTTGGGTTGGGGTACACCGGTGTACCTCTCCTACCAACCCTCTCAATCCTCCTCACAGTTTACTATTCACAGGATTACAGTTTACTATTCCCAGGGGTATCCCAACCCAACCCAACCCAGTCCAACCTAGCAACCAAACAGGCCCTAAGGAGGGAGAGAGGAGGCATATGTAGAGAGAGAGAGATGGAGAGAGTTTAGTTCTTCTTGGAATTATGTGTAGTCTAAAAGGAAAGGGCTACCATTTTTTTATACTAGTTAAATGTACATGAATCTCAATCCATGCATCTTAATCCAACGGTTTAGATTACGAGATTATAATCAATGGCCATGATTTGTTGTTATAAATATGTAACAACTAATTTAATTAAAATAAATCAATTATATCCCTTTATCAAAATACAAATTAATTTATTTTAATTTCAATTATAATAAATAGATAATAAGGGAGGCAATCGCCAACCGAAAAAAGGGTGGTCGTCCCCCCTTTGAATTAGTCAAACTGGAAGGTCACCTTTGTTGGTGGTTTTGCCTTCCTTAATATATATTTATTATATGATATAACAACTATTATTGCACTTATCTTCATAAAAATAATTCCATATTAAATTTGTAAAAACATCAATCACGCCATTGATAAATATGATCATATTCATATATCCAACATAATATGTAAACCGGATTTACAATTAATTGTTTATTGTGAATTCATTATGCAACAACATATAATTCGTAATTTTATTTAAAATTAAATCTCTCCTACATATTATTAATCATATTTATAATATCCATGATTATTATGGATAGAGATATCCACATTAATCATATCTTTGATAATCAAATCACACTTAACTATCCATGATGACTCTTCTCATGTGCCTAAATAACATGAATCACATTCACATTATTCACATCTTTGATAATTAAATCAAAATTAATTATCATAGATAACTCTACTTATATGGCCAAATAATATGAATCAAATTTATATTATCCATGACAATTAAATCGTATTTAACTATCACTTTTCCTCAATACTAAGACACATTATCAACAATGAAACTATCCTTGAACTCTTTCAAGAATGATACGCTTTCTCCACAGATATTTGGAGATAAGGACATGGTGATTGTACGTTTCACGTATAGTGACTTGGATATTGAGATCACATCTCAAATCCAGGTCTCGAGGACCTTCCATAGATGTTTGATTAAATCAAAGCCGTAAATCTAATCTTCTTATTGCATCTGAATCATATTCAGATCAATGCCCAATATTTGGGCCAAGATTAGATTATTTCTCTAGTGAGAGGAGTCATTAAAATCCAGACCTATTTCATCACTCCCTCGTAATGGAAGTGTCATGGTTATACAGTTGTTTATGATCAAATCTCCCTCGGGTATTCCTAATACATATACCTCATGCATAGTGGAAGATTTATAATAAACCTGAAGTTTTAGATCTATTTAGATTGTCTTCTTCAGGGTTTTATCATTAAGTTCCTTATTTGATCATTAGGAGTTGGTATCGATCATGTACTTTCCAAAAGCATATATCATACCTAGGTATTGATCATATACTTTCAAAAGCATATATGAAACCTACAAATTCAATCAATCTTCCAAAACAAGACGATCATGCACGGAATTTGATCCCCAATATCTCATGAGTGAGATCATGTCTTTCGGTTCAGTAATGAACCTGTATGATTCCTTTGAGAGATCGTATTACTCATATGCCCTTGTATGCACTCCAGCTCGCCGGTGTATAGACCTTGATTAGATCATCAACCTATCGGTCAGCCAAATATACATACTCAAACGTATAGTAACACATTTATCTCTGGTCAGAGGATGCATGCCTATATCGTGACAGCATACGACATAGGTCTTGGTTATCTCAACCTCATTAAGTCAACTCTTTGACCTAACTTATCTAACACCTCTGAATCTCTATTCCTATGCAAAGGACCTACATCAAGAGGTCGGTTAGTTATCAACCCATGAGAGAGAGGATTGCCATATCCTATTCAGGCTAGAGATCATCTCTTAACAATCATTTGATGGTGCTTGATGAGTCCTCAATCTAACTCTTTAGATATTCATCCATGCATCAGCCTCTATGATTCAACAATTGAATCAAGAATTGTATGATCGTTAAGATTGCCATAGTACATAACCATAATTGTACTAAGTGACCTATTATGCAAATTTACTATTCTTCATTTCAGATCAGGGAATGATATTTGCAATAATATTTATTGCATAATGGCTCGTCGTGGGCTCACATGTCCTACAATCTCACAAAGATCCATTAAGGGGCTAATCTTTAAACCCACACTCATGTGACAATCATAAGCTATTTAGAAAAATAGCTTGATAAGCTGACTAGTCACTCTGTCCCCATGAGACTACGTCAAGTCCTTTTACGGTACTTGCATATCTCCAATTAACAGTGCTCGCATCTAATGCGAATGTTGCATCTTATGCAACCAATAATTAATCTTGTTAAAGCAGTTGTAGTGTCTTTGACACTACAACTCAATAATTGTTATAACCAGTATATAATTTCTAGTATCCTTATCAGAATGCTCTTATTCCTGGAGATCTCTATCTCCTAAGGTATCTATAGTTAAGACCCTTTTAGATCACAATCTATAAAGGCTTAAGTTCTTGAAGATAAGACATTGAGATCACTATCTCAAAAGTCTTGTCATCATTGAAGATATTGTTATTACTGCAATCAAGTGTTTTATCTCCAAAGCGGGATTAGTAACAACTTATCACTCCCATTGCATGGTAGACATCTGACTTTTGTACACATCTAGCATATACTAAGCTTCTAACAACCAATGCACAAGGGAAAGTGGCTTTAGCATTCACTTCCTCAACTTCTTTGAGGTGTTATCCCTTCAGATAGATCAATTACCATATCTTAAAGGAAAGAAGCCTTTATTGGGATTTTTCCCAAAAATAGAACATGTCCAAGATGTACTACTAATGTGATGGTCCCAATGCCCTCTTCTTGCTTCTGAACATCTTCAGAACTAAGCTCTAAGAGGTATCCTTGAGATCTTTCATCTCAAGGTATGGAACAACCAGATTATAAAACACTTATTATCATCCTTACATCATTCCAAATAATTAAGATATTATCTAAATTTAGCCGATGAACACAATAGCACTCCCAATAAGCTTCACATGGTTCATCAAGATTTTGGATGAAATCACAACCTTTATAGTTTTATTAAATCTGATGTTCCGACTACTAGAAGCTTATTTGAGTCCATGACGGAGTTCTCTTACACACTTTGTGTTCCTCAACTATGAATCCCTAGGGCTACTTCATATGAATATCTATGGTGAGGAATTCATAGTGGAATGCAGTCTTGACTTCCATCTTGTAGATGTCACAGTCAGTTTGTGTAACTATAGTTAGCAATATTATGATGGGTTTATGCAAGGTCACTGAAGAGCAAGTTTCATCGCAAGCGACGTCTTCTCTTCGTGTGTATCTTATGGATATGAGTCGTGCTTTGAAGGTCTCTACATTCTCATCAGGTTTCCTCTTTCTCTTGAAGATCCATTTACACCTAATGGGTTTGAACCCTATAGGTGGATCCTCGAGGATACATATACAACACTTGTATATGAAGTCTACTTTAGACTTTATTTCTAACAACCATCTATCCATGTCATGATCCTTGGAAGCTTCATCATATGAAGTAAGATCATCATCGGACTTACTGACACACTGAATCCATCCTCACTCATTTGAAGATGTATAAGTATTTCATCTTTAATTATCCTTTTAGTTTCACTATTTCAAGACCCTCATTATTTTCTCAAGATTAAATGAGTTCCTTAACTTCATTTTTATATTTACTCTCAAGAGAGCCATCCTCTAAGAATCATATCCCTAGAGATGAATTTTTTTTAAGAATCTCAAGGTCACAAAGTATGTATCAAATATCATCCTTTATATTTCTAATGAAGTAGCACTCTCAAGTGCTAGATTCTAACTTACTTGCACCATGACAAGGTTATGGACCAAACAACCCTAAATCCTCAAGTTTCCAACACTAGGCTCGGTTCCAAACCATAGCTTATGAGGGTCTTCGGGTTTAGATTTGCATGGAATCTTTATAAGGATATATATTGTAGTATCTACTACATATATACCTGAAAACTAAGAGATAATCATGCTAAGATTCATCATTGATAAAATCATATCATACATTATCCAATTGTATCTTCCTACAACTCTATTGAATTTAGATGTATTAGGAGAAGTGAGATAGAAATGATATTCCTTTCTTCATAAGGTATTCCTTGAATTCATCTAATAGGTACTTGCTACCTTGATTAGATCAAATTCTTTCATCTTCCTTCAGACTTTGGTTTTAAACCAAAATTGTGAAATTTTTGAACATTTTAAAGGTTTCTAAAGTGAAGGGAAGAAATCTCATATCACAAAAATCATCAACTGATGTCACATATCATTAATGTTCACTATGATATAGATGATCCAATACATCAATATGTATGAGATCTTGAATACCTTGGCATCTTACACCATTCCCAGAGAATGGTGTATTGGACAATTTCTACTTTGAATACAATATTCACAAGTATGCAAGATTTGAAATTTCAGATACTCTAAAGATTCATCTCTTACTATTCCATTGATCTCATCAATAGACTTATGTCCAAATCTCGATGTCAGATCATTGTCAATTGATCTTCATCTTCTTATTGGTCTTTTAAGGTTTAATTTTAAGTATTTAGAAATGTTAATGAACCATCCATTTATTTTTCAATTTACTAGAGTCCTCTAGATGTTAGATTACTATCTAAAATATGTCCATCATAACTCTTTGTGATAGGTCTATTCCAGAATATATGTTTATTTCTAATATGTAGAAATAAATAATGAATGTATTCTAATATCTAGGTCATAGAGACATTCTCTAAGACTAAGGGATCTCCCACTGAAAATATGAAGTCTCTCTATCCAATAGAGATTGTTACAATAATTACATCAATATCCATGTGGATGACTATTAAATCTTAAGATCAAATTTTCTAATCTTCTAAAATATATGCAACCAATTGCAAGTGCTATCAGAAGAGTGAGATACAATTATCAGACTTTGATCTTACCTAATAAGCAAGTCAATTTCAATGATTATATGAAGATTATTTCGATCCACTATCTGAGTCCTTCTCTATGGATCTTAGATAGTTCAGATATTCATACTATCTATACATCGGCTTGTTGCAGTATTGCCATTCATCCAACTTTTTGGATGTCATATGGAAGTCATAGAAGTATAATCAACTCTTTGACTTTCCTTTTTACTTGGGTCAGACCTAAGCTTCTACTGTGCTTCCTTTATCAATAAACAACCATTGCTTAAGGCAAATGATCTCTTATGTTAAATTCAAAAGATTTCAATATAAAAGTATTTCAACATTTGCACATGCTTCATTCAATTCATACAATATGAATATTATGAAGCTTCATCAACGACTAGAGTATAGATAGTTGAATGATGACACTCATCGTATCTACGTCCATCTTAACTCTTAAAGATTTTTTGTTCAGGCATGTACTAAAATATTTTTGAGTACATCCTCTCTTATTGAGCCACCATTCTGCATAATGCAGTGAACCACGTCATTCATGATTAAATGTCGAGAGCACATATGTATGCCAAAACATCTTATTATATTTTATAAGGATTTTTTATAATTACGATCATCATCGATATGATACTTTCAAAGCACACTCGATGATAGATCAAGACTATAGAGTAATACAAACCCAAGATTGTTGTCATATTGTCCAATTAATTGTCATTCCTCATTATTATGAGGAAACTTGGACATTGCAACCACATACGTTATGTGTCCAACTGCAAGTACAATATCTTGATCATGGATCCAATCCATGATATTTACTTGTTATTAGTGAGTATAGTTTTGAGTGGGTTTAATGTAGGTTATCTGAAATAAGATAATTTGCATAACTACATATTTTACTTTGATTTAAGATTTTTATATCAAAGATTTCTTGCCTTGTCAGCACTAAAAGTCCATTCCCTTAATCACTTTCAATGGAAAAAATACACTTACCATAATACCTCAAGCAAGATCTGGGATCTCCTTTCTTATCTTTGTTACATCCCAATAATATGAGAACCTGTAACTCGGATAAAAAGAAGCGGAAACTCATTCCTCCTTGCAAGTCCAACTTGCATTTTCCAATCCTTTTTTTACCACCTGGGCCCACCACCTCTAAGGCAATGTTGACCCGTCATTAATTGAACCAACCGTCAACAAGAATAGAACTCACTATGTGTAATCCAATATTTCCCAATAATATGAGGAACCGATATTGGGGTCACTATGCATACGACCTTACTCTTTCGAGAAGGAACGAGCCCGATCTAGATGCACTTGTATGCAGGAGCTGTCACTTCGAACATGCGTCTCCTACATACAATCCCTGACGACAGAACTCTTCTCCTTGACGGAAGACCATAGATGTCACTTATGTAATCCTCCATATCCCATTCAGATTTTAATTAATTATTATGAATCATATTCACATAATTAAATCTTCCAAGAGAATTACAACTCTATTCATGATAAACTGTATAATTGGATCTAATTAACTTAACCATATTGAATAAATTATTAATCTAATCAATTAACCAATAAATAATTTTGATTGTTACTTGAAGGATGGTATAATCTTAAAATATGTATTACTCAAATTTAATAATTAAAAAAATACATCATAATCTCTTCATGCATTATCCTTTCCTTATCCGCTATCATGGTCAGGCACAGAATGTGGGATAGACCGTTCACGGAGTAACCTGCTACCCCATCGATCTCCGACGAGACACCATATCAGCCTCAGGTCAGGATAATGTGATTTGATCATTTTGTATTTGAGATGATAATCAATCTTTTAACCGAAGTTATATCATATAATATTTATCAAAACTATTTTGATTAATATTATAAGAAGATTTGCTAAATAAATCCCCAATCCTATTGATGTATCAATGTTTATTGGAAAGTTCGTTATAACCAAATCGATCAAGACGAATTATCTTATCATGTTAGTTATGGTCATTCAAAAATAATTATCATTATTAAAATATTTCACAAATATTTAACAACTAATTATGTCAAGAGATTATCCATTAGTTTTCATGAATTAGTTGAATGACAATCACATGATTCTTGTTCAAATTTGTTAAGTTTCTCGCAGTGACACATGTTTACTAAAACTACAAATCTTGATCAAATAAACTCCAAATCATACAAACTAAATTTACTTAGTTTGCTAATTTGATTTACAACAAAATCCATGTGATAGAACACATTTTTAGATGTGTTAAAATCGTGATTATCTCTTGATTACATTTTAAAATATCATTCCCATAACAGTGGACACATGACTACTAAAACGATCATAACTCGAGCAAACGGATTCCAAATCACGCAAACTCTAGTCCAATGGTTTGTAATTTAATGGTGAATGTAATCCAAGTGATAAACTCAGTTTTAAAGCACTTAAAAAGAGCGAAAAAATTACACAAAATAGGATTGCGTGAACAAAATACGATGAAAATTCACACAACCAAAAATGCCCATGCCATCTTAGATTTATGGATCATATCTGAGACCTCCTACCTATGGCTTGATAATACTTGAAGGATATGGAAATATCTTTAAGCATATCACGGAAGCGTGGAGATCGCATCATATGTAATAGGGAGCGACTAATCGCATTAGCCGCTCGGGGCAGCGTAATTAAAAAAATAAACGATGAAACCACATGATCCAAGAACACTTCTCGGATCGTTTCATCTAAACCACAAATAAGTATTATGTTTACTTCTTGAAATGTGGTTGTGATCGAGTCTCTCAATGAAGAGATCTCCTGTCTCAAATCCGATCCATCGGAGGAGACGCTTGTGAGTGCGTTGATGAAAGATCTGATGTCTTCTTCACAAGCGAGGCGCGCTGAAGGAGAAGGAGACCCACGAGAAGTCGAAGCGACATCACAATGACGTGGCAATAATGGAGACCATCTATAGGGTTTAGGATGTATGACCACTCTAATGAGGGAGAGAGGGGGCGTGTGCAGAGAGAGATGGAGAGAGTTTAATTCCTCTTGGAATTATGTGAAGTCTAAAAGGAAATGACTACCCTTCCTTTTTACTAGTTAGATGTACATGGATCACAATCTATGTGCCATCTTAATTCAATGATTTAGGGTAAGAGGTTATTAATCAATGACCACGATTTGTTGCTACAAATTTGCAACAAATAATTTAATTAAAATAAATAAACTATATCACTTTATCAAGATACAAATTAATTCATTTAAGTTCAATTATAATAAATAGATAATAAGGGAGACAGCCATCAACCCAAAAAGGGTGCCCATCCCCCCTTTGAATTAGTCAAAGTTGACGGCCACCTTTGCTGGTGGTTTTGGCTTCCTTATTATATATTTATTATATATATTAAAATGAAACAACTATGATCTCATTTATCTTCACAAAAAATAATTTCAAATTAAATTTGTGAAAATATCAATCATGCCATTGATAAAAATGAATCATATTCATATATTCAACATAATATGTAAATCAGATTTACAATTAGTTGTTTATTATGAATCCAATTCACAATAAAATATAATTTAAATTCTATTTGCAATTAAATCTCTTCAACATATTATAAATCATATTTATAATATCCACGATTATTATGGGTAGAGATATCCACATTAATCATATCTTTAATAATTAAATCACGTTTAATTATTCAAGATGACTCTTCTCTTGTACCCAAATAACATGAATTACATTCACATTATTCACATCTTTGATAATTAAATCAAATTTAATTATCATAGATAACTCTCCTTATATGTCCAAATAATATGAATCAAATTCATATTATCAATGATATTAAATCACATTTAAATATCATTTTTTCTCAATGCTCAGACACATTATCAACAATGAAATTATCCTTGAACTCTTCAAGAATAATGTACTTTTATTGTGGATACTTGGAGATAAGGACATGGTGATTGTACGTTCCACATACAATGACTTAGATATTGAGATCACATCTCATATCCAGATCTCGGGGATCTCCCATAGATGTTTGATTAAATCAAAGCTCTAAATCTAATCTTCTCATTGCATCTGAATCACATTCAGATCATTATCCAACATTTGGACCAAGATTAGATTACTTCTCTACTGAAGGAGTTTCAAAATCCAGACCTGTTTCATCACTCCCCCAGAATGGAAGCGTCATGGTTATACAATCATTTATGATCACACCACCCTCAGGTATTCCTAATACTTGTACATCCCACATACTAGAAGACCTAGAATAAACTTGAAGTTTTAGATCTATTTAGATTGTTTTCTTCAGGGTTTTATCATTAAGTTTCCCATTTGATCATTGGGAGTTGGTACAAATCATATACTTTCCAAAAGCATATATCATACCTAGGTATTGATTATATACTTTTCAAAAGCATATATTAAACCTACAAATTCATTCAAGCTTCTAAAGCGAGACGACCATCCACAGAATTTGATCCCCAATATCTCATGAGTGGGCTCATGTCGGTTCAATAATGAACATGTATGATCACTTTGAGAGATCACATTACTCATATGCCCTTGTATGCATACCAGCTTATCGATGTATAGACCTTGATTAGATCATCAACCTATCGGTCTGCCAAATGTTCATACTCAAACATATAGTAACACATTTGTCTCCTATCAGAGGATGCGTGCTTATATCGTGACAGCATATGACATAGATCTTGGTTATCTCGATCTTGTTAAGTGAACTCTTTCACCTAACTTATCTAACACCTCCAAATCTCTATTCCTATGCAGAGGACATGCTTCAAGAGGTCAGTTAGATATCAACCCATGAGAGAAAGGATTGTCATCTCCTACTCAGTCTGGAGATCATCTCTTAACAATCATTTGACGTTGCTTAATGCATCCTCAATCTAATTCTTTACATATTCATCCAAGCACCAGCCTCCATGATTCAACAATTGAATCATCAGTTGTACGAATATTAAGATGGTCATGATACATAACCCTAATTGTACTAAGGAACTTATTATGCAAATTAATGATTCTTTATTTCAGATCAGAGAATGATATTTGCTATAATATTTATTACATCATAGCTTGTCGTGGGCTCGCATATCCAACAAGGCATGGGGCCGAAGGAGGTAGATGAAGGAAGAGGCGGTTAGAGGCTTGTGGCAGAGGAGGAGAGGGTCGGAGGAGGTGGAAGGAGGTAGGGCCGGAGGAGGTAAGGGGTGGAGGAAGGGGGTAGAGGTGGACTTTCTTGGTCCCTTTGTCAATCTACCCTAGCTACCCTACCTTTTCATAAAACTAATGACCCTTGTATTCCAAATGTTAAAGTCTGTATGGGATGCGAATGGACAACAACTAAATGAGGGGCACAAGTGATAGTGAGGCAAGAAGTCAGGGGTACAACTGATATTCTCTAAAAAGAGGGGCATAACTGATATTGCAATATCTCAAAAGGACAGAAGTGATAAAATCATAAATACAAATATGTGTATCCTATTACATCTCTATTCCGGCCATGTTGAGGTACAACTATACTAGTATATTTGTATCTTATTGCAGTTCGACTAAATCCATGTCCATTTTAAATTTAAATAAATATCGGTATCCATAAGATACAAGCAAGGTCTGAAATATCGATATCGATCACCATATCGGTGTCGACTGAAATGGAATTTTTATTGAAATGAGGGATGAAAACGAATCGGATACGGATCGGATATGCCTATTTTCATATCCATATCCGCTTCATCTCTATCGAATATGAATAGAGATACGGATATTATTCGGATGTGCATTAAGGAAACCATATCAAATAAAAAACGGATCGGAATACAGATTGAGTAAAGAGCAAATCCAAATGTGAATCAAATAAAGAATGAATGCAAATATGGATCCAATAAACATGGAATCCGAATACGGATCGAATAAAGACCACATACGAATATGAAATGATTTTTTTTATCAAAGTTCATAATGATTTTAAAAAATGACAATGAAATATAAATAATTGCATCATAAAAAAGGGAGTGTCGATGTGACATGCATTCTTTATTGGAATTAAAAAAGATATAGGGCTACGTAACTTATGTTTGTGATCATCCGCAAACATACAGAAGTTTATTAATATCATTAATACATCGTACTATATAATATACAATACTAATATATAGCATGGGTTGTGGCTTATATTACATTAACTAATATATAAAATAATATTAAATGTTGTATTCGGATATCCGAATCCGGACCCGGATATTCAAGCCATTATGAAATTCGACAGCAATGTCGCCTAATTTATTATCATTTCGATCACCGACCCTTCTAGCGACAATCCTAAAAGTCATTTTTTAACGGTCGCAGGATTTTTTAAATCGACCCTGTCTGGATGGAGGCCGTAGGAGTCACTGTTTCTGACGAAATTCAAATGGCATATAGGAGGGATATAGGGATGAATATACATGCGATATTTTTCAAAAAAATAAAAAAATTTGCTCAAAAATGGGGCGGGGCAGCCATGTTGGGGGCAACCCCATCAACCCCATATATGATGGGTAAAATGCATATGCCCCATAGGGGGAGCTAACTTAGCTCTCTGATGAATCCATGATTCATTAACTTTTCTGTCGCATTTTGTCTTAAAACCCTTAACAAATGCATGTAAATATCCATTAATTCTAATCTTTTAACAAATCATCATTCATGTATAAATACTCACTTTTAACCACTAAAATCATGTAAATAAATAAAGAACAAGAAAAGAAAGAAAAGGCAGATTGAATATATGTATATATATACAATATGACTTAAAATATAAATATAGCTGTAAGATATATTTATAGCCCAACCCCCGAGACCAAGTCATCATGGATTGGTCGACAAACCAATAAGTAGGGGGAGATAAGGAAAGAAAACTTAAAAAAATAAGTTCACACACACATATACACCTTTTATTATTTATAAAACTTTAAAGATTTTTAATTATTTCATATGAACATATTTTTCACTAAACTCTTCTCCTAATTATTTCTAAAAATGTATATAAAAATATAAAAATAAGTTAAAAATATTATCCTGTATATATGCCAAGAAACTCAACCTGTAAATTATCAAAATCTCAACTTCCGAACATCATAACTTCCTCATACGAACTCCAATTTCACTCTACTCACCTTTAAAGTTCATAAAATAATATTCTCTAATTAATAAAGGTGGTTTCATCGAATTCGGAGTCCGTTTGCAAAAAGTCGGTTTTGGGACCAAAAGACAACGGGGTTTCTGGGCTATTTATTTTATGTAACACACATTATTTATAATTTTCTTAATTTTATAATTTTTAAATTATTTCATGATCTCGTAGTTTCACCCTAAATTATTTCATAATTTTTGGACTTTATTTATTATTTTAATAAAATCAAAAATCCTAAAATATATGTATAAATGAACTAGAGAACTTATACCTCTATTTATTAAAATATGCAAATTAACTTATTAAAATCTATAAAAATTCGTATAAACCTTATTTAATATTCTAATAATTAAGAAAATATAAAATTAATATTTACTTATTTATTTATTAAATTAAAAATCTAAAACCTATTTATAAATACATATTTATTAATATAATATTTATATTTTAAATAATATTTATTATTTATAAAAAGTAATTAGTCCATAAATTAGAGAATTAATTTATTTACATTTCTTGTATTTATAACTATTTAAAATAAAGTTATTTATTATTTAATATTGTATTTACAGTGAAATTCAGCCTCCGGACTAACCAGGTGCTGACACTTGTCAGCACCTGGGATCATCTTCTCCAATAGTCTGTTGCGCCCGAGCTGCACCAACCTGCCGACTTCCATGAATTTTCCCACGCACCTCGAGAGCCTTTCAACCAATCTAAACCGTTGATTCCCTTCCTCTAACAACCAGCTTCAACGCCACCCTTGGATCTAAACTTGAAGCCCACGAAATCCCATCTATTTAAGCCCCTAAACTTCCTCCATCGCCAACCAACTCTCCAACTGCCTGATCCCCAGCTCCAGTATTCCGAACCCCCATCTTCCAAGCCTCGCTTCGCCGGATTAGGAGGTGACAGCTCCGCCCAAGCAAGCTCACGTGGAGGAGGGTACATCGGAGGAGGTTCCAAGGCCGGTCATCGCCTTGCATCGCCGCCCAGTGCGCGTCCACGCTCCGGTCAAAGGTCTCCCGTCGAGCAGCTATTCCAGGTACTACACCTTGAATCCCCAGACCTTTTCGTCCATCTTCGTTGGATTTTCGCCTCGATCTTCGTGCCACGATTAGCGTGGCTAAACGCGTATTTAGATCGCTCAAACATCTAGGTTAGACGCCCTTCGATTTCCAATCGCATATCGTTTCAAATCTCATTCGAAACATCTTCGTTCTTCACCTTTCTCACGTCTATTTGCAATGAAGACTGGAAACTTAATTTTTCATCATCTTTTGATCTTGCATTCTATCACCCCTCGGCCGATTCCTAGAGAATCGAGCATATGATTTTGTTATTTGCCCTTCGTCGGAAGCCATTTCTCCACAGCTGGAAGCTAACCATCTTCATCAGAATCCGCCTCCAAGGTTCATCGCCATAACTGATACCATCTCCAGAAGAACGAGACTGTGATCTTCTTCGTATCTCCGCCGTCGACTCGAGCCGCCGCCGCTAGAACCCTACCGCGGGCGAGCTCGAGGGGTGGAGGAGCCACCCCTATGGCCCCGCCAGAGAGCCAAAGACGTCGACGTCTGCTCTGGAGAATTCCGAGAAGGGACCCTCGTGACCAGGCTGCCAACAGACTCAAGAACAGTTGAGCTCCAGAACGTACATGTGCGCGACACGTGGCGCACCCGCAACCGACGATCTACGCCTGAAGCATCTAATCCTGGCCACTGATTCTGAAACGGTGAAAATTTTGCAAACTAAACCCAGCAAACTTCCAGATATTTCGCTCCGCCCCCCAGGTTTCTTATATTTGCATTTAGGTCCCTCCGCAGGGACCTAAATGTAAAGATTTGTATAATTTTCTTACAGAACAGTCCCTGAAGACCTTTTTGCAAACATTTTAAATAGTTTTTTTACGCTTATGCCCCTGGGCTGTAGGGGCTGTTTGACCTCGTTTGACCTTCTTTTTTGACGATTTTTTTAGGGTAGTTACACAACTACCCCATCTACCTTGTATTAAGTTTTCGTGAGATTTTGATGTCTTTTCGTCGTGTTTTGATTTTGTCGAATCTCACCTCATTTTGTTTTGATTTCTTGTGTTGTTCGAGCTCGCTGCTCGACCCGATTCACCTTACTATATTTTACCACCTATATAATATCCACCTATTATATAATAAATAAATATTTTTGAAAAATATCCCTTTTTGAAAATTAAATAAAAATTTGAATAAAATAAAATAAAAATAATAAAAATAAAAATCAATAAAAAAGATGTTTCTTGACTTAATAACTCTTAGAAGAGATAAAAAAATAAAATTACAAAGATAAAACTGAAAGAATCAAAGGATTCTATTCTGCCTCCTTGAGTTCGACCCAGGAACACTTGCCTGGTAAAAAATTTAGTGTAGGTTTTCCGAAGGAAAACCGAATTTGTTTGATAAGTTGAAGATCATTCTTCTTGTTTCGCGGCTTTTTGCTACATCGACCGTGTTCTTTCTTCTCTAAAAACAAAAAGCCGCGAAACCGATTTTCAGCTTTATCAAAATAGCGTCGTTGCCGGGGAGGCGTTAGAATTTTTTGATTTTTTTCTCTTTCTTTGTGATTTTATTTTTTCTCTCTTCTTTTTGTTTCGCTTTTCGTACGGTTTTTCGTACGGCTTTTTCTTCGCTTTTGTTTTCTTAGTTTTTCTCTCGATTTTTCTTACGGTTTTCTCGGCTTTCTCGATCGGTTGTCTTTGCTAACTTTCTTTGCAGGGCCTGCAGGATCAACCGACTTCTTCGGAAGTCGAGTCAGTTGAAAGAGAAGAGGTCGGCTCCTTCTTCACGAGTCGACTGTAGAGGGCAGAGTAGTTAGTGTATTTTTTGTAAAAGAGAGAGAAAGGGAGAGAGTCTGTAATAGATAATAAACAACCCCCCCCCCCATTTTTTTCGGGGCCTGATTTGCCGGATACCGTGTATCCGAGGATCAGGGCACCCATCGCGGTTTTATCGCTTATCGGCTTTCTGCAGTTTTCTAGATGCTTGTTTAGTATTTTTTAACTCCATCTGATTGCGCCACGTAGTTAGTCGTAGGACTCGCAACCTAGGTGCATGCTTTTAGGGTTTTTATAAAAGAAAAAAAAATTCGGTAGACATTGTTTGAAAAAACCAAAAAAATTATAAAATCGCAAAACTAAAATCGAGACTGCTAATCCTATCTGATCTAAAAGCTGTAAAACGACTCAATTGATTTGGGAGAGTAATCCCCGCACACTTCTCAGAGTATGCGAGCTAGAGAGCCGACCCATAAGGATAGAGCCCAAACCCTGTATTTCTCACGAAATACTACTGGGTTCATACACCTGATCACTATTCTTCAGTGGGTAAGCTCGGGTAGTCGGAAACGGTCCGGGTTTACTTAGTAGAGTGGGAGGTTTAGAGGACAATGCGCAAGGCTCCGTCCTCAAGTAACACGGGTAGCCGGAAACGGTCTGTACTTACTCTCATACTAGCTGAGTGCGAGTGGTCTCTTGTAAGGATTCAGGCCAGTGTTTCGGAGAAACTATCGGACACCTACTGGCTTGCTTAGCCCGCGTAACCGAAAAACTTATTTGCTAAGCACAACCTTAAAACCGAAAAGATAAAAATATCGAACTCTTACGGTCTTCATCGGGTTGAGTTGGTGAACATGGGGTTTGCTTTGTGTTTGCTTGCGGGGCGTGAATTTCCACGGCTTTCGCATTTCCCTCTCTCATTTGATTCGTAAATGTGCTCTCCCAACAGTTTCTCTTGACATCGAAGATGACATCTCGACGGGCTTTTCGGCTCAGACTCTGTGAGATTTCGACTGTCCACCGTCGAGCGTATATCTTCACAAGCTCCAGATGACCCTCTTCCCGAGCTGGTCCCATCAGATCTCGAGGCGAGTCAGACCCAGACTCCCTCACCACCTGGCCAGATTATTGAGGCAGACCCTCGCCTCAATACATCATCTAGATCTCCTGCATACTTTTCGCTGAGTTCTTACGAGAGTTTTCATTTCACAGACGATCAGATGGCTCGCGGCATAGGACCGGCAGCAGACGAGAGGCCACCAGCTGGGGAGCAACACGAAGGAAGGCCAGACGCAGATGTTACAACGGGCATTCTCGATACACTTCAGCAGATGAACTTGCAGATTCGAGAGCAATTTAGAGTTCAGAATGAACTGCGGGCTGAATTAGCCGAACTGAGAGCAGGGGACGGGAACCAGTTACCGCCTGCGGTTCCCGCAACTTTACGGGACGAGTATGACCCAGGCGCAAGAACGCTCCACCATTGGATTTGGCTACCGCCGAATCAAGGGTCATACGAACTCAAACCGTCTTTCATCTCTTTGCTTCCCAAGTACTATGGGAATGCCGCAGAGGAGCCGTTCACATTTTTACAGCAGTTTGAGATGATTTGCGGAACGATTTGTTATCCAGGAGTGACGCAGGAGGTCGTACGCCTCAAGGCCTTTCCCTTTACCTTAGCCGATAAGGCCCTTTATTGGCCGAGTCATCTGGGGAGAGAAATCTCTACGTGGGACGACATGAAGTCCACCTTCCTGCGCAAATATTTTCCTCTGGGAAGGACGAACATGATGAGGAGTCAGATATCCAACTTTACGCAACTGCCGCACGAATCATTCCATGAGGCATGGGATCGATTCAAGGACCTGACGGAGAGATGCCCACATCATGAGATCCCGATGAAAGTGCTCGTACAAAACTACTTTGGAGGACTCCAGCCAGAAATTCAGGGGCTCGTGAGTGCCGCATGTGGCGGCAGTTACTTGAACAAGGATGCCGAGTCAGTCCGAGCCATCTTCGAAGGGATGGCCGAGAACTCGAGAGTCGTAGACTCTACTCGGGCATTTCAGAAAGCCCTACAACCACCACATCACCGAGAACATCACAAGGTGGCGAATATCTTAGACTCTGAATCCAACACCAACATGGGCTTTATTAACGAGAAATTGACGTTGGTGGACGTGATTCACAAGCAGGTCCAAGACCTACAACCGCTGCGAGAGTTGGAGAAACTCTCATCTCTACCTCAACAACTGAGTGATCTCTCGAAGAAGGTCGCTGATCTTCAGATACAGTACCAACAGAGTCAGACTTCTTTGAATGCGCAACCAGTACGGAGGATCGCACCCGCTCCACCCACCCGTCAGATCCACTACGTCCAGAGCGAGTCTGAGATTCTGCAGATCGATTGGCACGAGGATCAGTCTCATGCCAATCCCGGCCAGATCACCAGCACCGCAGAGATGGAGGTGGAGCCGCAATCCATTTTCGAGATCAACGGGATTTGGTATACTCCGATGCAGCAGCCGAGTATATCAAATCAGCAGCCGTAGCAGCCGTACGGTCATCCACAGCATGGACGTCCGCAATTTTAGCACCGTCAGAGCTTCACGCCGCAGCAGTCTCATCCGAATGTCTACCTTCAGAGACCGTAACAATCATATCAGCACCCTGCTCACTACTCACCGAATTATCCTTATCAGCAGCCGCAGCAGTCTTCCTCCACACCCCAGCGATACTCCCAGCCTTCCACCTCTCAGCATTACACGCCAAGGCAGGAGAGAGGAGCAAGCCAGGGCCACCACACTGAACCAGAGATGTCTTCACAAGCCCATGCGCTCAACCAGATCATGGACATGCTGAGTACGCTCCAGATCACACACAAGCCTGAGATGGAGCAGATTAATCATCGTCTGGACGATTTAACCGTGCCGAAGACCACTCTCCCAGCCCAGCCTTAGATGAACCCGAACAACAAGAGGAGGCATCCAGAGCAGGTAGACACTACAGGTAAGATCTTGTTTCCTGAATTTTTATCTAACTTCAATCGTCTCAGGAGCGGTAGATCACCACAAGCACCTGCTGGAGAAGAGGAGAGGGCACTAGAGGAGCACGAGCAGAGCCATGATCTTGAAGCTGAGGAGGAGAAACCGCAAGATGATGATGACCATTATGCAGAATCAAGAGACGGGAGCAATACCAACACATCAGATATGGACACTGGCGACTCATACGATGACATTACGCCAGATCAGGCAGAGAGCCCCGACAAAAATCTTTCTTCTCCTATTTTAGAGAGTTTTGTAAATAATTCTGAGACTCTCAATGTAAAAGCTGATTCCAGTTTGAATAAAAATCCTGATTTTCTGATTTCTGACTTTATTCCTTTTCCCGATGCTTTGTTTGGAAAAGGAAAGAAAAAGACCAAAAATAATCTTGCATCTCCAGAGATCGAAAAACTACTCAAAGATCATATCTTTCTGAAGATCCCGCTTCATGATGCCTTAGGTCAGTTTCCTACGCTCAAGAATCAATTGAAAAACAGATGCACCACGCGTAGGAAAAAGAGATCCCGAACAGAGAAACATGTCTTGACTAAGGCTACATCCTGTGCGATACAGAATAAGTTACCGAAGAAAAAGAAAGACTCAAGTGCACATTATGTCAGATGCGAGATCACAAAAGTCGAGTTTGACCGCACTCTATTAGATAAGGTTCCTCGATCAATCTGATACCCGCTTCCTTACTCGATAAGCTCGAGTTAGGTCCTCTTTACAAATCCCGCGCGATCCTTAAGTTTGCTGATAGATCCGTAAAGAGACCTAAGGGTATACTTAGGAACGTTATCGTAACCGTGCAGGGTCTGCAATTCCCAGTGGACTTTATGGTCCTGGACATGAAATGCCCTGCACAGTTACACCTTACCCCGATCATTCTCGGGAGGCCTTTTCTAGAGACTGCAAAGGCTCTCTTCGATTACAATACAGGGAAGGTATCTTTTCGCGCTGAGGGCGAAAAAGTACATATAGAGATGGAGAGAGAATCGAACACTTTCAGTGATGCATCTTCAGATTTTTTGAGTTCTTTAGCCTCCTGTGATTACATGGATGAGGTCCGTCTTGACGACCTCGAAAGGTATTAGGTAGAGACCCAAGAATGTTTGACAGAGGACGAGTCCGAGACCTCAGGGGGTAATTCTTCTGACGGAACCTTATACTTTAGTATGGATGATGAGAAGCAAAGGGATCAGACTTCTGACGAAATTAATGCAGATTTTTCAGACTCAGAAACTCTACACAATTCCTCCATCTCAGATAATTCGGAGTTTCATTTAGCTGACTTATTCTCTTCTGATCATTCTGAGGAGTCGGATGATGTCTTGAACATCTTCTGTAGTCCGACTCTAGAGCACATTGAGATGGTGGAGAATCAAATCACAGACACATCACCAACCGATACAGATCCCCATACAAATACAGATGATGTTTCGGCAGATACAGATACTACCTTACCAGAGCTAAAAACTTTGCCACCAAACATGAAGTATGCTTTCCTTGCGGGTCCACATCAACGGTTTCCGATCATTATCTGCTCAACTTTGACCGATGATCAAGAATCTCGTCTGATGGAGATTCTAGAAAGAAACCGCAAGGCTATTGGGTGGACTGTATCCGATCTCCGCAGGATTAATCCTGCTTTGTGTTCGCATCATATCTATCTCGATCATGACAACAAACCCTCCAGAGAGTTTCAGCGTAGGCTGAATCCGGTATTACGAGAAGTTGTCAAGAAAGAGATCACGAAATGGTGTGACGCAGGGTTCATTTATCCCATCTCCAACTCCGAATGGGTTAGCCCATTACATGTTGTCCCGAAGAAGTCGGGAATTCAGATGGTGAAAAACGAGAGTGGAGAGGAGATTCCAAAGAGAGTAACCACATCGTGGCGAGTATGTGTTGACTACAGAAAGCTGAACACCGCGACGAAGAAGGACCACTTCCCTTTGCCTTTCATAGACCAGGTCATAGAATGGTTAGCAGGGAATGGGTACTTCTGTTTCCTTGACGGTTACTTCGGATACAACCAGGTATCAATTGATCCTGAAGACCAGGAGAAAACCACCTTCACATGTCCGTTCAGCACGTACGCCTTTAGACGGATGCCCTTTGGATTGTGCAACGCTCCTGCGACTTTCCAGAGGTGCATGCTTGCTATTTTTGGGGACATGGTCGGTGATTTTCTAGAGGTTTTTATGGATGATTTCTCGGTCTATGGTGAGTCCTTTGACGATTGTTTAGCGCACATAGACCAGGTTCTGAAAAAGTGTTGTGAGGTAGATCTCGTTCTGTCCTGGGAAAAAAGCCATTTTATGGTTACTCACGGGATCGTGTTGGGGCACGTCATCTCCCAGCGAGGCATGGAGGTTGACCCTGCCAAGGTTGATGTCATCAAGAAACTCGAGCCACCATCCAACATCAAATAGTTACGGTCATTTCTGGGGCATGTCAGCTTTTACCGACGGTTTATCCAAGACTTCTACAAGATTACCCGACCGTTAACTGAATTTCTAGGCAAAGACATCGAGTTCATGTTAAATGATAAATGTCTTAATTCCTTCCTCACATTGAAAGAGAAGACAATCAATGCTCATGTCCTACAGCCGCCTGATTGGTCTCTACCCTTCGAGATCATGACGGATGCTTCAGATTTTGCGGTCGGGGTTGTATTAGGACAGAGGAGGAATGGACTTCCCGTTGCCATTCACTATGCCAGCAGAACCTTAGATGATGCTCAGAGAAATTACACAGTGACAGAAAAGGAGATGTTGGCAGTAGTGTATGCATTAGACAAGTTTCGATCATATCTGCTTGGTTCTAAGATCACAATATACATAGATCACTCAGCTATCAGATTTTTAATGGAATAGAAGGATGCTAAGGCACACCTTCTTAGATGGATTCTATTACTTCAGGAATTCGACTTGGATATCAAAGATAAACCTGGAGTAAAGAATGTGGTAGCTGATCACCTCTCCCGATTACAGACAAATCAGCCTTCAGATGAGTACACGCCAGAGATCGCAGAGAGATTTCCTGACGAGAGCATCTTTGCGATTGCTGAACTTCTGTGGTATGCAGATATAGTGAACTTTCTGGTCACACAGAAAAGTCCTCAGGGTTGGCCAAAGAACCGAGTTGAGAAACTAGTTTCTGAAGCGCGATACTACCATTGGGAGGATCCGATTCTTTTTCGTGAAGGACCGGATTGCGTTTACAGGCGTTGTATTCCTCAGGAGGAATATAATAGTGTCCTCACTTTGTGTCATTCTTTAGAGTCAGGAGGACATCATTCAGGGAAGAGGACAACGCAGAAGGTACTACAGAGTAGATAATGGTGGCCGACTCTTACTAGAGATGCCTGCACATTCGTGAAGAGTTGTCCAGATTGTCAGAAAGCTGTAGGGACAGTCAGTGCCAGAGATGCAATGCCAATGCGACCCGTCATTATTTGCAAGATCTTTGACGCATGGGGTATAGATTTTATGGGACCGTTCCCTTCCAGCAGCGGCTTTGAGTACATTCTTCTCGCTGTAGATTATGTTAGTAGATGGGTGGAGGCTATACCCGTACGAACCGCAGACAGTAAGACTGTTTGCAAGTTCCTAAGGGAACACATTATTTCACGGTTCTGGATCCCTCGTATCCTAATCTCTGATGGGGGTAGCCATTTCATTAATAAGGAGGTGAAAAAGCTAGTGAAACAATACAACATCGATCACAGAGTAGCTTCTCCTTACCACCCACAGACGAACGGCATGGCTGAAGTCTCAAATAGGGAGGTGAAATCAATTCTTCAAAAACTAGTACGACCAGATAGGAAGAACTGGTCACTACTTCTAGATCAGGTTCTTTGGGCATATCGTACTGCATATAAGACTCCTTTAGGTACTTCACCATTCAGATTGGTTTATGTAAAGCCATGCCACTTGCCCGTAGAGATCATGCATAAATCTGAATGGGCAATTCGAGAGATATTACTGGATACACAGAAAGTAGGAGCCAAGCGAAAGATAGATCTGAATGAGCTGGTAGAGATTCGAAATCAAGCATACGAGAACACACTCATCCATAAGGACAAAGTGAAGAATTGGCATGACATACATATTCGGCACAAAAGCTTTATTCATGGGCAAAAAGTCTGGTTGTTCAATGCGAGATTGAGAATTTTTCCCGGCAAATTGAAAAGCAAGTGGGAAGGACCATACATAGTCATAACGGTGCACGACGATGGCAGTATAGCAATATCAGATGTGTTTCCTGGTGCAGAGCCGTTCGTGGTTAACGGGCAGATGCTGAAGCACTTCATCGAAACTACTGATCATCTGGCCCGCACTGAAGTGATCTATTTTGTACAGGAATCATGATCATTCTTTCACTTCTTCCTGTACAAAATCCTTTTGAGCCATTCATTTCTGGAGATTCACAACACTTGTATATTCTTCGTAGACCACAATCGTCCCCATTTTTGCTTGTCTTCTATGCTTAGGATACCAGATCCTAAGTATAGGGGGGACTGATTGCCCGCTGATTTACGTTTTATTTTTTGTGCTAATTCTTTTGTATAGCCTTTCTTTCTCACAAATCACTGGTCTCCAATTTTGGCAACACTCTTTTCTATACTTAGGATGCCTTATCCTAAGTATAGGGGGGACCGAGTGATTTCGATGATTTCGTATTCTTTTCCTTTTGAACTTTCGTTATTTATTCTTTTCATTCAGTCATCCCGTTTTTGCTCTCCCGTGATACTTACGATGACACGATCGTAAGTATAGGGGGGGTTGACTGACTTGTACTCGATATCCTTTTTCACCCACTTTTACTTCACGAGTTATGTCCTCCTTTTTCTCTTTTGACGCTATGAGGACATATCACAATCTAAGTATAGGGGGTGCGTATATATTGTATATATATTTTCTTCCATAACTCGTACTTTTATGTATTTTCTATATCTATAAAATCCATAAAAGTGGGTACGGGTTAATTTAAAATCCACTTATATTTATATATATTATTTATAAAATCCTTGTAAATAAGTAAAATATGTTTAAAACTTGTATTAAAACTTGTAATTAAAATTTGTATTTAAAATTTGTACTTAAAATTTGTATAATACTTAGTTAAAATCCTATTTATTAAAACATGTGTTAAAACCATTCAATCCTTGTAAAATACTTTGTAGATAAAATTTGTAAAATACATTAGACACTTAACTCGAATAAAATATATCTTGTAAAATTCATGAATAAAATTTTGTTTATAAAAATCACAAAATCCATAAAAAAATATAAAGTCCTAAAATTCATAAAAATTATAAAAGCCTTAAAATCCATAAAAATGAATAAAATTCAGAAAATACACTTCACAAAAAATATGGTTGCATTTGCATTCGTATTTTTCAGAATAAGTTTGATTTCTGGAACTAAGGACTGAGTCTAGTCTAAAGGATGGAGCTTGATTACGGCCTTTAACTTTCGTTGTAAGGAGCCTGATTAGGAACTGGAATTTAGACTCTTCAGGTCTTGTGACTTAAAATCTTTGGGTTCCGTGAGACCATATTCAGGAAATCAAGTCATTTGTGCTTAAGTAGACCATTTGGAGTCATCCGTACAACTCTACACCAGTCAACCAATCTTGAATACATGCACTCTGCACTTAGCTTGACTTGCATGGAGTTCCGAAGGGCAGTACACCTTGGTAGTATGTTTCTATCCTTATCTTTGTGGCATTGACGTCTAAATACGGGAGAGATTGGGGTTGCAATAGTTGCTTCGGATGAGGGAAGGATCTGCTGACACAATTTTTCTAAGACCTCGAAAAAGGGACGGACTAAAAAGATGCTATATCCGTCGAGGCACAAAAAGATGAATGCAGTGCAAGCAAATTACAAAGTCAAAGCAAAGCAGAAGCCACCAAATAAGACCACAATGATCCATGCTTCCACCAAAAATGCCTGCACATCTTAGTGGAGACTCAGCTACACCGGTTGGGCTTCACAAGGAGATGCGTCTACACTGGTCGTACTCCATTTCTTTTCTCATTCTTCTAACTTCTCCCTATATTCGATTGTGGACATAGTAGAACTGAACTCGGAAGGGAATATCTCCCTCCCCGAGGAAAGAGTAGCAGGATGAGGAAGCCATAGAAGTGTATAGCCGGGATTGACGGTTTCTTCGGTTCTCTAAGCAGGAAGAGCTAAATCAATTCACACACTGTACAAGTTGACTTCAAGGATGATAGAGTTTGCAATATGAATAAGTGAGTCTGAACTAGCCGATGAAGTGATCTTGAGTAAGGATTTGTGGAACTTGAGGACTGTTGAGGATAAAATCCTAATCCTAGTTAAGGTTCCGACAAAATGCTTGTTTCAGGCCCGATCGAGCTCTGTCCTTTGTCTGTTCTCATGAATTAGTTTAGGAAAATACATTCATTCTAACTTTCTTTCTTTTTCACTTACTTTTTCAAAATAAGTGTTTGCTAAGGTGACTAGCAAAGTTTAAGTATAGGGGGTTGATGAATCCATGATTCATTAACTTTTCTGTCGTATTTTGTCTTAAAACCCTTAACAAATGCATGTAAATATCCATTAATTCTAATCTTTTAACAAATCATCATTCATGTATAAATACTCACTTTTAACCACTAAAATCATGTAAATAAATAAAGAACAAGAAAAGAAAGAAAAGGCAGATTGAATATATGTATATATATACAATATGACTTAAAATATAAATATAGCTGTAAGATATATTTATAGCCCAACCCCCGAGACCAAGTCGGCATGGATTGGTCGACAAACCAATAAGTAGGGGGAGATAAGGAAAGAAAACTTAAAAAAATAAGTTAACACACACATATACACCTTCTATTATTTATAAAATAAATACAAAACTTTAAAGATTTTTAATTATTTCATATGGACATATTTTTCACTAAACTCTTCTCATAATTGTTTCTAAAAATGTATATAAAAACATAAAAATAAGTTAAAAATATTACCCTGTATATATGCCAAGAAACTCAACCTGTAAATTGGCAAAATCTCAACTTCCGAACATCATAACTTCCTCATACGAACTCCAATTTCACTCTACTCACCTTTAAAGTTCATAAAATAATATTCTCTAATTAATAAAGGTGGTTTCATCGAATTCGGAGTCTGTTTGCAAAAAGTTGGTTTCGGGACCAAAAGACAACGGAGTTTCTGGGCTATTTATTTTATGTAACACACATTATTTATAATTTTCTTAATTTTATAATTTTTAAATTATTTCATGATCTTGTAGTTTCACCCTAAATTATTTCATAATTTTTGGACTTTATTTATTATTTTAATAAAATCAAAAACCCTAAAATATAGGTATAAATGAACTAGAGAACTTATACCTCTATTTATTAAAATATGCAAATTAACTTATTAAAATCTATGAAAATTCGTATAAACCTTATTTAATATTCTAATAATTAAGAAAATATAAAATTTATTTTTATTTATTTATTTATTAAATTAAAAATCTAAAACCTATTTATAAATACATATTTATTAATATAATATTTATATTTTAAATAATATTTATTATTTATTAAAAGTAATTAGTCCATAAATTAGAGAATTAATTTATTTACATTTCTTGTATTTATAACTATTTAAAATAAAGTTATTTATTATTTAATATTGTATTTACAGTGAAATTCAGCCTCTGGACCAACCAGGTGCTGACACTTGTCAACACATGGGATCATCTTCTCCAAGAGTCTGTTGCGCCCGAGCTGCACCAACCTGCCGACTTCCATGAATTTTCCCGCGCACCTCGAGAGCCTTTCAACCAATCTAAACCGTTGATTCCCTTCCTCTAACAACCAGCTTCAACGCCACCCTTGGATCTAAACTTGAAGCCCACGAAATCCCATCTATTTAAGCCCCTAAACTTCCTCCATCGCCAACCAACTCTCCAACTGCCTGATCCCCAGCTCCAGTATTCCGAACCCCCATCTTCCAAGCCTCGCTTCACCGGATTAGGAGGTGACAGCTCCGCCCAAGCAAGCTCGCGTGGAGGAGGGTACATCGGAGGAGGTTCCAAGGCCGGTCACCGCCTTGCATCGCCGCCCAGTGTGCGTCCATGCTCCGGTCAAAGGTCGCCCGTCGAGCAGCTATTCCAGGTACTACATCTTGAATCCCCAGACCTTTTCCTCCATCTTCGTTGGATTTTTGCCTCGATCTTCGTGCCATGATTAGCGTGGCTAAACGCGTATTTAGATCGCTCAAACATCTAGGTTAGACGCCCTTCGATTTCCAATCGCATATCGTTTCAAATCTCATTCGAATCACATCTTCGTTCTTCACCTTTCTCACATCTATTTGCAATGAAGACTGGAAACTTAATTTTTCATCATCTTTTGATCTTGCATTCTATCACCCCTCGGCCGATTCCTAGAGAATCGAGCATATGATTTTGTTATTTGCATATCAACCTTCGTCGGAAGCCATTTCTCCACAGCTGGAAGCTAACCATCTTCATCAGAATCCGCCTCCAAGGTTTATCGCCAGAACTGATACCATCTCCAGAAGAACGAGACCGTGATCTTCTTCGTATCTCCGCCGTCGACTCGAGCCGCCGCCGCCAGAACCCTACCGCGGGCGAGCTCGAGGGGTGGAGGAGCCACCCCTCTGGCCCCGCCGGAGAGCCAAAGACGTCGGCGACTGCTCTGGAGAATTCCGAGAAGGGACCCTCGTGACCAGGCTGCCAACAAACCCAAGAACAGTTGAGCTCCAGAACGTACAGGTGCACGACACGTGGCGCACCCGCAACCGACTGCGCCTGAAGCATCTTATCCTGGCCACTGATTCTGAAACGGTGAAAATTTTGCGAACTAAACCCAACGAACTTCCAGATATTTCGCTCCGCCCCCCAGGTTTCTTATATTTGCATTTAGGTCCCTCCGCAGGGAACTAAATGTAAAGATTTGTATAATTTTCTTACAGAACAATCCTTGAGGACCTTTTTGCAAACATTTTAAATAGTTTTTTTACGCTTATGCCCCTGGGCTGTAGGGGTTGTTTTGACCTCGTTTGACCTTCTTTTTTGACGGTTTCTTTAGGTAGTTACACAACTACCCCATCTACCTTGTATTAAGTTTTCGTGAGATTTTGACATGTTTTCGTTGTGTTTTGATTTTGTCGAATCTCGCCTCGTTTTGTTTTGATTTCTTGTGTTGTTCGAGCTCGCTGCTCGACCCCATTCACCTTACTATATTTTACCACCTATATAATATCCACCTATTATATAATAAATAAATATTTTTAAAAATATCCCTTTTTGAAAATTAAATAAAAATTTGAATAAAATAAAATAAAAATAATAAAAATAAAAATCAATAAAAAAGAGGTTTCTTGACTTGATAACTCTTAGAAGAGATAAAAAATAAAATTACAAAGATAAAACCGAAAGAATCAAAGGATTCTATTCTGCCTCCTTGAGTTCGACCCAGGAACACTTGCCTAGTAAAAAATTTAGTGTAGGTTTTCCGAAGGAAAACCGAATTTGTTTGATAAGTTGAAGATCGTTCTTCTTGTTTCGTGGCTTTTTGCTACATCGACCGTGTTCTTTCTTTCCTAAAAACAAAAAGCCGCGAAACCGATTTTCAGCTTTATCACTCTCCCATCCTATTTTTCACATTTTTTTATTTTTTTAAATAAAACCGTGTAAATTCATTATTATATCTATATATTATGACATTCAAATTTCATAAGAAACAGAGACTCATACGATCCAGACATGGTCGATTTAAAAAATCCCGAGACCGTTAAAAAACGACTGTCTGGATCAAGGCCGTAGGAGTCTCTAATTCATACGAAATTTTTATGACATGATAT
This sequence comes from Ottelia alismoides, assembly GCA_037367405.1. Classification (NCBI taxonomy): domain Eukaryota; kingdom Viridiplantae; phylum Streptophyta; class Magnoliopsida; order Alismatales; family Hydrocharitaceae; genus Ottelia; species Ottelia alismoides. The sequence continues at coordinate 545,959 of JAZKJV010008705.1, forward strand.
AGTGATATAGTGATGAATATTCATGGAAAAAAATCAAAAAAAATAAAAAATGGAGAAAATAGGACGGAGGAGCTAAGTTAGCTCTCCCTAGGGGGCAACCCCATTTTACCCATATATGATATCAGGCAGAGACAAATTATTCAACCTCATAACAAGGGGACACACGCATAAATGAACCTATAACTAACACTTAGATCCATATTTGTATCACAAAAATGAAAGTGATATCCGCGTATCAATATCTATAACAATGATTCTACCCCATCTTATTTTGCTTATGCATCTTCATAAAAAAATACATATTCCTGTTTGTCAAAGTAAAAATACATATCAATATCCATCTAAAAGTTGATATGATAGTAGCCTGATACAAAGTATCTGATCTTATTGTTATTATAGAAGCGAACAACATAAATGAACATGCAACCACTACTTAGTCCATATCTGTACCGAAAATTATTCTGTAAAGTCAAAATAAAATTTAAATATACATATCCATCAAAATATGGGCATATATGTACTAAGTTGTATCCTTATGATAGGCGTAGACATGTATAAATTTAAAGTCAAAACATTAATTCCAGTTATTGTCATTGTCATAAAATTAAGAAATAATTAATTTTTTTATTGGGATTATAAAAACAATGCATTAAGCACAAAAATCCATTGATATATAGGAGCCTCTAACAGTATTAATGAGGCTTAATTATAATATTTTTTTAAACAAGATATAGACGTAAAATAGGAGGGCACTAGTACAAAAGTCTCCTCTCAAATCGGCACCGGAGCTTTTGGATTTTCTCCCCAAATCTGCACTTGAAGTGTCGATTTATGCCTAAAATTTTAATTTGAGTTTTTCATTCATATTTATTTTATTACAATTAAGTTGGTAATTATTTAAAGAAGTGCTGTAGTATTGGGTTTTAATTGGTAAATGAAAGGATTTTTTACACTTGTATCCCTCACATATTATGCAATTACAATTATAACTCCTACCTTTTTTGCAGGAACACTTGTACCCCATATTCTCACAAAATTCACAGCTCTGCCCTTTTGTAATTATACTTATGCCCCCCTATTTTATCTTTAGGGAAGGGTAAAACTGTAAATTCTGTGAGAATATAGGCGTACAAGTGTTATTACAAAAAATGTAAAGGCATGTGCAATTGCAGAATTTCAGAGGAGCACAAATATAAAAACCCCTAAATTAAAAAGCTGTGAACGAGGACTAAAGTTTCGAATTCGATAGGATTGCGGTCACTTTGTTAGGTTTTCTCAAGAAAGAACTTGACATACTGTGTAACTGTGTAGCAATCTGGCTACTACAGGCACAAGGGAAGGCAAAAGCTGCCGAGCAACCAGGCCATGTCGCACCATTCCAGCATCCAGAAGGGGGGAATTGATCGATTATCCCCTCAGTTTTCATAACACCTTGGCATCGCGAAAAATATAACATCCTACAATAACATTTGCTACAACAATATGTACTGAAATAAAAAAATGAGCATTCCACAAATGGCATGCAAATTATATAGTGATCCTTCTCCTAGATCAAACTGCTCTTGATGTCAGAATGGCTGCCGAAACACTGACAATATTATTCAAGAGCTGCAAAAATGTCAAAATAAAAGATCTTTCAATTAGATCTCGCTTTCTTCTCCGAGTCGTCGTGCTCCGGAGACTTGCAATCCTTGCACTCTGCCATGCCGGGTAAAGGATTATTTTCCAGCACGTTTATTCGGCAAGTCCTGTTCTTTTCATCGTTTGAAGGTATGTGCAGCAGGGCTTCCATAACCAGGATGTCCCAGTCATGGTGCTTTAGGAAGGAAAACCAGGTGTCCTCTGCACCAGACAACCACAAAATTCCGGATTTGAGAACTTGCAAAAACAGAGTTGAAATGGCACACAGTAGGAAATGACAGGCTAGTCGATTTGACTGGATTCCCGTTTAATTTGAATAACATATTTTTTTAAAAAAAGTAGCAGCAAGAACAATGTTGGAGAAGTCTAAGTTAATGGGCACCACATTGCTTATTATTGTTCATGGTAGCAGATGCACGTTACAGAAGAAATACATGACAGGATGATCACAAGACATAATAAGCTTATTTTCACTCTTGAGGCCAGGCACATCTCGAGTTAACTAGGATACAAGATTCTAGTCATTTCCCAAAGATCACAGTTCGGTTTTGAGTTATGGAGAAGATTGATTTAACTAATTAATGTGGATACTTGTGTAATCCTTCGGTAGATTTGCCATATTTCTGAAAATTTTAAAATCAAATAGTACTTGAACATGACAAAATTGGTGCAAAGTATATTTTTATGTGAGAGCACATTGGTTCACGAAGAGATGCAATTTTAAAGGCATCGATCACTTTTGACAGGATTGAGGGTGTGCGACTCAAGTATCTCATGAGCCGAGATCAAGGCAAGGTTAGCAGAGTAGAAGATGGTGAGGGAGGAGGAAATATAAATTAAGATGGAAGGATAATAAAGATAGGGCAGACACGGGTAGAAGAGGGTAAGAAGAAAAACATGTATTTCCATTTATGTGTCAGTGATAGGGTGCATGAACAAGATGGATCATTTGTTACAGATATGGAAAAGGTGGAGGGGAGAGGGAGAGCAGATCGGTGCCACGCTTGCATCACAGTTCAGAAGGTTCACAAGCAATGTGGATGGCAGGCTCAGGAGATGTAGGATTCAATTTTTGTACGTTAATTAGAGTCAAAATAATTTTACGTTTTATTGAATCTGTTGCAATTTTATTTTCAATAAAGAGATCGCATGTGATATCAAATCAAATTAGTTAGTCGGTTATATTTAACAGTTAGTTTTTTTTTTGAAGCTCTATTTAACAGTTAGTTGATTAGAGATATTTAGAGTACAGAATAGGATGTTATTTTATTTGATTTTATCCTTTTTATTTTTATAACCACACCCCTCCTATATAAAGGGGATGGTAGTCCAATGTTTTATTCATTCAGAGTCAATTAAAACTGAGATTTACCTCATCTCTCTCTCTCCCCCTTTCCCTTCTGCCTCGACGCGATCTCCGCGCTTCTTCCTCAAATCCCTCGCATTCGACGAGTTTTTCTCTTCTTTCACCCTCTATTTTTTTCTCCGCCAAGTATTTCCACCATTAAATTTATTTTTCACCGTTGTAAATTTTTCATTTGCATCAATTGGTATCAAAGCATGGCCTACAGATCGTCCTCACGATCTGTCTGACGATCCGTCCAGGCGTTCATGCAAACACACCACGAAGATTCTCGTTCGGCGGAACGTAAACGACGAGCTGAAGATGCCTACAACAAATAGTTTATGTCCATATTGCTCGAATTTCAGTCGAGTCTACGGAAGTTAGCTGCATATTTTCGGACCTTGAGCATCACCGAACCGATACCTCCCGTTCTCAAATCTAATGTCCAGGTTTATGAGGAAGAAAAACAAGAAAAAAAAGCCGTCATCGATGTTCTGTGTGTTGTCCAGCAACATTCCGACCAACCTACGCATACGAAACTGACTCCACCGACACCCGCAACCCTCTCGCGGATCTCCTATGACAACCTCACACATCTGCACCTCCCCCCCCAAGCCCCACCGCATCCTCAACTGTTGTCCATGTAGTTCTGGAAGCTCCAACCACATTGAGTCCCGCTCTTCGCTCCATCTACGACCCCAACATCACCACCTGCACCCCCCCCCCCCCCCGACCAACCCAACACCCCTGCCTCCTCCGCCTCTACAGGCGCTCCCGAAGGACCCCCACCAACTCCTCCAACTCTTCCTGCCACCATTGCGCCTCCAACAACCACTCCAAACACAACAACAATCCCTACACTCCCCCTTACCCTTGGCCTTGCCACCTTCTCCCCTATCCACGCAGCAACCCCCATCGTGACTACCTTCAACACTGAAACCCATCGATCCCACTCAAGCCTCGCCACCAACCACTCTACAACCTCTACATGCCCGACCTTCGGTCAAACCATCATTCCCAACAACACATGTGTTGCCATTGCTCCAAACCATCGCCGCCAATAGCATCACACAATGGAAACCACACCACCGCCATTATTGTGTTCAGATACCCCAAACCCTAACTAGAGGCGAGAAGGCCTCTTTCGGTTGCTTGATTCCCAAGAGAAGAGATGCCAATATCTCCCGGAAAGTTTACCAAGGTGCTGCAGACGCGTAAACACCTTTCACTTGAGGTCTCGGGCCTCTTTTCATTTCTTTCAAAGACGTGCATTCTGCTAATATATTAAACAACAGTAAATAGAAGGGAAGTTTTCTTAAGTAGCCTTGCTGAGGCAGGGGGAATCCTTAACTATAACAAGCTGTAGGCCCAGATCAAAGCTACGAGGCTCAACTCTCTGCTCAGATGCCACTCACTAAAAACCCCTTTATAAAAAGGTTATACTTAGTGGGAAAATAAGAAGGAAAGTTATTTTATTGAAGGGGTAGAAAATTTGCAAGTGCGCCCCCAATAGAAAAGAATTGCAAACGTAATTCTGAATTGAACAAGAAAGATACGAAATTGGAGCAAATTGTTCAATGATTTCGGGAAGGATTCTCCGGCACCGCACCTGAAGATCAAGCAATTCGTCAGAAGGCAAATTTTTCAAAGCAACCGAGAGTTGATGCAGCATGAAATAAATAAATAGGGTTTAATTTTCTTACGTTAATTAGAATCAAATTAATTTTATGTTTTATTGAGTCCGTTGCAAATTTATTTTAAATAAAAAAGTTCGCATGTGGTCTCAAATCAAATTAGTTAGTCGGTTATATTTAGCAGTTAGTCGGTTCGAGATATTTAGATTACATATTAGGATTTTATTTTATTTTATCTTTTTTATTTTTATAACCACATCCCTACTATATAAAGGGGATGGTAGTCCAATGTTTTATTCATTCATATTCAGAGGCAATTAAAACTAAGATTTATCTCATCTCTCTCCCCCCATTTCCCTTCTACCTCTACGCGATCTCCGCACTTCTTCCCCAAATCCCTCGCATCCGACGAGTTTTTCTCTTCTTCTACCCTCTTTTTTTCTCTGCCAAGTATTTCCACCGTTAAAATTTATTTTTCATCGTTGTAAATTTTTCATTTGCATCAAGCTGGTAGGATTCTCATACGGTTATTGCTAGCTTGGTGAATGAGATGTTACTGAGGTGGAGCTTCGAACAACACTCAAGTCACCGAAGCAAGTCAGTTCTTTGGGTTCTATTGATTTTTTTACTGTAAATTGGGTGAACCCCCAATCCGGGGGTCACCGCCACATATATTCCACTAAAGATAGTTTAGATTATATTATCGTGAGAGCTAGAAATTATAGAGCGCCTTACAATGAGAGGTTACATTCTCAAAATAAAATCTTTGGTTTTTGAAGATCATGTCGTTACATCCTGCCCAAATGGCCCATAGTGCAGCGAACGCCATCGAGCAGTCGTCATCTGTAGAGTTGTCGCCGGCCGTCCGAATCGAAACCCAGAATTCAGTTGTCCATTCGTTCTTTAGCCAGTTTATCCCTAGCTCCTACCACACCCTTTCCGACTCTGAGAACTTGAAGAATAGGTGTTCTGAGTATTCCTCCAGCTCCTCACACCTGCCACACATTGTGTCCTCCAGCCGTAGCAATCTTCCCCTCCTTGATATGTCGCATACTCAACCCCTTCTCAAACACCACAGGAAAACTTTGACCCTGCACGGAATCTTCGACGCCCAAATGATTTTCAAGTCTTGGCACAAATCCATATCATGTTCATCTTCCCCTTGCCTCATCTCATTGTAGACCCTCCTTATCGAGAACTTGGGGCCCTCCCACTGGAGGTAGTCTCTGTCCATCGAGAAATCCCTATGAGGCGGGATTTCAACTGTAGCTTGAGAAAATCCTCCATGCGCTGGTCCGAAAGATCCGTCAGAAACGGCGGCGACCACACCCCAGCATCCGCCATTTGCGAGAGAGTGCCCTCCTTCAAAGCTGCCAAAGAGTATAGGCGCGGAAATCTGAGCTCAAGCGGGTCGTCCCTAGACCAATCGTCTTGCCAGAATATGAATGTTTGTCCATCTCCCAACCTAGGCCGCAGTTTTGTGGCTAACCAAGGCAAGACCTTTCGTACACCAGCCCATAGCGGCGATTCTAAACGGATACTTCCGGCCGTGAGTTCACCCTCGACCCCGTAAATTTTCCTAACGAGTCTATCCGCCAGTGAGGTTGAGGAACCCCATAGTCTAGTCACCCACTTGGCGATGAGTGCCCTGTTCATACAATCCATATCGCGAACTCCAAGTCCCCCGACATTGCGTTCCCTCGTGACCACTTCCCAGATGACCAGGTGCAATACGGGCCTCCGCTGCTTCCCGTCTGACCAGAAGAAACTCCTCATTAGAGTCTCTATCTTCCTTCTGACCCTAACCGGCATTAGTCTGGTAGAGTAAAAGAAAATTGGTATAGCAGACAGGACATGCTTCAAGAGCACTAGCTTTCCCCCTCTGGAAAGTGTGCACGCCTTCCACACAACCAACCTCTGTTCCACCTTCTGCACCACCATATCCCAATCAGCTCTTCAGTTTGCCAGCAACTAACGGCAACCCCAGGTATGTTATAGGAAGGTCTCCCAACAGGCAATCTGTCATCTCAGCCACCCTGACACGTTCTGCTTCGTCCAAACCGAAGGTAATAACCGCCGACTTGCGCTTGTTGATCTCAAGGCCGAATAGGATACCAAAGATTTCTACCAGGTGAGCTACATTTGCATTTTGAGCCTCTGTGCCCCCGAGGAAGAGAACGTATCATCTGTATACTGTAATAATGGATCGACATGTCCTCCCTACGGTAACCTTCACACCACCCAGCCTCGGTCGCATGTCTAAAGAGTACTCCCAGAGCAGTAGCAACAAGAACAAACATAGGTGCCAACGGACACCCCTGTCTCACGCCCCTCTGCGGTTGGAAGAATCCCCCCTCAGGTTTGTCGTTCACCAGCATAGGATAAGAAGATGTAGTGACACATGGTTTCATCCACTCTACCCAGGCTTGAGGGAAGCCTCTCCTTTGCAAAGATACCCACAGAAACTTCCAGTCAACGCTGTCATAAGCCTTAGCATAGTCGATCTTCCAAAGAGACTCTTTCCTCTTGGACCGCCTCCAGTCTAGGCAAATCTCTGAGGCCATCACTAGACCATTTGCCATCTGTCTCCCAGGGATGAATGCAGACGGGCCTTGTAGTACAAATGAGCCCAGTAATCCCTTAAGCATGTTTAGCCAGTAACTTAGCCACAATTAGGTAGATAGAGTTGGAGAGCACGATAGGCCGAAAATCCTCCACCTCCATGGGTGTGTCTTTTTTTTGGCAGCAGGAACAACAACGCCCTGTTGATCTTCTTGAAACCTCTGTTGTCCTCCCTGAATTCATTAAGCACCTCCAACACCTCTTTCAAGAGATCCCAAAATTCCCGATAGAATAGGACCGAAAAGCCATCCTAAATTCATTGAATTCACTCATTAATTCACTCATTGTAGAACACCTCCAATACCTCCCTGAATTCATTAAGAACCTACATGGGCTCTATTGATTTTCTAATCGTTTCCTGTAGAGAATTTTGACATCTGGTTAGGGTGGCGGTAATGGCGTAGGTCCCAACTTGTAGGTTAACCGGTCCTATTTTATTATTTTGCCTAAGGTCATCATTGAGCAGATTACGGATTTCCCATCTACCGCACCATGCCACTATCCAACTCAAGTTTATCCACTCATTGCAGGCAACTAATAAACTGGCTGTGTGGGGTGGTTGATGAGGTCATTAAGGGACATCTGAGGTGCTTGTATCATGGGGGAGACAACAAGTGCATGGTTTTCTTTAGAAGATTGATTTTAGTTAAATCTATGGCATACTCAAGTAGTTCTTTCTTTGGATGGCTCTAAAGCGGCATGGCTTCCCACATTGGTGGCTGGCAAGGATGAAGTGTTGCATTAGCACGATCACTTTCTCTATGGTGGTTGGATGTAGCCACAATGGGAGGCAGACGGGTTCCCTCTAATGTTGTTTATGCGTGTTGCTGATGCATTGGTAATAGGCAATTCATACATTGTACTACGAGGAGGCTGCTTAGCGTTATTGGAGGTGGCAATGTGCAGATAATATCATATTTTTCACCTAAGGATGGCTACGATAAATCTTCCACTATCAAATGATATACGCATCTTATTCACTCTTTGGATGGTCTTCCACAGCTTGGCCTCACCGTTAATCCTCGAGCTGAAGGGGGGTTGACTCAACTAGGCCTAGTTGGCCAACAGTCAATCGACCCGATTACTCAACTTAGTCGGTTGCTTAATCGATCATTTTTTTAATACTCTAAGACTATCTCTATACCCTATTAACGTGTCCCCTATTACCCATTAAGGAGAATAGGGGCAAATTGCCTGCCAGCAAGCCATTTCTCCTCCTGATTCTCTCACACATGATACCCAAGGCCACAAACGATTGCCATCTGCCGCTCCGTGTTGGCGGTTGTCGCCAACCGCTCCTCCTCTACACTCCGCCACATCGTGGCACTGCCAGTGGCCCTCTCAAGTCATGCCTCCTCTCTCCATCCCTCTCCAATCTACACCGCCATCTAGGGTTAGGGTTTTTTGATTAAAAAATTATGCAATCTTTTTTATAATTATTTGCATCGCCTATTTTGTATATCATTGTTAGAGTTGAAATAAGGATGAATGAGTTGAATTGAATAAGAACCCTAAGGATCCTTATATAGGTAGAGTCCCAGGGTTTAGGTTAAAGGAGTTGACTATTTAGGGTTAGGATTTACAATTAAGCGCTTAACACTCCCCTTTGAGTCGGAGCATATTTATCAATTATGCTTGTTGTAACATTTCTCGATCTGCGTATGCGCAAGTGACTTGGTGAACATATCTGTTACCTGATATGTAGATTAACACTAGGAGTACGAGGCAACCCTATTTATATTAGATCTCTAGTGTAGTGGCAGTCAACTTCCACATGTTTAGTGCATTCATGAAATATGAGGTTGTTAGCTATATGCATTGTTACTGTAGATATATATATATATATATATATATCTTATTCTTGTCTGAACTTTTTCGTATTTTCTTTTTCCCGTTAGACTCTTTATGTATTTTACCCATAGGCTACTCTCCTATATAAGAGAGCCTAGGGCGTATGGAATAAAAACTCTTATTTTTCCCAACATGGTATCAGAGCGACGGTCCTAGACCGGAGTTCTCGAACCAAACCCTAACCCTAGCCCATCCACCTCCAAGCCCTCCGCGTCGCCGCCTCGAACTCCGTGCCTTGTCGTTTCGGACTCCGGGCACCGCCTCGCCTCCTCGGATCTTGTGCATCGCCTCTCGCACAGCCTTGTGCATCACCCTTCATGCGCGGTGCCCAGGCGCGTTGCCTCTTCACGCGCAGTGCCCAGGCGCATCGCCGTCGCCGGTGCGGGTAGCCCAGGCCATGCGTGTTGCCTTGGTGAGCTCCTGTGCATGTGTGATTAGCGTGCGCAGTTCCTGTCAGTGTACACGTGCAACTCTAACCCTGCGCGTGTGCACGCACGCATACATCGGAGGTCGCACGCTATCTCTAAAAGCATCTCGGCCCTTTGTGATATCCTAGGACTCGCGAGTAGTCTCATATCCTAGGGTTTACCTAACCCTAAGGTACCTTTGTGAGAGAGGAGACTCTCACTCGAGTTTCCAAGACTATACATTTGGTTGGAGTCTACACATGCAACTAAACCCGTGAAGGTCCGTGTAGACGATCATATTCTCAGTCTACTACCCTAGTCTTCGATTACCAAGGTTGCAAAAGTCGGTAGTCGGTCGGTTGGATCACTGACTAAGGATTAATCGGCAGTCGGACGACTAATCGGATTTAGTCGGACTTTAATCGGCTTTGAATTTTATAATTATTTTAAATATATAACTCATATATATATATATATTTACATAGAATTTGTACATTTTTATACTATCATAATAAAATAAAAAAGTAATTGAATTTAAATAAAACATTGAGCATATATTATAATAAGTTTGCTTTTAAAAAAAGCAAAACATATAAGAATATGGTATCTCCAAGCTAAAAATTGGTCGACTAGTGTACCTAGTCGGAATTAGTCGGTACTCGGTCGGCCACCCCACTGACTAGACTAGTCGGACCTACTAGTCGGGCCAGTCGGGCGACTTTTACAACCCTGTCGATTACCATCATGTCAGAAAGCAAGGCAGATATTCCATCTACAGGCGCCTTCAGAGGTCCGGTGTCCATTGTAAAGATGGACGGGTCGAATTACGAATTGTGGGCAATGCAGTTCATGAGTATGATGAAGTCAACCGGTAAGCACATTCTTACTGAGGAAGAGCTTGCTGAGAAGACTGGGGTCAACGCCTCATGGGAGGAAGATGATGCATACGCCAAGGTCTGGCTATCAGGAACTCTGGCAATTGAGATTGCCAATGATATTCTCCATCAGCCCACTGCAAAAGCAATGTGGGATATTCTGGCTGCTACATATTCACAGGCAAAGAATGAGATGAAGATTCTACAACTACAACATGACATCTTCACAATCAAACAGAATGGCCGGCCCTTACACTCATCATACACGTATCTACGCGGAATGTTCGAGAAGCTCTACAGCTTCATGCCTCTCACAGCCACTCCCGAGCAACAGAAGACATACTGGAATGCTACTATGGTTGGTGTATTCCTGGCTGCTCTTGATCCAGAATATGAGGCAGCACGTTCTCAGATCTTGGCGGATTCCACTATTCCTCCGATGGAGGAAGCTTTTCATAGACTGAGTCGTATTACTGTTCATTCATCCACTGCAAATCAGACCGCCTCAGCCATGGCAGTGAATCGAGGTCGTGGAGGTCATCAGTTCCGTGGTTGTGGAACTCGGGGCAGAGAGGGTCGTGTTCGTCCAACCTGCACCTTTTGTCACCGTTCTGGGCGTACTGAAGAAACGTGTTATTCCAAACATGGATTTCCTGCTTCCGCACGAGTAGCTGAATAGATTGAGCCTCCATCTGCTTCATCTCTAGATCAGCGCTTTGATGACCTTGTAGCCCGTCTGAGGGGCATTATTCCTGCATCTAGCCCAGTTGCATCAGTACCTGCTTCTGATAGTCCCCGATGTTGTTGCTTCTGCATCCACCAGTACCTCAGGTAGCACTTATGCATTTACTAGAAGTAGTGGATCATATACTTATGCATTTCGGTATCGACCAAAACAGAATTTCGATGGAATTTTGGTGGAATTTCGACCGAAATTTCGGTCATTTCGGTCATTTTTTGTACTAGGACCCCCATATTTCGGTCATTACGGTCGAATTCCGATTTCGACTGGATATCGATATTCAACAGAAATTCGACCGAATTTCGCTGAAATTTGAGGCCATGAAAAGGGGTACAAGTGTTATGATCCATTGCGCAGGAGATATCTCGTTAGTGTTGATGCTACCTTTTTCGACCTGTGACAAAATCCATAGAAATGCTCTCCCACTTCCACTCAGGAATGGGGAGAGACTACAGTAATCCCGGTGGTCTCCTGTGCTCAGCCTTGACCATCTGACAGGTCATGCATCTGCTAACATGTAGCTCCACATCACGCTTCATCCCATCCCACCAGAAATGTCGACGCAGATCACGGTACATTTTCGTGCTACCTGGATGAATAGATAACCGTGAACTGTGTGCCTCATCCAGAATGTCTCGGCAAAGCTGCTCGTCACTGGGTACAACGACCCGTCCTGCCTTCCATAAAATAGACTCCATCACAACAAAGTCATCAAATTCGTCCTTGATGGCGCGCATGTATCTATCTCGGATCCAAAGATCTGTCTTCTGTCCCTCTACAATACGATCCCAAAGACTACTGTATCGCGGAGGTATGGCGGTAGAAATGGATGCGCTCTCCTGAGGATACCAGTCAGTCAAAGCGGCGAGCGTATCCCATGTGCATAGCCAGTTTACCGTACCATCAGTATGTGCTCTCCTGCTAAGTGCATCAACCACCACGTTTCCCTTATCGGGGTAGTAAGAGATCGTGCAATCATAATCCTTCAGTAGCTCGAGCCATCTACGCTGTCTCATGTTCAGCTCCTTCTGATCAAAGATGTACTTCAGGCTCTTATGATCAGTGAAAATCTCGAAATTCACCCCATAAAGATAGTGGCGCCAGATCTTCAAGGCAAAGACAACTGCCGCCAACTCCAAGTCATGCGTAGGGTAGTTCCGCTCGTGCAGTCTCAACTGTCGGGATGCGTAAGCAATCACTTGTCCTCTCTGCATCAATACTGCTCCCAGACCTTCTCCAGATGCATCTGTGTAGACTGCATAGTCCTGAGTGCCTGAAGGAAGAGCAAGAATAGGCATTGTGGTCAATCTCTCCTTCAGTGTCTGGAAGGCCTGCTCACATGAATCGTCCTAGATGAACGGAACTCCCTTCTGTGTCAACCGTGTCAGAGGGCGAACAATGCGTGAAAAACCGCTGACAAAGCGTCTGTAATAACCCGCTAGTCCAAGGAAGCTCCGAATCTGCGTGACAGTCTTAGGCTGCTCCCAAGACATAACTGCATCTATCTTCGTAGGATCAACTGCGATGCCTGCTCTAGAAATAACATGCCCTAAAATGAGACCTGAGATAACCAGAACTCACACTTGCTCAACTTGGCATATATCATGTGCTCCCGCAATGTATCCAAGACAGTCCGTAGATCATTCGCATGATACCATTCATTTCGTGAGTAAATGACCACATCATCAATAAACACCACCACAAATTTGTCCAGGTATGGACGGAAAATTCGATTCATCATATCCATGAAGGCCGCAGGTGCATTGGTGAGCCCAAACGGCATCACCACAAATTTGTAGTGCCCATAGCGAGTCATGAAGGTTGTCTTCGGAATATCCGACTCGCGAATCCTCAGCTGATGATAGCCTGAACGAAGATCGATCTTCGAGAAAATCGAAGATCCCTGGAGTTGGTCAAGCAAATCATCGATGCGTGGCAACGGATAACGGTTTTTCACCGTTCTCTTGTTCAGATGCATGTAATTGATGCACAATCTCATCGATCCATCCTTCTTCTTGACAAATAGAACCGGAGCACCTCAAGGTGAAGTGCTCGGTCTCACGAATCCCAAATCAAGTAGCTCCTGTAACTGCACCTTCAACTCCCGCAACTCAGCAGGTGCCATACGGTAGGGAGCCATCGAGATCGGTTGTGTATCTGGCAGCAATTTGATCTCGAACTCGATCTCTCTGAGGAGGTAATCCTGGTAGCTCATCAGGAAATACATCTGGATATTCTGATACTACTCAGATATCCTGTGTCATCGGCTCATGATCAGATACTTCCCGAACAAAGGCTAGATAAGAATGACAACCCTTGTCAACAAGCCGCTGAGCTCGCAACACTGAATGTACTCCATGGTGGAGTTATGTATAGTACCCTCAAAAGTGAACTCGGGTAGATCTGGAATTCTGAAGACAACCGTCTTCCTAAAGCAATCAACAAGTGCATGATGAGCAAATATCCAATTCACGCCCAAAATCAAGTCGAACTCATCAAGCTGCAGAAGTAGACAATCTGCGATCATCTCGTGACCGCCAATCAGTACGGGCAAGTGCCTGGCTATCAGCGAAATAATGAATAACTGGTCACCTGGCCCTCGGATGTGATATGGAGAAGAGAGAGTCTATGCGACTCAACCTAAAGAAGCAAGTAGTCTCGAAGCAAGAAAAGAATGTGTCGCACCAGAATCAAATAAAACATGGAAAGGTCGGCCCAACACTGAGACCATACCTTTCACCACAGTATTAGCTGAACGCGCCTGCTCCTCAGAAACTGCATGTAACTGCCCCTGCCTGGCTGGTGCAGCACTGGAACCTGCCACACTCTGCGTCTGTCTCTGCTTCGGTTGCCTGAAATTGGAGTTCTTGCCATGGAAACTCCCTGAACGTGGTGCTTGAGGCTGCGACTGTGAAGACTGTGGCTGTGGACGAGGCTCGTCAGAAGTCTGTGGGCACTGTGATCGATAATGTCCCCACTCGTGACATCGATAATATCGGACTAGTCTGGTAGGTGGAGTAGTCGTGTCTGTGCTCCGGGCTGGTCCTGCAGGTGGTCCATCTGCTCACTGCGACCCAGATGGTCGAGTGGAATCTGTGCCATTCACAGAAACTTATCATAAATGCCTTTTCTCTTCTTGGGATATAATAAGAAAATTAATGAAACTGGTGACATCTATGTTGGTTGAATATGAATGTCATATTTCCCTTCTCGGACTCACGACAAGTCGGAAGACTGTCGTTATCCGAGAACTTAATGCGATCGGAATTGTAATGTTGCGAATGTACGTATCAGGGTACCACTGCTCTGATACCAAAAATGTGAACTCCTTATGATTCAGGTGCCCGTTTACGCTACTTTCGCAGCATTTCATTCACACAAGATCGTACAATATATAGAAAAACAGGAAAAAAATTTCGCGCGGCTATGTTTACACATGACATTCACATTCATTGCATATATCACAGAGACAAGAAATTAAGTGTCACCACTATTTCATTTTCATAAACTTTCATATAATTACATAATGTACAAGGATCTGCCAGTATACACAATATATCCCAAAATTTTGTACAAAAGAGAAGGGGATGCATTTACATCATAATTTGAACCAAAAACTGAACAAAATAAACCATACCGTCTGGTGTATACCATGTCTCCTGGAAGCATGAACAACTACTGAATAGTAGGCCCTTTGCCTGCCAAAACATGTTTAGGAAAGAAGAGGCATCAGCGGTTGCTGATACCTCCCAAAAATTTATAAAAATAACAGGCATTTAATTATTTTCATAACCAAGCAAGTAGAAAGGTATATATGGTGAAAAATCTACCACTACTTGCGTAGAAAATGGTTTTCAACTATTTGGTATTAAGTTCACCTGTTCACCCCTTTTTCCCATTCGTCCCATATATATTTATATAAAGTTTAGATGACAAACCCTGACATATAATGATTTTCTGCGTTTTAAAGATCATGACTTTGGGTCTTGGAGATCATGTTGTAGAACTTGATGGCACATGTAATTGCTAATTTCTTGTCATTGAGATTATGACATGGTTTTCAATAATGGACTGATATGATGATGATGGATTTGATCCTTAATTCTATTTACTCCTTTTAAGTTAGTGGATAGTCTGTAGTCTTGGTCTATGTGTAACCTCCCACTATGACTCTAAGGTATTAAAAGTACCTTAGGGTTGGGGTGCCTCCGTAGGCATGCGGTGTTGTGTAATGCATCCTAACTAAGTTCCCAACACATCCACTAACTTATAGGGATTTCGAATCAGTTTATAGTTACCTCCAATCAGCTCAATTTTACTTGTAATTTCCTCCAACATTAACTGCAATTCTCTCAGATGTGACTCTTAAGGATTTAAATGTAGATATGGATGATCTGGATGTAGAATCGCCAAGTCTGTTGGCGAAAGTAAATCTCAAGCGGTGAAGTAGCCAACAAATGACTCTTCCGTCTCGCCCTCTAATTGGAAGTGTGGTCTAATAGAAGGATAGGTCTGCTCCCAAACTACGCCACAGAGACGGGTGAGAGAGACTCTCCAGAAAAGTCGCTCTAGAAAACAGCCCGACCGGTACCGGGCAACCGAGCTCGTACGGAAAACTAAAACCGAGGATCCCCCGCCTGGGTATCCTAAAACAACGAGTCAGCGGAACAGGTCTAAAGTCAGGATCCCAACGAGGCGTAAAAACACTGCGAGCTCGAGTAAAAATCGAAAAGGGACTGGGATCCTAGACCCGCGCACTTGGCGGCCGCTGCCCTAACTGGGCATTCCTTTCTTCCGCCCAGTTGAGGGTCATCGCGCCCTCGCACGGTCAGGTGTAAGGGTCACCATGACCAGCATAATATTTAAGTAAATACATTGAAACTGAGCTCATACTACAATAGGCATGTTGATAAATAAAGGTGTACAGGGACGAGGATAGACAGAAATTTTATATTTGGATGGGAAAATGTTGTTACAACTATATCCAGGGAGTTATTCCACATTATCTACAAAATAGGGTTTTTACCAATCCCAACCACATGAAAACAAGTGTGGTCTCAAAGATAGACGAAAACAATGTGCTTGTATTTCTTAAAGATTTATATAAAAATTTTCTAATAGTAATACAGACCTTGGATGGTTGCATATCTTTAATACTCATTATCTTTCTTCTCTCTTTTTTTTTAAAAATAGATCATATCCCATTAGTAATCAGAATTCGATCTTATGATTCTAAAATAGAGCATAATAGGCCTCCCATGCGTGTAAGAGTTCTCCCTATTTTAACTTTTTGGTGCATTTCCAAGAACATCCTAGATTTTGAAACAAAATTATTTCACGGCCAGAGAATTAAATTATTTGCGTGGATCCAAGGGAAATAGTTAGAATACGGGTCAGATAGAGAGATATATAAAAAAACGGTAGGTCACGTGGATAAAAAGAACAATATATAATGCAACTAATTTGAGCACACAATGCGATCATATCGGTGAAGAAACTATTGCACTAAAAGACTATATATATATATAAGTTGAGATAAATAAAACTAAAATATTTTGGAATTGGCATTCCTAGGGGAGAGTCAAATAAAGTGTACATCAGTGCACAGAAATTTCAACTATCTTCTTAACCACAAAAACAATATCATAGTTCTGGTTTTGCAAGTGTCTTTACCCTCTCAAAATGTATTTTACGTATTGGAGGGAAAATTCTTAATGTCTTAACCAGGAGCCCAAAAAGGATATGCGCCAAACCATCCCCCAGGATTCAATGAACCAATGCCTCCTACTAAGTAACACCAGTACACACTGTTTACAACATCATATAATAACTTTTTTTTAAGGTTTAAGCAACTGTATATTCTCTATTAATTGCCCGGACTTAATATAATAGTGTCAACTTGACAAGATTTTCAAATTTACTACTTGATCATAGATTACTTACAGGTTACCCAATTAAATTTTATTGTTTGAAATTAAGATAAGCTCAAATGCAGCATTCTCACAAAATTTAAAGCATGAAATATAATTTCTTTAAACATAATACACCATACAACAATTTCCCCCAAATTCCCATATATCCCTAAAGCTCTTATAACATTCTTAACCATATATCAGATTGGTATAGCAGAAGATGGCTTTAGATTGTACCCAAGATGGTAATATAGAAGTTGGAGATGGTGCATGCATGGCATAAAAAGTAGAATTTGATGAGACATGTGTGGCAGCAAAGGAGGTGGTTAAGGGATGTATCTGTGAAATATCATTATTGTGGGGGTTTGACTTGTAGTTCAACAGCTCTAATTTGAGAAGAAAATAGCATCAGTTGGCTGCTATTCCTGGAGAAGCAACAATTTGGGCCTCAACTCTTGGATTTGAGGTGAAATTTGGGCTCCAGCAGCCCCCTAATTTGTGGGACCCCTAATTTGTGGGAATAGAAGCTCTTGCTGGAGAAGGAGGGTTGCAAGTGCCTGCAACAGGAACGGGAGATGCAATTGGCAGCAGAAATATCCGAGAAGGGGCTTTTTCGTTGGAAGCTTTAGGGCATTTTAAGGAAAAGGGAGGGTATTTATAACAATGAGTGTCTTTAGTGTCTGTCACATGGAGAGAAAGAAATGTTATGTTGTCAAGAGTAAAGAGGACCAAGTGGTGGGGGGAGATATTAAGCCAACTGGAAAACTGCTGTACAGTCTCTGCAATCTGCCGTTACAGAATAATTAAATTTTTATTTTATTATTTTTTTCTATCTTTAATTCACATATTAAAGTTGACCTTAGGCGCACATCGGACCTCGGATTTCGACGTGTAATATCTCAATTTGATCGTCTTTGAACGACGATCAATATGAGTATAATATTGATATAGTTCCGATCGCGTTTTGAATACCCGAAATTTTCGGATACGGTTTTTGTTTAAGATTAAATTTTGTGATTTAAAAATATCAAACGATATCCGATTGACGAAACGTCGATTCCTTTGGTCTTGTTTCGTCGAATCGGATCTAATGATGGTCTCGGTTCGTTTCGCGGTTTCCGAATTTGCGTTGTGGCTTTTTCGCGGCGCGCATTACGATGCGATCGATTTTTGATCGATTTTGCCCGAACGACTTTTGATTCACGATTAATTGATCGATTTGAGTCATCTAATGCCGACTGACAACTTTATTGGGTTAATCGGGTCGAGTCTGGGTTTGTGTAGATTTCGGATGTTACAAATATAAAAACCTCAAAGGGAGTCTCGTCCTCGAGACTTGAGTCAAGGTCACTATATGTCATGCTTGGATTCCATGTGGCCATAAAAACCTCAAAGGGTTTTGAACTCATAAAAACCTCAAAAAGAAAACAAGCCATATATATGTATCTAATTACAAATGCTTGTTTTGATGATTACATTTAGAAAAGTTGTGGATATCGTGCCCGCATGTCGGCTTCAGTCTCCCATGTTGCCTCCTCGACGCCGTGTCGGTGCCACAACACCTTGACCAATGGAATCTCTTTGCTGTGAAGCTTCTTCACAGCACTGTCGATGATCTGCACTGACCTCCTCATACGTCAAGTCAGGTTCCACGTCTAAATTCTCGTAGCTGATGATGTATCAAGGATCGTGCACATACTTCCTCAAGTTAAATACGTGGAAGACATCATGGATAGCTGAAGATGTGGAGGAAGGGCTACTCGGTAAGCAACCTTCCCCACTCTAGCCAGAATCTCAAAAGGTCCAACATATCACGGCGCCAACTTGCCACGAACACCGAATCTCTGCACTTCCTTCATGGGAGATACACGGAGAAATACCCAATCTCCAACCTATAATTTATAAGAATGTCGTTAGTATGAGATTAAGTTAAACAAAAAATTCAATGGATGAAGAGGAAAGAATTGGATTACCTGAAACTTCAAGTTTCTTCTCTGACGGTCCGCATAGCTCTTCTGGCGGCTCTGTGCCGTCAGAAGCCTCTAACTCACAAGATCAACAGCTCTTGCGGTCTCCTCCAAGAGATCTATGGAATAGAGAGCATGATCACCTACCTCACGCCAACTGAGAGGTATAAGGCATCTCCGCTCGTATAAGGCTTTGAATGGTGCCATGTCGATATTGGAATGATAGATGTTGTTGTACGTGAACTCCACTAACGACAGATGGTCCTTCCAGGACCCTTTCCACTCCAAAGTGCATGAACGTAGTAAATCCTCAAGTGCCAGAATGGTGCGCTCACTCTGCCCATCTGTCTGCGGATGATAAGCAGAACTCATCTTCAGCTCTGTCTGTAGTGCTGACATGAACTGATGCCAATAGTGCGATGTAAATCTTGAATTCCTGTCAGACACCACCTCTCGTGGTATACCATGCAGCCTGATAATGTTCTGCACATATAGCTAGGCCAATCGGGATGGAGTGTAAGTCGTGTTGATAGGTATGAAATGGGCCGACTTGGTTAACCTATCAACAACGACCCAAATGTAATCATGACCACCTGGTGTCTTTGGCAGACCTGTGACAAAATCCATAGAAATGCTCTCCCACTTCCACTCAGGAATGGGGAGAGACAGCAGTAATCCTGGTGGACTCTTGTGCTTAGCCTTGACCATCTGATAGGTCATGCATCTGCTAATATGTAGCACCACATCGCGCTTCATCCCATCCCACCAGAAATGTCGACGCAGATCACGGTACATTTTCGTGCTACCTGGATGGATAGATAACCATGAACTGTGTGCCTCATCCAGAATATTTCTGCAAAGCTGCTCGTCATTGGGTACAACGATCCGCCATGCCTTCCATAAAATAGATTCCATCACAACAAAGTCATCAAATTCGTCCTTGATGGCGCGCATGTATCTATCTCGGATCCAAGGATCTGTCTTCTGTCCCTCTACAATACGATCCCAAAGACTACTGTATCACGGAGGTATGGCGGTAGAAACGGATGCGCTCTCCTGAGGATACCAGTAAGTCAAAGCGGCGAGCGTATCCCATGTACATAGCCAGTTTACAGTACCATCAGTATGTGCTCTCCTGCTAAGTGCATCAACCACCACGTTTCCCTTATCGGGGTAGTAAGAGATCGTGCAATCATAATCCTTCAGTAGCTCGAGCCATCTACGATGTCTCATGTTCAGCTCCTTCTGATCAAAGATGTACTTCAGGCTCTTATGATCAGTGAAAATCTCGAAATTCACCCCATAAAGATAGTGGCGCCAGATCTTCAAGGCAAAGACAACTGCCGCCAACTCCAAGTCATGCGTAGGGTAGTTCCGCTCGTACGGTCTCAACTGTCGGGATGCGTAAGCAATCACTTGTCCTCTCTGCATCAATACTGCTCCCAGATCTTCTCCAGATGCATCTGTGTAGACTGCATAGTCCTGAATACCTGAAGGAAGAGCAAGAATAGGCGTTGTAGTCAATCTCTCCTTCAGTGTCTGGAAGGCCTGCTCACATAAATCGCCCCAGATGAACGGAACTCCCTTCTGTGTCAACCGTGTCAGAGGGCGAATAATGCGTGAAAACCCGCTGACAAAGCGTCTGTAATAACCCGCTAGTCCAAGGAAGCTCCGAATCTGCGCGACAGTCTTGGGCTGCTCCCAAGATATAACTGCATCTATCTTCGCAGGATCAACTGCGATGCCTGCTCCAGAAATAACATGCCCTAGAAATGAGACCTAGGATAACCAGAACTCACACTTGCTCAACTTGGCATATAACTTGTGCTCCCGTAATTTATCCAAGACAGTCCGTAGATCATTCACATGATCCCATTCATTCCGTGAGTAAATGAGCACATCATCAATGTACACCACAAATTTGTCCAGGTATGGATGGAAAATTCGGTTCATCATTTCCATGAAGGCCGCAGGTGCATTGGTGAGCCCCAACGGTATCACTACAAATTCGTAGTGTCCATAGCGAGTCCTTAAGGCTATCTTCGGAATATCCGACTCGCGAATCCTCAACTGATGATAGCCTGAACGAAGATCGATCTTCGAGAAAACTGAAGATCCATGGAGCTGGTCAAACAAATCATCCATACGTGGCAAAGGATAACGGTTTTTCACCGTTCTCTTGTTCAGCTGCCTGTAATTGATGCACAGTCTCATGGATCCATCCTTCTTCTTGACAAATAGAACCGGAACACCCCAAGGTGAAGTGCTCGGTCTCACGAATCCCAAATCAAGTAACTCTTGTAACTGCACCTTCAGCTCCCGCAACTCAGCAGGCGCCATACGGTAAGGAGCCATCGAGATCGGTTGTGTATCTGGCAGCAATGTGATCTCGAACTCGATCTCTCTCTCAGAAGGTAATCCTGTTAGCTCATCAGGAAATACATCTAGATATTCTGATACTACTCGGATGTCCTGTGTCATCGGCTCATAATTAGATACTTCCCGAACAAAGGCTAGATAGAATGGAAACCCTGGTCAACAAGTCGCTGAGCTCGCAACACTGAAATATACTTCATGGTGGAGTTATGTATAGTACCCTCAAAAGTGAACTCGAGTAGATCTGGAATTCTGAAGACAACCGTCTTCCTAAAGCAATCAACAAGTGCATGATGAGCGGATATCCAATCCATGCCCAAAATCAAGTCGAACTCATCAAGCTGCAGAAGTAGACAATCTGCGATCATCTCGTGACCGCCAATCAGTACGGGCAAGTGCCTGGCTATCAGCGAGATAATGAATAACTGGTCACCTGGCCCTCGGATGTGATACGGAAAAGAGAGAGTCTCTGCGACTCTACCTAAAGAAGCAAGTAGTCTCGAAGCAAGAAAAGAATGCGTCGCACCAGAATCAAATAGAAATGGAAAGGTCGGCCCAACACTGAGACCATACCTTTCACCACAGTAGTAGCTGAACGTGCCTGCTCCTCAGAAACTGCATGTAACTGCCCCTGCCTGGCTGGTGCAGCACTAGAACTTGCCACACTCTGCGTATGTCTCTCTTGCCACGGAAACTCCTTGAATGTGGTGCCTGAGGCTGCGACTGTGAAGGCTGTGGTTGTAGGCGAGGCTCGTCAGAAGTCTGCGGGCACTGTGATCGATAATGTCCCCACTCGTGACATCGATAATATCGGACTAGTCTGATAGGTGGAGTAGTCGTGTCTGTGCTCCGGGCTGGTCCTGCAGGTGGTCCATCTGCTCGCTGCGACCCAGATGGTCGAGTGGAATCTGTATTCACAGATACTTATCATAAATGCTTTTTCTCTTCTTGGGATATAATATGAAAATTAATGAAATTGGTGACATATGTGTTGGTTGAATATGAATGTCATATTTCCCTTCTCGGACTCACGACAAGTCGGAAGACTGTCGTTATCCGAGAACTTAATGCGATCGGAATTGTAATGTTGCGAATGTACGTATCGGGTACCACTGCTCTGATACCAAAAATGTGAACCCCTTAGGATCCGGGTGCCCGTTTACGCTACTTTCGCGGCATTTCATTCACACAAGATCGCACAATCTATAGAAAAACAGGGAAAATTTTTCGTGCGGCTATGTTTACACTTGACATTCACATTCATTGCATATACCACAGAGACAAGAAATTAAGTGTCACCACCATTTTATTTTCATAAACTTTCATATAATTACATCATGTACAAGGATCTGCCAGTATACACAATATATCCCAAAATTTTGTACAAAAGAGAAGGGGATGCATTTACATCATAATTTGAACCAAAAACTGAACAAAATAAACCATACCGTCTGGTGTATACCCTGTCTCCTGGAAGCATGAACAACTACTGAACAACAAGCCCTTTGCTTGCCAAAACATGTTTAGGAAAGAAAAGGTGTCACCGGTTGCTGACACCTCCCAAAAATTTATAAAAATAACATGAATTTAATTATTTTCAAAAGCAAGCAAGTAGAAAGGTATATATGGTGAAAAATCTACCACTACTTGCGTAGAAAATGGTTTTCAACTATTTGGTATTAAGTTCACCTGTTCACCCATTTTTCCCATTCTTCCCATATATATTTATATACAGTTTAGATGACAAACCCTAACATATAATGATTTTCTGCGTTTTAAAGATCATGATTTTGGGTCTTGGAGATCATGTTGTGGAACTTGATGGCACATGTAATTGCTAATTTCTTGTCATTGAGATTATGACATGGTTTTCAATAATGGACTGATATAATGATGATGGATTTGATCCTTAATTCTATTTACTCCTTTTAAGTTAGTGGATAGTTTGTGGTCTTGATCTGTGTGTAACCTCACTATGACTCTAAGGTATTAAAAGTACCTTAGGGTTGGGGTGCATCCGTAAGCATGCGATGTTGTGTAATACATCCTAACTAAGTTCCCAACACGTCCACTAATTTATAGGGATTTCGAATCAGTTTATAGTTACCTCCAATCAACTCAATTTTAATTGTAATTTCCTCCAATATTAACTGCACTTCTCTCATAAGTGACTCTTAAGGATTTAGACGTAGATATGGATGATCTGGATGTAGAATCGCCAAGTCTGTTGGCGAAAGTAAAACTCAAGCGGTAAAGTAGCCTACAAATGGCTCTTCCGTCTCGCCCTCTAATTGGAAGTGCGGTCCAATAGAGGGATAGGTCTGCTCCCAAACTACGCCACTGAGACGGAGACTCTCCGGAAAAGTCGCTCTAGAAAACAGCCCGACCGACGAAGAGAAAGGTCTATCTATTTTCTTAACGGCAACCGAGCTCGTACGGAAAACTAAAACCGAGGATCCCCCGCCTGGGTATCCTAAAATAACGGGTCAGCGGAACTGGTCTAAAATCGGGATCCCAACGAGGCGTAAAAACACTGCGAGCTCGCGTAAAAATCGAAAAGGGATTGGGATCCTAAACCCGCACACTTGGCGGCCGCTGCCCTAACTGGGCATTCCTTTCTTCTGCCCAGTTGAGGGTCACCGCGCCCTCACACGGTCAGGTGTAAGGGTCACCATTACCGGCATAATATTTAAGTAAATACACTGAGCTCATACTACAATAGGCATGCTGATAAGTAAAGGTGTACATGGACGAGGATAGATAGAAATTTTATATTTGGATGGAAAAATGTTGTTACAAATATATCCAGGGAGTTATTCCACATTATCTACAAAGGAGGGTTTTTACCAATCCCAACCACATGAAAACAAGTGTGGTCTCAAAGATAGACGAAAACAATGTGCTTGTATTTCTTAAAGATTTATATAAAAATTTTCTAATAGTAATACAGACCTTGGATGGTTGCATATCTTTAATACTCATTATCTTTCTTCTCTTTTTTTTTAAATAGATCATATCCCATTAGTAATCAGAATTCGATCTTATGATTCTAAAATAGAGCATAATAGGCCTCCCATACGTGTAAGAGTTCTCCCTATTTTAACTTTTTGGTGCATTTCCAAGAACATCCTAGATTTTGAAACAAAATTGTTTCACGGCCAGAGAATTAAATTATTTGCGTGGATCCAAGGGAAATAGTTAGAATACGGGTTAAATAGAGATATATATATAAAAAAAACAGTAGGTCACGTGGATAAAAAGAACAATATATAATGCAACTAATTTGAGCATACAATGAGATCATATCGGTGAAGAAACGGTTGCATTAAAAGACTATATATATATAAGTTGAGATAAATAGAACTAAAATATTTTGGAATTGGCATTCCTAGGGGAGAGTCAAATAAAGTGTACATCAGTGCACAGAAATTTCAAGTATCTTCTTAACCGCAAAAACAATATCATAGTTCTGGTTTTGAAAGTGTCTTTACCATCTCAAAATGTATTTTACGTATTGGAGGGAAAATTCTTAATGTCTTATCTAGGAGCCCAAAAAGGATATGCGCCGCCCTGACTTAATATAATAGTGTCAAGTTGACAAGATTTTCAAATTTACTACTTGATCATAGATTACTTACAGGTTACCCAATTAAATTTTATTGTTTGAAGTTAAGATAAGCTCAAATGCAGCATTCTCACAAAATTTAAAGCATGAAATATAATTTCTTTAAACATAATACACCATACAACAATTTCCCCCAAATTCCCATATATCCCTAAGCTCTAATAACATTCTTAACCACAAATCAGATTGGTATAGCAGAAGATGGCTTTAGATTGTACCCAAGATGGTAATATAGAAGTTGGAGATGGTGCATGCATGGCATAAAAAGTGGAATTTGATGAGACATGTGCGGCAGCAAAGGAGGTGGTTAAGGGATGTACCTGTGAAATATCACTATTGTGGGGGTTTGACTTGCAGTTCAGCAGCTCTAATTTGAGAAGAAAATAGCATCAGTTGGCTGCTATCCCTGG
Source organism: Ottelia alismoides (assembly GCA_037367405.1). Taxonomy (NCBI): domain Eukaryota; kingdom Viridiplantae; phylum Streptophyta; class Magnoliopsida; order Alismatales; family Hydrocharitaceae; genus Ottelia; species Ottelia alismoides. Next base: position 571,366 of record JAZKJV010008705.1, read on the forward strand.
AGAAGCAGCAATTTGGGCCTCAACTCTTGGATTTGAGGTGAAATTTGGGCTCCAACAGCCCCCTAATTTGTGGGAATAGAAGCACTTGCTGGAGAAGGAGGGTTGCAAGTGCCTGCAACAGGAATGGGAGCTGCAATTGGCAGCAGAAACATCCGAGAAGGGGCTTTTTCGTTGGAAGTTTTGGGGAATTTTAAGGAAAAGGGAGGGTATTTATAACAATGAGGAGTGTCTTTAGTGTCTGCCACATGGAGGGAAAGAAATGTTGTGTTGTCAAGAGTAAAGAGGATCAAGTGGTGGGGGGAAATATTAAGCCAACTAGAAAACTGTTGTACAGTCTCTACAGTTTGCCCTACAGTCTGTCATTGCAGAATAATTAAATTTTTATTTTATTATTTTTTTCTACCTTTAATTCACATATTTAAAGTTGACCTTAGGTGCACATCGGACCTCGGATTTCGACGTGTAATATCTCAATTTGATCGTCTTTGAACGACGATCAATATGAGTATAATATTGATATACTTCCGATCGGGTTTTGAATACCTGAAATTTTCGGATACGGTTTTTGTTTAAGATTAAATTTTGTGATTTAAAAATATCAAACGATATCCGGTTGACGAACGGTCGATTATGTTGGTCTTGTTTCGTCGAATCGGATCTAATAATGGTCTCGGTTCGTTTCGCGGTTTCCGAATTTATGTTGCGGCTTTTTCGCGGCACGCACTACGATGCGATCGATTTCGCCCGAACGACTTTTGATTCACGATTAATTGATCGATTTGAGTCATCTAATGCCGACTGACAACTTTATTGGGTTAATCGGACCTTAATCGGGTCGAGTCCGGGTTTGTGTAGATTTCGGATGTTACACTACTGATGTGTCTACAGTGAGCTGCAAGTGGCTCTTTACAGTTAAGCAGAATGCAGATGGCAGCATTGACAGATACAAGGCACGCCTGGTTGCTCTTGGCTTTACACAGACATATGGGGTGGATTATCTTGATACATTCTCGTCAGTTGCTCGCCATTCCACCCTACGGATCCTCCTCTCTGTTGTAGTTACTCGTGATTGGCCACTATACCAATTAGATGTCAAGAATGCATTCTTATATGGTGACTTGTAGGAGGAAGTCTACATGCAACAACCACCTGGTTTTGCTGTTGAGGGGGAGTGTTCTAAGGTGTGTAGACTTCATAAGGCTATCTATGGCCTTAAGCAGAGTCCCAGAGCTTGGTTCCAGAAGCTCTCAGACCTGTTTGAAAAACAGGGGTACAGACGTTCCAATGCAGATCATTCCTTGTTCGTACAGAAGACACCCAGAGGTATAATTGCAATTATGGCGTATGTAGATGATATCTTGATTATAGGTGATGATGAACAGGGAATTCAGAGGGCGAAAGAAATGTTGGGTCGTGAATTTGTCACCAAGGATCTTGGGGTTCTTAGATATTTTCTGGGACTGGAATTCGCCAGAAATCTTCATGGGCTGGTAATGACCCAGAGGAAATATGTCACTGACCTGTTGAGTGAAACAGGAATGCATGGTTGCCGACCTGCCACTACACCATGGATCCCAGTATGAAATTATATGATGACGACGCTGATGAGGTGGATAGGAGAAGATATAGAGAACTGGTGGGCAAGCTTCTCTATGTTACTATTACCAACCCCAATATCTCCTTTGTTGTGAGTCAGATGAGCCAGTTCATGGAGTAACCACGTCTGGTACATATGGATGCTATACATATGATACTCATGTACCTTAAGTCATCTCCAGGTGCAGGCCTGTTGTTTAAGAAAGACAAGGAGATTACTATCTCAGCATGTGCAGATGCAGATTACGCAGGATGTCCTAAGGATAGGAAGTCCACCACTAGATTTGTTGTGCATGTCGGAGACTCTCTGGTCTCATGGAGAAGCAAGAAGCAAACGGTTGTAGCAAAATCCAGTGCTGAGTTTGAATATAGGGCTATGGCCCAGGTCAGTACAAAAATGATGTGGGTGAAGGCTGTGCTTACAGATCTATATATAAAAGTCCCTCTTCCTATGGCTCTGGTATGTGACAATCAAGCTGCTTTTATTAATTGCAAATAATCCAGCATTTCATGAACGAACCAAGCACGTTGAGATTGATTGTCACTTCATACGAGATATGATTCAGAAGGGGTTTATTTCTCCATCCCATGTTAACTCAGGGGACCAAACTGCAGACATCTTTACCAAGGCGTTACTTCGAGGGCCGTTCCAGAAGTGTTCGTCCAAGCTGAGCATGATTGACATCTATGCTCCACCTTGAGGGGGAGTGTAGATATATATATGTTATTGTCGCCAGTACCTTTTCGTATTTTCTTTTTCCTGTTGCTCTTTATGTATTTTACCCATAGGCTACTCTCCTATATAAGAGAGCCTAGGGCGTATGGAATAAAAAAACACTCTTATTTTTCCCAACAGTTACGTTGTTGTCACCTCTGAGATCCATGATATTACAGCGGGTAATATGGAAATATGTGAGTGTGGATCGAATCCATACTATTTCTACTGATGGATGAACTATGTATTCACTTCAGCACTTGAGCAGGAGACCACTGCTTGTTTCTTTCTCCTCCAAGTAACTAGATTTCCCGTCAAGTATGTGCAAAACCCTGTAGCGGATTTTCTATCTATTATGCATCATCCAGAGTCTGCATCTAAGCAAGCCATGAGATTAAAGATGTTGCCTTTGGTGAACACTAGACCCTTTCCTGGAGAAGACTTGATGTACCTTACGCCCATTATGCATGCAACAAAGTGAACCGAAGTATGAGAGTCCATGAACAGATTCAGTTTCCCGACGATAAGAGATATATCTGGTCAAGTGATGGTAAGATACAGTAACTTGCCCACTAGTCACATGTATCGACCAGTATCTTTAATATCTTCTGACTCACAGATGCATCTACTAGGATCCATGGGTATCTATGCGGGCTTGTATCCTAACATTCATGTCTCCTGTAGCGAGTGAATAACATACTTCCATTGGGAAATAACTAATCCTCGCTTGGATCTAGCTATTTCAATCCCCAGAAAGTATATGAATGGTCCCAAGTCTTTAATCGCAAATTGTTCTGCTAGTTGTTTCTTCACGTCTATAATACCATCAGAGTCATCTCCTGTAAGGATGATGCCATCCACATATACAAGTATTACAACGATTTCTTTTCCATTCCTTTTATAAATAAAGAATGGTCTGCAAATGATCTGATGGTGCCCAGATTCTCTAGTACTTCTGATAACTTCTTAAACCAGGTGTGAGGACTCTGCTTGAAGCCATATATGGTCTTGTGTAGTAGGCAAACCTTCTGACACTCTTGAGCCTCGACGCCAGGAGATTGTTGTATGTATACAATCTCCTGAAGATCGCCGCATAGGAAGGCATTCTTTACATTAAGCTGATGAAAGGGACAAGCAAGCTATACTGCAACTGCCATGATAATATTTACTGTGGATAGATGGGCAACTAGAGAGAATGTGTCAAACAAGTCAACACCATACGAGAGAATGTGTCAAATAAGTCAACATCATGCATTTGTGTAAACTCCTTTGCTACTAGTCAAGCCTTGTAGAGAGTAATCAATCCGTCTGAATTATACTTCACTGTGAATACCCGTATGCAAGGTTAATAAGCTTCCAGGTATTTTGAGACATAAGGGTTGACATCTCTTCTTCCCTTGCTAAGCATGATCTAGAATCATAAAGTGCCTAGGTATGTGTACAAGAGAAAACTATGTCAGGGGTTGCTTGGATGAACTGTCTATAGAAGGATCCAAGTCCAAAGAAGGACACCGCAACAAAGATAGGATGTTTGGTACATTGTCCGGTCCCCCTTTCGCAGAGCTATCGAAAGGTCAACTGCATCATGCATTAGGTCGTTGACGGTACATGTATCTATCTATGTCCATGGATGTAGAAGTGACAATAGTCTGTAAAGACTCAGTTGAAGGACATATCTAAGGAAATGGTGCTAGCTCTGAAGGGGGGTGTCTCTATGGAGTAGTAGTCTTGTAAAGATCAACCAAAGTAACAGGGGTAATATAAGATGGTAAGAGAGGTACATATGTGCCGGACCTGAAGTAGAAGAGAAGGGACTCAAAGAATGTGACATCCGCATTTATGTAGTGCATTATGAGGAAATGGTGCATTCTTTTTTTTAGAAGAGAAATGGTGCGTTCTTAGAAGTGCCATTAGTCTGTAAAGACTCAGTTGAATGACATATATGAGGAAATGATGCCGGCTCCGAAGGGGTGTGTCTATGTGGAGTAGTAGTCTTATAAGATCAATATGTGGAATAGAAATCATAAGAGGAGCAATATAAGATGGTAAGGGAGGTACATGTGTGCCAGATCTAGAGTAGAAGGGAAGGGACTCAAAGAATGTGACATCTGCACTTATGTACCTTCTGGACCGAGGGTCATGGCATCTATAGCCCTTTTGATTCCTAATGTACCTTAGGAAAACACATTTTACTGCTCTAACAACAAGCGTGTCCTTTCCAACACCAAGTAGATGAAAAAAGGCGACACATCCAAAGACCTTGGGAGGAACATGAAACCCAACCTTCCCAAGAAAAAGGACTTCAATAAGTACATGCTCATTAACAGAGGCAAATGGCATGCATTTGATAAGAAAGGTGGTGGTGGGGACAACATCACCCCAATATGTAAATAGAAAAGGATGATCTATGATTAAGGTACGCGCAATGTCAAGGATATGCCGATGTTTGTGCTCAGCACTTTATTCTATTCGATGTATGAGTACATGTGGTCCGATGTAAGAACGCATGCGAGGATTAAAAAACTACATGTCATGAGAAAGAAATTCCCAACCCTAGCATTATCGGATCGAAGGGTTTTGATAGCGGTACCAAATTAAGTCTTTATTTCATTTATAAAGCGAACAATAACATGGAAAACATCAAACTTATTTTTCAATAGGAAAGTCCACGAAACACATGAAACATCGTCTATAACAACCAAATATCATATGTTTCCCAGATGATCAGGAATTCAGGATATCGACTAGGTCTCCATACGTCAAGGTAGACGAGCTCAAAAAGACTACTAGAATGGAGTGCACTAAATGAAGGAAACAAACCCCTGTGGTGCTTCCACATTTGGCAAGTCTCACACTCTTGACAGTGGAAGGGAGCTGGGGAAGAACCCAATGAAACTTCTAAAGAGAAGGATCACCTAGACATTGACGCCAGAGAGCATCAGAAGATGCAAAAAAGAAGTCCCAGAATAAGCAACGGTCCCAGACGACTGGACAAGATGGTGGGCATCCCCTTCTTCACGGCATGCACCAATCATCCTCCCAATCAGTATGTCCTGAAAAATACAAGAAACAACATTGAATATATCTCGGCAATTGAGCTCCTTGCACATATGACTAATAGAAAGAAGATCGATGGGAAGCTCATGGACAAAAAGAACATTGTTGAGTCTAATGTTAGGGGTGAGGTGTATATCCCCTCTTTCCTTGCAACAAGAACAACAACAAAGTCTTTTCCCACATTAAGTAGGTTGGCTACATGAATTCTTTGCCTCCATTCAGATATATCATGTGTCATTCTCGGGCTTAAATCCAAAAAACTAAGATCCCTTCAGATAGTCTCATCGCAACAAGGTCTCATTCCAACACTTATTGGGGCTTCCTCGCCCTCTCTTAATCGGCTTGACATCCAAAAACTCGCTTCTCCTAGTTGGTGCATCAACCGACATCCTTTGCAAATGGTCAAACCATCTTAAGCGATTTTCTCTCATCTTATCGTCTATCGGAGCTACACCAACTTTCCTTCTGACCACATCATTTCGAATCTGATCTTTACATGTATTACCACACATCCATCTTAGCATTTTTCATTTCTGTTACTATCATTCTTTGCACATGTCTATGGTTCGCAGTCAACATTCAGATCCATAGAGCATAGCAGGTCTCACAACTGCTTTGTAAAACGTTTCTTTGATTTTCAAAGGAGCTTTCTTATCACATAGAACAATAGACGCTCCTCTCCACTTTACACAACATGCATTTGTTATATGAGTAACATCTCCATAGATTTCTTCATCATGTTGTAAAATAGAACCCAAGTATCTAAAAGAATCTTTCTTCTGAATGTTATTGTCACCAATCTACACCTCAATTCATTCACCATTGCTTCCATCAAATGTGCACTCGAAATATTCAATCTTAGACCTACTTATAAGAAATCCATTAGTCTCTAATGCATGTCTCCAAAACTCAAGCTTCTCATTTATTCCATCTCTAGTCTCATCAATCAACATAATACCATCAACGTATAACATACACCAAGCATCCTAAATGTGACTAGTCAACTCGTCCTGAAGTAAAAAGGAAATGACTCAAAGATGAAACTTGATGCAGACCAATGATTATGTCAAAATAGTCAATCTTCCCAGACAGAATCCTTACGCAAGATGAAGTCCCATCATACATATCCTTTATAAGGTTAATATAAAGGACATGTACTTCTCTCTTCTCCAAAACTCTCCACAATATCTCACATGGGACAGAATCACAAGCCTTCTCCAAATCACTAAAAATCGTATAGAGGTTCTTTTTAGATCTATAATTCTCCATTGTTCTCCCCAACAAGTGGATGGCTTCCTTTTACTTCGGAAACTTGTCTCGACCTTTCGATCACATATTTTCAAATTTTCATAATATGGCATCAGTTTGATACCTCGTAAATCGAACAATTTTGAATGTCTCCTTTGTTCTTAAAAAAAGGAATCACGATGCGTCTCCTCCATTCTTCAGGCATTTTCTTGCTTCATCAAATAACAATGAATAAATTTGTAAGCCAAGTCAAACCATGTTCACCTAGAAATCTTCATAATTCTATAGGAATGTCATCAGGTTCTACACCTTTCCCAGGTTACATAACCTTCAAAGCCTCATTTATTCTTATAAAGAGGCAGCACAATGTGTCTCCTCCATTCTTCAGGCCTTTTCTTGCTTTGTCAAATAACATTGAATGAATTTGTGAGCCAAGTCAAACCATGTTGACCAAGTACTCTTCATACTTATATAGGAATGCCATCAGGTCATACACCTTTCCCACGTTTCATAACCTTCAAAGCCTCCTCTACATCCTTCCTTTTGTCTTCATCTATAGCTTGCAAGATTCGAGTAACTTCACTATTTGCTAGATCTCCTAAAGTGAATTTTTTATTTCCTTCTCCAACGAAAAGCATATGGAAATAATGTTTCCATCTAGTCTAAATATACTTACGAGTAACTAGCATGTGGTTTTCCTCAACCTTAATGAATCTCACTTGAGAAAGATCTTTGATCTTTCTTTCTCTTACTTTGGTCAATCGAAATATATCCTTCTGACCCACCTTAAAGTCAATATTTTTGTACAAAATTTCATAAGATTTTGGCTTGGCTTCACTTACAGCCTTATTTGCTTTCTTCTTCACTATTTTGTAGTTTGTGACAGATTCCTATGTTCTATCCTTATGCATAGTTTTGAAGAAGGCTCTTTTAATTTTAAGCTTCTTTTGCACCCCTCCACTCCACCACCAAGCCTCCTTTTGGCATGGAACCCCTCCCTTCGGCTCGCCTAGCATCTCTTTGGCAACCGTCGGATACAAGATGCCACCGCCTCCACATCTCGTTTGCACTTCCGTTACAATCCCAAATAAATCTTCTAATACCTTCTCCCTGAAGCATGATTGCTTCGATTGAAGATTCCACCATTTAGTTCTAGTGTTCTTGAGAACCCTCCTTTTCTTTACCAGTTATATCACCCCTTTCATTAACGGAGGAAAATCGGCCATCTGCAACTATACAGTTTATTCAAGGGGATTCGACGCATTTGATATAGTAGGGTCTATTCCCCACAAAGGTGGGTAGACGCATCTGTATCAATAAATGACTCTTTTTTCGTAAAGTTTTTTATAAATGCAACAAATATACATGTAGGGACAACGGACGCAGTCTTTGGAAAATCACTCTATTGTGAGTGTGTAATCTCTCTCAGGTGGAGCCGGTTCAGACATTGCATTAAATCTTCAAATTCACTTTTAGGGACTTCCATGAGGGGTCATCAACCTCAATAGTAACGCCCTGAGCAATAGGAGTACAATAGCCATGTTTGAATTTTTTGAGAGAAATGGAGGGTGGTGTCCCAAGATGGGATCCACCTCAAAATTGTATCAATAGCCATGTTTAATGCAACCTCAATAGTAACGCCCCGAGCAATAGGATTAGAATAGTCATATTTAATGCAACAGACAACCTCTAGTATATGCCCGAACTTATGATAGTAAGTGCACTAGATAGAGCCTCGACCCATCCTGTACCGAATCTATCGCGATCATGGCTCTTATATGATCCACGACCTCCTCGCACAAATTGGGTAGCAAGTGCAGTAACGTGACCCTAAACATCAGTAGTAGTGCTAGCGGTAGAGATAGCTACACGGCTCAGCGTAATATAGGCCTTCTCAATAGTGGGGAGGACAACAACAGTAATCATATGGTCACGGGCTGCAGCATAGCCCGAATCAATCCTACGAAAAAACCAAAATAGCCATGTGTTGATAGTGTTATTTCTGTATGGGGCAGGTGCATCCTGAAATGCACGCGTTGTACCATTCGAAGAAGGGTTTTAATAGAAAAGTATCCAGCTAGAGAATGACGTGTGTTTCATATTCATTATGTCGAAATAGATCTAGTACATCTCGTTGAAGTTCTTCTTTTGACCCCATATGTGGTTCTAATAGAAATCCATATGTCGTAAGCTATTGTGTAGTAAACCACATTGTTTGCAATCGTGTCCATGACACTGACCATGATCCAAGAACTGACCATCTTGTCATCTTTCACCCATGTGGTGTATTTTCCGATCTTGTCAGCAGGATCTGACTCAAATAAAATATACTTCTTATCGTATACTAGTGCAATCATTGAAAACATGGGGACCATTTGATAGAGTTTTTTAGTCAAGACCCCTTGTATAATTGGTCTCGTCCAATTTGGGGATGGAAATTGGTCTCGTCCAATTTGGGGATGGAGCCGAACGAGGGTAGATGAACACTCCCTCCCTCGTATCCTTGAGATGTCACCACTGATTCTGACATCTCTTGACTATGATGTTAGGTCTGTTTGTAGAAAAAGATGACAATAGATGAGAACTTCTTAGATCATACGGAGGTCAAACTGATTAGCTCGTGGGGGTTGCGATATGCCTCTATTTGTTTGCTTTCTAACTTCAAACAAAATATGGACATGTACGAAAATGAATAAAAATATTTTTTTTATTTTTTTCAAATACAAATACTTATAAAGAAATGTGTTGTCGTTTTCCACTTTGTTGGATGTGAGTTTCTTTTCACTTTGTTGGATGTGGATTTTTTGATAAACGAAAGTTTAGAATTAGAAGTTCTATGTTAAACATTCAAAGCTGTAGATGGTTCGATTTAATGAAAGCTATATCATTAATTTATTTGTCGTCAATTGTTATAGGTCCAATAAAAATACTCAATAAAAGAACATATTCAAGCATTGACTTTTGTTGCAGCTAGTTTTTTTCGAGAGAGTTATTGCAGCTAGTTTGAAGCTTAAGTTTTTTCAAAGTTTGAAACTTAAGTTAAAGGGCTTAGAACGAGCCTTTCCTAAGAGTTTAGGATGTAATGATAATGTTTTTTAGTCAAAAAGAGGGAAACACGTGTAGGTGCCTGCTCCAATATATTAAGAGCCAAAAAGATTACAAAAATGAACGGGAATCCTAGAATCTGGATATTGTGGACTACATTCTCAACATAAAATCGGTGGGATTGAAAAAACACTCTATTTCAGGTCGACCATAAAGCCCAAAGACCCGCAATCGGCTTGATTCTCTCATCATTCGGGCGGAAAAGGGAGTTAAAGAGTAACTCCTACAACGAAGACAACCTGTTACAGTCCAACCAATCCACAACCAACATCTGCCAGAACTTCGCCGCTCTCTCGCACTCCAAAACCAAGTGATCAGGAGACAAACATCTCCCCACAAAGTATGCATGTGTTCTCAAAGCGGAAATTGCGTGCCCATCAGTCCCTACTAAGTAACTTCCCATGCCGCAATAGCTACAAAAAATCTCAATGCATGACATAATATTCAGATCCCAAATCATCATGCAATCCCTAACAAGATCCTCATGTTTCTTCGCACCTTTTGTTGATAATAATTTGGTATGTCTTCCTCGCAAAAAAATTCTCCCTCCTTCCATACCCACTGGGCAATGGTCTTTGCCATCCGAGGGACCCTCGATTGTGATTAGCAGCTCCATCATACCCGAAAAATCTTGTCGACGCCGATCAGAGAAGCCGGCATTGAAAGTCTGTAGATAGATCCCATCAACCCACACATCAATAACACATACATTCCTATCATTTGCCGAAGCAAAAAGATGTGGATAACGGGAGCCTAAGGACCCATTGCTCAATCGACCGTCTGTCCAAAAGAAGCTACTTCCATCACCCAACTATGGACGAAAAAATGCTGAAAATCACGAAGGACCACATGAATATCTTTCTTAAAGGTTGTTTCATACTACAAGGGGCATAATCCATCCATAGCAACCTCTTCAACCACATATATAGCATGGATAAAATAGCAACAAACGTCGTTCTTATCACTTCATATTCTTCGGCCCACTTCAACAACAGTGCACGGCTTATTACCTCCAATATTGGGACTCTGAGGTCCATATCGTCCTTAAGGAGAGTAACCATCTCCCAATCCACAAGATGTATGTTGCAGGCACTGTGGCCCAACTTCCATCAGAAGAATCTACTCATGGTCTTTGCCATTCAACTACGAATCCCCACACCAAGCAATCTCGATGGCATGAAAAACACTGGAGTTGCGACGAGCACTCCTTTCACCAAAACTAAATGGCCCCACGCAAGAACAGAGATCCCTACCAATTGGCAAGCTTCCTCCCCAACTTTTCAATGATCAGGAGCCATCCGTAAAACGAAGACAACCATGCCCCGGGGGCAAACCCAAATATCTGATCGGCATCATACTACAAGACAAGCTTGTAAAAGTCAACCGACTAATCGAATCGGGGGGGGGGGGGGGGGCTAACTCGACTAGGCCTAGTCGGCCATTAGTCGTTTAACCTGATTAATCGGTCAATGTTTACATTGTGCTTATTTATTTATTTATTTTAATTTTTCTCTTTTTTAAAAGCAAAATTATTCTAATATGCTTAATGTTATATTTAAAGTCAGCTACTTCTTTTGTTTCACTATGATAGTATATAAAATGTACAAATCTATGTAAATATATAAGAATATATATATGATTTATGATTTAAATAATTAAAAATTCAAAACCCGATCCGATTAATCCTTAGTCAATGACCCTGCCGACTGAGTACCGACTATTGCTTTCTGCAATCGTCTTATAAGAGCACCCCAACTCTACATTGCATAAATCTACCTCCTCATCCGACAATTCGAAGGGGGCCAAGATGGACTTCTCGCCATTGATCTTTAAACCAAAGAGCTCTCCACAAATTTCGAGTGCAACCGCCATTCCTATCACCTCATCCGCCCCACCCTCAATGAAGAAAATGGTGCCATTAGCACCACCTGGTTCACCATATGGGAAAGCACATTTGCCGCCAACACAGAGAGGAGCAGTGCCAACGCGCAATCCTGCCTAACCCCCCGTTGAGGCTGAAAGAAGCCCCCCTTAGGACGGCCATTCACCATAATCGATTACGACACAATACTTACACATCTCTTCATCCAGTCGATCCACACATTCGGGAAACCCCTTCTAAGCAAAACGGACCAAAGGAAACACCATTCCACACTATCATAGATTCATAGGCCTTAGTGAAATCAACCTTCCACGTCATTCTGCATGTCTGTCGATGTTGCCAGTCTGCAATAATCTCAGATGTCATCACCATGTTGCCACTAATCCGCCTCCCCAAAATGAAATCTGATTGAAGGGGGGATATCAAAGCATCAAGAATCTTGTTGTCTCTCTGCAAGCACCTTCGCTATAATCAGATAAACTGCGTTTGAGATGGGCAATAGGTCTATAATCTTCAATGATCTCTGATACCTCCTTTTTCTGCAATAGAAAGATGACTGGTTGATTCTGACATTCTGTCAAACCCCGCATTGCAGCGGTTGAACTCTTCCAGAATCGCAAACACATCATCTCCCACCACCTCCCAAAACTCATTGTGGAAGAAAACATGGAAGCCACCAGGTCTTGGTGACTCATCAATGTTCGACTTGGAAATTTTCCATTTCACCTCCTTCGTGAATGGTCTGACCAGACCGGTACCTTGCTTAGGAAGCAACACCGATACCCCAGCCACCTCCATCTCTGGGGCTCCACCCTCCTAGAAATGTCACAGAAGTAGTTTATCCCCTCCAGATCTCGTTCTTCCCCTCCACTCTAGACCCACCCACAACCACCGCATGTATCAAATTCCTTTTCCTTACACTAGCTATCACATGAAAAACTTTGTATTCGCATCCCCCTCTCTAATCCACCTTTGCATGGATCTTTGCTTCCACTCTACTGCCGCCTTCATGTCCTCCCTCACCACAACCCTCAAATGCCCTCCTCTTTCCTTTAGCTACTATTCAGTCAACTCCCTGGAATCCTCCACCTTGTCCAACCTCAAAATCTCCTCCTCCGCCCTCGCCCTATTTTTCCACCTATTTTCCCTCACCTCCTGCTTGAAAACACACGGCCTCCTCCTCGGACTCTCCAACTTCTGACACAGGTGAACAACCGCTGACCTTCCCCCCTCCATCGACCGACAGTGCCCAATTACCATCTCGCAAAAGCCATCCTCCAGCAATCATGCTTTCTCGAACCTGAAAAAAGAACGTGAAGCAGTCTCCTCAACAGAGTTCCAAACGAGCGGGGAGCAATCCGATCTAGATCGCGAACGGGAATAAATCCTACACAAAGGAACAACTCTAGCACCTCTGAGGACACCACGAAGCAATCCAGCCTCGAGCGCAAACTGGAGTTTCTCCACGTGTACTGCATGTTTGTCGCGTCAAGCACCTTTAGTTGCAGGTCTCCAACCAATTGTATGAAGTCATCCAATCCCGGATCCTGACTCCCTCTCAGACCTAGTTTGCCTCAGAAGAGCTTCGCGACGTCAAAATCCCCAGCCACAATCCAAGCAACGTCGGAAAAGGCCTCCCTCATCTCCCGCAATTTCGTCCACAAGTTACTTCTCAAATCAGGATCATTTGGCCCGTAAACAAACGAAGCCACCACCCTAGAACACATATGTTTAACAAAGAGTAAAATTGTTAACACTAATCTCCCGGATCTTTTAGAGAGTAAATCGAACAAGTTCCCATACCAAGTAACTGCAAACCCGTCAGCAGACTGCCTGTCGCATTAGGGGCCATGAAATTTGTGATACACTTCATAGCAAAAGATTACCACATCAGGTCAAAACAACTACAACGTTTTGTTTCTTGCAGCAACACAATGTCCCCCAGCTAGTCATTCACAAGAGATCCAACAAAACCTCTCTTCTCAGGATCCCCCGACCCCCTCACATTCCGCGGGATAATCTTCATTAACAACCTATCTTAGTCTAGATGGATGGAAAAACCCCGCCACCTTCGCTATGTTGATCTTTAAAGAGCCTATGTTCAGAATATGTGCCTACCTAACCAAAGCATCATCAACCCCTCTAGCCCTCTTCCTTCACAACCTATATAACTTCGCCCTTTCATTGCCTCCCTCTCCTAAGCTAGAACCCTTTGCATGACATGCACATGCCCCTTCGTGGATTGACTGGTTTCCTCGATCGTAGCCTTTGGCCCCCTAAAACAGCCCTCCACACCATCAGGAATCGAGCAGCCATTACCTTGCATCCACCCTCTCCAGGCTGAAGCCATCGTCATTGGACAACGAGACATCGTCTGAAGCGTTCACCTGACTCTCCACGCACTCCCCTCCGCAGACAACACACGCAAGTAGCCCCTTCGACCCATCAATGTGCGATGCCCCTTCATCGACAGGTCTTGAGCACGATGCAGCAACCTTGGCGCACCTGGTCACGTTGGGGGTCGACCTGTAATGATAATGTTGTTGCGGCCATGGCCTCAAATTTTAGCGAAATTTTATTGAATTTCTCGAAATTTCCATTTCTCCAAGTTAGCAAAATCGAAACGTTGCCTTGTTTCTTTTTCTAGGATTTCAGCAAAATATCCAAAAAATTTCATTGAAATTGCATGTAATTTCTGCGATATGTCAAGAATAAGAGATTTATTGTCCTATGTCAATGAATTTCAGTGAACTTGCATGTAATTTCTAATGTTTGCTTCATCGAAATTGTCATATATCAATGAATTTGTCTATTTCTCCGTTGATGTGTTGAGTTCTTAAAGAGCTTTATTATAACGTCACGGGTCCTAGACCCGGGTCCGCTATCGATGATTACTGGCTCAGACAACCTGTTGGGTTTGGACCCAACAGGAGCCCTTAACCACAACCCAAGATGCTTAAGCCCAGATTGACTTGTAGTAGCGCGCACTACTTAGTTCAACTAGAGCCCTTAACCACAGTCCAAAATGCTTAAGCCTAGGTTGTATAGACCAGAAATCACCCACAACGGACCGTATAGGGCCGGGACGTTAGATTTATATTGTTTGGACCGGTTACTTTATCAAATTCCGAAACTTTAGGTCTAAATCCAAACCATGTCATTTCTCTTTCCATGCTTTGGCAAAATGAAACCAAAATTCAAATTTTAAGGCCTTGCTTGCAACAGATCCAGTAGTACAACATGTAGTGAATGGAGAAGAAAACGGTATTCTCGCGCAATGCACGGGATGCCCATTAGTTTGAAGATGATGTTAGTGCTACATACATCACCACAGCTTTTCTTTAAACAACAGCATCAACTAATGAACATAAGCAGGGCAAACATACATAAAGATTAAACAATGAGTAACCTGAAGCACCAAAAAAACTAATACCAACTAGAACGAGGAGACCCGTGCATAAAACACAAGAAAATTGACAACAGATACACAGCTAGGAAGACCAAAAGATAATGGTTAGAACTAACCTCCAGGTCTTATGGCCTTTAACTGGAATATGCCTGTTCCTTGAGGTCCAGAAACGGGAAATGTGCAAGACACGGACTGCCTCCTGTGACCGACTGCTAGAGAAGCATCATACCATGGTCCTCTTACAATTGGTTCACCAAGGGCTTTCACTACCTTCTGATTGTGAGAAGCCTTCTCAATCGCCTTGCTAAGAAAGGTGAATGAAAAATTAGGTTTACCTATTTCTCATTTGAAGCAGACATTTTTTCCTACAAGCAACGAGAAATCAATTTTTCCTAGAAAAAATTGAAGTGGCAGCCAACTTCCATTACAAGCTAAAGTAATTTTGCCTGGGAAATTGGAGTATAAAAGACTATTGGATAGTCAATGACATGGAAGGATGAGCAGACAATTTTGTCCCTTTGCAACTAGTCCAAGAATGATATCGAAGACAAGTATCTACACCCGGACAACCTTAATAATTGAAACACCCCATCATTTATCAGGTAGAGATTTTGATCATGTGAAGCGCTTAAAATCCAATTATCTCTATATCTGTGAAGTCAAGAAATGAGATTTTGCGGCAGTAGATTATATATATGAGAGCAGCCTTTTCATGAACCATTTAAATTGCATGTTTTGTCTCCTTGTACTTGTATTAAATTTTAATCAGAACTGGGAACGTGATCTGTCTAACCTAGGTTAGACTATGGCCTCAAATTTTGGCATAATTCAGTCGAATTCAGCCGAAATTTCCGTTTCTCCAAGTCAGCGAAATCGAGATGCTACATTATTCCTTCTTACAGGATTTCAACGAAATGGCAGCGAATTTCACCAAAGTTGTGTCTTCCTTGAAACGACAAAGATAAGAGAATCTAACATTTGTTTTCATCGAAATACACCGATATCAGCAAATTTTAACCCATTTCTTGGTTGATGTGCTGAGTTTTTAGATAACTTTCTTTTGTGTAAACAAGATTCTTTACTTAGTTCTAAAATTTTGGGTCTAAATCCAAACTAAATTAGTTAGACTCAAGCTCCAAAAGTTAAATTCAAGTTTTAACTATGTCATATTTTGTTTTTCCTTTATTTTGATATATATGTTCCGTTCTATTGTTATTGCATGTATCACCACATTCTTGTTGAAGAGGTAATATCATGATTTTTACTTACAGCTAACAAAACAATTCTGACTTTAAGAAGCAGCTGCTACTACATATCAACATGAGCTATGATTATGACGATAATACTATTTCAAAACTTATATTTATACGTTTATTTTACAAACAAGTGTGCATTGCTATCTTATTTATTGATTTAAGAACATTAAAGGCCTTGAGCTCTTTGAAAGCAAGCTGTCCTGGAAATCTTGTGTGCAATGAGCTTGCTTCTATAATTTGACTTCAAGCCGCACGCGATGGGGAGCGTCGACTCCAGTCTTCCGCTCTACTTTGCATTGCATAAGGAAAGAGTGGAAGTAGAGCAGATGGCATTCCCCGGCGAATTGGACTATTATAGGTTTCCAATTCTTTATCAGAGCTCTATGACTAGCTGCCCGCCTCACACCCTCTACAAGAACCTATCCTCTTTCTATTAAACGCACTTCACGACAAGGTTCAGGAAAGCGGTATGCGTATGCATTCGGACTGGTCACCGAATATTGATTAAGCGGTAAGCGGGGGCATATGCGGGGTATATGCGGTTTTAAGCGGTTTTCTAATTTTTTATTTAAAAATAAAAAATATCTATGAATAACATTACCACTGAAGTTATGTATCTAAGTGGAGTTAAAGAAGATCTAAGAAAAACGGTTCATGTTAGATGGGTGTGCATATATACTTGCCTCATATTTAATCACAAAAAAAAATTACCCTAAAAACTCCACATTATATGATTCGTAATAACATAACTTCAATACACATACATGCACTACATGAGCAAAACCTCAATCGGCATATATAGAAAACATTCGACGATACATTGCATATACTCGTGAAAATAATACATGAGAAAAACATAAAACATTGCATATACATAATGGTATAATGCATTGCAATTGTATAGAAATGCATGTCATATTCTAACAATTGAATGAAGAGGCAGAGTTACAGAATTAAGGACCTGAGTGAGAAGATTGAAAAGTTGGAGTTGCTGGAGCAGTATGCGGGGCATATGCGGGGAGAGCGCATAATGCACTGATTCAAGTAATCGGTGCGGATTGCACGCCGTACGAGCATATGCGGCCGCATATGCGGTCCGTGCGGCCGATTTAGTGAATACTGCTTCACGATATCGAATAAAATTATTAATTATAGCTTTATTGATGAATTTAGTATGTCGAGGACGTGAGGGGACATTTTTTGTCTTTTGTGTCATTCATCTATACGTCATTGAGAAGTGACAAGGAAAGAGAAGTGCGATATCACCATGGAATAACTCCTGATATAGAAGTAAAAGGAAGATATGTATAGGAATCAACTCATCAAGTTCCTATAGAAATAGGATCTACACAAAGAAAAGCACTTGTCATTCTTTGGTTATTAACATCCTGAAAACATCATGGTTGAAATGTGGCTTTCAAATTAAGCTCTAAAAATTAATATATGTTGCTAAAGAGAGTGGTGATGTTATAAGCAAAAAGGAAGAGACTCATAATATGTACCTCTTTCTGTTCTCTGGTCAACCAACATAGTGACACTGGTGATCTTTGTGTCGAACCACATATTTTCAAGCTAAGGTTTCAGCAAGTGACCTTAGAAGAAGGCAGAAAATCAATCGCGGGAGATGCTTTTTTAAAGAAAAAAGAGCCTCTACCGCGTAGGTGTGTGTCCAAAAATATCATTTTAAGGTACATGGCAATTTTTTTTGAATAAAAACAAGGGGGAGCACTCCCAAGATGGGAGTCACCACACCGTAAATTTCATTGATATGCAAAAAGTTACATCATCCGGATACCCAGAAGTTGTACAAAGGTACATGGCAATTAAAAGGCAAAAAACTTTTGAGTCAACTCTCATCTAGCGATTTAGCATGCGCAATTACATTTTCACCATAATACCAGTCTTTATGAGACCACCCCTTTTATGGCCAGACATGAAGCCCATGCCACAACCACACATCTGGATCTCTTATCCCTATTGCAACACCAACCCAAACCAATGGACTTCCATAAGCTTGCAATTCCATCTATTGCAACCAAATAGTTGCCAAAACTTATCCAGACATCCATAGTGCTCCCAGAAGTGTAGAACAGATGATCCTCATCTTCAATACTTTCCAAACACTGGGTGCAAGAAAGACTAGCATCCTGGAAGAATCGCGTGAATCTATCTCTAGTCAACAATTGTCCTCGCCTGACTTTCACTCACGTGAAAATCTTCACTTCCATATCCTACTACAGTCCGCCAGACATCCCCCTGGATCAAATGACAATGGTCCCTTCAATATTTGTAAACCTTGCTAACAAAAAATCTATCATCAAACCAGCACCAACAATCACGACCCTTAATAGGACCCTCGCATTCTAAAATCTCTAATATTTCCATGATCGCATTGTTCGATGATTCGAGAGATCAAATCTAATCGAGGGAAGAAAGAAGTGTCGTCCCAAACATCTGCCCCACATCAAGTTCACATGCCAACGCCGTCAATCTTGGAAACTACATATCAGGTGCCCCGCCTTCAATCCAATCATCATTCCAGTTGCGAAATCATTTCCCATTTCCCATCAAAGGTCACAAAAAGGGTGTATTTCTTGCAGCACCCCACAAATCCCCCTCCATAAGTAAGAAGGTGCAAGACCAAGCTCCCCTGGACCTGGTAACAAAGAATGGGATCCATACACCTTACGGATCAAATTGCACACCATAATACCACAATCACCCCAAATCTGAGAATCCACTTGCAAAGTTATGCCTTATCCATCTCATCCAAGCTTCGAACTCCAAGAACCCCATCTTTTTTTGAAAGAGAGTGTCTTCCAGACCACCAAAGCTAAACCATTTGAATTTCCATATCAGGAACAAAAGAAATGTCTCATGATGCTCTCAAGCCTACTCCTAATGCCCAGAAGTAGAAGTCTTGATGAGAGGAAGAAAATAGGGATCGTCGAAAGAACCAATTTCAAGAGCACCAACCTACAGCTTCTAGATAAGAAAACCGATTTCCATCCAGCGAGTCTCTTATCCATCTTCTCAATCACCGGTAACCAATCAGTATGGTGCATTCTCCCACCCACCAACGACAGTCGAAGGTAACACAAGGGTAGCCCAACGCACGGGGACCTCAACCAGCTCGCACAAGAGTTAATTTCCACATAATTCAAGCTGAAAGGCACAACTTCTAACGTGTTTGTCTTAAGCCTCAAATTCGAGACAGCAACAAAAAGATCAAGCACTATTGACATACCCTTGCAACTCTCGGGACCTTCTATTAAAAAAAGTGTCATCGGTATACTAAATAATAGGCAAAGAAATACCCTCCTTTGAACAACTACAGCAGAAACCACCCATCACCACATGATGCATCATAACCGATCGAGCATTTGTCACCATAACAAACAGAAGAAGGGCCAAAGGACAACCATGACGAACCCTACATTGGTGTTGGAAATAGCCACCCGTAGGCTGGCCATTTACCAGGACAACACAAGAAGCAATCGTAACACACCTCTTCGTCCACGAAATCCACATATCAGGAAAACCTCTCCTATGTAGTAAAGCCCAAAAAAAACACCAATCAGCAATGCATAAGTTTTGGAAAAATCAACCTTCCACAAAATTCCCCTAGATTTCTTCTCTGTAAGTAGTGGCGAGGTCCCTTTTCGACAGCAAAAAAAGGAAAGAACGATTAAAATGGTCAAAACCAGAGTTTCCTGCAATGAATTCAAAAATCATATCCATCCCCTCCTTAGAAATCAAATCCCAGAACTCCACGAACAAAAAAACTGGAAAAAAACATCTGGGCCAGGGCATGCATCAGGACTAAGTGCTAAAACAACCTCTCTAACTTCTTGTGAGTCAACAACCCTTGTTAACATCGCAGCTCATCATCGGTAATCTGTGTGACCCCCATGTTAAGCCATCGGGCACACTATGTGGCATGCATCAACTAATATTCTTGAAATAGTCCGTTACCACCCTCGTCACTTCTTCCTCCCCACTGAACACTTCGTTCCCAACCCCTACTGTTATCTGCTAGATAAGGACATGTGGTCTGGGTAGCCCCTACCTAACAATTGATGCATCAACTGCACCACAAGGACCTCCATCATCCAGTTTGATATGATCCCTTTTCCAACCTCGAGTACAGCCGGCTAGTTCAATGACTCTACGAATTAGTGGTTTTTGACTCTTTTGATCATGTTTTTGATCCGACGTGGAGAAAATGTATGTTTGTTATAGCTTTTATGACGCGATTACGAATAACTAATTCATGGGGCGATAGTTGAATTACAGCAAATCCAGTATTCAAGTAGAAGCAGTGTGTTGCCTGATTAGACCGTGAATTACAAATATCTCAAAAATTTGTATTGATATTTATCAAGATATTCTACATTAGTGTAATGAAAGGAAGGGTCCTTGACAATGACAGTGCACCCCGAATAATCGAATCATTTACCAAGCAACGTCCCACAAAATCTTCCAGATTTACCTTCAATTAAATATGAAAAGATGTCCCCATCTTGTGGTCAATCATCCTCTCTCGGACTAGCTATTGATTGATCATCCATGGGTAAGCCATTGTCTCACCAACAACTAGCTAATCAGACGCAAGCCCCTCTCCTCGAGCGAATGAATTCCTCATTTCCTCTGCTCCACTCAAAGATGAATCAAACTACTCACCGCCATTAGACCCACTTAGTTCGCATTCTGTGAAACTTACACTAAAATCATATCATGTACAAACCTTTCATGTTCCCTTTATCATGTTTATTGTCGAGATCACAAAGCAGATGTCATGCAAATTGTGTCATCCGGTACTTGATGCCTTTTCAATAAGGTATTTGAGATCGAAGTAGAAAAGGTTGAGGTTATTAGAGTGGTTAGATCAAATCAAAGTGGAGAGTACTTTTCTGGACACACTGAAAGAGGAAGGGTGGCATGTCCTTTTGACATTGAGGTTATTGTCGCACAATATTCCAATAATTGAAATAAACAAAATCTAGATTTAAAACATGTAATATTTCCCATAAAAAGTATAGTTTAAAGATTGTAATAATTAGACAAGATTATACAACAACAAAGCCTTATTATTATACAACGATAACTAGATAAGATTATGCGTTAAAATAATTAAGAAGAATCGAGCCTCTAATAAACTATATCGATGCTTGTAGGCCTCCTTTCTAAAGTACCCCTCCAATGACTTCTTTCTTAATAGATAGATTGTTGAGCTTTGGACAACAGAACCTAATTTCAATAAAGTTGAATCAGAGAGACTTTTAGAACATGGATTGATTGAAGATGGTTTCTGAGTAAAGCCATGATATATAATAGGAGAGATCCATCTTCTAGAGTTCGTCGAATCCCTCTCATCCGTATGCCGAGAAGTAGTCATCCGCAACTCCTGCTATGACGGAAGACTAATTTAAAAATTCTCTCAATCTCACGTCAGCAGGCTGAAAGGTCAAGGATAGGTTGGCAAATCCCCCTCGTCATCCTCACCCCAAACCCACGACTACATTGGAGACACCCATTATCATGCATGGAGGCACATAGATTCGCAGACCTACTTGATTGTTTCTATCATTAGGCTTCGTGTTGTTTGAGAAGGCTTTATATTTATTCACCTCTAAACCAAGAGTTATAATTGTTGAGATATTTATATCTCACAATATTGTTTTTTCTCGTTTCTATTTTCTTTATGTATCTCTTGTGTAATTAACCCATAGCTTTTCTCATATATAAGAGAGCCCTAGGGTCTCATCTAATGCATGTTTTTCTTTTCTCCTAACATGTTATCGGAGCAACGGTCCTAGACCGGGGTTCCCATATCCCACCTATCCTAACCCTACAGGCCCACCTCTCTCCCCCCCATCCCGCCGTGGCCGCTGCCCTCCCCTCCCGCCACCTTCACTGCGGGTTCCCTCCCTTCCCGCTACCGCAGCCGCTGCGGGTTCCCTCCCCTCCCGCCGCCGTCGCAACGGCTTCCCTCCCTTCCCGCCGCCCAGGGTTGTCGAACTGCAGCCTAGGCGCCGCCGCAGGAACTCCCAGTGGATAGCCTAGCACCGCCCAGCGACCCAGGGCTGCCACCGGGGCTCTCCCTTGCTGCCTCGAACTACATCACGTGACCTACGTTGGTCAGCATGACCGAACTGCAGGCCGCTAAGGTCTGAATTTGGTCGGATTTCGTGGTTTTTCACATATAAACCACGTCTTCCGACTCTAGACCACAACGAGAAGTAATGAGCATGGTTGTACGAGTCTACGGATACAACTAATCCTCCATATGATTGTGTAGACTCACTCAGATCAGTCTTCTACTCAATTTGTTCTGGGTTTCGGCGTTCGGTTTCGGCGTTCTTATTACAATGTCAGAGAACAAGGGTAACGTCTTCTCATCGCACGGTGTCTTCAAGGGCCCAGCTCCCATCGTGAAGATGGATGGGACCAACTATGAGTTGTGGTCCATGCAGTTTCGTACCCTTATGCAGTGTCGTAACAAGGAACATGTTCTGATGGATTCAGAGCCGACGGACAAGACTGGGGCTAATGCTTTTTGGAAGCAAGATGATGCGTATGCTCGCATTTGGCTTTCCGGGACACTCACCACGAAGATTGCCAATGATATTGTCAATCAACCCACAACAAAGGCTATGTGGGACATCTTAGTAGACACCTATGGGCAGGCAAAGAATGAGAGCAAAATTCTTCAGCTGCAGTATGATATTTTCTCGACCAAGTAGAATGGTCAACCATTTCATGCCCACTTTTGGTCATCATCTGAGCAGTCTAGTGGTTTCCATTTGGTGGGTTGGAACTTGATGTCGAGTCCTGGGGGGAGGGGGGCTTCGCATGCGTAGTTTGGAGGAGATGAGCAAGGCCATGCTCAACAAGTGGATTGCACGCATCTGGGGTGATTGTAATAGTCTCGTCTGCAACCTTGTTAGGAAAATCTATGGATCCGGACTCCCATTCCCTGCTTGTGACGAACTTAGCATGGCGCCCTCATAATTCTTGAGGAACATATGCAACATAGCATAGGAGATACGTCCTTTCTTGAGACTCGTGTTTAGGGATGACACGAGATTCCGCTTCTGAACTGATGATTGGAGTGAGGGTATGGAGTTGGTCGCAAGATTACCGAGGCTAATGCTGATGACATAGCACCAAAGTGCTCAGTGGCGGAGGTGTGGGAGGACATTCCTTTTTCCCACAGTTTAGATCTGAGCTCTCAGATCAACGGCTAGAAGAACTCATGAATTTGCTTGCAGAGCTGGATGAAGTGGGTGGGCCTACTGACGAACGAGACTATTGGATATGGCATGATGGTTCATTTACGGTTGGGAAGGCCTACTAAGCGCTGAGGGGGCCAATGACTTTTGACCCTGGAGGGTATGCGGCAGGATGGATGTGGATTTGGAAATGGAAGGTTCCAACCCGTCTGAAGGTCTTCTTGTGGATCTTTAGGAGGGGCAGACTACTGACAAAAGAAAGGTTTGCTTGCTTCGTTCAAGGGGTGGACCAGATTTATCCTAGATATCAGGAGGTTGTAGATGATGCCGATCACCTTTTCTTCACTTATAATAGCACGGTGGAGGTTTGGAACCTTTTTGGAAGTCAAGCAGTGAGTACTGATATCGCCTCTAGCTTCTGGGATTCCATTGGGGTGGAATGGAGGGGCACGAAGGTGGAGAAATCAAGAAGTGTAGCAGTCATCTGGGCTCTTTGGCTGGCCCGAAATGGGGTAACTTTCCGTCATGATTGAGTACTTGTTGAGTTCGTCGTGGTGCAAGCGAATGCGATGTATGAGAGCTGGATATTGTAATGTATACCTTCTGTTCATACTTGTAATAGGCGTGTAACAACTTTTGGTGATAAACGGTGAAGTTTTTGGGCACACACCTATATGGTGTAGGCCCTTTTTTCTTTAAAAAAAAATAACCTTCATCATAACTCCTCATGACCCTCCTCATCATTTTGCTAGTTCTATATATACATGCCCAGCATTATAAATTTATAAGCATATATCTTCATTATTCAAATAGACGTTAATTCATCATTCTATATGGAACAACTCAAAATTAGTCCCAAATGGAAAACTCACAAGAAATGTGTATGAACGAAGGCCTCAAATTTCGATTTCAGTCACCATTTCGGTGAGTGATCGAATCGAAATTTCGATCGAAATTCAATCGAAATTTCAGTCATTTCGGTCAGTTTTTGTATTAAAGCCCCCAAAATTTCCGCCGATATAAGTCATTTCGGCCGAATTTCAGTCACCAACCGAAATTGAAATTCGACCGAATTTTGCCAAAATTTGATCCAATGGTATGGACTATAGGAGGGGGAAAATGCTACTTGAACTTGACTTCTTGGACGACAATCTAGAATTAAATTGGATTTTAATCTAACAAGTGCCATAATTAGTTTACCCATATAACATCTGAAGTATCTGGAACGTTAAAAGGGTTGTCCACAAGTGTTAAGATTATTATGTTTTGTCGTATTTATTTATATTGTTTATTTCTCTTGTCTCGTTTATGTAATTTACCCTTTGAGCTTTTCTCCTATATAAGAGAGCTCTAGGGTTAGATGGAATACAACTTTTCACTCTCTCTTTCCACATGGTATCAGAGCGACAATCCTAGACCGGAGCCTGTACCCTAGAGCCCAACCCCACCAAAGCCCTCTCGCACGCCGCTCGTCTCTTCCAACCGAGCGTCGCCCCCATGCGGGGCACCGCCCCGCGCCTCCGCGCGTGCAGCACGCAACCGAGCGCCGCCCCTCCCTCTCCGTCGTGCTTGCTTCCTCTGCCTCTCGCGAGGCATGCAACCCCTCTTCTCGCGCCTAACGCGCCTCACGCCGTAGCGCATCCTGCGCACAGCGCGTCACGTGTGTGGCCCTGCTTGCTCCTCCGCACGTCATCTCTCGCGTGCAGCCCCCATCTCGCAGTCCTTTGCTCCCGCACGTCCCTGTGTGGCGCTTGTATTACGAAGGACTACAAGGAGCTCTTGAAGAATGGAAGGCGTTGTAGTATAAGTCTACACCCACAACCACCTTCATATATATCAGTGTAAACATCCTTGTCTAAGTTTTTAAACCCAACCTTTAGAGATTGTTGTTATCATGTCAGACAACAAGGCATATATTCCATCCCTAGGTGCCTTCAAAGGTCCAGCACTCATTGTGAAGATGGATGGAACGAACTATGAACTGTGGGCCATGAAGTTCATTAGAGTGATGCAGTATAACGGCAAGAAGCATATTCTCACACAGGAGGAACCTGTTGACAAGACCGGGGTTAACGCCCCATGGGAAGCAGACGATGCCTATGCACGTGTATGGTTATCTGCTACGGTATCCATGGAGATAGCAAATGACATTCTGAGTCAACCTACGGCGAAGGCTATGTGGGATATCCTCGCCGCTACATATTCCCCTGTAAAGAACGAGTCGAAGATTCTGCAGCTTCAGCACGGCATCTTCACTTCGAAGCAGAATGGTCGTCCTTTTCATACCATGTATACTTCTCTACAGGGTATGTTTGAGAAGCTACATGGTTACATTACCTTGACTGCCACACCAGAACAACTCAAGGCATATAGGGATTCAGTGATGACAGGAATTTTTCTAACGGCACTTGATCATGAATATGATGCAGCCAGAGCACATATTCTTACTGATGCCACTATACCTCCTATGGAGGTGGCATATCGCATGTTGAGTAGACTTTCCATATCTCCTAGTGGCACCCAACTGTCTCTCAGATGTCCTCAGTCATGACAACATCCCGTGGTAGAGGGGGCCTCCATCATTTCGAGGATGAGGTGGTCGTGGCAGGGGTGGTAGTAGTCAGCCCTCTCGGCAGCCGTTTACTTACTGTCACAGAACAGGTCACTCTGAGGAAACATGTTATCCCAAGCATGGGTTCCCAGCTACAGCTCATATTGCAGAGCAGACTCAGCAAGCAGGAGGTCCTTTATATGTTTCTGACCAGAGGTTTGATGATCTTGTGACACAACTCAAAGAGATTATGCCTACCTCAGAGTCAGCAAGTTCTCCTTCAGGTTCATCAGAGGTAGTTGCATCAGCATCAGTATCCACGTCAGGTCCAACATACGCTCTTACTAGTTGTTACAGGGCAGATTTGTCAAAATGGATCATGGATTCAGGAGCATCTCATCATCTCTGTGGTGACAGAAGCCAGTTGAGTGATTTTCGTCCGTCTCAGACGGGACGGTCTGTTGTGATAGTAGATGGGACACACTCTCCTATTACTGGTCAGGGGGAGGTGCAGTTGACTCCCGCAATGCAGCTTCAGAATGTCCTTTACGCTCTTGAATTTTCAATGAATTTACTATCAATTAGTCAAATCACTAAGGATTTTTACATAGATCGTGCCATTGTGTGTGACGTCTGCTCATGTGTTTCAAGACATTCTCACGGAGGGTGATTGGAACTGGCTAGTGAGCAAGGGGGTCTCTACAGGCTGTGCGATCTCCTTACGCTGGTGTCTCTTCTCTTCGTGTTGGATCTGTTTCTCCCTATATATGGAATCTTCGGTTTGGTCATCTTCCTCTGCAAAAGCTGTGTCACATTCTTTCACAGATTTCCCTCGCTCTATCCTTCATTGTGAGACCTGCCAACTTGGGAAGCATCATCGGTCTACCTTTCATAGTCGTCAGGGTCGAAGTGGTCATGGTCTGTTGATTTAATTCATTTTGATATTTGGGGTCCCAGTCGTGTCCCAGATCATCAGGGACATAGGTTTTATCTTGTTGCAGTTGATGAGTTTTCGAGATTGTCTTGGGTATTTCTTCTTAAGAACAAGTCTGATGCAGGTCACGTTATCCAATCCTTTATTAATGAAATAAGGAATATTTTTCTGCGAAAGTCAAGTTTATTGGTTTCGTTATTGGTTTCGATAATGCATTAGAGTTTTGCAGTACACAGCTTTCTCAATTCCTTAGGTCTCTTGGCATTGTGCATGTGCATATACTTCCCAACAAAATGGGGTAGCAAAACGAAAACACTGTCATCTGTTAGACGTCACTGGAACTCTTTTGATTCAGAGCCGTGCCCATCATTCGTATTGGGGAAATGCGGTTCTAACCGCTTGCTATCTGGTAAATCGTATGCCCTCTTCGGTGTTGGGAGAGAAGATTCCGTTCTTGATTACATTTCCCGAAATGGGTCTTTTCTCGCTAACGCCTCGTGTCTTTGGTTCTGTAGCTTTTGTTCATCAAATGTCTCTAGGTCTTGACAAGCTCTCTCCTAGAGCTGCCAAATGTGTGTTTGTTGGGTATTCCAAGACCCAAAAAGAATATCGTTGCTTTGACCATGTTCGACGAAGATACTATGTTAGGGCTGATATTACCTTTTTCGAGTTCATTATGTATTTTTCTCCCAAAGGTGACAGGCTCACTCCTTCATAGGATGGAGAAGAGGTCTATATGCCACTTCCTCCATTGTTATCACCTACGACACCTTCTCCACCACCACCACCTCCTCTACCGCCACCTCCACCATCACTACCTCCTCCACTGTCACCTCCACCACCATCTACTTTCTTTCGTAGGTTTACCAGCGACGATTCCCTGCTCATGTGCCTCCTCCGTCCACGCCCAAGGTATGTTCTGAACATTTGAGTTTTTTGATGGCACTGGTGATTTGCATGTACAAACTGAGGTACAGGGCGTAGATACTATGTCTTCTACATCTGCTGAGGATCTGGATATGCCTATTGCACTAAAGCGGCAGAAATGGGTATGTACTATGCATCATATTGGGTCTCATGTTTCCTTGGGGCGTCTTTCTAAGGATTTTCAGAGATTTGTTGTTGGTTTGTCTACCGTAGAGATACCGCGGTCATATCAGGAGGCACTACAGAGCAGTCAATGGCTTCTGGCTATGTAGGAGGAGATGGCAGTTTTACAGTCACGAGCCACGAGGTACGTGGAGTGTTGTCCATGCTCCACCAGGCACATTTGTTGTTGGCAACAAGTGGGTATTTACTGTGAAACATCGGCCTAACGCTACAGTAGACGGATACAAGGCCAGATTGGTTGCTCGTGGGTTCACCCAAACCTATGGGTGGATTACCAGAACACCTTTTCTCATATTGCACGTCACTCAACCCTGTGGATTCTTATTGTTGTTGTTGTGGTTCGTGATTGGCCACGTTTCCAATTAGATGTAAAGAATGCTTTCTTGTATGGAGATCTGCATGAGGAGGTTTACATGCAGCAGCCACCTGGGTTTGCTGCTGGGGGCAGTATGGTGCGTTGTCTTCATAAGGATGTCTATGCCTTAAGCAGATTTTGAGGGCTTGGTTTCAGAAGCTCTCGGAGTTGATTGAACGGAAGGGATTTGTCAGATCCACTGCAGATCTGAGCCTAAAAAAAAAGATCCACGGCAGATCATACTCTCTTTGTTAAGAGAAATCAAAGAGGTATTGTAGTTGTTTTGATTTATGTTGATGACATTGTTATCATTGGCAGCGATGAACAAGGCATTCAAGCAGCTAAGGATTTTCTTGGGCAACAGTTTGTTACCAAGGACCTTGCCACGCTTCGTTACTTCCTTGGCTTGGAGTTTGCACGAAATCAACAGGGTATGGTTATGATGCAAAGAAAGTATGTTATTGATCTTCTGTCTGAAACATGCATGACAGTATGTAGACCAGCTACGACCCCAATGAATCCTAATGCTAGGTTCTATGATGATGACTCTGAGGAGGTGGACAAGAGACGATACAGAGAGCTGGTAGGGAAATTATTATATGTTACTATTACCAGGCCTGATATATCTTTCACTGTGAGCAGAGTGAGCCAGTTCATGGAGCAACCCAGGCAGGCACACATGGATGCAGTGTGCATGATCTTGAGAATTCTGAAGTCATCTCCAGGTGCGGTCTTCTTTTTAGAAGAGATACTTCTCTTACAGTTACTGGGTGTGCAGATGCAGATTATGTTGGGTGTCCTAAGGACAGGAAGTCCACTTCAGACTTCATTGTGTTTGTTGGTAGCTCATTGGAAACAAACTGTTGTTGCTCGGTCTAGCGTTGAATCAGAATATAGGGCCATGGCCCAAGGGAGTACATAAATGATGTGGGTCAAGTCTGTCCTGACTGATCTAACGATTGAGGTGCCTCTTCCTATACACCTTGTAGAAAAATAAAATGCGGAAGCGGAATTGGAAATAAAGATAGAACAATAAGAACAAAGATTTTAACGTGGAACCCTACTCCAGAAGGAGCGGGATGAAACCACGGGAGAAGCCCCTGAATTGGGCATTTCTTCTATTGAAGTTCTCAATGAGTACAGGGGGTGTGGGACTCCTTATATAGCCCCACGGACAGACCCAACAGTGACCGCTCCCCCATGTGGTACTAAACACATGGGTGGGCTCTTTTCTTTTCCAACACTCCCCCTCAAGTTGGTAGCTGGGACAGCTGCAACTTGCAACAATAAAGAAAAATATACATCATTACATCTTCACTTGAAATCACCACAATAAACGTATGTATCCACAACTGGTAGACAAACCCGCTTGCTGACGGGTATATCAGGTCACCGGAACGTATCTCTGTCGTGCCTGGAAGGTCACCGGACTGTCTCTGTCGTGCCTGCATGGTCACCGGATCTCTGTCTCAGTCGTGCCTGCGGGTCACCAGACTTTGTCTCCGTCGTGCCTTGAAGAAAACAAATCCAGTGCGGAATCGATGTCGAGGATAGAGACATCACGACGAAGATCGATGCACAGTGAAGATGGTTTGATATTCTGTGAAATCCGGAGTGTTTGGTCTGTCGGTCAATGACGTAGGATGCATATGGCTTTTACTCCCCCTTTCTCCCAAACTTGTGAGAATAATGAAAATAATAGACAAATGGGAGAAGTAAACATGAATCACATTTTTTTATGCGTACGACTTTTTTCTTGTACGCGACTTTTTTTCTCGATTTTTTTAGCATATGCGTACGACTTTTTCTTGTGCGCACCGCTTTTCTCTTTTTTTTTAACAAACACTCATTCATTTTTTTTAACAAACACTCATTCATTTTTTTTAATGACATGCCCTCTTTTTTCCTTTTTTTTTTGTTTGCAAACCTTTCTCTCTCTCTTTTTTTTGAACTTGCAACCTCCCCCTCTTCTTTTCTTTTCTTCCCCCCCTTTTTTTAAGCATCTTTTCTACTTTTTTTAATCACCTCCCCACCCGTTTTTTCCTTTTTTTTTCGCCAGGCTCTCCAGCCCAAAATGGGCTCTCATTTTTATTTATAAAGTTGGGCCATCAATCCTAGGGTTCCCATCGTGGGAACCCCCTTTATCCATGCGCCGCCACCAGCGTTCCCAATCAGGGAGGGCCTCGCAGGGGGAGATCGGGGACACAATATTGCCGCCAACTGGGAGATTAGGGAGCCGCATGGGATATCGACGCGATCTGCCTGGGGAAGAAGATGCGGGGCTGGGGCATTTGCAAATCAAGCCGCATGGGGGTCGCGCGCAGGGGCCCGAAGGCCTCGCGACTCTGTCTCGCGCGAGGAGGGGACTCTGTCCGCAAGGGAGAATCTGGCTTGTCTGGGGCGGCGCGGCCTGGAAGGAGTTCGCTGGAGAAGTGCGCCGGGAGGCTGATCGGAGTTCGGATGCGAGGGGAAGTTGATGTCTGCCGCTGGAGGTCTGCCGCCGCCGCAGGTGCGCGCCTCTTGCGCGATGGGGGGTGAGGATGCGAGCTTGCGCCGCCCCCTTGGTGATTTTCGAAAAAGGGGAGGGTCCCGTGCGCCGTATGCCTGGAAGGCAGATTTGCTCTATGGCTGGATTGCCGCGCAGAACGCCTCGCCAGGAGTCATTGCGTGCTTGAAGATGTCGGCTCCAGGCTATGGCATGTAAATGATGGCATGTAAATGATCTTTCAAAAAAAAATCTTCACGAACAGACAAAAGAACAGACTCCTCTTGACGATCTTCAAGAATAAATCCATGAACAATAATCGAAACTCGACTAAATGAAAGATCTTAAAACGATTCCTGGAGAATCGAACCCGCTCTGATACCATGTAGAAAAATAAAATGCGGAAGCGGAATTGGAAATAAAGATAGAACAATAAGAACAAAGATTTTAACGTGGAACCCTACTCCAGAAGGAGCGGGATGAAACCACGGGAGAAGCCCCTGAATTGGGCATTTCTTCTATTGAAGTTCTCAATGAGTACAGGGGGTGTGGGACTCCTTATATAGCCCCACGGACAGACCCAACAGTGATCGCTCCCCCATGTGGTACTAAACACATGGGTGGGCTCTTTTCTTTTCCAACACACCTCAAATGTGATAATCAAGCAGCCTTGTTCATAGCTAATAATCCAGCATTTCATGAGAGAACAAAGCATACTGAGGTAGATTGTCACTACACTCGTGACTTGATCCAAAAGGGGCTTATTTCAACGTCTTATGTTGCTTCAGGTGATCAGATTACAGATATTGTTTTTTTTTTGAAACCAAAGCACTTCGGGGGATACACGTCATGGTGTTCGCCCCAAATATTATTTAAGAACGATGAAGAAGACAAGGTGGAAGGAAAGTTTTACAAACACTAAGGATCGAGTGGATCCCGCCTGAGGGCCCAAAAAAAGGAAAACACACGCCAAATGCATTACAAGAGCAGCCAGTCATTCACAAGCGAAGAAACGTGTGCTAAAATATTCTCCTTGTAAAACCTTTGACCCCTGAAAATCTTCGCGTTCCTAGCAAGCCACAGCGCCCAAATGCACGCGAAGGGGCGGAGCAGCTCCCTCCTTGGCCGATCAACACTTGAGCGCATAGAGTCCCAAAACGAGCTAGCCGAAGATGCGTTGACCCAAGTAAGATTGACGTCCTCCCAAATTGCGGCAGAGCTCGTGCAGATAAAAAATAGGTGCTCCAATGTCTCGACACTGCCACCACACAGCACACAGTCCAAGGAGTCAATCCCCGAAACAAACCTTGCACATCTATTTCGTGTCAAGACCCTCCCTCGCCTCAAAAGCCACAGGAAGAAAATCATCCTCTCAGGTAGCTTCATGCGCCACAGCCACCCAAGATCCTTGTACAGGAGGTTCAGCTGAGAGTTCTGCTGTTGCGAGATTGCCCTGAACGCCTGCCTCGTGGAGAAGATGCCGTCGCGCCATACCCAGTGATCCCTGGTAGTCGAGGGCTTAGGCGCAGCCCTAAGCTGGTGCAGGAGGCTTAAGAACTCATCAAACCGCTCGTCGGAAAGGTTGCTAGCAAAAGTAGGGGACCACTCGCCCCCGCTCCAAGAGGACGCCACCGTCACACGAGAGTCAGAAGCCAGCGCGCAAAGACGAGGGAAAGAGTTACCGAGAGAGGTCTCCCCCGCCCAAGCGTCTCGCCAGAAAAGAAAGGAATTGCCATCCCCCAGCGCAGGCTTGAAGAGATGCGAAAAACGCCTAACCGCCGAAGCGATTCCCCGCCAGAAAGGGGTTCCAGAACGCGAAGAGTCGACGTCGCGCAACATGTCCACCCCGATGGATAAAATATCCCGCAACATAGATGGAAAGAAACCGTTGGCGCTGCCCCAAAGTCTGTTGACCCACTTTAGCATCAACGCGTCATTAACCAAATCCAGCCTTCGTATGCCAAGACCACCATCGCACTTTCTTTTCGCCACCTCCTTCCAGGCCACCAAATGTATGCCCCGCGACGAGGGACCCCTTCTTCCCCACAGAAAGCTCCGCATAAGGCCCTCAAGACGCCTCCTAATCCCCACCGGGATAGCCCAATTCGACAAAAAGTAAATGGGGATAGAGGCAAGGACCGACCTAATAAGCACGAGTCGGCCTCCCCGAGAGAGCATCGCCGCACTCCACCCAGCAAGCCTTCTTTCCGCCTTGGCCATCACCCTGTTCCAATCATTCAATCTTGGCCTCCTCGCTCCCAGCGGCAATCCCAGATAATCGATCAGAAGAGAGGATGGAGAACTTCCCAAAAACTCTCCACACGCCGCTGCCGAGCTCTCATTCCAAGCGAAAGGAATCACTTTGGACTTGGATTGGTTGATGCGGAGCCCCGAGAGCTCGCTAAAAATGGTCAAAGTCACCGCCATCCCTGTGACCTCCTCCATGCCTCCCTCGATGAAAACAATAGTGCCATCCGCATATTGGAGAGTAGGAGTGTTCCGGTAGTCGCAGGAGAAGCCCGAGGAGAAGCCTCGCGCGACCACCCTATCCGCCATCCTTGGAAGGACATCCGCCGCAATAACGAAAAGCATGGGTGCCAAAGGGCACCCCTGCCGCACACCCCTCCTCGGCTGAAACAGGTTGCCAACGATACGACCATTCAGCATAATAGAGAAAGATGCAGTAGTAACGCATCGGCGCATCCACGAGATCCACATATTTGGAAAACCACGAGCCCGCATCACCGCCCAAAGAAAGTTTCAGTCCAAGGAGTCATACGCCTTTGCGAAGTCCACCTTCCAAAGGATCACCTGCTTCCCCCTCCTCACCCAACTGTCCACCATCTCAGAGGCAAGAGCCGTTACATCGGAGATTAGGCGTCCTGGAATGAAAGCCACCTGCGAAGGATGGATTAAATCATCCAGCAGCAACGCAAGCCTCCGCGCCAACACCTTCGCAACGATCAAGTATATAACATTTGAAATTGCGATCGGCCGATAGTCTTCAATAGCATGCGGAGTTGGAGATTTAGGAATTAGAACAATAAGAGCCCTATTGATGCTATCAAAGCCCATGTTTCCAGAACAAAATTCCGCAACCACCTCCCAAACCTCCTGCCCCACCACCTCCCAAAAGTCTTTGTAGAATGCAATAGGGAACCCATCCGGACCTGGCGAGGCATCGCCGTTGAGATCCCAGATAGCAGCCTTGACCTCGTCGAAGGAGATCTCCTTAATTAACTCCGCACAGCGCGCAGACGAGAGCTTCGAGGCATCCTCCCCCAACCAGCTCCAGCGACGAGGCTCACGAACCGAGGAGAACTCCTTGAAGTAAGCGGCCACCGCATTCCCCACCGCCTCCTCACCCACCACCTCTCTTCCTCCGAAAGAAATCGATCGAATCAAATTTGACCGCCTTCTGTTAGAGGCCACCCTGTGAAAGTATGAAGAATTTGCGTCCCCTTCCCTGATCCATTTCACCTTCGCTCTCTGGTGCCATTCCGACACCCTCATTCTTTCCTCCCTCTCCACCGCGGCCACGGCCGTAGCCCTGGAGACCAACTCCTCAGCGCAGAGCTCCCTCACCCCCTCCAAAGCGTCCAACGCCGCAACGACGCCCTCCGCAGCCTTCCTTGCAGACATCCTAGCCTCCCGCGACCTCTTTCTGAACCGAGACAGAACGCCTCTCAGACGCGTTATCTTCTTCCCAAACCTCAGCACCGCCGACCGACCCTCGCAAACCTCCGCCCAACAAGAAGACACCAGCTCACGGAAATTATCCTCTAGCAGCCAGCACCTCTCATATCTAAAGAACCCCGCCGCCGGAGAAGACACCTTGGAGTCCCAAATGATCGGAGTGTGATCCGAGAAGGCACGCGGCCTAGAGAGGACCTCCGCCAGGGGGAACAGCTCCATGAAAACCATCGACGCGAGGAACCTGTCAATGCACGATTTTGAGGAAGAATTCCTCGAAGTGAATTTCACGTCCGATGTCGTTATATCCTGCAAAGCCAGGCCGTTGACGAATTCCGCGAAGTCCGCCGAGCCCGGGTCGGAGCCCCCCCTGAACCGGGGCCTATCAGAGGAACGTAAGGTAACATTGAAATCTCCCCGAATCAGCCAAGGCAAGCCCGGGTTATCCAGCGAGATCTGCCGAAGCTCGTCCCACATCCCCTTTCTTCGAGCCGCATTACAAGGGTCGTACGCGCATGAGAAAACAAACGATTGAGAGTCCTCCTTCCTAGTGAGCAGAACAGAGACAGAGTGGTTGCCCTTCACAGTAGAGACAAGGGAGAACCCCGATGACTTCCAAGCAATAAGCAAACCGCCAGCATTCACAGTTGCAGACAAAGCGGAAAACTCATCAAGATCCCCCGCCGCGAGAGAGCGCCAAACATCATCATCCAGAGAGGCCAACTTGGTTTCTTGTAGAAGAATGACGTCGCACCCCCATTCCTTGAATCTGGACCCCAGTATCTTTCTCTTTGCCGCATCTCCCATGCCCCTTACATTCCAGGATAGGATCTTCATTTAGAAACCTTCTTGTAGACCCATGAAGGTACCACCCCCGCTGCCTCCGCCACCGCTTCTTCGAAGGACTGGCACGAGTGATGCTCCCTTGACAATGAACGAGCGCTTCGCCTTCTTCTATAGCGTTTGCAAGATCTTCTCGTTAATTCGCCATCTGCACCCTTATCATCAAGTCCCTCCTCTGCAGCCGGACCTGCCCCACCTGAGAAACCCTCCTGCGACGACGCTCCGGCCAGAGGAGAAGAAGGTTCCGGCCGCTGATTAAGAAGCAGAATGTCCGAACGTGGGGCGGAGATCAGGGCAGATGAAGACATCAAGGAGCCCGGGTCCTCCGACAGAAGAGGGTTCGCGTGAGCCCCCGAACCCGAATCAACCCCCGCCCGACCCGGAGAAAGAAGAGGATCCGCTTTTGAAAAGTTGTTCGGGTCAAGCTCAGCAACCCGACTTACAGAGTGACGTGCAGATCCGAATGATATTGTTAGGAGAAGAAGGTTCCGGCCGCTGATTACAGATATTGTTACCAAAGCTCTTGCAAGAGGTCCATTTCATCATTGTGTTCCAAGTTGAGCATGATAGATATATATGCTCCAGCTTGAGGGGGAGTGCTAAGATTCTTATGTTTTGTCGTATTTATTTACATTGTTTATCTCTTGTCCCGTTTATGTAATTTACCCTTTGAGCTTTTCTCCTATATAAAAGAGCTCTACAGTTAGATGGAATACAACTTTTCATTCTCTCTTTCCACAACAAGTATGCAACCACTTGTACTATTAGGCATTAGTAATAGGTCATGTCAAAATGAGGACATTGCATCAGGTTGAAGACTCCAAACGTAGTCCACATGAAAAATTCACAAAATATGAATGGTTTTGAGAGTAGCGGAATACTACTATACAATTTGGGCTTAAACATTTAAAGGTATTCTTGAATCGATTAGATCCAAACCAAACTGATTGTTAGGACATTGCTTCCTAGATAACAAACCAAACTGATTGTTAGGACATTGTTTCCTAGATAACAGCTTGAATCTAAGTACAAGACTTCATAAATAGTATCAGAATAGACTCCTTTAGTAGTCAATATTGTTATCCAAGAGTGAGCCTACTAAAAGTTGAGGAAAATAGCTTCTTAAAAGTGTGTGACCACCATAAATAGTGGAAGTAACTTCTCAAAAGATTGTTATTAAAAGTGAGAGATTATAATTTTTTGGGTCTAAACCCATTACGTTACACTATTTATACATGCTTTGAAATCATGTTTTTTCGACAATGCACTTGCACCTCAATTTTTGTGAGAATTTACATCTTTCGAAATTAGATTTAAATCTATTTTCGTATACAAATTTGTTAAAAAGTATTCCTAGCATTTATAATACCAACAAAGTAACCCATGGGAGATCATGTTTGGTTGCTAAATCTATTGCATTGGTCAATAAGCTAGTTCCGCAGCTTCCGCTATACCGCTGCCGGATGCAATGCAAAATTTGCATGGGTTCTTGCATGATGGATGCATGCGAGTAAAGAAGTTAGTCCAAAAGAGATTGCAAAAGAAGTTGCAAATAGATAGTTGGAATATTGGCACTTTGATTGGCAAATACGATGGAAAGAAGGAAAATTCAGATACTATGTCCTCAAGAGATGGGTTGAAGAGAAAGCAAGGGAGATCGAGAAAATATGCTCTAAATAATGCTATTCAAGAAAGAGAAGGGT
This sequence comes from Ottelia alismoides, assembly GCA_037367405.1. NCBI lineage: Eukaryota > Viridiplantae > Streptophyta > Magnoliopsida > Alismatales > Hydrocharitaceae > Ottelia > Ottelia alismoides. The sequence goes on from JAZKJV010008705.1 coordinate 608,543, forward strand.
AGAAATGGTAATGTGATGGTTGTTCATAAGGATTTGAAGGATAGTCTGGCTGAGGTGTAACGATTTGGGGATCGGATTATTTTGCTAAAATTGATCCATGACGAAGGAATTTTGAATATCATCTCGATTTATACATTACAAATTGGTTTAGAGGAAAAGATTAAACGTGTTTTCTGGGAGGATTTGAATAAGATTATGCAAGGAATCCCATAAAAGATTTGCCTAGGTGAAGATCTTAATGGACATGCAGGAAAAAATGCTTCAAGGTATGCTAATGTTCATGGGAGGCCATGGCTTCATGGATAAAAAATGAAGAGGGAAAAGTCATTCTAGATTTTATAACAGCTTATGACCTTTTTCATACCAAACAGTCTCTTCAAAAAGAGGAATGAGCATTTAATTAACTATGAGAGTGGCCTGACTAAACACAGATAGATTACTTTACATTGAGTTGAAACTGCAACGTAATCTCAGGAGAAAGCATGTCATCTCAACATCACTTGTTAGTCATGTGTGTACAAATAAATGGGTTAGTAAAGAAAAGAATAAATCCCAAGATCATTATAACAAGATGGTGGAATCTTCAATTCAAGCATTCCGGGAAAGGAACCGAGCATTTCCTCGCACACTACCAAGCTTCAAGGAAAAGGTCTTAGAAACCTTATCTTGGGTTTGTAAAGTGCAAACGAGATGTGAGAGGGAATAACATCTTGTACTCGAAGGGTAGCCAAAGAGATGCTAGGCGAGTCTAAGGGAGGATTTTCATGTCAAATTGAGGCTTGATGGTGGAGTGAAGGAGTGCAAGAAAAACTTAAAATTAAAAGAGATTGTTTTAGAACTATGTATAAGGATAGAACAAAGGAAATTCTCACAAACTATAAAATGGCGAAAAAAGAAGCGAAGAAGTCTGTAAGTGAAGCTAAGTCAAAAGCTTATGAAGTTTTGTACAAAAATCTTGACTCTAAGGATATATTTAAATCGGTCGAATCAAGAGAAAGAAAGACCAGAAATCTCTCAACTGAGATGCATAAAAGTAAAAGGATGACGAAGGGCATATGCTTGTTACTCAGAAGGATATAGAGACTAGATGGAAGCAGTATTTCCATAAGCGTTTCAATGGGGAAGGGAACAAAGAGATCGCTTAGGGAGATCTAACAAGTAGTGGAAGGTACATGAATCATGCAATTTATAGATGAATACAAAGGAAGTAGAGAAAGTTTTGAATATTATGAAACCTAGGAAAGGTGTAGGACCTCATGACATTCCTAAAGAAGTATAGAGAGTTATATGTAAACATGGTTTGACTTGGCTCACAAATTTATTCAATTTTATTTGGCGAAGCAAGAAAATGCCTAAAGAATGGAGGAGAAGCATCGCAATGCCTCTTTATAAGAATAAAGGAGGCATGAAAATTAGAAAAGTATCAAACTAATGATCCATATTATGAAAATTTGGGAATGTGTGATCGAAAGAAGATTGAGGCAAGTTTCCAAAGTAATAGAAAACCAATTCAGATTCATGCCAGGTCGCTCAATTATTGAAGGTATCTACTTGTTGAGGAGAACAATGCATATATACATAGCTAAAATGAAGAACCTCCCTATAATTTTAATGATTTGAAGAAGGCCTATGATTCAGTCCCATGAGACATATTCTGTAGAGTCTTTGAGAAGAAACGAGTACATATCATATACAATAACCTTTCAAAGGATATGTATGATAGAGCTTCATCTTCTGTAAGGATCCAATCTGGGAAGACTGACCATTTTGACATCAACACCGATCTGCATCAATGTTTAGCTTTGAGTCCATTCCATTTTACTTTGATTATGGATGAGTTGACTAGCCACATTCCGGATGAGATACGTTGGTGTATGTTGTTCGTTGATGATATTGTTTTTTAGCCAAAAAAGGGGGAAACACGCATTGTGTCCGCCCCAAAATTATATTAAAAAACTAAATAAGAAAAACAACACATACAATCACACCGATAGCCACTCCTCAACAAATCCCACAGACTGGATACAGACATTCTCCCTATAAAACCTCTGACCCGAGAACGGCAAAGCATTCCTAGCCAGCTAGATAGACCAAAGCAATGATACATGTTGAAAGAAATGAGTGCATTGTTTATTCCACAAACCTAGGCTCTCTTATATAGGAGAGGCATCTATGGTTAAATTACATAAAGTGTTCATAAGAAGAAAGAAAATAAGAAACAGTACAAAATAACATAGCAGCATAACATAACATATATCTCTACACTCCCCCTTAAGATGGAGCATAGATGTCGATCATGCTCAGCTTGGACGAGCACTTATGGAATGGTCCTCTAAGTAGGGCCTTGGTGAAAATATTTGCAGTCTGGTCCCCTGAGCTGATATGAGATGTAGAGATAAAATCCTTCTGAATCATATCTCGTATATAGTGACAATCAACCTCAATGTGCTTGGTCCGTTCATGAAATGTTGGATTATTTGCAATTAATATAGCAGCTTGATTGTCACATTCCAGTGTCATAAAAAGTGGCACATCTATATATAGATCTGTAAGAACAGCTTTAACCCACATCATTTCTGTACTGACCTGGGCCACAACCCTATATTCAGACTCTGCATTAGATCTGGCTACAACAGTTTGCTTCTTGCTTCTCCATGAGACGAGAGAATCCCCAATATATACAGCAAATCCAGTGGTGGACTTCCTATCTTTAGGACATCATGCATAATCTGCATCTACGCATGCTGAGATAATGATCTCCTTGCCTCTCTTAAATAATAGACCTGCACCTGGAGATGATTTAAGGTACATGAGTATCATATGTATAGCATCCATATGTACCTGACGTGGTTTCTCCATGAGCTGGCTCACCCGATTAACAGCAAAGGATATATCGGGTCTGGTAATGGTAACATAAAGAAGTTTTCAACCAGTTTTTTGTATGTCCTATCCACTTCGTCAATATCATCATCGTATAGTTTCATGCTTGGATCCATAGGTGTAGTGGAAGGCCGACATCCAAGCATTCATGTTTCACTCAGTAAGTCAGTGACATATTTCCTCTGAGTCATCAAGAGTTCTTGTTGATTCCTAGCAAATTCCATCCCCAGAAAATATCTAAGGACTCCAAGGTCCTTAGTGACAAACTCACGATCCAGCATTTCTTTTGCCCTTTTGATTCCTTGTATATCATCTCCTGTAATAAGAATATCATCGACATATATCATAATTGCAACCATACCTCTGGATGTTTTCTGCATAAAGACAGAATGATCTGCATTGGAACGTTTATACCTCGGTTTTTCGAATAAGTTTGAAAGCTTTTGGAACCAAGCTATAGGGCTCTGCTTAAGGCCATAGATCGCCTTATGAAGTCTACACACATGTGAATACTCCCCCTCAACAGCAAAACCAAATGGATGTTGCATGTAGACTTCCTCCTGAAGATCATCATATAGGAATGCATTCTTGACATCTAACTGAAATAGTGGCCAATCTCGAATAACTGCAATAGATAGAAGAATCTGTAAGGTGGAATGACGAGCAACAGGCGAGAATGTGTCGAGATAATCCACCCCATATGTATGTGTAAACCCTCGTGCAACCACGCGTGCCTTGTATCTATCGATGCTACCATCTGAATTTTGCTTGACTGTGAACACCCATTTACAACCAACTGTAGACACGCCCGTAGGAGCAGGAACAAGACTCCAAGTACCTCTCGACTGAAGAGCAGACATTTCTTCCTCTATAGTTAATCGCCATCTACTGTCCTTCAAAGCATCCCGGTAATTCCGTGGAATTTCCACAACAGATAGGGCAATAGCAAAGTTCCTGAATTCACCATACATACGATCAAAAGAAACCACGGATGCTATAAGATATGACGCACAGCTACACTTTTGTTTCCGAAGCGCAATAGGTAGATCCAAGTCAGTAGCCTCCTCATCTGTCCCCTGTAACAAAGCATGCTCAGGTAAACCATTAGATCCATCATTAGAAATTATATTCTCAGAACATACCTCATGCGAGCTAGATGATGAGCGATGACCATGAGCAGAAGCTGGTCGACGGGTATAGTGGTGTGGCAATGGTGAAACAGAAACTGTAATAGGAATGGAGGACGGTGTAGGCAGAGGTGGTGGTGGTGGAGGTGGTGGCGATAGTTGTGGTGGAGGTGGTGGCATGTATATGGCTTCACCAGTGTCAGAAGACATCAACCTATCACCTGAAGGGGAGAAGTACATAACATACTCAAAAAATTTAACGTTGGCACTAACATAATTTCCTGCGCAGCGGATCATAACACCGGTATCCTTTTTGTGTCCTGGAGTACTCGACAAAAACACATTTGACAGCTCTAGGATAGAGTTTGTCAATACCTAGGGATAGCTAGTAGACAAAGGCAATCGAGCCAAACACACGAGGGGTAAGTAAGAACAATTCCTTTTCAGGAAAAGCCACAGAGAAAGGAATCTTCACACCCAAGATTGACGATGGCATGCGATTGATAAGATAGCATGCCGTTAAAACAGCATCGACCCAGAAGGAATGAGGAGTACGACTCTGTATGAGAAGTGTCCTAGTGACATCAAGCAAATGACGATGTTTTCTCTCGGCAACTCCATTTTGTTGGGAAGTATAGGCACAAGTTGTTTGGTGAATAACTCCTTGAGTAGAAAAGTAACTGGAGAGAGTATTAGTACAAAATTTCAAGGCATTATCAGTCCTCACAATTTTCACATAAGCAGAAAAAACATTACGAACTTCATTTATGAGATTTTTGATAACATTTCCAGCTTCGGATTTATTCTTCAATAAGAATACCCACGACAAACGAGAAAAATCATCAACGACGACAAGGTAAACATGTGTCCCTGATGATCAGGGATACAACTCGGACCCCAAATGTCAACATGAAACAACTCAAAATTGGAGGTACTACTCCGACTCTGACGACTGGGAAAGGTAAACCGATGATGCTTTTCCAACTGACAGGCCTCGCATTGAAAGGACGTGTGAGGCGAAATCTGGAGCAGAACACAACATAACTTCTGAAGCGGGAGATGACCAAAGAGAAGTGCCACATAAATGGTGAGACAGGTCCAGCAGGTAGAGAGGAGATTCCGATATATGGAGGCCGAACAAGGCGATAGAGACCCCCCTGCTCACGGCCATGACCAATCACGTTGCCCGTAAGGATGTCCTGAAAAATAAGAGAAGATGGATCAAAAATGGCTCGACAATGTAAATCATTCGTAATATGGCTAATCGACAACAGAGAAATCGGGTGCATGCAACACATTCTTTAGATGCATAGAAGGTGTCAAGCTAATCTCCCCCTGACCAGTAATCGGGGAGTGTGTCCCATCGGCAATAACCACAGTGCGTACTGGGGAAACCTGTCTGTAAGATGTAAGTTGACCCCGGTCTCCACACAAATGATGTGTAGCACCAGAATCCATAATCCACTCTATAGTATCAGATCCACTACTAAGTGAGAGCATAAGTACTACCTGAGGTACTAAAGGAGGCCGAAGCAACCACATCTGGATGGCTCTCGGATACTGGCGAAGGCATCACAGGACCAGATGGAGGTATAATACCTCTCAAACGAGCTACGAGATCATCAAAGCGTTGATCCAACGAGGAAGCAGTTGGAGGCTCAATCTGTTCAGCCACTCGTGCAGAAGCCGGGAATTCATGCTTGGAGTAGCATGTATCCTCAGTATGTCCAGGGCGATGACAGAAAGTACATGGTTGGCGAACATGACCACCCCTTCTCGAGGTCCACGACCATGAAACGAAGAAGAACCACCGCGACCTCGGGATGATGCCATTGATGAGGATGTCTGATTTATAGTAGAAGATGGGACAGTTATACGACTGAGTCTGCGAAAATCTTCTTCCATAGGAGGAATAGTAGTCTGCCAGTATCTGAGAACGCGTCGCCTCGTATTTTGGATCAAGTGCTGCCAGGAATACACCTACCATGGTGGCATTCCTATAGGTCTTCTGCTGCTCAGGAGTAGACGTGAGAGGCATAAAACTATACAGCTTCTCAAACATCCCACGTAGGGATGTATATAATAAAGAGTGTAGTGGCCGTCCATTCTGTTTGATAGTGAAGATATCATGTTGGAGCTACAAAATCTTCGTCTTGTTCTTAGCTTGTGAATACGTAGCAGCAAGAATATCCCACGTCGCTTTGGTTGTGGGCTGATGGAGTATAGCATTGACAATATCTATAGCCAACGTACCTGAGAGCCATACCTTGGCATATGCATCATCCGCCTCCCATGAGGCGTTAACCCCAGTCTTCTCAGTCGGTTCTTCCTTGGTAAGAATGTGTTCTTTACTGGTAGACTTCATCATACTCATGAACTGCATAGCCCACAGTTCATAATTTGACCCATCCATCTTGACTATTGGCGTTGGACCTCTGAAGGCGCTTGTGGAGGGAATATCCACCTTGTTCTCTGACATATCGGCTTGAGAAGTCTAGGGTTGAATACTTGACTGGATTGTGTCTACACCAACATAACGAGATTGGATTGCATGTTAGACTCATGCACCCAATCTCAGCATGTAATAGGACTAGACGACGGTGAGGACTTGCACACAGAAGCCCGCGTGAAGATGCATTGGTTGGAGTGTGCCCAGGAGCACAGGCTTGCAGGGTTGGGCGTGCAATCGCAAGAGGCGGAGCACACAGCCGCACCACGCGCACGGCGCACCAGGGCTGAGCGCGCAAATGCACAGGTGTTGGGCGCGCAAGCACTAGGGCACCGATGCACAAGTGCACGGGAGAGAGAGGGGCAGCGCGCGGGAGAGGGAGCGGTGCGCAAGAGAGGAGGCGGCGCGCGAGAGAGGTAGCACTGAGGCGGCGTTGGCGACAGAATGAGAGAGAGAGAGGCCGGTGGGTGGGGATTAGGTTTAGGTATTCAAGCTCTGGCCTAGGATCGCCGCTCTGATACCCTGTTGGAAGAAATGAGTACGTTGTTTATTCCACAAACCCTAGGTTCTCTTATATAGGAGAGGCGCCTATGGGTAAATTACATAAAGTGTTCGTAAGAAGAAAGAAAATACGAAACAGTACAAAATAACATAACAGCATAACACAACATATATCTCTACAACACAGGGCTAAGCAGCTCCCTCCTTGAACGCTACCTAGCCGTCCGCAGCGAGCCCCAAAAAGAGTCGAAGGACCTCGCACAAATCCAGCCCATGCCGAGATCCTCCAACAGCATCGTCGTGCACGAACAGGTGAAAAAAAAGATAGTCCACTGATTCAACTCCAATTTCACGCATAGGGCATCTGTCAGAAACCGACCCGAAGAATCTGGCACGGCGATCTCTCGTCATCATGCGTTTACGTCTAAAAAGCCAAAGGAAGAAGTCGATCCTCTTGGGGATCTGTAACCCCCAAACAAAGTTGCAGTCCCCAATCAGCTCATCAGATCGCGCAGGAGGCAGTCTGCGAATCGCCCCGTACGCCTTCCTGACGGAGAAAGAGCTTCCCTCCAAACCCAGTGGTCCCGACCCCTCGCGGGGCCCCCACAGCCAGCCAGAGAGTCAATCAAAAGGAGGAACTCCTCCAAACGTTGGTCTGAAAATTTAGCGCCAAAAAGTGGCATCCGGTTTCCATCACACCAGCAGCTAGCAACACTTGCCTCACGGTCCGTTGCCAAGGCGAAAAGGCAAGGGTAGCGCCCATCAAGCAACTCGCCACCCGTCCAATCATCCGTCCAGAACGCAAACGACTCACAATTCCCCAACACGGGCCTAAAAATCTCATGGAAACGAGGGAGCACGGACAGAATACCTTTACAGAAAGGTGAGGGCAAAATCCTAGTAGCAATTCTCGCTGGCAACATGCAGGAGAAGTCATAGATTCGACGTACTAGAGCACAGCAAATATCCTCGCGCTCCCCCACAACCTGCTCACCCACTTCAACAACAAGGCCTCATTCATAGCATCAATATGCCTAACTCCAAGACCACCCTCCGCTGGGCAGAGTGATAGTATCTTAATCAACCAGGTGCATCCCACTAGCCTCATGACCACTCTCGCTCCACAGAAATCTCCTCATCAATCTCTCAAGGAGCTTACGAATCCCGACGGCAGGATGCGAGAATACATGAAGAAAATCGGGATCGCAGAGAGGACTGCCTTTAAGAGAACCAAACGACCCCCCTTGGAAAGGATCGAGGACTTCCAACCAGACAGCTTACTCTCCAGCTTCTCAACAACAGGTAGCCAGTCCGCTATTTTGATTCTGCCCGCCGTCAGTGGTAACCCCAAATATCGAATAGGAAGCACGCCGCCATCTATACCCAGCTCGGCGCTACAAATACGTGCCTCCTCCTCAGGTAGAGCAAAAGGAACCACGATAGACTTGCCCCGATTATGCACCAAGCCCGACATCTCCCCCAAAAGCTCAAGAATGACTTTCATGCCGCTGGCTTCCTTACTGTCCCCCTCAATAAAGCAAATAGTGTCGTCCGCATACTGAAGAAGAGGTCTAACCAGCCCGTCTCTAGAAAAACCAGACGTGATCCCGCAGTTCCGAACATGGCCGACCAAACAAGCAAACACATCAGCGGCGATGACAAACAACAAAGGGGCTAAAGGACAACCTTGTCTGACCCCCCTATGCGGCTGGAAGAAGCCACCCTCCGGCCGACCGTTAACAAGTACCGTTAACGACGTAGTGGTACTACAACGCTTCATCCAAATAATTCATAGGTTCGGAAAACCCCTCCTATGTAATGCCTCCCACAGAAAACGCCAGTCCATACTCCAGCGTATCATAGGCCTTTGCAAAATCGACCTTCCAAACCATTGCCTTGACCCTCTGCCTCTTCCAATCAGTAATGATTTCTGAAGCCATAACCAAGCAGTCCCCAATCTGCCTATCAGGGACAAAAGCCGCCTGCAAAGGTGAGATAATGTGTTCCAGCACTCTGCTCAACCTGATAGCAAAGACCTTTGCTACGATCAGATACAAAGCATTGGAAAGCCCAATTGGCCTGAAGTCCTCGATTCATTCGAAAGCACCACGCTTAGGAAGGAGAAAAATCATAGCCCTATTCATCTTCTCGAAACCTGTGTTACGCTGGCAAAATTCTTCCATCACCTCCAGTACCTCTGCGGCTACAAGATCCCAAAAATCTCTAAAAAAGAAAATCGGGAACCCGTCCTGGCCGGGTGCCTCGTCCACGTTCAGAGCCCAAACAGTTGTCTTCAACTCCTCCATGGTGCGTCTGAACCAAGCTCGAGGCATGAGCCCCCAAAAGCTGTGCAGCATCCAGACTAGTCCATCTCCACCGCCTAGTGAATCCTCTCGACGAGAAGGCATGGAAGTGATCCGCTATCACCATGCCCGTCTCTCTATCGCCATACACCTTGGTACTGTCCACAATCACCGACGGATAGTATTGTTGCGACGCCTCCCGTCAGCAATTCTGTGGAAGAAAGCAGTATTGGCATCTCCCTCCTTGAGCCAGCAGTGCATGGACCTCTGCTTCCACTCCGCAAGGTGCTTCCTATCTTTCACAACAACCTTCGTAAGAGCCTCCGCTCTCTGAGTTAGTTCGTCCAAACTTAGAGGCCTAGTATCCTCCAACCTGTCAAGGCAAGCAAGCTCCTCCTCTACCGCCATCCTAGCCGCACGCAAACCTCCCTAGATTCTTTCTTAAACGCACAGAGCCTACCGCGCAAGGAAGCGAACTTCTGAACAAACCTCAAGGTTGCAGAGCCCGAGACCATCGTAGAGGACCAATGGGACGAGACCAGCTCACGAAACGTATCCTCCAAAAGCCACGCCTTTTCGTACTTAAAGAACCCAGGGGGGCGAGAGCTCCCCAGACTCCCAAAGCAAAGAAGAATGATCCGACCGAGTTCGCACCTTACTCGCAGCAAACGACAGGGGGAACAACTCCATGAGCTCAGCAGAGGCTAAGAAGCAGTCGATGCGTGAGCGACAGCCAGAACTCCTCCAGGTATACTTCACATCCGTAGCGTCCACCACCTCGAGCTCCAAATGGCCCACCAACTCCACAAAGTCCGCTGACCCCGGATCCTGACTGCCACGTAACCCTGGCCGATCAGAAGAGAATAGGGTAACATTGAAATCGCCACCAACCAACCACGCGATGCCGGAGAATGAAGATCTAACAGCCCACAAGTCCGCCCATAACTGTTGTCTCGAGGCGGGCTGGCACGGCCCATAGACACAAGAAACTGCGAGAACAGAACCAGGGCAAATGCTCTCCAATAGCACCGTGAGAATGTGGGTGCCTCTCAACTCCGCCCTGAACACAAACCCGGAGTCCTTCCACGCAACAAGCAATCCACCGGTGGAGCCAATCGCATTAATCGCTCTAAAACCACTGAGCGAGGCATCGAAGGAGCGCCAGACTTCGTCCGGAAACAAATCAAGCTTCGTTTCCTGCAAGAGCACAATATCGCAATCCCACTCTATGAACCTCAAGCCCGGTATCTTCCTCTTTTCAAGGTCACCCAGACCTCTCACGTTCCAAGACAAGATCATCATCTGGGATCGTTGGTATTGCCCTAAAGGCGAACAACTCCCGCCAATGCTTCCACCTGAGCTTTACATTCTGACACAGGAGGAAGGTCAACCCCCAGCCTCCGTGAGCGCTGCCTCTTATACCTCTTTCCGGTCCTCTTGTTCCTAAAGGCTCCATAAGCCTCACCCGAGCCCACCGCGTGCACAACCTGTGCCACGGTCGCCACACTTGCCAGGGCCTCGCCCTGCTCCCAGGCACCCAGCTCCAGGCCGCAGATGACAGGGGCAACGCCTGAAGCCGGCAGGTCCCACCCACCCCAAGAAGCTTCGTCGGGCATAGATGCAACACCGCCAGGGCGCCCCCAAAGGTGGCTCCGAGCAAACTGCCGATTTAACGGATCCCCCGAGACAGAGAAGCCTGAAACCGAAAATCGGGTCAGAAACGGACCCGCGGGCCTGCCACCGAGGAAGAACACCTTGCCTGCGAGAAATGCGCGCGAGACTCCATACCACAAGCCCGACTCAACGGGCGCTCCCCCGCCACTTCCCAAGGAAGCTCAAGCGCTTGCGTAGGAGAACCATGCCCTTTAGGCTCCCAAGAGATCCCACCAAACGCCTCGGGAAACTCAAGGGCCGCCGCCTCGGGAGACACAAACCGAAGAGTTGGATGAACCAGACCTGGACCCCGCTCGGAAGGGGATCCGATGCTACCCGCCACCTGGATGGAAAGAGGAACGCCGTCTCTGATCCCTTTGCTGGAAAGGCAACCACCCCCACCTCCCTGCTCCCGCGGCGGCAGCGAAGGATCAAGGAAGCACACCTGAAGCTGGAACGAGAAACGACCGATGGCCAACTCCACCGAAGATGCAGGTCCAACATCGTAGGGGCAATCCATCAGCACCAAAGTAACCTCGGGGTCCGACCCTGGCAACATTCCGTCGGCCAAAACCTGCACCACCGTACCAAAAATCCGTAACGGCGGGCCCAAGCATGCCACTGAGCGTGACAAAAACGACACCCCCCCCCCCCCGCACCTGCGCCACCCTCCAGATCGAGTGATCGACAACCCCATCTGCGAACCTAAGAGACCTCCACAATAAGTCGTTCAAGCCGCTTGACGAGAGGAGTTGCACCATTTGATGCTCCGACAGCCCCCTAATGCAGCACCTACGCTCTCCCAACTCCACCACATCCCCCCCGAACGCACCACCAAACCGAAGAGAAAGCTCTGCCCACACCTCCGCCGTCGAAACCAAATCCTCCAGCCAGGAACCAACCAAGAAGCCACTTGTAGAAGCTGAATCAGAAGTTCCAACCACCGATGCGAAAGACCGGGAACCCCTGCTCGCGTCAGGCCGAGGCTCCATAGTTTCACCCACCGATGGACCCTGCGACCTCCTCTCCCCGCACGCGACTACAAGATGTTGACGCAGAGACGAGCAAGAGATGCGGCGATGGCCCACCAGCCCACACGAAAAGCACCTTGGAGGAGACGCGCACTCCGCTGCCACGTGCCCCACTCTTCCGCATCTGAAGCATCTCCGACCTCGCTTCCTATGAGACACAATCACCCAAGCACCTTCTTCCCTCGAGTCCACCTTAGGGCAGTCATGATCGTCGAGCGACCCCTTCGACGTCTTCTGGCTAGCGCAATCGTCAGAAGCCCTTTTCCATTCGGTCGCTCTAGCCGAATCTCCCACCTAAGCCTCTCGCGCTTCCGTCGCTCCATCAACAAGGCTCCGATGATATTGTATTGATTGATAAGACTAGAGATGTAGTAAATGAGAAGCTTGCGGTTTGGATATATACCTTGGAGACTAAAGGATTTGACAACAAGTATGGATAATGTAAATATATGGAGTGCACATTTGATGGAAACAATGGTAAAAAAATCGATGTGAAGATTGGAGACGATAACATTCTAAAGAAAGATTCTTTGAGATACTTGGGATCTATTTTGCAACCTAATGGGGAAATCAATGGAGATGTTACTCATAAAATAAATGTAGGTTGGTTAAAGTGGAGAGGAGAATCTATTGTCCTATAGATAAGAAAATTCCTTTGAAAATTAAAGGAAAGTATTATAAAGTAACCATAAGATGTGTTATACTCTATGAATCTATGTTGGCTTGTGAACCATAAACATGTGCAGAGAATAACAGTAGTAGAAATCAAAATAATAGGGTGAATGTGCGGTCATACATGAAAAGATCATATTCGAAATGATGCAATCAGACGGAAAGTTGACGTAGCTCTAATAAATGATATGATGAGAGAAAACCGCTTAAGAAGATTTGACTGTTTGCAAAGGAGGTCGGTTAATGCAACAGTTAGAAGATGCAAGAGTTGAGATGTTAAATCGGCTAAGAAAGTGCAAAGAAGACCCAAGAAGTGTTAGAATGACACTATCAGAAGGGATCTTAGTTAATTGGATCTAAGCCTGAGAATGACCAAAGATAGATCTGAATGGATGTAAAAAATCGACGTAGCCAACCCTATTTAATGTGGGAAAAAGCTTTGTTGTTTTTTTTATAGTTTCCCACAAGAAATGAGATTTTCAAAGTGATTACTAATTTTGAGACCAGAGATTTTACTAAAACAATACCGCATAACATTAAAAAAGGGTAAATTGTGTAAAGGGGATGCATCCCTTTTTATCCAAGGGGTCTGATTATGAATGATTGTTTTTATTCCCATATTTAACTAAACATCCAAATATTTTTTTTCTCCACTCATACCCTTCATTTGCTTCACTTGGCATTCCCTCGCTCAATCCAATCAATGATTATAAAGTCATTCCTTCAGCACTTACATGAGACCTTAGTTGTTTTTTATTTCCTACGAGAATGACGAAAATTTTAGCATGTAAAACAAATGTCCTGGGACACAACAAATTATCTAACATAAAGTATGTTGACTAGGATAATATCGTATCCCTAGGAAAATTACATGTGCATTTTTGTGCATAAGGTTCAAGAATGTGAAAATAATCAAGTCGTTGATAATCAGTGTGTTCTGATGATTGCAGTCAACCAGTTGTGGCTTGGGCAGGTCTAATTATCTCCAACTGAAAGGTCAATTTGTCAAATCCAAGTGCTCCACCCACCAACACACAAAATTCCTCCACGTCCAGCACTTCCTTTTATTTTTGTTACATTCTCACTAAGAAATGATCTCATATTCCAACTTGCTTTGATTAGAAAATTGCTTGATTTGACAAGAGAATGGCATGAATTGTTTGCCATGCCAATAGCAAAATTGTATTGTGCCATGCCCTAAACCATATCATATAAACATACACAATGCCATTTTTCAATTGTGTTGAAGCACACTGGACATATACATATACTCCCTCAATAAAATGATCCAGATGCCTGCTATCCATTCCCTCCACCCTATGTAGATATCGTTTAAACATATATGAGAATTCATTTTATTTCAGAGACCTGGTCTCTGGCCACTGGTCCTCTACGGAAGTTTTTGGCTCCGTTGCCACGCGTATGGCTCAGAAGTTAACTTCTTTACGCATAAGACTTTGCTCTTTTAAAAGAAGGTTAGAAAGGCTAGAAAAGCCAGTCGACCGTTGGGCAGAGGCAGAAGATGAGGTGTGCATACTTGATTGGATGGAAGACACCAGAAAACTTATAGCAGAAGAGCTCAGAGAAAGAGTGGCAGCTCAAAAGATAATTTTAATTGAAGATAAAAAACATGTAGCTGAATGGAAACAAAGATCGCATCAATCTTGGCTCAAAGAAGGTGATCCAAACACAGTATACTTTCATAGAGTCGCCAGCGGGAGGCATCATCATAACTTGATTCGTTCTATTGTGGTGAATGGAAGGAGGGCGGAGGGTGATCGTGAAATGAGATGAGCAATTGCTGAATACTTCCATGAGTTTTCGAGAAGAACTGTGGGTAGTCCTCGGAGATGGACTGGCCTAAGGGCTTCTCAACTGTCAGAACAACACGTGAATCATCCGGTGCAGAGCTTTGTAATGGAGGTAAAAATTGTAGACTGGAATCTGAATGCAGATGGTGTGCCCGGTCCTGATGGATTCCCCTATCTATTTTTCTGAGAATTCTGGTCTTTGATTGGAAAGGAAGTTGTGGATGTCGTGGAGGAGTTTACTAGAGGCAATGTTGGTTTTGAGAGACGTAACAAGGTTCTTATTTTTCTACTACAGAAGGAGGAGGTGTTTGTGAGAGTGGAGGACTTCTAGTCAATTTCCCTCTCCAATGCTATTTATTGATAGTAGCAAAAGCCTTTGCAATTAGATTGAACAGGGTTATGAATCACATCATCTCACAGCTCCAATCAGTATTTATTCCAGGAAGACAAATTGCATACACTTTGGCTATGGCATCTGCAATTATAGCAGACTAGAAGAGACGACAGTTGAAGGGTGTACAATGGAGCTTGTCTTTTCAAATGCATATGATACGATGGATTGGTGTTTCCTCTGGACGGTCATGTCTAAACGAAGTTTCCCTTATACTTGGATCTCTTGGATGAAGAGTTGCATCACCATTGAATCCTACTTGGTACTTGTCAGCGATCGATCGCAAGGAGGATTTTTTTCAACCACGGTGAGGAGTTGGGCAGAGGTGCCTTCTTGCCCCTATGCCTTTTGTATTATAGTTGATGTCTTGGCGCGTATGGTCGATCAGGTGTAACCTAATGAAATCACAACAGGTTATTCCATTGATGACGCCGGTGTTCCTCTTTTGTAGTATGTATATTTTTTTTTGACAGAAATGAAAGGTTGCATCCCAAGCTGGGATCCACCACAAAGTATATATATAAAAACATAAAAAAAAATGTATATGTTACATCATATCAGCATCGCCATGATATACAAAGAGCCCTACAATGTTCAAGTACATTCTCTGTATAAAAAGTCTGCCCACCAAAAATGGCTCCGTTCCGAGCGCACCAAATTGCCCATATCAACGCAAAAGTATATACGATGTCCTCATGTCCAAAATCGCAAACCGCTCTAACATCACTTCAGAACATGGGACAATCAGATCTGGCGAGACACGAAATATTGTCCATGCTCCACACCTCTGCGGAAACAGGACAAGAGAATAAAAGATGGTCCATGTCCTACATTGTCTGTCCACATCTGTCACAAGTAGAGTCCTCCACGCCAAGCAGTTGATTCCAGCACACCTTAGTAAGAATCTTCCTCAGCCTGAGGAGCCAAAGGAAAACCTTAACACTGTTTGGCACCTTGCTTCTCCAAATCAAGCCAGCATCCACACGAACCCCATCGTTTGCCTCAACCCCATCCATCACCAAAAAATGATACACCTTCTTAACTGTAAACTTTCCATCTCCCACACAAAATGGTCCCTGCCTGAAATAGGGTCCACAATCTGCGCCAACTCCGCCTGCAACTGAAAGAGCTCCTCCAACCCCTAGTCCGACAAATCAGATGAGAATACCGAAAACGACAAACCCATGTCCCAAACCGGTTGCACCTACGCCTCCTTATTCTTCACCAGTTGAAAGAGGCGCGGGAAACGATCCCCCATCGCACCATCCCTCGTTCAATCGTCCAACCAAAAACGGAATCTCAATCCATCCCCAAGGACCGGTCTCAATTCGCTTGCCACCTCCGGAACGATTTTAGTAATCCCCTTTTACAAGGATGACGGAAGCCCAGGAAGACCTCAAGCGACATGGATATCCCATAGATCTTCCGCATAAGATGGCATACCAGGTCTTCAGACTTCTCCCATAATCGCACCACCCACTTCATTATAAAAGCCTTATTCATCTCCTCCGCCCGCATCACACACAAACCGCCCATCTTTTTAGATGTAGTCGCCTTGGTCCAGTCCACCAAGTGAAATCCTTTTTTAACCCGCCGACCCTCAGACCAGAAAAATTATCTCATCAATGTCTCGATCTTAGTATGCACCCCGGCAGGCAACAACCTCACGGAGCAAAAGAAAATTGGAAATGCAGTAAGAACATGCTTAAGGAGAAACAACTTTCCTCCCTTAGAGAGCATAGATGCCTTACAGTCCGCTAGCCTCCCCTCCAATCTCTCCATCAAAATCCTCCAATCTTTCGACTTCGGTTTCCCCACCACTGGAGGGACTCCCAAATACGCCACCGACGAGATAGTGAAGGGGCAACATAACACCGCCTCCACATCTCGCAGCTCCTGCTTCGAGAGCCCAAACAACACCGCCGTCGATTTGTCCCTATTGATATGGAGTCCAGACACCTCCCTGAAAATGTACATGATATGCGATGCCCGGCGTATCTTCTCTGCCTCCGCCCCAAGGAATAAAACAGTGCCATCAGCATATTGCAAGAGCAGGATGGAGATATCATCTTTCCTGTATCCAGAGCATCATTCCCTACTCATCGTCAACCTCATCAGAACAGCTAACGCATCCGTTACAATCACAAAGAAGCTGTGCCAGCAGGCAGCCCTGTCGGATTCCCCTCTAAGGCTGGAAAAAGCCCCCCTCTTGCCTACCATTGACAAGCACAGCATGGGATGCAGTAGTAACACAACACTTGGTCCACACAATCCACAACTCAGGGAATCCTCTCTTCTGCAAAGAAGCCCACGGGAACCTCCAATCAATGCAGTCGTAAGTGTTGGGAAAAACGTGAAGTTGTTTATTCCATGAACCCTAGGCTCTCTTATATAGGAGAGTAGCCTATGGGTAAATTACATAAGACATTCATAAGTAAAGGGAATTAAGAAACAATACATGAAACATGAAATAAATAATGTAACATAAAAATATATCTCCACACTCCCCCTCAAGATGGAGCATAGATGTCGATCATGCTCAGTTTGGACGAGCACTTCTGAAAAGGTCCTCTAAGTAAGGCCTTGGTGAAGATATATGCAGTTTGGTCCACTGAGCTGACATGAGATGTGGAAATAAAACCCTTCTGAATCTTATCTCGTATATAGTGTCAATCAAACTCGATGTGCTTGGTGCGTTCATGAAATGTTGGATTACTAGCAATAAATAGTGCAACCTAAACATTCCAGTACCATAGGAAGGGGAACCTCTATATATATCTGTAAGAACAGCTCGAACCCACATCATTTCTGTACTAACCTGGGCCATAGCCCTATATTCAGACTCAGCACTAGATCCAGCTACAACAGTTTGCTTCCTGCTCCTCCATGAGACAAGAGAATCTCCAACATATACAGCAAATCCAGTGGTGGATTCCTATCATTTGGACACCCTACATAATCTGCATCTACGTATGCTGAGATGGTGACCTCCTTGCATTTTCTAAACAGTAGACCTGCAACTGGAAATGATTTAAGATACCTGAGTATCATCTGTATAGCATCCATATGGACCTGACGTGGTTGCTCCATGAACTGGCTTACCCGACTAACAGCAAAAGAAATATCAGGTCTGGTAATGGTAACATACAGAAGCTTTCCTACCGGCTCTCTGTATCTCCTCCTATCAGCCTCATCATATAGTTTCATGCTTGGATCCATGGGTGTGGTGGCAGGTCGACATCCAAGCATTCCCGTGTCACTTAGCAAATCAGTGATGTACTTCCTCTGGATCATGACAAGCCCTTGTAGATTTCTGGCAAACTCCAGTCCCAGAAAGTATCTAAGGGCTCCAAGATCCTTGGTGACAAATTCATGACCCAGAAGTTCTTTCGCCCTCTTGATTCCTTGTATGTCATCTCCTGTAATAAGAATATCATCAACATACACCATAATAGCAATCATACCTCTGGATGTTTTTTGTATAAAAAGGGAATGATCTGCATTCGAATGTTTGTACCCCTGTTTCTCAAACAAGTCTGAAAGTTTCTGGAACCAAGCTCTAGGGCTCTATTTAAGGCCATAGATCGTCTTATGAAGTCTACACACCTACGAACACTCCCCCTCAACAGCAAATCCAGGTGGTTGTTGCATGTAGACTTCCTCTTGAAGATCACCATACAGAAATGCATTCTTGACATCTAACTGAAACAATGGCCAATCTTGAATCAAAGCTCTTCTTTTTGGCAAACACCCTATAAACACCTATAAATTCAATCAATTAATTTTTTGCATGCCTATGTTAATAATGCATAATTAGCATGTATTTTGTAAAAATAAAAGAATAAAGGAAAAAGAAAAAGAATGATGTATTTAGAATAAATACAGAGTGACCCAGACCCCAAGAGAAGGTCAAGACTTGACCTGATCACAAAGTAAAATAAGTGGAGAGAGTGAGAGAAGAATCCGTAAGGTGGAATGACGAGCAACCGGTGAGAATGTGACAAGATAATCCACCCCGTATGTCTGAGTAAGCCCTCGTGCAACTAGGCGTGCCCTGTATCTGTCGATGCTACCATCTGCATTTTGCTTAACTGTAAACACCCATTTACAGCTTACTGTAGACACCAGGAGGAGCTGGGACGAGGCTCCAAGTGCCTCTCGACTGAAGAGCATCCATCTCTTCTTCCATAGCCAAATGCCATCGACTGTCCTTCAGAGCCTCTTGATAATACCGTAGAATGGCCATGGCTGATAATGCAACTGCAAAATTCCTGAAATCGCCAGTCATGCGATCAAAAGAGACCATGGACGCTATAGGATATGACGTACAGCTATGTTTCTGTTTTCGAAGCGCAATAGGTAGGTCCATATCTGCAGCCTCTACATCTGTCCTCTGTAAAGAATCCTGCTCAGATAGACCATTAGACCCGTCATTAGAAATTGTGTTATCAGAGCATGCCTCATGTGTGCTAGATGATGAGCGATGACCATGAACAGAGGCAGGCCGACGGGTATAGTGGTGTGGCAATGGTGGAACTGGGACCGTTATAGTAAGTGAAGGTGACGGAGGTAGTGGTGATGGTGGTGTTAAAGAAGGTGGTGGTGGTAAAGGTATGGGAGGTAATGGTGGTGGTGGTGGCTATGTCATCATCAATATCTGAAGACGCCAACCGATCATCTGTAGGAGAAAAGTACATCACGGACTCGAAAAAAGTGACATCGGCACTAACGTAATACTTCACGCGCATTGGATCATTACACCTATAACCTTTCTGTGTCCTGGAGTACCCAACAAAGACACACTTGACGGCTCTAGGAGAAAGCTTGTCAATACCTGAAGACAACTGGTGGATGAATGCGACTGAGCCAGACACACGAGAAGTGAGTGAGAGCAATTCCTTTTCATGAAAGGAAAGAGAGAAAGGAATTTTCTCACCCAAGACTGACGAGGGCATGCGATTAATAAGATAACATGCCATTAGAACAACATCACCCCAAAAAGGATGAGGAGCATGACTCTGAATGAGAAGCGTCCTAGTAACATCAAGCAAATGACAATGTTTCCTTTTTGCAACATCATTTTGTTGGGAAGTATAGGCACATGATGTTTGATGAATAATTCTCAGTGTTGAAAAATAATTGGAGAGAGTATTAATACAAAATTCCAAAGCATTATAAGTTCTCACAATTTTCACAAAAGCAGAAAAGATATTTTGTACTTAGGTTAAGAAATTTTTGATAACATCTCCATCTTCATATTTATTCTTTAATAAAAAGACCCAACACAGACGAGAGAAATCATCAACAGCAACTAGATAAAAGCATGTGTCCTTAGTGATCAGGAACATGACTGGGACCCCAAATATCTATATGAAACAACTCAAAAATGGAGCTATTGCTCCGACTCTGACGACTGGGAAAGGCAGAGCGATGGTGCTTTTCCAACTGACATGCTTCACATTGAAAAGACGTGTGAGGCGAGATCTGAGGCATAACACGACAGTTTCTGGAGCGAGAGATGACCAAAACGCAGGTGCCACATAAATGGTGAGACAGGTCCAGCAGATAGGGAGGAGATTCCGGCATATAGGGAGTTCGAACTAGGCGATAGAGACCGACCTGCTCATGGCCACACCCAATCACTTTGCCCATAAGGATGTCATGAAAAACAAGAGAGGATGGGTCAAAAATGGCTCGACAATGTAAATCCTTCGTAATACGGCTAATGGACAACAAATTCATAGAGAAATCAGGTGCATGCAACATGTTCTGTAGATGCATAGAGGGTGTCAGGCTAATCTTCCCCGGTCCAGTAATTGGAGAGTGGGTCCCATCTGCAATAACCACGGTTCGTCCTGGAGGAACCTGTCTATAGGCTGTAAAGTTGACCCTTGTCTCCACACAAATGATGTGTGGCACCGGAGTCCATAATCCATTCTATAGCATCAGGTCCACTGCTGCTAGTGAGTGCATAAGTACTACCTGAGGTACTGGAGGAGGCTGAAGCAGCTACATCTGAATGACTCCCAGGGGCCGACGAAGACGTCACAGAATAGGAAGGAGGTATAATGCCCCTCAATCGTGCTACAAGATCCTCAAAACGTTGATCCAAAGAGGAAGCAACTGGGGGCTCAATCTGTTCAGCCACTCGAGCAGAGGCAGGGAATCCATGCTTGGAGTAGCATGTATCTTCTATATGTCCAGGATGAAACTGAAAAGATCCTCCTCGATCTCCTCTGCCCTTACGTCCGCGACCACGACCTCCTCTGCCCTTAGGTCCGCGACCTCCTCTGCCCTTAGGTCCGCGACCAAGAACACGACCTCCTCTGCCCTTGGTCCGCGACCACGAAACTGAAAAGATCCTCCTCGATCTCGAGAAGCCGCCATCGCTGGGGACATCTGACTGGCAGTAGAAGATGGAACAGTGATGACTGAGTCTGCGGAAGGCTTCCTCCATGGGAGGAATATTAGAGTCTGCCAATAATCTGAGAACGAGCCGCCTCATACTCAGGAACAAGGGCTGCCAGAAAGACACCAACCATGGTGGCATTCCGATAAGTTTTCTGCTGCTCGGGGGTGGATGTAAGAGGCATGAAGCTATAGAGCTTCTCAAACATTCCACGCAAGGATGAGTGCAGCGAGTGGAGAGGACGACCATTCTGCGTGATAGTAAAAATATCATGATGGAGCTGTAGAATCTTCGTCTCATTCTTTGCGTGTGAATACGTGGTAACAAGAATATTCCGCATTGCCTTAACTGTGGGTTGATGAAGTATATCATTGGCCAATCTCTAATGCCAATGTACCTGAGAGCCAAACCTTGGCATAAGCATCATCCGTCTCCCATGAGGCGTTAACCTCAGTCTTCTCGGCCGGTTCTTCCTCAGTAAGAATGTGTTTCTTACCTGTAGACTTCATCATACTCATGAACTGCATAGCACACAATTCATAGTTTGACCCATCCATTTTTACTACAGGCGTATGACCTCTGAAGGCGCCTATGGAGGGAACCTCGACCTTGCTTTCTGAGGGATGAAGACTTGACACGGATTTGTCTACACTGGCAAAAAGAGATATGATTGCATGTGTAGACTCATGCAATCAATCTCATCAACGACAAAGGACCCCGGCGACAGCTGCTCTATGAGAAGGGGTTCAGCCCGCGTGAAAGTGAAGGTCGCAAGGACCTAGGTTATTGGTACCCTGCGGCTGCAGGTTGCCTAGGTGGTGGCAGAAGCCACGCAGAGGCCTAGGTTGGATCAGCGAGGGGCCCAAGCGGGGGCGGCGTGGGGCAACGGCACCCTGCGTGGACCGAAGGGGAGGAGACGGGGTGGGGTGGGCTTAGGGTTAGGGTTTCGGAGCTCCGGTCTAGGACCGCCGCTCTGATACCATGTTGGGAAAAAACGTAAAGTTGTTTATTCCATGAACCCTAGGCTCTCTTCTATAAGAGAGTAGTCTATAGGTAAATTACATAAGACATTCATAAGTTAAGAGAATTAAGAAACAATACGGTAAATAGGAAATAAATAATGTAACATAAATATATCTCTACAGTAAGCTTTGGAAAAATCCACCTTCCAAAGCACACCTTTGACCTTACTTCTCTTTCAATCCATCACCATTGCCAAAACCATCACCAACCCATCTGTCATGACTATCCCAAGTACAAATGTTGTCTGCTCAGGTGAAATGATCCCGTGCAGCACTTCCCTCAATCAATTAGCAAGAACCTTTGAAATGATAAGATACACAACACTAGACAACGCAATAGGCATGTAATCTTCCACCCTTGTCGGAGTGCCCTTCTTTGGCAGCAAGAAAATGAGCATCTTGTTCAATCTCTCAAAATCCATATTCTCAACCCTAAATTCCTCCAATACCTCCACCACATCAAGCTTGATCACCTCCCAAAACTCCCTATAGAAGCACACCAGGAAACCGTCCAGACCTGATGCCCCATCCGCGTTTAGCTGGAAGAGCGTATGCTTCGCTTTCGCCTTCGTGAGCCCCCTCACCAATGCGCCTGCCTCCACCTCGGAAAGTCGTAAAACTCCCCTCCCTTGCCATCCCCATCCTGAACGAGCATGTCATCTGTTGAAGACCAGAAGTGTGACCGCAACACTGCTCCCACATCCCGATCTCCCTCCACTGCCACCCTCTACCTCAACCGAGTGAATCAGATTCCTACGCCTCCTCCCACTAGCCATGACATGGCAGACCCGTGTATTGGCATCCCTTTCCTGCAACCATCATTGCCTAGATCTTTGTCTCCATGCAACCTCGTCTTTGTAGTATGCAGATGCTTCTTTATTGAAGGTGGTAAAGAAGAGGCTAAAAGAATGGCAGTGATACTGGATAAGGTTGCAGAAATCAATAGTCAGTACTCGATCAGCCATATCACTAACTAAGGATTAATCGATGGTCGGACGACTAATCGGATTTAGTCAGCCTTTAGTCGATTTTTGTACTTTTTAATCTTTTTTAAATATATAAATCATTTTTATACATATATTCTTATATATTTACATATATTTATGTATTTTATATAATATCGTAATGAAATAAAAGAAGTAGTTGAATTCAAATAAAACATTATGCATGTTAGAATAAGTTCGCTTTTAAAAATAAAAAATGGTATCTCCATGCAAAAATCGATCGATTAATCGGCCTAGTTGACTAGCTAATCGAGCCGAGTAGTCGACTAACCGACTATTGACCGATTAGTTAATAATCAGTTAGCTACTCCACCGACTCGAACAATCGGACAAACTAATCGGGCTAATCGACCGACTTTTAAAACATTAACGCTGGAGATATTTAGAGAGATGCCTGAGCTTATTCTCAATCATAGCAAATCTATTTTATCCCTTTCGATCTATCAGACAGAGATGCACGGGCTTATTGTGAGGAGTTGGGTATGAAGTACGGTTCTCTATCGATCTGCTACCTAGGCCTTCACTAGACTATTAGAAGAATTAAGATGATCGACCGGTTGCTTATCATAGAAAAGATGGAAAAAAGCTTTCAACCTGAAAGGCGTCCTTATTTTATCCCATTGTGAATGATTGGTGCTTGCACCCGCTTAAACAGTCTGGTGATAGTGCAGTGTGCCTACCACCTAAAAGACCAGGGTTCAAATCCCCGTTTGTGGGGGTTGCATTAGGTAGTCGATAACTAACGTAAAAAAATAGTTGAATCCTTCAACATTGATTTGAGCAAGAATCTATGTAGCCGACCCTACTTATAGTGGGAGAAAGCTTTGCCTTTTTGGATGATTGGTGCTTGTAAAGGTCGTTCTCTTGGCTATTTGTGTTTTCTTCATGGCTTCCCATCTTCTCCCCCATTGATATTAGACACCATTAGGAGAGATGATCACGCAGAGACTTCTTTGGCGCAAAACAGGTCAGGATGGATCTGGGGCTCATCCGACTGGTTGGAGACTGTAACTTTATCAAAGGTGGATGGTGGCCTTAGGATCACTTGTTTGGAAACCATAAACGATTCACTTCTCCTAAAAATGGGTTAGCACGATTTGGGGCAGGAGTGAAGACATTTGTTGCAGACTCATTCACAGCATATATAACATTAGAGCTCACGGTAGTATGCCCCGTCAACCAAACTAATATTCTTCAGCTTTTTGGAAAGGCATCAACTCATTGTTATCTTGCTTCCTGGAACTCTTTCGTCTACTGCTTGGTGACAGCATATTTTTTGACTCTTGGATCACTAACTGGATGGGAGATGACCCGATTTTTTCCAGGTACCCGCACCTTTTTGATTTGGTTGTTAACCATGAAGCATAGGTGGTGGATTGTTGGGTAGCCGACAACTGGATGACTTCGTTCTTGACAGATTTTTCTGCACAACCCTTAGAGGATTTCCTTCTTCTTTTGGAATCTCTAAGACAGTTAGACAGACCTACTAATAGGCGAGATCACTGGGTATGCAAGGATAACTCGTTCTCGGTAAAACGAGCCTACAGAACTATCGCCAGATCGCTACCACCAAGGACAGATGCTTTGTTTCGTAACTGCAACTTTATCTGGGTGTTAAAATTGCTAAGTAAAATCAGTTTTTTATGTGGCTGATGAGACCAGCGTTGTAAAAGTGGCCCGACTGGCCCGACTAGTAGGTCCGGCTAGTCTAGTCAGTGGGGTGACCGACCGAGTACCGACTAATTCCGACTAGGTACACTAATCAACCAATTTTTGATTGGAGATATCATTTTTTTAATGTTTTGCCTTTTAATAAGCAAACTTACTATAGTATGCTTAATGTTTTATTTAAATTCAATTACTTCTTTTATTTTATTATGGTAGTATAAAAATGTACAAAGTTTATGTAGATATATGTAGAAAAATGAGCTATATATTTAAAATAATCATAAAATTCAAAGCCGATTAAAGTCCGACTAAATCCGATTACCCGTCCGACTGCCGATTAATCCTTAGTCAATGACCCGGCCGACCGCGTACCGACTACCGACTTTTGCAACCTTGGATGAGACAAAAGAGTATTATGGCAAGGGACCATTGAGCGGAGTTTTTCACGGATGTCTACAATAGGTGCCCACTTTGCGAGATACAGATAGAGACGGTGGGGAATATTTTCTTCTATTGTGTGAAAACTTCCTCGATTTTGATTGGAACTCGACACATACTGGATGAATCTTAAGGTTGGATCTATTTTAAGACCCTTTAATTGGGACAAGGCATCACCCTAGAGATGAACTTCTTCAGCCATTTGCAATGATATGGGCAATTATGTTAGTTAGAAATGGTACACTCCTTTCTTTACAGCATTTTTATTGCAACATTCTAGGATTCTTCTCGAGCATTGGCTTCTGTAAGTCTTCTTGTAACTCTTCTTCATCTTTTAATATATTTGGCACGGACACCATTGTGTGTCCCCCCCTTTTTGACTCAAAAAAAAAAGAATTCAAACTTATATATTTTACCATTTCTATTCATGTCACCGATCTCTTAGATATCAAGGCTCAAGTGCCAATGCCGGTTCACCGAGTTATGAAGAAGGGCTGTTAGCCGTACATAATTTTACGTTTTTAAGGTTCCATACCTCCCTAAACATAAAGCCATAAAGGGACAGTACGTTTAATGCTATCCATCCATTTAGATACTATTCAAAACTGCATATATAGCTAATTAATTTCAAGCCAGTTCCATGATATTCTGGAATTCCGCCACGGCAACTTAAGGGCGGGGGAATTGACTTGGTAGTTGGTAAAGTTCTAATGAGTTGATTTATACTTTATTTAAAAAGATTCATGTTCATTCTTCTATTTTTCCAACGTAGGAGTATTAGATTCAAGTGTATGACCTGTGGATGTAAATCCACGGTTTGAAGCTATTGCCTGACTCGGCTTCAACAACATCCACCTCAGAAACTCCCCAATTAAACTATAACAAAATCAACAGGAGCCCCCTACTGATGACTGTGATCCACAATACTCGCAATAAATACGCAGTTAATTAAACTGCCCAAAAAAATAGGAAGCAAAAGACATCCAGCCCTCACCTACTGCAGCCGTGGAAGATGGCGAGATCGTTGACGGCGCTCAAAACGACCCCACCGGTGACGCTGAGCAGCACGATGGGGATCGCCCTCCGCGCGAGCGATCGCGGCTTGCCGCCCCGCCCCGCGGCTTCCGACGACGTGGAGAATGAGCTATAGATCCGGAAACCCTAAAATCGAGCTTCAGCAAGAGGGAATCCTCGGAGTGGAAACTGGTAACGTAAAGCGAGATTGTTCACCTGGAGATGAAGATATGCGATCGAGCATTTGGAGTGGAGGAGTGGAGTTTCGACCTGAGATGGGAGGACAACAGTGATCTCCTCGCCGCCGCCGCCGCCGCCGCCGCCGCCATCTCACTTTCCTCCCCCGGAGAACCTCTACTTTTTCCCCACTCTATTTGTTTGATAGACGGTAAAAACAAATAGGTTGATATTATTCCTCTTGATAATACACGTGAATTAACGGTATTATTAACGCATTTTGAATCAAAAAAGTATTTTTTACGTGTGTTAATCTTGTAGGCTCATTCCCTACCTCATATGAGGAGACAGAATGGAACCAGTCTGATCTAATAAATAGAAGAAAGTCTAGTTTCCATTGAAAAAAAAGGGTGGTTTTGTGATAAATCAAGTGACCTTCGGACTAGACATGAAATTCGCATGTGCGGTAGAAACAAAACATATTTCATCGTATACATTATGAAACTTTTCATTTGTTATTGGGATAAGTTTCGTAAGTACACCCAAAACCCTCGATAATCATGAATTACATGAGAAATCCCTAATAATCATTCTGTCTCCCAACCATAACACGCTAGTTTAACTCATTAATTCAACTAGTGCATCTACTTAAGCTAATACATCCTTAATCTAATGGCTATTATATAAGCTAAAAAAAGAAAAAGAAACCATCCCCCTTCCTTCTCCAGCCCCCTCCTCCTTCCTAACCCCCCCCACGCACACACCCCCTTCCCCTGCCGACACCTCCAGCGTATGACCTCAGAACAAAACCTACGCTGGATCTGACCACCTTCACCCAAAACCCAAGTCCGATCGTCGACAGTCGTTGCCAGCTTTAGATCCAACCTAAAGAGCATGTCATCTCCAGCGAACTCCATCTTCTTGGGGAAGCTTCCAATTGCACCTGAACCATTGCACCTGAACCGTTGCTACTTATTACAACGCTCAAAACCCTAAACCATTGCACCTGAAACCTGACAGTTGCTACCATTTCAAACCCAAAACCAAACCTAACCCTATCTCCTATGATAACCCATTAAAATCCTTTCGATCGTCAGCCAACCACCATACCGGAGTGATGAATCTCGTATTCATCATGTTGAAATCAAATTATTAATCTCCTTGCTTAAATAATTCAATAAAAATCACTGATAATTCATTTTTCTTAACATGTATTATATTGTATACAAACTGTGTATAATTAACCTTTATTTATTGTAGTTAATTACTGATTTTTTCCTTATTTCTATTTTGTTAAAAACACCTAAAAATTAGATAATAAGTTGTCTATATTATTATGACCTTTAAAACGAATAAAAAATACAAAAAAAAATATCAAAACCCTAAAGCTATGTTTCCCCTTTAAAAATACTCCCAAAAATACACTTTTATACAAATGACCTTTTTTGATTTTTTTGTCCAACATGAAACTTGTAGATCTCATCGAGATCTACAACTTTCATGTTTTGACATTTTCCTAATTTTGCCTCTAACTATTTCTTTTATATTTATCTTTGTTTTTGAATTTTTTTGAATTTTCTGAAGCAGCCACGTGGCACCCTCTGGGCCGCCCACGTGGCCGCCTCCTCTCTCGCCACCCGGCCTCCTACTGGTCGTTGATCACCTTCCCCCGCCTCAATCTCTGTCGTTCACTCCCGCTTCACTTCCAGCCATTAGATCTCCCCTAAGATATGATCTTATCCTTTCATCCCCGCCTAAACCTCAGCCGCCTGATCCCCCTCCTAACCTACGGCTCTCACTGAGTCATGTCACTTACTTCATCTCAGTCATTGGATGGGACTCAATCCCCATCTCGACCGCCTGATAATAAGGGCTTTGCGAGGGCCAAAATACGTCCCACACAAGGCGGAGACGAAGTCACTGTGGCGACCGCTCACGAAACCCCTATTAATCAGAGATTAACCCACAATCAAAATAAAGCAATTAAGTCCCAAAAATGTGAAATAAAATTTATTAACTCTACCATAATGATGCATAGTGCGTAAGTATGTAGAGGTCGAACCACAGAGAGCAAAAACAGGTAGCCTACAATTATTTATATACAAGCTAGTCATGTATGCACACAAGTCTTTTTGTGGGTTTTTAATTTTTTTATTTTTTATTTGATTTTTACTTTTTATTTTTTTGTTTTATATTTTTTTGTTTTTATACTTTCATTTTGAAATAAGATATAAAGCCATATAGAATATATAATAAAAGAGAGATAAGATAAAGATGAAAATAGAGACAAATACTCAAAATACAGTAAATAAAATATTTTTGTTATTTTTATAATTTTTAATGTTTTTGTGATTTTTCTAGTTTTTTCCTAATTTTTGGCCAGTGAAATAAATTGCTGATCAAAATTAAAATGAGGAAGAAAAATATCAAATAGTGCCAAAAATTCCTCAAATTAATTTTAAAACAAAGATAATAAAATACAGAAAATTCAGAAATAGACATTGCATTTTTAGGATTTTCTGGGATTTTTAATATTTTTTGAAGGTTTTTGGGATTTTCTATTTTTTAGGAGTTTGTTTTATATTTTTTAGTGATTTTTGGATAGAAAATCAAACACACGAAAAGTCACAATATATATATGGGAATTTTTCAAGTAGTTTTTATATTTTTTAGGATTATATAATGCAAACAGTAGCAAAAATGCATGTTTTTGAATTCTTATAAATGTGAAAATGCAATAAAAAAGTAAAATAAAAATAGGGCATGATAATATAATGCGACATGAACCTATGGTAATTTTTTGGTGATTTTTGGAATTTTGTAGATGCATGCAATAAACAGGGAAAGTAAAAAGAAATTTCCAACACTAGCAGGGGTATTTTTGCAAATAAAATAAAGTTCGGGGGGTTCTATGCAAATATACCAAAATTTTTGAACGTTAACATGAAGTTTCATGACCAAATACATATTTCAAAACCCGTCAAGGGGCCCTTGCAATTTTACCAATCACGTGGGACTACACGTGATGCACAAGCACAGGGACCAAAATGCAATTTCATGAAGTACAGGGGTCTGCATGCAAATTTCATAGAATATAACACTGCAAATTTTATTTAATGGACCTTTACGAAATACAAAAACATACAAGGGTTCCAATGCAATTTTTTTCCAAGCAAACGTAGGACCGCACGTGAGCTGATGTGGATTGGACCTAAATGTAAATACAAGAAACCTAGGGGTCTTTTTACAAAAAAAATCCACTTTATTTTAAACATTACACAATATTTACTGGACTAAACGATAAATATAGAAAGGCAGTGGCTCAAGGTGTAAATTACCCCTCTTAGGCACTGATGGACGGCTGATGTCTTCTCACTTATACATGTGGCCTCCATCTGACGGTCGACGACTTTTCGATGGTGGACGATCGAGAATAGATCGAATTAGATGATCCGACGTTTGAGTGAGGCTTCATCCAACGATGGCTGGCGCATCTGGGAGCTCCAACTTGATCGGACGGCGATGGAGAGATGTGGAAGAACAGGGACGAAGCTCGTGCGCGACGAGCTTCGATCGTGAGTAGCCGGCGCCTCCAGCCTTCTCTGTCGCCTCCGATGGTCTCTACATGTGCCTGAAAGTATCCCGCATCTAGTGATGGTCTCCGCTGGGCTCCTAGAGGTCCCAATCGATCAGGCGAGCTCGAGGAAGGGGAGGACCTCCAGGAACCTCTTCCTGGAATCAATCAAGCCCAAAAGGCTCCGTTTGAGTTAAGACCTGCACAGGAAGGACAAGTGGCTCGAGGGCTTAGCCCTCGACCTGGGGTTTGAAGCTTTTGCGCAAAAAATGTAGGTGGGCGGCGAGGTTCCGACGAGCGGCGGAGGCGAACCTCGATTCGCGGAATCACGAGGGCTCCGATTGATCAGGGGCGTGCGGATGATGGAGAAAATGATAAGGAACGAGATGGTTGCGATACAGGGCTCGGGGAATGTCTGGAGGGCTCGGGAGTCATCGCCGGAGCGAAGCTCCAGTGAACTACGACTCGACCGATTCAAGGCGATTTACTTAACTACAAGCTAAACTAATGACGGGAAATAAATGCTGGAACGAAAACCTATCTAAGAAAGCAATAAAAGGGGCTCTAATACCTGGTGGGAACCAGGGAGCGTGGCGTCGCCGGAGGAAAAAGCAATAAAAGGGGCTCCCACCTCCCTGACCGATTCAAGGCACCAAAAGCCTCCCCCTATCACGAGGAAACCTCCAGGAATGAATACGAGAAAGGGAGAAGAACAAAAACTGACCAAATTTGCGAAGAAGGTCGGAGTTGTTTATTTATAAACATCACAAGGCACCCTTATTGACCGGCTAAAATCAAAGAATC
The DNA here is from genome assembly GCA_037367405.1 of Ottelia alismoides. Taxonomy (NCBI): domain Eukaryota; kingdom Viridiplantae; phylum Streptophyta; class Magnoliopsida; order Alismatales; family Hydrocharitaceae; genus Ottelia; species Ottelia alismoides. Next base: position 639,471 of record JAZKJV010008705.1, read on the forward strand.
TGATGTATTTACGAGCAATCTAAGATGTTGGCGTGATTGTACAATGAACCAGGAACAATTCTTGTGAATGAAGCGAGTTCGGTCGATGGACGAGACGCCCATGAAAAATGCAAGAAAAACGGGGATTCAACTGGTCTGACGGGTCAGACAGGCGGATGGACAGTTGACCAGAGGTCAACGAGGGCCGCGCGCGGATTGGTCCACGTCGGCCGCTACAGGACAAAATAGAAGTTTTTATTCAAAAATAATTAATTTAAAATAGTAAATAATTTTATTATTTTTGAGTATAAATAAAAAATGTTTATTATTTTATGTAGTATTTTAATATGATTTTTATTTACTTTTTTTGGCTTTATTTATTAGTAATTAATTTTTGTGAGTATATTTATAGGTATATTTACCTATGTTTTGTGTATTTTATTTTTTATTTAGTATATTTTATTTTATTATTTTATTTTTTTATTATATATATTTATAACTTATTTTTGTGGGTCTACATATATTTTTATTTGATTTTTATGAGTTTATTTGCACACTGAAACAAATAGGTATATGATTTGTATAGGTATAGGTATAGGTGTTTTGCCTATGTTTTGTATACTTCTTTTTATTTTAATGCATTTTAATGAGTTTTTATTTTTGTTTTGTATTTTTAATAGAATATATATGATATAGACAATATTCTAAAAATATGAAAGAATAAAATAATTAAAGAATATAATTCTCTTTTATTTATATACATAGGTATTTCATCTAGGTTTTAGCATAGTTTTATTTTATTCTCCTTTTTCTTTGATGTTTATTTCTAATTTTAATGTACACTTATGTTATAAATAATGTTTACAAAATTATAAAAATATGAATTTGTAAAAATAATTAATAAATTGAATTTTTTAATCGATATTATGTACAATAGGGGCCCAAAACCTATTTTTGCACAGTAACTCCAAAAATATAAAACCACCACCATTAAATAGATCATGAAAAGTCATATACAATTAGAGGTGATTTTATTATGTTTTGAGTCTTCATTTGGAATATATGGGTCTGTGAAGTTTGGTTTCTGGCTTTTTATTCTGGGTATAAAATGTACATTGTATATGATTTTTGTACATACTCAATTTTGTATTTCTATTTACATTATTATCTACAACTTTTATGTACAAAGTTTTTTTATTTGCTGCATAAATACTTAGATACAAAATAGGTGTCAAAAATGCACAAATCAAGAATGAATAAATGAAATATTTATTGTATTCTTGGCCCTTATCTCCCCCTACTTTATTCCTTGTCGACCAATTCATTCTGGACTTGGTCTCAGGGTTTGGGTCATAAAATATTTGCAATATTTTATTCCTTTTTCTTTCTTCTCTTTATTCTATAATTTTGGCATTAAAAACCTTATTTTATGTGCAAGAAATACAATAAATAATGAATGCTATTATAGATAAATTAATGTTATTTACATGCATTAACTAGGGTTTTCAAGGCCAAAATGGTAGAATAAAGGTGATGAAATGGAGATTCATCACCCCCTATACTTGCCTTTGCTAGTCCCTGGTAAATACTTATGTAATAAGTACATAAAAGAATAAAGAATAAGAAGAAAAGAAAAAGAAAACTGAAAAAGATAGAGTGAATAGGATTGCTTTCAGTGCAATATATGTCCTTACAAAATCAGAATTTGGAGCTTCTGTTAGACCTTGAGTGTCGATGTGTGTAGATCCTGGTTGGGAACCAACTTTTAAAACACAACAGCCTTCGAGAGTCACAGAACTCGGTTCAACCCACCTCAATAGCCTGGTCAGAACTGACCTACATCATACACAAACCCTTATGACTATGAAGCTGACTTGTACGGTGTAAGTGATAGTGGCTCTCCCCAACTAAAACGACAAAGGAACTGACTTCTCCATAATGACAACCCAATGATTCCCTAATCCAGCCCTCTGTCGTCGAGGAGCGGGGTATTCCATTCTAAGTTCAAGTGGCATCCGACTCAAGAGGAGGAGGGGAAGAAGAGAATGGATGGTAGCCAGTGTAGCTACCTATCCTGGGATGCAAGACCAGTGTAGTAAAGTCATCCAGCTGCAGGCTCACATGGTATAACTTTGATGCTCAAGCTTTGCTTATTTTCTATACAACACATATACATAATCCGGCAGGCACTTTTATTTTATTTTCAAGCATGTCCACTTTTTTTTGAAACATACTATTTACAGCAGCATTTACATAAGGACCTTTTCCTCTTGAGCCAGAAGATTGTCCCTCTTTTGAAGCTTTATTGCAACCCGCACTCTCCTGTCATTCGACTTCATTGAAACTGGACCAGGTTGGGGTGTACTTCCCTCCCTAGACGAGGACGAATGTTTCCACCCGTGTGCGTCTCAGACTGGCAAATCCAACCCCCTCACCACTCCAACTGAGTTGAGCCAAGTGAAAGGTGTAAGTGTCCAAGTTAGGTCACGGTCGATAAGAATCATGTGTGTGTCTCAAAAAAGTTCTATTTAGTCAGTTGAGGTGACTTGAACCCAGCCATGATGTCTCAAAGAATTAAGTCTGAATAGACATGAAGTACCTTAAACCTAGTTCCCATAAAGTTCTAGTGTAGTTAGGTGCAGTAAGGTCCAACCAAGCTCCAATTTTAGACTTTATTGGACTGGTTCAATCATCAAGCTCAAAAAGAATATGAATGATATGCACATGCTACGCACAATGAATGATGCAATCTTTTCACGAAGAATTTAAAAATCAAAGAATCTTTTTACACAAAGAATTTTTGCAAGTAAAAATCTTGGCACACAAAAAGTATGTACAACTATTAACACGGCGTGCCGCTTTATTTTACAAGATTTAAGAATTTTAAAGATTTCATTGA